>CM037095.1:74235438-75435438 GCA_020916435.1 Oxytropis ochrocephala | reverse complement strand
TGCATATGGAATGGAGAAAATAGCATTGATCAATGTGAAACTGAAACCCCTGAAAATTGGTGGACTTCTCCTATATACCAGCGATTGAGTTCTGATAAATTTGGTCAACTGAATTGGGTTAGAAAGAATTACATGATTTATGACTATTGCCAAGATACTCAAAGATTTGGTGGACAGATGCCTCCAGAATGTTCCAAGGCACAATTCTAAAAGAATGGCAAACAAGATGACATGTTATAATTGCTTTTATCCTACTTTTTTGTGTTACAATCTTTGTGATTTCATTCTTGTTCACCGAAATTGAATAATATATAACAGTTTGTTGTGATTTAGGAACTTAGAAAAATACGAGGATTATATTTGTATCTCTCTTTCCACCTCTCAATTTAAGATCCTTTCAAAAGTTTATCCACAAAGCTCAAAGAAGCTAGAGTTTGACCCCACTGAACTACGAGAATCACATGGATGTTGTGTTACCTCTTGAAGCGTAAATGACAATCATTAGTACCTCAAAGGAGCATTAACACGAGCAAGATAAGCTTGGTGTCAATGCTAGCAGCCAACAACAAGACTACTTGACATTGCAAGTATCAAGGAGCGTTATACGGTACCTTGCCTTTGCTCAGGTCGGTTCGAGTCAGCAGTTGGTAGGGCTTTTGCTCAAGGTTGGGTCTGGAAGTCTACCTCGGATGTGGTACCTGCGAAGCCACTCTGACACTCAAGCCAGTATATGAGAATCTTAGAGTGAAGTAGCGAGTGAATAATGCATCTCTTTCTACAGCGTGGGCCCGTATTTATAGACATCAAGTCTACCCCGGTCCGTTGAATCGTCAAGGTGCATCCCTGCCATTGAGGTCTTTAAGGCATGGATAAGCTGGGTTGTACTAAAGTTGGACCTAGGTAAGTGGGTTGATCTAGGGCCAAAAGCTGGAATTGGACCTCCTGACCTAGTCCAAAACTATTGCCCCCCCCCCCCAAGCCACAACCACTCTGGAGGATGGCATTGGGTTGAAGTTCTTGATGTGGTCGCCCCTATAGGCCAAGTCGCCTCTACAAGTTGTGCCAAGTCCCCTGCATGCCACATCGCCTCTGCAAGTCAGGTTGGCTTGAAGCTTTCATTGAGAGTAGGTTCTACTGTAACATATATATGCTACTTTATTTCAAGTCCCACCCCAAAAATTATAAAGGGGGCCTATTATGTACAGAGAGAAAAATGATTGTTGAACCGACAAAAAATATTAAAGGGGTGAAGGAATGTGCCACTACGACGGTTGAATTTGGTAGCTGAGGCGGCAGTCAGAATCATTAGTTGCGGTGGTTGTTGAATTTAGTGGTGGCGGCCAGATTTCATGCTGTAGAATGTGGTTAGCGCTACAAGCAAAATGAGTTTCAGAGAGAGAGAGAGAGAGAGAGAGGTAGCAGGTTTTAGACCACTGGATGAATCTAACCAATGTTATTAAAATCGAACCGGAGGTCGACCCGAGCAAGTCACTTGGTCAATGGGCGGACCGAAGGGTTAGTAGTTGACCCGCATGACCCGTGACACTACTAAAACCTGTTAAAATTAGGCATGTTGTATATTCACATATCGCTTGAGCTATGAATTTTTACCATACAATAAAATTGTCCAAAAAATCACTACTCATTCATCATTGAAAACAAACTTCAACATTACACATAACTTAAAATTGAATAATATTCAATTCAACAACAACTACAGCAACTAAATATCATTCTTCATTGAACAAACTTCAAGATTAAAGATTCAGCATCTACATTCAAAAAGAAAGATTGAAGAAAGCTAGAGCAATGATAAAACTCATAAAAGATGCATCAGAAATTAAATAAAAACCTTAAAGTTAAACTGAACAAGAAAGATTGAATTCAAATTTAAGTTTGATAAATTTTGAGACCTTGCTTAAGGATTTACTATTTAAATAAAAGTTGAGCGTAGTTTTTATAAGCGAGGTAGTCTTGTGGACTCCACCTAAGAACCCACTATTCAAGATGTACTAGTAGCTAGCTCTTAGGATTTAGTTTGTTTTCATTGAATTTTTCAAGAGAGGAATGCCCCAAGACACATGGAAGCGTGCGTAAAGAGATGAAGTGTGATCTAGATCTATTGACCTGGCCAAGTCGAGCTCGACCGTTAGATTAATTAGGAGGGTGTGCATAGTGGTTTGCATCGATGTGCTTATTTGGCATTCGGAGCGAAACTCGTTTGTACTGAACTAAACTTGTCCAGAACTCACAATAAACTAATAAACTATGACTACTTAGGTATCTATTGTAGTGCAATACGAAAAGTGGAAACAAAATTTTAAAAATAACTTTATTAATTGTTTCTGCTAAAAGAATAACATATTATTAAAAAATGGATAAATAAATTTAGAACACATTAAATTAAAAAATTGAATGTACAATAAACTACGACTTACCTTAGTATTTCACAGAGAGTGAGAACTAACTAACAACACTCTCTTTTAGCACTCTCTTTAACACTCACCCTATTATTTGTTAAAATTTATGTGGTTCCCACCACTTTACGGATATATAAACTAGGCTTAAATATATATTCACATGCAAATATATCAATTATCTATTTACCCCCTGTAAAAATAAAACTCTTAAAAAGACCTTGCAAATATAAATTATTTCTAGTTACCCCATAGTTAGATTTTGTTAATAGCGTTAAGTGTATGTTGAAACACTTATTATTTGAAAAAGGGTAAGCGGATAATGAGCGTATTTGCGATGGGGGGTAAATGAATAATGAGGATATTTGCGAGGGGTAACATATATTTCTGAGGGGGTAAATGGATAATGAACATATTTGGAGGGTAACATATATTTACTTACTTATTTTATTATGAGAATCTAACAACAAATGGGTAACTAGAAATAATTTATATTTGCAAGGTCTTTTTTAAGAGTTTTATTTTTACAGGAGGTAAATGGATAATGAGTATATTTGCAGGGGTAATATATATTTAAACCTATAAACTATTATAGTTAAATAAAGAAGTGTCGTTATCGTAATGAAAGGGCAGAGCAGCCTAATTGTTTTGGTGAATCAGGCTTGCACGTTGCAGTAAGGTAATCAACTCTCCACTCTAACCTCAAGCAAGCTGGATCATTAGTCTTACCCATGCAATTGCACTAGTCCTACCCACGATTGACTCTCTCTCTCTCTCTCTCTCTCTCTCTCTCTCTCTCTCCCTCTCCCTCTCTCTCTCTCCGCGTTCTAGCTGTCTCTGCTGCACACCACAATAACTTTCCCATGCATGCATTCCCCTAGCTAGTTACGCATCAGAATATCACCTCTAGTTGAATTATTGAAATTGTATGATAAGTAATACTCTTCATCCTAAATATATTTTTAATTTTATAATATGTTAACAAGGATATATAAAACTGACTTTGTAAGACTAGTCAGAATATCACAGTAGAAAACTTATTTATATATGATATATTTGACATAAATTCTTATTGCTCTCCCTTTTAAATAATAATGATTTCGGAATATAAAATTCTATGAAAGGTCAATATTTAACGCGGAGTTCATCTTTGGTGCTATATAATGACATTATGAAATCAAATCAAAAACCATCCAAAGTTTCAATAGAACACAGAAATTTTATTCAAGGGAGTTAAAATGGCAAATTTTGAGAAAGTGTTAGCACTTTTTTTCTTTTTCTCTGTTGTTGCACCAGGCATTGTCCTAGTGGATGCCAATTTTTTCAAAAGCATGTACCTTACCTGGGGTACTCAACATGCATTACTTCAGGGTGAAGACCTCCAGCTTGTATTGGATAAAACCTCAGGTGATATGATATTCAAATCTTTACCAACTTGAATCCAATAATGTTGTAGATTATTTATCTTAATCAATAGAGAAAAGTTGCATTATTTATATATATGATATGATGAATGAATGTAAATTGGCCACAGAGCTAGCTGGTAATATCTGCTTGCATTTGAATTGCAGGATCTGCAGCTCAAACAAAGATAGCATTCATGTATGGAAGCATTGAATCACGAATCAAGCTAGTAACCAATAATTCTGCAGGAACAGTTACAGCCTACTATGTAAGTTCACTAAAACTATCATGTCTCTATTATCTTTGTCATCAAACAAGGCCTAAAAGTGTATCATAAAAACTAATTAACTTCATCAAATGAAGTGAAAATATGTTGATTTTAATTATATAAGGTATAAAATGCGCGCTAATGGTCCTTATTTCACAAAACTTGTGTAGCTATCTTCCACCGGAAGCAAACATGATGAGATAGACTTTGAATTCTTAGGCAACATTTCAGGACAACCATACATTATCCACACAAACATATACACACAAGGAAATGGAAGCAGAGAGCAACAATTTTACCCTTGGTTTGACCCAACTGCAGATTTTCACAATTACACCATTCACTGGAACCCCACTGAAGTTGTGTAAGTTTATAAATATTAACTCTATGTAACATAGAAAGGTCCATTACTATTTATGTTTCATGTTATATGTCGTTTAAGGAAATGTACACATTTTTAAGAAGTTATTAATTCACTCATTTTTAAGGTAAAGTTATCTTTTTAACTAAAATATTTTTACCGTAGTAGGAGTGAGGTGGAAAGACTAATCAATATAGGCAAGTTGATCTACAAGTAAAGTATTGTATGAGAAAATGTTATTAATATAATTTTAAATAACACTTGAGAATTGCTCTAAACTCCAAACGCAACTGCCATTGTTGCCCATAAATTGAAGTTTATGTTCCTCTACGTTTGCATGGTCCTCAATAATGACTACTTGATCGGTGTCAGTTCGGGCAAGAACCATACATATATAGAGGACCATAAATTTACACACTACGGAAGGCAACAGAGGTCTCCAAAATTTGAAAGCGATTTTCAAGCGTTTAACCATCATAAACCACTTGTGAATTGCTGAACCACCTTATCCATCATCACTAAGTGACAAATAATCTGCGACGAACAAATATTCCAAAGAGACACAAGAATGTATATTTTTTTTTTAGTTTGTCATCTAGATAAGAAAGAATTAGTTATACTAACTTTTGCAATTGTATATAATATATCATGGTCTAATCAATCTTTATTATATGTCAACTCAGGTGGTATATTGATAGTATACCAATTAGGGTTTTCCGTAACTATGAAAAAATGAGGCATCCCTTACCCAAGCAAACAAGGAATGAAGGTTTACACAAGTCTATGGAATGCAGATAATTGGGCCACCAGAGGTGGCCTTGTAAAAATCAATTGGACTGATGCACCATTCACAGCAAGATTTAATCGATTTAGAGCAAGAGCTTGTAAATGGAATGGAGCATTTAGCATTAACCAATGTGCATCTAATGTCCCTTCAAATTGGTGGACTTCTCCAATATACAAGCAATTGGGTTATGCTAAGTTGGGTCAACTGAATTGGGTTAGAAATAATTACATGATTTATGACTATTGCAAAGATACTAAGAGATTCAATGGACAGATGCCTCCAGAATGTTTCAAGCCACAATTCTAAACAAAAGAGCGAGAAATAAGATTTCCGTTGTTGAGAATGTAAGCAAAAAGCGGTCTCTGAAGTTGATACATACGGTTCAAAATTTGGACTAGATACATCAACTTCTAATGACCAGATTTTTACTTATATTTTTAATGTGAGTAGTAATTGTCTGTCTTTTTTATTGCTTTTGTTTTAATTTGTTTGTGTTGCAATATTCTTTGTGATTTCATTCTTGTTCATCAATACTGAATAATATATACTTGTTTGTCTATTATATGTGTACATGATCTATTGATTTTGTCATTGATAGAGAATGTGTTTTACTTTCTACTCCAAAAATGAATCACTCACTTTAGAGAAATAAATCTCCCTCTGCTAAAATTTGTTGTGTCAATGTAACAGTATAGAGCTAAAGAAATTTGATATAAGAGTCAATTTGTATAACTTCTACAAAAAAATTGGATGTGTGATGCTAAGTCTCCTAATGCAAATAGCTTCTACAAAGAATACCATTTCTTTGCCTGAGTTCTGATGCTAAGTCTTTGATGAACCATGCAAAACTAGCTAGGCCACCTCCTTATGAAAATCAACATTATCTACAAACACCTGTACATTAGAGGCGGAAAAAACAGGTTAGCAAGTGTTTGCTTCCGTGTTGAAAAACCGGTGGAAGCGCGTTTCAATATAAAGCTTCAAGTTGTAGCTTCGCTTTTATCGTGACTTCCAACAGTTTCCACCACGGATCCAAACACGATATTAGTTGTAAATGCTTCAACACCAGAAAACAAGTTTCCACCGCAGATCCAAACACGATATTAGTCGCAAATGTTTCAACACCAGAAATCAAGAAACAACATAGTGGAAATAATGCTGAAAATGTGGAAGGGGACATACCGTCTTCCAACCATCGGGATCCACGCTTGAGGTAATTTTTGTTCTGATGCGGGTACTGGTCAGGTTCCCGAGTAATCTTTCCTCCAGCAAGTTTGATTGCTTCTGCAGTTTTGTACACATCATCTGTGCCTATTGCAATCTGTAAAAATAGTGAAACAGAAAAGAGAGTAAATATCTAAAATGAAAGGCAAGAAACTGTTATTAAATAAGCACAAGGTAGCATGCATTTTGGTTAAAATTAAAACACTCATGAATGAAAAGTGAAAACTCGGTCATTCCTATTATGCAGAAAACAAAATCTAATATCGTAAGTACAATAACGAAAACAAGTTTGGAAGATTGAGTGATATGAGGAATCAAGAAGGAGAAGTTCTATCTACCTGAGCATAAGCATCTCCATTATCATATTCTGTGACTCCACAGTTGTAAGTTAACTCCAGAACAGTGTTTTTTTCTTCTGGACCATAGCCCAGTATTGCAATGGTACACTGCCAAAAGAATAATAACATCACAACACAGTGGAAGATGCAAAATCTTTCTGAAAAAATGAGAACAAATTAAAAGCAGGATGACAGTTCTGTTCTTCATTTCCATAATTATATTGTAAGGTGCAAAGCTTTTTATGCAAGGTGTTTCTCGCGTTAGTTGTTTGCCTACTTATACCAGCGGCTTCAGCTTCTGGACAGTCGTCGACTAATAGCTCTATAGCATTGACACTTAAGGTTGAAGACGTGTCCCGTGTCTGACATGTATCGTGTCGAACACCAAACCGACACACTTCAATTACATATATTTTTCAAATTATTATCGGTGTCTACGTGTCATTGTCGTGTTCGGTGTCTGTGTCGGTGCTTCATGGACTAATAGAGGCAGAATTATATAGGATGCAAAGGTACCTTGGATTCTGGATCATCTTGTGTTCGAAGTAGCTCCATACCAAAAGCCTAAACAGCAAGCAATCACAAAAATAAATTAATGTTCTTAAAAGGAAATAAGAAAACTGTAAAGTATAAACCAACACAGAGTTGCATTGACCCTCACCTTCTCATAATATTGTATGGATCGATCAAGATCACCCACCCGAAGCATAACTTTACATAGCGGTTCAGGAGACGGAGCCCTTTCCAGAAGTTCGAATTTATAGCCATCAGGATCTTCAATAAATGCGATATTCGAGCTTCCTCCCTTGACAGGACTAGGCTCTCTAGTTATTTTTCCACCCTTAGCTCTCACAATATCGACGATTCTCGAAATCTAGTAAACGATTATAAAGACGAAGAAATTACATTGTATACGTTGCACAAAAATGGCAATGGAAGTAGTGTGCATATAAGTTTGAAAGACTAACATCATCCATAGCAATACCAAAATGGCCAAATCCAGTTCCAATATCATAATTGTCAATTCCATAATCTGAGAAAAAAATGTTAAAGAGAATATCAGTATAAATAAACAGAAGAATTTCCAATGCTCAGTCATAAATATCAAAAAATTAATCAGACTCTCACTGTATGTGAGTTCAATGACAAAGTGTGCATCCTCAGGTCCATATCCAAGAAAGACATTAGTATATCTCTCCTCTGTCATGTCACGTTTTCTTAGCACCTTCATTCCCAAAGACTCAGTATAAAATCTGAAATCACAACCAAGTTATATCTTTTCTACCATGAGAATGATTATAGCAGAAATATTATAAATTAGCCCTGGTTACTTTGCTTTCAAATATTCAAATTTAATGATCAAATTTGTGGCATATAAATATTAGATAGCCTAAAAGATTACATGCATAGTCAATGAGTAGCATATTTAGAAATGGTGAAAATGCTTCAAAGTTGTTTTCACCATTTTCTAATATGCTATTGCTTCTCGCACAACTAATGTCCACTATAGAATCTCAGTGTGCACCGACACTTCAGTCGAAGGCGTGTCTAGTGTGTGACACATGTACTGCTTGACATTTCAACTACTTTCATATTTCAAATTACAATCTGTATTGAATTCGAGTGTCGTGTCATAAAGTCAGGGTGTCGATTGTGCGTGTCGGTACTTTGTAATTGAAAACCGAAAATGAAAATTTGAAAACAAATTAATCAGACTCGTAGTTTGCAACTATATAATGTTGGAAATAACATACTTTATGCTCTTATCCAAGTCTCCAACGCGATATACAACATGCAGCATTTTTCTATTGTCTTGCTTAACCCAATCCAATACATTTTCCTGAGTAGCAGCAGTTGTGGAAATTTTTCCAGATGCCTTCACTCTCATACATCTACTATCATGTCTCAACAACCTAGATGCTTTCAAGCCATAATTATGTGGCACTTTAACACCTACATTACAAAATTACAACTCAAAAATAATCTCATTTAACGAAACTCTAATGAGTTTAATTAGTATACACATTCTTTGTAAAGCTTATTACACTATCCATCAATCACAATACATGGTATGGATGACACATCACGTGGTTACTAATTGAGTAACTTCTTTTTAATGACGTGTCAGCTATGAAGCACAGACACAGACACGGACACCGGACACGACACGGACACCCGGAAACCGGTTTTATTTTGATTTTTTTTGAAAAATACAAGTAATTGAGTGTCGGTGTCAGTGTCCGACACGTTCAATCAGAGGTGTCTGTGCTACATAGCGTGTCGGACTATCATTGGTAGATAGTGTAAAACATGTATACACATATATAAATTAAACTCAATTCTAATACCAATCAGTGTCAAAAACACATTCCATGATATCAATATAATCAATATAATGCCAAATACATTCTAATTAAGAAAAATCATAGTTTTATCATGAAAAGTAAATTTAGAAACGAAAAAACCCTAGTTTTGAATTAAAGATGAGAATTTAGAGTGATTTAAGGGCGTTTGGAAAAAAGATAATATTTTTGGGGAGTATTTGCAAAAGGGTCAACGATGGAGAAGGGTGAGATTAACTTACCGTTACTACTACCAAGACGAAAAAGAGAGAGTCGCTGAGAAGGGTTGCGAGAAGAGAGAGAAGGTAACTTGAAGGAAGAAAGCGAGGGACGAATTGAAGAGGAAGCCATGGAAAATGATACTGTAACAGTGAATTATGAAAAAATAGAATGTGAAACTCGATGAACAAATTATAGGGTTTAACTTTTTTAATTAATATTAATAAATCGTTTATAAGATAAGTACATATCTTTGGTCAAAAAAAACGGTACTTATCTTATAATTATAGTACTTATAATTAGTTTATCCTATAATTAAAGATATTATCTTATAATTAGTTTATCTTATAATTATAGTTCTTATCTTATAATTATCTTATAAGATTAGTTTATAAGATAGTTATAGTATCATTCCTCAGTATCAAAGCTATAAGGTTAGTTATGTTTGAAGGCAAATAAACTATGTCGCTCACACTTTTATATGCTAGCTTTCATTTACATGATTTTAACTCATCTTATATTTTCGACATTATTTATAAATAAAATGATATGAGTTTCTTTTGGTAAAAAAAAAGATAAGTCTCTTTATCTTCTTTTTTCAAAAAAAAAAACTTTTTTTAACCGAAATATAAGTCTCTTTATCTTTTTCTTGACCAAATAAGCTGAAAACAACTTATTGACATATAATAAGTTGTTCTCATAAGCTCATTCAAATTGTATCATGAGTGCTTGCATCTTTAGATAAAACCTAAAAAATCAATTCAAGCAAGTCTTAAGTGTTCAAATAAATTGAGCGGGGGCATAATAGTAATCTCGTTAAAGTTTTATTGTATTTTTTTTTAAACTTGGGATTCATTTTGTTTGTAAAGAAAATATTAGATTTATAAGAGAGTTAAAGATTTGGTACAAAAAAGATAGAGAGAGAGTTTTTATTTTAAAATGACTTGTGTGTCATATATATATATATATATATATATATATATATATATATATATATATATATATATATATATATCAATCAAAAAATCCAGTAGTATACACCTCATTGTAATTTAATTTTTTTAGTTTTTAAAGAGAAAAAATAGTCGGTTTGACGTAAAAAATTGTTTATACATACTTGGTGAATAAATCTATTATGAATTATATTATAATATATAGATATGTATATATATATATATATATATATATATATATATATATATATATATATATATATATATATATATATATATATATATATATATATATATATATATATATATATATAATTAACATCGAGAAGGGGTGGTATAGGGTTAGGTTCACCAGAAGGGATTGTGAAGTTAAGATAAGAAAAGAAGTAAAAAAATCTGACTTTTAGATTTATCTTTAGCGGCAACTTTGACTACATGAAAATTGTTTTGTCAAATAGGCTATGTTATTGGAGAATTAATTTGAATTATAATGGAGTATGTTTTATATATACTAATTGAATTATTGTAAAATGGAGTATGTTATTGGAGAATTAATTTGTTGTGAGAACATGTGTTTTCTTATTGGAAATCATTTGGACAATATATTTTAAGTATTTTTTTACTGTCAAGTTAATCTTTGTAAAATCATATTAGCAATTTGATTAGAGTAAAAGCTTTAATAAATTCTAATTTATAAATTTCAAAATCAATGGAGTCTTTTACTAATAAAAAATATTGGGATTTTAAAATTTGTTATTGTGTTACTAAACAATATAGTTACGGAAATAAATATAAAATACAAAATTGATATAAGATAATATAATTTAGATATTGATCGCACCTGGCCAATAGAAGTGAAGTTGCGGTTACTGTTGCTAGCCCGGTCGCTGAGGAGCTGGCTGGACCGGCAGGGTCTTGGCCGCACGCGGGTGGTACCTGCAAAGACACTCTGACGCTTAAGTCAGTGGTGTGCAACGGGCAGGATCACAAGGGTTGATCAACGTACCTGATATCCTCGAGGAATGGGGTATTTATGCTCTGCATGAGTGTGGCGCCCTGGACGAATAATGCGCAATGGCCAGACGCGAGAATTGCGCCCCAAGGCTGAGCGCCTGGGCCTTGTTGGGCCTGCCTGAGCGAATCGGGCCGCTGGCCCATTTAGCATTGGGCTGCTCTGTTGGGCGTACTAGCCCACTCCGGAACAGATATTTAGTTATATGAGTATTATTATAAGTATTAGCAAAAAAATTATTCTCACCAAAGAAGTTTTGTTCAATGAAGAGCGAACATTATGTATCTTTGTTAAAGAATATGTAAGAGATAGGTCCCTCACTACCTAATGGTGATTGAACTAAAACCAACACTTAAATCGTGCGTATTAAGTATGTTTATAAATTCCGGTATTAGTCTACAAATGAGTGAAATATAGGTAATAAAATCCCAAAGAAAAAGGACTAAAGAATACTCATTATTTTACAAAATATTGTTAAAAGACCCCATCAATAATACTCAAAGTAAAAATTCAGATTGCCAAAGTCAGAAGATCGACCGGCCCTCTTCACGAATAAAGCACCAAATGTTCCGGTGACTTATTTAGTATAGCTTGAGCCTACTCTTATTCTAAAAATTACTTGCAGCAAAGATTGTATTAGGCTGATTTAATACGGTCAATTTTTTTGAATGAAGTTATGCTCTACAGGAACTCAACTTATTATCACAAAACATGTTATATAAAAGGTGAAGCTAAGGAAACAAAAAATGATGTTGGTCCAGCAAATGTGAAATTTTTTCCTCAGTTTTCTCCATTTGCTAATAGATACAAATATAGTCCCTTAATTAAAAATATCTACTTTATGCCAACACTTTAGGTTCACTATATAAACTATCTACACATCAATTACATATTTGGTATTTACTTTTTGGTAAAAGATGACAAAGAAATTATGTGTCCAAAAAGCTCCCACTGCAGGATGCTCCAGGACTTGTTCTTAAGGATGGTGTACCCTCTTTCTCCCAAATCCTTTAGGAACCCACTTGGCAGTGGTTCAAGCCATTGTGAGCTGCAGATTATCCCAGGTCGAATCACTCACAAAAAAGGTTGTTTGCTGTTGGCTAACCCCTAAGATACCTCCAAGAACTCATCCTCACTTATTGCTACAATACGCCCAAAACTGACATAAACAAGACAATTATGTTATTGTCTGTCTTTCAAAAAGATGAAGCTTCTATCTGAGGTCAATAAGCTTGTAGAAGTTGAGACTCCAAGAAAGTATTTGTGAAAAGGGCCTATTAGGTACATTGGTACATAAAATTGTTGTCGTGATTTTGCTATCACCAATTCCTATAGAACTTAAATACCAAATAGCAATCTAAGCTCCAAGACCAAATATTATTGATTCAAACAATATTGTTAACCTAACAGAATGTCAATTTGCTTTTGTGTAATATGTACTGGAACAGCCAGCAAATTACTATTAGATTAAACACTAACCTGCAATCAAATAAGCAATACCAAACAACAATTGAATTGGCTTATCTCAGATGAAGCATCTCCCAGTTTCCTTTACTAACATCAAAATTTTCATCTCAGACCAAAATTCAGTAGGATCGTAAAAACTACAAAAGAAGTCCATGCTCAATTGTAATATCCTTATAACTGAAATACCAACAAAATCATTAATTATCATGGAAGGAAACAAAGAATAAGCAAAAAACATCAGTACATAAGACAATAATAATTGAATATGCAGAGAATTACCTCAGGGGGAAGAGCAGTTTGCAAAAAATTAAGATTGAGATATGCGTAGTGTAGAAGAAAGTCTGAGAAATGTGCTTCATGTAGATCCATTTTTTTCAGTGATTTTTTTCCACGTGTACAGAAGGGTACCATATAGCTGCAGATTTGGCCTATCTTATAGCTCTGGGCTATTCCAGATTGAGAGAGAGAGAGAGAGTTGGATCAAGAGTGAGGTGTGGTTTGTACCTGATTCATACCATACCGTTGGTTTAGTTCTTTCTAAATTTGGCTGATTTATTTGGTCTATTTTGGTTATTTATGTATTTATAATTTTTGTTTGAAAAGGAAATAATTTTGTGTTTGGTTTTTGATGGAATCTATCTGACATGTGCTTGAGTATAGAGATAGCAATGAGTTATTTGATGTTGATTTTTATGACTGAATGAATTTGGTACCTTATATGAAGGAAGACTGTGATTATGTTAATAGTTTCCTTATTTGAGTCTGTGTCATGCAATGCAACTGATATGGCTTGTCTTGTTTGAATCAAACTGAATGCAGATAATTGAGGATGTGTAACTTGTAAACTGTGAATTAAATAAATTGTCTTGAGGGATGAAAGTAAATGGACCGTGTTACTTTTCAATAGTTATTGAACATAGAAATGTAAGTGTGAAAGCTGTTATTGATTCATTATTACTGAACTGAGAGTGATACAAGGCTTTTATACAGATGAAATAGATCTGTAAGTAACTAACAGATTAACTAGCTACAAACAGAAAACTACCTAGCTGCTTAGAATATCTAACTATGATTTATATTTGACTATGTACATGAGTAAAACTATTGCTATTATTGACATTCTCTAACAATAGTTGTTATTACACTTAACGCTTGTGATAGATAAAGCCCTTCAATAGCAGGAATTTGTTTAATTCTACATGTCACTTACTTTATCTCATCTTGAAGAATAGTGTCTCTGTAATGATCATTTCGCATTATATTTTTCTTTTCAAAATTATGTATATTAGTATGATATTGTCTGTGTTCTCGCTCTTAATAGTTTGATCATTTTAATTATTTTTTTTTGCAAAATTTCTAAAAATCTCGTTGCCATTTTTTATTTTAATTTAAAGTAAAACTGAACATTATAACAATATTTCCGCAAATGGTACTTTCAAAATTTTGTTACCGTATCTTTCAAAATAAACATTTTTTTTCCTTCTGATGATCAGACGAACAATTCTGATGAAAAAACACAGAATTTTGCAATAGTACCTGTACCTGAGTGTTTTCTCTCTACTCTTAAAATGGTCAAAATTGAATGGTTTTTGGGCCATGAGTGTGAGTTAAGTTTTGCTACATTTGTGTTGGAGAATGCTCGGGTACTGGAGAGGATTAGTTTTTCGTTTCATGAGGGGATCACCAGCCCTGAAGTGGAAAAGTCTAAAGAGAAGCTCCTTTTATTAAGATTTGGTGGCATACGTGTTTTGTTCATACCTCTAAAGAAAGAAACTTGTGTTAAGGGGAGAGAAATTTGCTAACCTATTCTTTTAATTTCTTTTAATGCTCTCTTTCCACCTTATAGCAGATTGAGGCTATTAAGTGTAGCCTATTTAGGAAACATTAATACTTGTAAATGGTAGATGTTCTGTGTTCAACACTATTCTCCTGTTAGACAGTTTGATTACTTATTATACTTTACTCTTTTTTTTATTGTTTTTCGTACTTTTATGTTAATGCATAAGGGAATAATAATATATATCACAATAAATCCCCTCCTTTGTGCTTTTATATTAGTATTTTGAAGGACAATTATTATCCTTTCCAATGACAATAGCCTAATTGAAATTTGACTGGAATTGATATAATAGAACAATGTCATGCAAAGAGGACCAAATATGCAATTATAATTTATTTTTTAAAATATTTATAGAAAAGTTTTCAAAACATACTTTGAAAAAATTTGTACCAATTAAGTTTTAATTTTCTAATCTTTAAAACAATTTTTAAAAACTGAATTACCAAAAAAGTTTTAATTTTAATTTTTTTAAAAATAGTTTTTGAAAACTGCTTTATAAAAAGTATTTAAAAGCTAAAAAAGTAACGAATTTCAAACAAGCCCTAAATATCTTATTTTTGAAAAGAGAAGACCAAAAGTATAAATTAGCCTAAAACTTAATAGTTTATCGTAATTAAATATTCTAATGTTATATGAAATAATTTTTTAGTGTATATCTTTGGCAATATTAGTCACTTTTATCTAAACTTATTATACTTTGGGTTTTAATCTTTGTACCCCTCCCTTAGACCCTATACCCTCCTTTTGTGCCAAACTTCCAACTTTGCCCTTACTAAAAAACAAAAACGTTCCAACTCTGGGAAAGTTTACGGAAACATCTCCTATTGATATTTCCGTAGTCAATTCTGGGAAAAAATTCTTGCATTTTTTACGGAATCATCTCCTATTGATGTTTCCGGAGTCAAATTTTGGATGAATTTATGGGCATCTGTACGGAATCATCTTGCGTAGATGTTTCCGGAGTGTAAAAATGACTACGGAATCATCTCCTATTGATGTTTCCGTAGTCAGTTTTTACAGTGTGCTTATTAGTTATTTTTCCAGTGCTCATCCAAAAACTCAACTTCTCTCTCTTTGAATGCTTAATGTAACTTGTGATATTATTATTGTTCTATAATTTCGTCTTTGTAAAATTACGCATCTTTTGATTATTCCAAACAATCCACCTGTCTTGTTTTGCTTCAAATTTCTGGTTAGATGTTTTTGACGCAAACAAAAAAACTAAGTAAGCTACACCACCACCTTCGATCTTAATCAACAATGGCTTAAAGAGAAGAAGCTGTGAACAGTAAATAGTAACAGGTAATGAGTTTTTGAGATTTGGATAGTAACATCTGTATTATCTTTGAGATCTGTATTGTGAACAGTTAAAGAGAAGAATTTTTTTAGTGTATATCTTTGGCAATATTAGTCACTTTTATCTAAACTTATTATACTTTCTATAAACTAGGTCGGTTACCCGTGCGATGCACGGAGAGGTGATTAACAGACATATAGATGCAGTTTCGAAAAAACATCAACATTTTATAAGGGGGGTATAAAAATACGCAACACATATATATAAGACGAAGAGGTAACAATAGCCTTTGGTGGGATGAGACAACAATGTCGGTCCAAAAATATAGGGTGTGTGTATATTGGTAAATAGTGGGGTACAAAATGAGGGGTAAATTTTGATAATTAAAAAAAGTGTTGGACAAAAAAAAAAAAAATTAGGGTATGTCGGTCCAAAAATATAGAGTGGGGTATGTTGGTAAATAGTGAGGTACAAAATGAGGGGTATATTGGTAAATGGTGGGGTACAAAATATAGAGTGGGGTATGTCGGTCCAAAAATATAGAGTGGAGGTATATTTGGTAAGCATGGGGGGTACAAATGAGGGGTATATTGGTAAATGGTGGGAATAAAATTTTCCCACCAAAAGTGGATAAAAAAAAGTGTTGGACTAAAAAAAAATTGTTAGGTGTATGTCGGTACAAAAATATAGAGTGGGGTATATTGGTAAACAGTGAGGTACAAAATGAGGGGTATATTGGTAAATGGTGGGAATAAAAATTTCCCACGAAAAGTGGATAAAAAAATAGTGGGGGTATGGTACAAAATATACTGAAGTGGGGTATGTTGGTCCAAAAATATAGAGTAGAGGGTATATTGGTAAGCAGATGGGGTACAAAATTAGGGGTATCTTGGTAAATGGTGGGGTACAAAATATATAGAGGTAGGGGTATGTCGGTCCAAAAATATAGAGTGGGGGTATATTGGTAAACAGTGGGGTACAAAATGAGGGGTATATTGGTAAATGGTGGAAAAAATTAGTGAGGTACAAAATGAGGGGTATATTGGTAAATGGTGGGGTATAAAATATAGAGCGAGGGTATGTCGGTCAAAAAATATAGAGTGGGGGTATATTTGTAGTCAGTGGGGTACAAATGAGGGTATATTGGTAAATGGTTGGAATAAAATATTCACACGAAAATTGGATAAAAATAAAGAGTGTCGGACAAAAAAAAAAAATTATCGAGGGTATGTCGTCAAAAATATAGAGTGGGGGTATATTGGAGTAAGTACAAAATGAGGGTATATTGATAAATCTTTGGGAATAGAATTTTCCCAACCAAAAGTGGGAAAAAAAGAGTGTTTGACAAATAAAAAATTTGTCCAAAAATATAGAGGGGGGTATATTGGTAACTAGTGAGGTACAAAATGAGGGGTATATTGGTAAATGGTGGGGTACAAAATATAGAGTGGGGGTATGTCGGTCCAAAAATATAGAGTGGGGGTATATTGGTAAACAGTTGGGTACAAAATGAGAGGTGGGAAGTCAACGATTGTGTATTAATTAAGAGAGATAATAATAAATAAAAAAAGATTGTTGGACAAATAAAAATTTATCGAGAGGTATGTCGAGATACAAAAATATATAATGGGGGTATATTGGTAAGCATTGGAAGTACAAAATGAGGGTATATTGGTAAATGGTGAGGTACAAAATATAGAGTGGGGGTATGTCGACCAAAAATATAGAGTGAGGGTATATTAGTAAGCGAGTAAAGGGTACAAAATGAGGGGTATATTGGTAAATAGAGTGGGGGTATGTCGGTCAAAAATATAGAGTGAGGGTATATTGGTAAAAAAAGTCTGCAAAATGAGGGTATATTGGTAAATGGGGAAAATTTTTTTCCCACTAAAACATTTATTAAAGGCGATTTAGCCTTTATAGTTCCTGATATATCTCATACAAATAAATATTAATTTTATATATATATATATATATATATATATATATATATATATATATATATATATATATATATATTTGGAATTAGTGTATTTATAAACTGAATTGTAATTCTCTATTTGATGTGGTGGGTAACTAACTCATTCCAATCGCCTAAACAATATATAATCTGAGCGGTGAGAGAAAGCGTGGGTTTTGATTATTCTCACTTTGTGCGAGATCTCTTTTCCCGTCTTGGTCTTCTTGATGAGTTTTGTCTTAGAGAAGTTTTGAGAAGGTCCTCCCCCTTTCCTGCTTTCCATTGTAATTACTTCATTGCTTATTAAAAAAAAAATTATATGTGCCATTTTTGTTCCAACAAGTAAAAACTACATGTGCCAATTTATTTAACAAAAAAAGAAAAAACTACAAGTGCCATTTTTTAGTAATATATATCTTCATTCATAGGCTCGTAGCTAAGCTACTCCCCGCTTCCACCATGAGAATCACATTGTGAAATGCAGCAACCTTGAAAATAATTTCATTTTTTTATAAAATAAAAATATTTTCATGTTAAGCATTTTTCTCTTTCTTTTCCACTGATCTCTGCATAATAATGGAACACTTCACCTAGGGTTTGATCCTTCTTCTTCTTCAAAGATTCAGGTATTTTTTTTTAATTTTATTTATTTATTTTACTCTGTTATGATGTTGCTCTTCTTCTCTCTTCAATTATTGGCATGTGAACCCTAATTTCTTTGTCGTGTAATTTTTTATTAAAATTTTCCCCCAATCATGCACCTCACTCAATAAGCTTTGAAGCTCCGATCGGAGCCTTACCCATTTTTTCTTAACCTTTAAGCAACGAATTGGGAAATGAAAGTTTCCAAATTGAAATAGAAATGAGTTTGATCATATAACTGCAGATTTGGCTTCTCTTATAGCTCTGGGCTTTTCCAGATTGAGAGAGAGAGAGAGAGAGAGAGAGAGAGTTTTGGATCAAGAGTGAGGTGTGGTTTTTACCTGATTCATACCCTTGGTTTAGTTCTTTCTAAATTTGGCTGATTTTTTTGGTCTATTTTGGTTATTTCTGTATTTATTACTTTTGATTGAAAAGGAAATAATTTTGTGTTTGGTTTTGACGGAATCTATCTGACAGGTGCTTGAATATAGAGATAGCAATGAGTTATTTGATGTTAATTTTTATGACTGAATGAGTTTGGTACCTTATATGAAGGAAGACTGTGATTATGTTAATAGTTTCCTTATTTGAGTCTGTGTCATGCAACTGATATGGCTTGTCTTGTTTGAATCAAACTGAATGCAGATAATTGAGGATGTTAAAGATGGATGTGTGAGTTGAGCTGTTGAGGAATATGGAAGGTATATTGATCAGGGTATTTGGTATGTTTTGATTTTGATAGATTTCAAGTTATTGCAATATGGAGGACGAGAGTGGGCTTGAGCTCAGCTTGGGTTTATCTTGTGGTGGCTCATCAGTCAAACCCAAGAGTAAGAATGGTAGCTCCTCGGATAGTAGGGCGGAGGAAGTTGGTCGAGGTGGCAAGATGGCTGATGGGTTTAAGAGCATGTTTGATAGTGATCCTCAGAAGCCAGAATCAATCACTGGGACTCCAAGAACCGACTCGTCAAAGCCTGAGGAGAACTTCTTCAGTGACCTTTCAAAGGGAAAAGAAGATAATGCTTCTTTGAATATAAATGGGAGAGGATTTCTGCTTGGGAACAACAATAAACCTATTGATATTGAGGATGATAAGCAGTTAGAGGTAGTAAATAAGCGAAAAACGTCTTTTGATGAGATACGTAGTAGTCAAAAGAAGCGTGACAGCGATGTTCGTCATGCTGATTTATTTGACAGGGCAAGAGCATCTCACGTTTCTGCTACAGAGGATGGCTCAACTGCAGAAAATGAAGATGTGGCTGATTCTGAAGCTGAGAACACTACCTCCGGCTCCAGGCCTTTCTCGCACCATACTGATGGTTCCAAAGGATTCATCCGAATTGGTTCTTCTGATGCTACTAAAGAGGTTCGACAAGTTGTTGACTCGAGTGCTATTGACTTTAATGGGCAAAAGAGATTTACTGCATCAACAGAAAAAGATTTCAAACACGCAAACATGACTTATGGTTCTTCTTTCTCTGTTCCTCCAGTAAATATGACGAATGTGCCTTACACTTCAGTAAAAGAATCCAACACTATTGGGGCACCGAGCTCTCAAATACCGGGAGTGATGCATGTGATGCCTACTGCAACCGGTGAACAACGCCAAGGAGCCCAATCTGTGAACAATGAAAGCTTACCAATGATGTTTGGATATCCTTCTGTTCAGCTTCCTATGTTGGATAAGGATAGCACATGGGGTTCTGTTCCTCGTCCCCAACAGTTTCATCCTTCACTCGCCGCGAGAGGTCCACCTAACTCAGGTATTTGTGATATGAATAGATAATATTTCTAAATAATCAATCATCTTCCTAGCTTAAACTTCATAGATCTCTATGTCTGATTGATAAATTGTTTATATATTGGATTGTATGTTTGTCTGTATACTCTAAATTATTATGATAAGACTCCACGCAAAATTTTCCAAACAACTTGGGACTTCTCCGCATTCTTGGATGTACCATTGGAAATAATTGTATAAAAAGCGAGAATAGATAATGCATTTCTATGAAAAAATTCAAAATGGATATATATGGGTTCTATTACTGGTAATAGAACTTCATAGCCCCAAGATCTATAAACTGAACCAAATATCCCAAAATGGATGGAAGACTTGTATATTAAATTGAGTTTGTAACCCATTTATGTCACAAAAGTTAATTGCAGTTTTAGACATTCGTTTTCCGCTCACGCTGCAGTTCAATAAATAGCAACAAGCTCTATCTGTATTTTGAATATGCTCACTGAATTTTATTGGAAATTACATTGTGCCGATGCAGCTGCCTTACACATAAACAATGTATCTGAGGCGACGCCATACGAAGGCAGGCCCCTAGATAGAACAAAAGGAGATGGAAAACAGCGTGTGACGGAAGAAGGCTCTTCGTCACAACCTGAAGATGTGAAAGGAAGCAGCACAAATCTCAGGGCCAAAGATGTATCAGAACAAACAAAAGGAGAAGGTTCCTCCGCCGGGATTGATTTTTCAAATATTAAACCAGGTCTTGCTGCAGATGTGAAATTTGGAGGAAGTGGTTCCTACCCAAATCTACCTTGGGTATCTACAACAGGTTCAGGTTCAGGTTCAAATGGAAGAACAATATCTGGTGTTACTTACAGATACAACACTAACCAAATCAGAATTGTTTGTGCTTGCCATGGTTCTCATTTGACACCTGAAGAGTTTGTTCGTCACGCGAACGATGATCAGGCGAATCCAGAGGGAAATTCAGTTTTGGGAACAGTAGCAAATGGTAATCCTTCTGCCTCTTCTCATGGCTAGATTACTGAACCATCCATCCAACTTGTATTGTATTTTACCATATTATATTGTAGTTCTCAACAAGAGAATCTTCTTCTGTAGATGTATGAGATTCTTACCATTTTTCTATATACACTTCAATAATGTATTTGGCTATTTCAGTTTAATTACTTCTAATAGCTGCAGTTGTATGTAATAATGCCCAGGTTTCATCTGTTTATTAAATAGTAATTAAGCATCTGATTTTTATCCTAGCAGTCACATAGGTTTTTTTCCCTCTAAGGATATATGTATTTTTCATAAAAATACACCGACACCAACACTTAAATTACTTGTATTTTTCATAAAAAATCAAAATAAAACCAGTGTCTGAGTATCCGTGTCGTATCCAGTGTCAGTGTCAGTATTTCATAGATGAATAGCAAATCTGTTCTGTTTTCAGATTGCTACTGGCGTGTAATGTACCAAATGGGACTTGAAAAGATAAGGATTGCCAATTCCTGTACTAATATTAGAAAGCTTCTCTGATGGTTTTGTTTTTGTTGACAATCTTCTCTAATGGTGTTTTATTTTTGGAATTGGAATTCGATTATTTGGACTTTTGTGCAGTCAAGCAGTCAGTTAGTTTGGAGTCATCTGATAAAGATCAGACCTCTGATTAAGATCAGACGGTCCAAATTTTAATTACGGTTTTTAATTTTTGCTTAATAAAAAAGAGACTCTGAAATTTGGATCGTATGGTGTGTAAATCGCTTCAAACTCTAATAACGATCGATGATGATATTGCCCATAAGGAGAAGTTCATGTTCGTCCACATCTTCACAATCCTCAATGACGACTAGATTGATGTCGGTTCGACTAAAAGCAACAAAAATGAAGAGTGCCTAAAAATCACTTCTAGACTTGTCTACTAATGATCCTGCTGCACTACAACTTCCCCTTGTTTTCTCCATTACCAAACAGAACCTCATTTATTGCAAAGGATAATAAAATACAAAGAGATGAAGGCGTGTGCCGACTTCCATTCTTGTCTTCTTTTTTGGGCTCTAATTATCTAAAGCTAGATAGCTCCAAATCTTACATTACACATCCACCATATTTGAGTTTCCAATCACCTCGAATGATTAGTCACCATAGTTGTCGTGGAAGATACAATGGTTTACTATAAAAGTTTAGGTGAGTTGGGTTTTGTGGGAGCACTAGGGTCGGAGAATGCATCAATGCTCTTTAAGCACTTACAAATGTACTTACCTATTATTTATCAATTATGTTCTTACATCGGTAGTGATATTCAAATCCACGTCTTTGTGAGACGTGAGCTGAATCTCTATCAACTGGACCAACTTTCATTGGCACATGTGTATTTTTATGTAATCGCATCCTAGAAATAATTACAAATTTAGGGTTCTGATTAAAATACATAAAAACTAATTACAAATTATTTAAAATTGATGGACCTAATTATAAGTTTGTTAGTTTATAGATCTCCTTAAAATTTCCAAAATACCATCTCGGATCCATCTTATAATAAACAGTGCAATTTTTGGTATATTAAATAATTGATGTATATGATCTAAATACAATAGTTATTTAATGTACAAAAAATTGTATTGCCTCTTATAGAGTGGTTGAGAGAACCAGAAGTAGTAGTAATTAAGCCTTCATGTTTGTGGCGACACATGATTAAAGGTTAATAAATTAATAATGTATATATATTAATATACTCTTCCTTTTCTTACTCCATATATCCAACAATATATAATAAAAAATAATAGTAAGTTATTAATTTGTGGGGTTATACCTCGCTTAAACACAACAAGATGCCAAAGAACAATTATTCACGCATAACTACTACCATTTCTTATATACCACGTCTCATTAGCATTATCTCTTCAATTTGTGTTGTCACTAAAAAAAATTAATTTGCTTTGACAAAACGTGTTTGCATAACCTTCTATCTCTTTGCTACAAAGTCTTAGAACGATACTTTGCCAATGCGTTGGGAAAAACATTTGTTGGGAGAGATCAACCATTTAAATGATCCGATACTTCGAAGGATTAGTCTCCACAGTCGTCGCGGATCTTTGGTTTACCAAAAAAAAGTCTTGAAACATAACCAACATGATATGACATTAGTGGTAGATATTTAGGTTTTTTAACCATTGATCCTAAGTTTGATCTCTAGCAAGTGCGCATATGAAAATACATTTAGTGGGAGATGTCAACCTCTTAAAGTATCCATGATCACCGTACGTGGAAAATAGGTTTAAAAAAAAAAAGTTTTGGAACATAACAGCTTTAATTAGTAGGCAACATAGCAAGACAAACATGTTTTTTATTGATATGTGTATTTTGATTGATAAAATCAGCTTAGAGTTTCTAACTTCTATGTCGACACCATTTCTCAACATCTACATTTGTTTAGTTTCTTATGTTTGGTCAACGGACTAATACAACTAACATGGACTTTATTGGTAAACTTCATTACCTGGCAGAAACATATCAAGTTGTCCAGTGAAGGATTTATAACAATCAAAAATCATTGATAATAAAGTTTAAGTCCAAATAAAGCTACCATGATGCAGCCGCATCCGTTTTTCTTTTTTTCGTACCACGTAGGTCTTTTAAGTTACATAATTTGTACTCGTTAGTCTTTTTTTCATTTCCGTAGCAAAAAAAACTCAATTCACACTAACAGAGCTGACGTGGCTGTGATGGAGTCTACATGTCACCTGTCTTGTAACAATTTTGTCATTTAAGACTATCGTCATGTAACAATTTGGTCCTTTCAACTTAAATGAAAAAGAAGATGAACCAATTTTTTAGCTTTTCTGAGAGACATGGAATGTAGGTAAGGCTCAACCGTGTCACCTTGCCATTTAGGAGCAGCTTCAATTGGGATTTTCAAACAATGTACTATGCGAGGCTGACTAAAATTATCTGTACTCCCCCCATCTAACAACACAGAAACAGATATGGAACCAATGTTTCCTTGAAACCGAATGATGCCAAATCCGCCTGAGCCTTTCATAGCATTAAGGGACAGGTGATGCTCAGTGTCTATGTTGGTCTGTGTATTGGTTATATCTGGTGGGGTTGGTTCTAGAGTCTCTACATTGTCTGTATCATCTATTTGGAGTAACATTAAGTGTTTGTTGGGGCATTTATGGGTGAAAGAGAATTTATCATCACAAAAATAACAAAGTCCCTTCTCTTTTCTTAGTTGCATTTCGGCAGGGGAGATTCTCCTAATGTTGGGATTTTTTGGTTAAGGTTCATGGATCGTGTAGGTGGTGTGTTTAAGAGGGGAGGTGTTTGTTTTTCAGCAAAGTGTGTTTTAGTTGGATTGAAGTGGGCTCTGGTGTTTGTGTTGGTAGTGTTTGGGTTGGTTGATTTGGTGTTTAGGGAAGCTTTTTGGGCAGTGTGTTTTTCTTCATAAACTTTGGCAAGGGCTACGGCTTTCACAATGTTAGGTGGAGTATGGAGCATCACGTCCCTGCGAATCTCATCATTCAAACCACTAACAAAACAATCAACAACAACATCATTGCTTAATCCATAAACACACGGTTAGATAACGCAGATGAATTCCAAATAGTAAGCATTAATGATGATCTGTTTGTCTCGGTTTAAATAGAGCACCTCTAAGACAGTCATATAAAGAAGGACCAAAATCCAACTCTAAAGCTCTAGTAAACTCTTGCCAAGACTGAAAAGGAGTAGTTCTCTGAACCATTTGAAACCAGGGAACCACATCTTCATCTAGGTTTACAGAAGCTATCGTAATTCGATCCAAATCAGAGGTATTGTAATAAGTGAAAAACTGCTCAGCCTTAAAGATCCAGTCTAACACATTCTTCCCATTAAATCTAGGAAAATCAAGTTTAATCTTGCTTACCTGAAAACCAGATTGGGTTAAGCTCGGTCCACCATGCTGCAATGTTTGTCTGTTTTCACGATTGAGCAAGGATTCTAATGCTTCAGTGATTCTGGTGAGCTTTGCATCTGCAACTGCTTGATTGGCCTCAATTTGACTAAATCGAGCATCATTCGTAGTTGCAGCTAACTCAATTGCTTGGGCTTTTTTCTTCAAGTCAGCATAAATCTCTTTCATTCTAGTATTGTCAGCCATGGTGTAGATGAAAGCACCAATGTAACAGTACTAAAATTGGCAAACGTGGAATGGAATTTTATTCATTGAAAATGAGTTCAATCAAGGACTGTGGAGTACAAGCAGAAGAAAGAAATTGCAGGAATGAGAAGTACAGAGCAAAGGTAGGAGAGAGAAATGAAATCCTTCACATTGCATAAAAACTTCTCTCACTCACAACCTCACACATATAGTGTGATTACTGCCTAACAAATTCCTTCCACATGGGGTGGCCCCTCTTGCTACGCTCACCACGACGAGGCCGAGCTAATTCCATTCCACTTGCTTCTTGGCGTGTCTGTCACCACTTGACCAATTGATTCATTCATAACATACATCATGTAACTTAAAGAACCTAAAAAAACTTAAAGAATCAATTTATTACAATTAAATAACTTAAAGCCTCCCCGTGTAATTTTACATTTTTTTTTATTTCATGCATTATTTGGTTGATGATTAGATTACAGGATCTTTTGGAAGCTTGTGGCATTTATGGTGAGTTAAAATCCATGTCTTGGTAGTTCGTCTAAGATGAAAGAACAGCTACATATATAGACTTCTAACTCCTTGACTTTTTAGTATCTAATGGGGTAACTACTTTTGTCATTTTCTAGTTTTCAAAAGACTTTATTTGCTAGTATAATTTTTTTCAAAGATATATTTGTGCCTTTTGTGTGTTAATCTCTTATAGATGAGGAGGATGACTCCATAGCTAGAGGTAGGGATGGCAAAGTAGGCCAACACGCACTGCTTATCCTTGCGCCCGTAAGAAGAAGTGGTGGGGTGAGTGGCCAGTCAATGGATTGAGGATTGAGAGTTTGAGCCACCCGTCCAACAAAGTAAAATTTGCAAAAAAAAAAAAGTAAATAAATTAGAAAGGGCTAAAATATGACAAGTTGACCCACCCCGACCCTTGACGAGAAAATTAGCAAAAATGGCACCACAAGTAGCCAGAAACATATAAATAAATATATAAATTGTTTTAAAAAGGGAAAATACTTTTTAGAAAATTATATTGACCATGTGAATTGACGAACTAAGCAGGGCGACTTAGGCAAGTTGGTGGGCTAATGAACCCTAACCAACCCACCCTTTTGTTGACGCACTGTTGAGTGCAATTCGTATTGCCACCCTTAGTTAGAGGCAGAGGAGGATCAATAAAAACTATAGACAAAATTGTAAGGAAAGACTTAAAGATCAATAGTTTCACAATAGACATGATTCATGACATACCACCCGGTGAGATAAGACTTTATTGTTGTTGTACTCTCTATCATACATGGTTTAATAGAACATACATCAAACATGAAAGGGAATAAAATAAAAAATGTATCTTTTAACAAGTTATTTTGGTTATAGAAAGATATAGAATTTTCATTTCTCAAACACGGTAAAAGAGGCAAGTTCATAATTCAAAGTGAAGGTGAAAGGCTTAATAAGCCAAACCGACCCAATGGTTCAATCGGTTAAACTATGAACCTAGTGTTGTTTCCGGTTTAGTTATTTGAACGGTTCAATCTCGGTTTCATATGGGTTTGAGCGATTTAAAACTGTTGAACCATAACTCAAAAGTCTTATCGATTCGATTTTCAAAACATTGCTAATCAAAACAAAGTTGGCGTGCTAGTACTACTAACTTGGCAATGTCATATCATGTCACATAAACGCCTACCAAGTCAAAAACTAGAGTTTAATACAATCTTGGGTCACCCCACACCACATTGTCATCACTACTATAATTTTCAATATCTTAATAACATTTTTTAATACGAAGAATCAATTCAGACGCAAAACTTAGTTCAAGAAGAAACCAAAAAATGTGACATAAATAATAGGTTGCTATTTTAAGGGAAAACCATATAATAATATAATAATAATGTACATGCACAACAACCCCATTATAAAAATTCTAACCTTCCAAGATTCAAAACCCCCTAATTATCATTTTTTGCTAGAAAATAGAATGCTTGAAGAAAAGGAGAAATGAGAAGTAGAATCATGAATCAACATGGTATTTGTCTTTTGATTCTTTCTATGTTGTTTTTCCAACATGTTAGAGCACAAAATTCACCTACACAAACACAACAAGATGCTGTATCAAATTTCCAACCAAGTCTTGTTGTTGTAATAGGAATACTAGGTCTTATGTTTGCATTAACATTCATTCTTCTCATATTTGCAAAATCATGTCAAAGAAGAGAAGTTTTTCTTCCTATTGGTGACACAAATAATCAAGCAACACTTACAAGATCAAGGTCAAGATTTTCAGGAATTGACAAATCAGTCATAGAATCACTTCCTTTCTTCAAATTTTCTTCTCTTAGAGGTTCAAAAGAAGGTCTTGAATGTGCAATATGTTTATCAAAATTTGAAGATATAGAAATTTTGAGATTATTACCAAAGTGTAAACATGCTTTTCATATTGATTGTATTGATCATTGGCTTGAAAAACATTCTAGTTGTCCTATTTGTAGACATAAAGTCAACCCTGAAGACAAAACAATCTTTGCATATTCGAACAGTTTAAGGATGTTGATCAGTGAAGAATCCAACATAGATATCTTTGTCCATCGAGAAGAAGAACAAGAAGAAGAACAAGAAAATCGTCACGGTTCATCAAGATTTAGTATTGGAAGCAGCTTTAGAAAATTTGGAAAAAGTGCTTTTAAGGAAGAAGAATTGCTTATTCAAAAAGCAAAAGAAGAAGAAAGTGATTGTGACAACATGAAATCCTATCATAAACACAATCATAAGATTACAATATCCGATGTTGTTTTTAAACATAGGTGGAGTAATGTTAGTTCTTCAGATCTTATGTTTTTGAATTCAGAAATGGTTAATGCTACATCAAGTGATAGGTTCAATAACTTAGATATTTCAACTACAAGAGAAGTTGTGAATCAAGGTGAGAAAAGATCAGTTTCAGAAATTGTTGGTGTTTCTAGATTTGGAAATATGGACATGAAGAAAAAGGTGTTTCAAGATTCTTCTTTGGTTGAAAATAATAATAAAGAGGAAAGAATGAGACAACTTTGGTTTCCTATTGCTAGAAGAACAGCTCAATGGTTTGCGAATAGAGAAAGAAGATCTCAATCTCAGCAATCTCAGAGTAAACAACAGCCGTTAGATGTATAATCTAATTAATCTTCACCTTCTTAAGAGGTACATATGTTTGGTTTCAATCTATGAAGCACAGACACAGATACGGACACCGGACAAAACACTGACACGGATACCCAGACATTGGTTTTATTTTGAATTTTTTGAAAAATACAAGTAATTGAAGTGCTGGTGTCAGTGTCGGTATCCGACACGTATCAACCAGAGGTGTCCGTGCTACATAGGTTTCAATTCTTGATCATAAGTTTCATGTAGATTTTAGGTAATTTACTGGTTTTTGTTGGATAGTATATAGTTAAGTAAATCATGTTCACATTTATTGTTATTGATATAGTTCCTTTGTTTCTATTCTTATTATCTACATAATACTCCCTCCTTAACATCTAAGATAATATAACCAAAAATAGTTAACGAAAGTTGATGTATTTGGTTTGTTGACCTATTTTTGTTTATATTCTGTTATGAAAGGAGTAACCTTTTTAGCACGGTTTTAAAAAAAAAGGTTTGCTTCTCAATTTGCCTGCAACATGAAGAATTTTGATGTCTTTGTGACCAAAATACAATTTGATTTAGCAGACATTAATTGCAGTTGACCGCAATAATACCAAGTGCGCATCACCACAATTTACAGAGTCTCTAGTTGATTCTACGCTTGAACCAACCAAATTGCGTTTTGCAAAACTCACCATAATTTTTTTAAGTTAGTATTTATAGCTTTAGTGTGAACATGTCTCGGGATGCAAAAATTTGGGCGTGATTTTCTCTTATTTGTAAATTGGGTATTCTCTGTGTTCAACTGCAGAGACTAATTCCTCGAGCTGAGTAAAACCACAATAGGCGGCAAAACTCTTCCTCTAAAATTTTAATGCTGCTTCATTCCCATGATTAGATTTAAAACTGATTTTTTTTTCTTTTCATTTTATGATAGATATTTTGTATTGATCTACAACTAGAAGACAGCTTAATGCGGCTGTGCTCAATAATCTTGGTCATATTTTATATATCTTATATTCTCTTTTGCTTAAATACAAAATTGTACATTATTAGCAGCTGAATTTAGGCAACAAGTAGCTGAAATACCATCATATTTCCAAAAATTAGGTGTTTTGTTTTTAATTTCTTCTCACTCTCCAACTCTTCTCTTAACGAAAAAGGCAAAATATAAGGATTAGTAACATTTTTTTTTGAGATTGATTAGTAACATGTTTAGATTAATAACTTAATTAAGCACTTATTATATAGGTGACTGATGTTCACAGAAGTTCTATCCGCTATATAATAGTGATATTTATATCACATTATTTCCTCAAGTTTTTTTTACCCTCTTTCGAGGATACTTTCCCAAACTATAATACTGACAGTCGTTAAGTGCGTTAATTGTTATACTCAGTGGCGGATCCAGAAAATTTTAATGGTGGGGGCAAAAAAATAATGTGATATATCTCATTGGAAGAAAAATATTGTCAATATTTAAAAAAATCATATTCTCACAATAAAAATAATTACATACCCATATATGTACAAAAATTAACACTTATTTAATCTGTAAGAAATGAAAAGTATCAAATTGGTCATCAAATGTTGGCCAAATTAGTTATTTTAAAATAAATTTAGGGATATTTTAGTACTCTTTAGAGACTAGTTTGACTGATATTTAATTTTTTAATGATTAAATTAATACTTTCCATTTTTTAGAGAGCAGTAAAATTAGTACTAATTATTCTCACTTATATTTCTTATAATTTTATGCAAACATTTTTAAAAGTTAGTAGCTTATGGGAGACAACCTTATTTTTTTATGGGGGCAAAATTTAAGCATCATTAACAAAATATTTTTACGGTGCACACCCTCTCTACCTACATCCGCCACCGGTTATACTATGTATTTAAGGAAGCTTACAAACTCCACCAAGCTCATTCTTTTTGTTTGGGCTATTTTTTTTCGTACCCCCCTAATTATCGACAACACCCCCATAAGTATCAAAATGCCTAAAATGCCCCTGGCATTTAAAAAAGAAACGAACTGGCCCTACATAAAAAAAAATTTCGGAATTACCAAAAAAGAGGTATTTCGAAATATTGTAGAGTGATTTTTCGGAATTAAGCGTGAGAAAAATTGGTATTTCCGGTTCACAATTTTTGAACCGGAATTATCTCCAGAAAAGGTAATTCCGAATTTTTTGTGTTTTTAAATTAGATTTTTTTCGGAAATACCTTTTTAATAGGTATTTCCGGTTCACAAATTGTGAACCGGAAATACCTATTAAAAAGGTATTTCCGAATTTTTTTTTTTTTTTTTTTTTTTAACATTTTAATTTTTTTTTAAATAGATGGTTATTACGGATTTAACCGGTGCCTTTACTACATCTGAGATATTTCCCACTCGTGATGCAATGACACGTTGGGTTAGAGATACTGGGAAAGCGAACGGAGTCATTGTGGTTATTGTTCGATCAGAGACGACGGAGAATGGGAAAGGGAAAAAGAACAAGGTTCTTTATGGCTGTGAGAGACGGGGCACATACAGTCGAGTAGATGTTGGGTGTTCTGCGGGTAGACACAAGAGTTCGAAAAGATGTGGTTGTAGGTTTCGATTGAAAGCTAAACCGATGTTGCCTCCTAGTTCTAATTGGATGGTGAGAGTGGTGGATGGGATTCACAATCATGAGCCTCATAAGACTTTGTTTGGAGCAGCTATATTTGGTAAGTTTAGCAAGGACGAGCGATCAATTGTTGGGGAGCATCTGTCGTTGGGAGTGAAAGCATCCAAAAGTCTTGAAGCATTAAAGAACAAATTTAAGAACAACTTGAGCAACATTACTCAGTTGTATAGAACCCGCGCCAATATTCGGAAGGGAAAGAGGTAATATGACCGAGATCGCAGCGTGACTTATGACATCGATTCAAAGCGAACCATTACTTGTGTTGGACGAGGCGACTTAAAGGTAGTGATATTGTTGAGGAGATCATGTGGTCACATCCCGATAGTATTAAGTTATTGAGGATGTTTCCCCATCGTTTTGATTATGGATATGCACTTTAAGACCAACAAGTATGCATTGCCCTCTGCTGGAGATTGTTGGTGTCACTTCCATCGAGTTGACATTTCTGTTGCGTTTGCATATCTGTCTCATGAGCGTTATGATGACTACACGTGGGTCTTTGCAGAGCCTACGAGATTTGATCTTTGTGTGATATTGTACTTCCTCAAGTAAGTCAATGCTAAGCGACTTTAGTTTTTGCCATTACATAAGCTTTTTTTATTTTTTCCATTTCTAATAGAACGTGTGAATTGTGTTTCTCGAGTTATCCTCACCGATTGTGAGGAGGCTTTGATGATTGCTATCAAGGTTGTGTTTAGGAGGTCGTGAATTTGCTTTGTCGATATCATATCAACAAAAATGTTCATGCTCAAATTAAGAAGGTGGTGAAGGGAGAAAGAGTGGAGTCACTTGATGACACTTTGGCATCATGTAGTTGATGCTACATTTGATGATGAGTTTAGTGAGGCTTTGCATGATTTTGAGCAATCGTCTCACCGACATACCCCAACTTATTGCATATGTGAAGCAGACAATGGTTGTATCCTCACAAGGAAAGATTTTGTGGCCGTGGACGGATAAAGTAAGACACTATGGAAATACCACGACAAATAGTGTACGCAATTTTTTTTTCTTATGTGCCTTAAGTATATGATTGTGGTTTCTTTGTTTTAATTTTGCCTTACGTGCCATAGGGTTGAGGGCTGCCCATTGGGCATTGAAGAGATCATTGGGTTCTAGTGGTGGTGATTTATGCAAAAAGCGGGAGTCAATTAATGGGATGATCAATGCACAAATTAATAAAATTGTGGATTCTTTTCAAAAGAGCATCAACAGTATAGATGCCCAACACAACATTCCATTCTACAAGAATCTACACGGTTTGGTGTCTATTGAGGCGTTGAATCATATTGCCGGGAGTTTGATAACATGATGGATGGTGTGGGCACGGATAAGAAAAAGTGTCTTTGGTTGTGTCATTAAAGTTACTCATGGGTTACCTTGTTCTTGTGAACTTGGTAGGTTACACCTAATGGGACTACCAATACCATTGGACATTATTGACTCTCATTGGAAGAGACTGAGTTTGGAGGCAATGGATGAGGAGCGGATCAAAGAAGCGTCAGAAGGAGGTGACTTAAGCTATCTGAGAGAGGAGATTTGGAGGCAGTGGAATGACATGCACCTTGAGGAGAGATGTGTTTGGAAGAGAGGTCTTGATGATTATGTATTCAGAGGCACTACATCCATGGTTCCACCTAGCCACAAAGTCAAAACTAGGGGTGCACCGAAGAAGGGGAAGAAGAAGAAAGAGTATGACGTGAAGAGAGATCCATCTGCGTGGGAGCACGTTGATGCATCTTTAGAAAAATCCACACAGATACCTCCCCGACGGTCCTTCCAAGTACCATCAGACAGACCTTCAAAGATACCTCCCCGACGGTCCTTACAGCTAGCATCACAAGTACCATCAGAGCTACCGTCACAGAGGTCAGCAAAGGAAGGAGGCACAAAGATGACATCCACTTGGTAAGTCACTTTCCAGAGTTCTTACATAGGTATATTGACGACATTATCAATGTCGCGGGGGATGGAAACTGTGGCTTTAGATGCATCTCTACTTCACTAGACTGGTCGGAACACAGTTGGCAGATGGTTCGGAATGATTTAATTAGTGAGATGGATGACAACTGGTTTCAGTACACACAGTTGATGTTGATGGGTGACAATGTTCAGAACATTAGAGATTCATTAGTTTCTATCCCAAACAGACAGGAACAACCTATTGAGAAGTGGATGACCATGCCAGACACAGGACATGTCATAGCTACTAGATATCAGAGACCCGTGGTTATGTTGTCGCCTCATGAGAACTGGACATTCTTCCCTTTGAGGGGAGATTGTATTTCCAGTCAGAGTCAGTTGGTTTGTGTTGGGTTCATCCATAGGAATCATTGGATTCTTGTCAAGTTGAACCACACTAGCCCTATCCCTCCTGCACATCCTTCTTGGGGTCGATACGTCTCAGATGAAGCTAGATCGTGGCAATATCCATACGTTGGACGCATGCAGTTATGGTCTTCTTTTGTTCCTGATTATGTTCCAGATTATGTTCAAATGACACCATATGATTATGTAGATATCACATCTTGATTGTTTATATAATTTCACATTATTATTTGTTGGTTTTTTTGTACATGTTCAAAAAAAATCGAGTAACGGATAGAAATAATCCACAAGTGTCAAAGAAATTTAATCGACGAAAACAATTATGTCCACGTGTCAAAAAAAATCGAGTAACGGATACAAATAATAAACAAGTGTCAAAAAAGTCATTTTTAACACTAAAAACATGTTTTTTAGGCCACTTTGGTGTACAATTACAGGTCGTAAATAATTTTGTATCTCGTTTTTTTAACCTCAATATCGTAGTATTATACTTTTTCTACAAGTTTGTAATTTTTTAAAAAAATTTAAAAAAAATTACGCATGGTAAAAATTGACCGAACATAGGTAAAAGTCATTTTTTCAAGTAATAAAACATTTTTTTATTTCATTACTAATTAACGGCCTAGATCTTGCCGACAACTTTTAACGATCTAGATTTTCCAAACACTTTAAAGGGTCCAGATTTTGCCGACCACTTTTCATCATCATCGGTGGAAATTCATTCAAGGGTTTCATTTTTCCTATAAATACACCCTTCCATTTCACTTATTTCACACACACACAACACTCTCATGGATACTACGAATACACAATACTCTCGTGATTCGCACTCAACGCCCTTCACCATCACCAAGGCACAATAACAAACAGAGAAAATGGTGTCTATTTCGAGAGTCCAAACCCCATTTTATGCGAGCTTAAGGGACGACATCACCTTTGAAGCTCGAAAGAAAAAAAATAACAACGAAGGTGCGGTGGAGGGTGACGAGCGAGAAGTCACCGGATCATTTATCGCTACCCGACTATGGCGATAATAATCGTGTTCGATGGTCCACCATGGATGTGAAGAACAACGATGACGTTCGAGTGATGATGGACACTTTTGACATATTTCGGATGCGAGTCCTATTCACCAGTGTATGTCGAAACCGAAGGACCAATTCTTTGAGATCCTTCGACGTCTCCAACCACCATCTCACTAGTTTGTACCGTGTTTTTATTTCGTTTGTTGTTGCGTTATGTTATTTTTTCATCAATTTCATGTATTGTATCGTTTCGTGATCGAAAACGCGTCTTTAATTAATTTTAATTGGTTTTTAATTAAATATTTTTTTTTTTGAAATACCTTCAAAACTAGGTAATTAGGAAGGAGATAAAGGATTTCGGAATTACCAAAATTGAGGTAATTCCGGTTCACAATTTTGAACCGGAATTACCTCAATTTTTGGTGATTCAAATTCTTTTATCTTCTTCCGAATTACCAATTCACTCAGGTAATTCCGAAATTTTATATTTTCCTAGGGGCATTTTTGTCCAAAACGTATAATATGGGGGTGTGGTAGGGGATTAGGGGGGTACGAAAAATAAGAGCCTTTTGTTTGAGGTCTTTCATCTCACTGTGATGCCTTAGAAAATGGGCTCCGACTAATCTAGAGTTTGACGGAGAGACAAGTAAAATGTGACCCCAATTTATTCTATCGTTGGAGATAATATTCAGATACTAGCAAAATATTCGGTTTAGATGAAGTGCATTAATCAAACTCCTCCAAACTCTAGCTCCCTTGTTTTCATAGAATTTGCCACCTATGAACCTAAAAGTCAAATGTAAATTGGCAACTTGCTTCAAGTCATTATACGGCAAAAACAATTTGCTTCAAGTCAACCAATAGAAAAAGGATATATATATAAACACAATTTCTATGTGGACAAAAAAAATACATTCTCTATAATTAGTCCATTTCTTAAAAATCAATTTAATGTTTACGTAAATTGATCATTTTCCAAAATAAAAAAGAATATTTACTTTTTAAGAAATTAATTAATTTTGTAAGGAATATTAAATTTCAAAATAGTGTCTAAAAAATATATTTTGCTGGTTGAATAATAATATATAGATTCTTTCTATTTTCCAAAAGAAATGGATAGCTTATTTACTCTAATTTTAGAGGGTTGGTTGTGAGAAGAAAGTGAGAAGAGAGAAATAAAGAGAGATTAAGATATTTTACATTTCTCTATGACATATTCTACTTTTGTTTCAAAGAGAGTTCTTGATTCATCTTCACCCTTTAAGAAATGAAGATTTTGCACGCAATTCCTTTAATCTTATGAGAAGACTTGAAAAGCGGTAGGACTCATTTTCTCTCTCTTCAACTTTTCAAATCAAACAAGAAAAGCCTAAGGTTTTTTAAAACAATAGTGTGACACGTAATCCACTAAATTGTGTGACACGTAGTCTAGTTTTCTAAAAAATAATTAAACTACGTGTCAAAACCTTAGATTTTTTAAAGAAATCAGAACACATATCATTGAAAAATAACTACACTTAAGAAAAAGGAAATTTGATCCTTTTTCTTGTCATAGATTAATTTATCTGCTAATACTTGTGGTTACAGATTTTTTTCTTGTCATCCCTACTTTTAATATGTACTAATATTACCTTATGAAGGCATCCCAAAGGTATTGTTTGGATAAGCAGTCTAACTAAGCGTTTATAACAAACACATTTTTGGTCCAAAAAAACACGTTTATCATTTAGGTGCTGATATATTAAGTTCTACCAAACAGTTTCAAATGTTTATGCGAGTAGATAAACTCAAATAAATTAATCCAAACATTAGTAGTCAATTTCTTCTATATAAATTATGCATTAATTCATGGCGCAAGAGATGCAATTCAGATACGCAAGAAACAAGCTCAATCCCATTGTCTTAACGTAGAATACATGATTCCATTCGTGTATCCATCAGGTTTTATAAACTTGCATATCTTGTATACTAAAAATAAATAAATAAACTGTTTCTTAATACATAATCCAGAAATTTTATTTTATTCAACAAATAGAAAATGGAAGACTGTTTCTAATTAATATTGATTTATATAATTATCATTCCAACTGTCGTCTGTCAGTGTATAGTTTTATATAGCAGTTGCATTTCTGGCAGTGGTAGGTTACTTGTCGATATTAAATTGAAATATTTTAGCTTTTTTTGTGGGGAAAGGCGGTTAAATAATAAACAATATTAGAATAGATGATTTCTTTTTTGACAAAAGACTATATTAGATGATGAATGCATGTGCTCAATCATAGAGTTACAAAGGTGGAACCTGTAAACCAACCCCCACGGCGAAATAGGCGCAAGGAGAGAGCAATATGGTACCTGTAAACCAACCCCCACGGCGAAATAGGAGCAAGGAAAGAGCAATAGACCGGACCAACTCATTATGAAGGGTATAACTGTGAAAAGAGGAAGAAGTCGAGCTACAAGAAAAATTCCAGCTGCTACCATAGTAGCAGCATGTATAAGAGCGGAAATAGGCGTAGGCCCTTCCATAGCATCGGGTAGCCAGACATGAAGAGGGAATTGGGCAGATTTCGCAACTGATCCGCAAAATAATAAGAGGGCGCAGAACAAATGATGACATGATGATGTTAGCAATCTTTATTTTAGAGGACACTAAACTTTGGTGAGTTTGATTTTATAAAATTAACACACACAAATATTTATGTTACGAAAATAACCAAAACTTGAATAAGACATCATATAAGAGAATAGAGATAAAGAAGGGAGAAGAAGAAATTGAGAGAGTATTTTCTTTATGCTCTTCAAAGTATCCATTTACACTAACTTATGAACCCTGTTTATAGGGAGTGAAATGGTAAATGAGAAGACAATCATCAAAATCTACTATATAAGGAGATGGGGAGAAGGATGAACATCCACTATATAATAATAATAATAATAATAATAATAATAATAATAATAATAATAATAATAATAATAATAATAATAATATTCATAACAGTTCTAAGTTTGTTTTGAAAAGCCATCATAGGACAAAAAAGGGCGGGGGAATGGACAAAAACCCAAAATCTTGTCTTTGGCCAAATTTTAAGACAAAATTTGTTTCGTGAACATATTGCCCAAAAGACGAAAATATCCTCAATAAGATTCCCTCTCTACCAAAATAAATTTGTTAATGTAAATACATTTGCTGAATTTAAATTCATTTATTTTGGTCAACTAATGTAGATTCATTTGGTCAACTATTTTTTTTTAATCAATCAACTTAATGTCATGAAAACCAAAGTTGCCAATAGTTTACCCAATTTTAATGGTGACAATTTTCATTCCATAATATTTTTAACTGATGCAATTAAACCCCCTCATACATGTCATTGATTTTTTTTATAAACTGGATATCCTCTGTGCGTAACTACAGAAATTAATCCCTCGAGACAAATAGAACCACAATACATACTTGTCATTATGTTTCCTTTCCTATTATTTTCCTTTTCCCCATTAGACTTCATGATCAAACTAAAACATGTTTAGTTTGAGAAAACTGTTATTTTTCAAACTCCTACAAATATCTCCATTAGCAATTTAATAAATTTATTTTTTTTAAAAACTTTTATAATGATAATGATATGAACTTCAAAAGTATTTCCTTTCATCTAGAAGGTATCAGCTAAGTGGTAAGAGTTTTACCTTAACCACAAGGAACTAGGTTCGAATCCACTCAGAGACAGTTGTATAATAGTTGATAGTTAATCAATTGCATAGTTAAACTTGAATTAGACGCGACCAAAAGATACCAAACCGCGAAATTAATATTACATTCCATATGTGTGTTCTTTTATCAACATCTGTATGAGAATATAAACATTTGAACCATCATAAAAAAAATTATAAATTGCTTGACTTTCAATTCAGTTGAACATAAAAACAAATTCAATCATGTACACCTATATAATATTTACAGATGAGAAGAATTAGCAACCAATATTCGAAAAGGAAAAAGGTAAGAAATAAAGAACATATCAAAACCTACCTTGCCCATTCAGCAACTAAAAGACTGTGTGGGAGAATATTCTTCTCTCTTTGAATTTTATACTCAATTGCATTCTTGAATAGCAATTTGTCCAAATATAAACAAAAAGTAGACAAAGTCTAGTAATGGGATTTGGATCCTCTGATGCAAGACAACACTGTGTGGACCGTTCGATCTATAGAGAGAACACTTCTTTCTCTAAATCAGACGGTCCATGCTGGCACAACACGTGGTGTGCGCAGCAGGGGATCTGCCTCCCTAATAATGCTCATTCTTCTACCAATCCTCAAGCCATTCAGGCACATTTAATTCTTCTACTTCTTGTAATGGGGACCCCACAGAAGCAGGACAATCCTCAGAATGAAGTTCCAAGTATTGTGTTATACGAGAAACAATTTCTGGAGGTACAGGAAAGGTTTGATTTCTAATCCCTTCCCAGTCAACACCATCAAACCATGAGTGACTCTTGACAGAATCTGGACCTTGGCTACCAAGTCTAGTATTTTCTTCCACCTCAAGTAACTGAACAAGTCAAATAAAGAAAGTTAAGTATACATAGTATTCTCATCTTATGCATGCGCCGGAGTATATTTTTTTAGCATGCAAACCTGTTAAAGAGAGAGAGTTTGAAGCAGTAGACTCGAGGTTCAAATAATGGAAACTAACATTTTCCCCTCCTCTAACTAATTAACTATTAACAATTGCCTATTAGAAAAGAAGAGAAGGAGTCTTATCTTTCACTATATATCATGGAGAGTTGATACGAGGGTGTTCCCTTGTTTAAAAGGGTATATCAGAGTTCCTCTTACGGATAACCGTTAGATTACAATCTCTGTAGCACCGACACTCTCAGTTGAAGACGTGTCTAATGTCTGACACGTATCGTCTCGAATACTGACACCGACACTTCAATTTCTTGTACATTTCAAATTAAAACCGGTGTCTGTGTGTCTATTTCGTGTCTGATGTCCGTGTTTGTGTCGGTGCTTCATAGATATGGACTGTTGTGATTGAAAAATTGTAAGATAAATTTCTAGCATTGATTTTGTTTTAGTGCGACGAGAAATCAGTAAGCTAAACCTCTATCGTTCATTTATTTATAATTTATAAATAATAGATCAATGACTAATAAAAGGAGATCAATGGTTTACAGTTATTAATGGTTTACATCTTAGATTGATCCTACCTTGGAGATGAGATCAATAGCTTCAGGGCTAAAAGTCTCTGGAAGATTTAGCTTCCTTTTTGCAATGTTGGCAACTGTATCAAGTTCATTTTCTCTCCATGATCCAAACGGCATCTCGCCTCGCAACATAAAAATATATTAAAACTCCCAATGCCCACCTGCATTATCATCAATGAAGATTGAAGTGTACTACTGAAAGGAGTAATTGTGTGGTTCACACTTTACAGAGAATCAATGGTAATATATAAGTTTTATTTATACCAGTCAGCAGGAAAACCGTGGCCTTTTCCCAAAACGATCTCTGGCGCTAGCGAATCGGCCATCCCACAAATTGTGAATGTTCTCTCACTAGAGAGCTTCTTTCCAAATCTGAAGTCCACCAGCTACAACCAGCAACACATTTAAGAACAATTAATAACAATATAACATGCTAAAATATGATTCATGATATATAATATAGGTATCTGATGAGAACTTGGCTTTGCCTAACAGATTTGGGAAAGTGTGTTCTAGAAGGGGCAGAATAGGAATTAATTACAGAATCAGATATTTGGGTGGGAAAAGTTGTAACAATCTTGCTGAGTCAGCAGGTGGGAATGTGCTGAGTGAGGTTCACACTTTTGATGTGATCTAATAGAATAAAAGGGGAACGATGTAAGAGAGAGAAGTAGGCAAGAATTATCTTGGGTTGGGATTGGGCCTTGGACAGTTTCTCTCTCTGGCTGAGAGAGTACTGCGCTTACCTATTCTATGTTTTTCTGCATTTTGCAGCTGTAATTCTCAGTGAATCAATTAAACATTCCATTCATTCCTATTTCTTGTTCTATTTTCCTTGTTTTATTGATAATCAACTAAGAATGAGTTACTGTTCCAATGAAATCCTATCAGTATCTATTTTCCAGTTCCCTTGCATTAAAATCGCGTCTGCGCGCCTGCTTGCATGTACATTAGAGTTTACGAATTGTGATACTTTTTTACAAGTTTGATATGTTACAATCATCTTCACTGTTCTTTATACAAGTTTAGTTTAGTCCTTGTAAAAATAAAATTTTGTTTTTCGTCCTTGTAAATATACGTTTTACCGAGTTTAGTCCCGGTGAAAGTAAAACTGTGTACAGGAACTAAACATATATTTAAGCCTTTTTACTATGTATATTTTATTGTTTTTTTTAACAATGCCACCATTCGACAACTGTTTGCCGCAACACCATTTGTCACAATTTCATGGTAGGTTTCCCATTAATAATACTGATAAACATTTTGTAAAAAAAAAAAAAAACACTGATCAACATGAATATGATGAATTTATACAACAAACATTTTCGTACCTGCAATTGTCCTGTTTGATCGAACATCAAAACATCAGGCGACACTCCTCTGTAGAGAACACCATTCTGAAATTTGAAAATGAAATGTGTGGAGGAGGAAAAATTAGAGAACTTTAGCCACTAGCCAAAAAGGCGTAAAAGCGGGCAAGAAAATTATTTCAGATACAAGACCTTGTGCAAGTCTTCTAAGGCAGTAACAACAGAAGCAGCGCAAAACCGAGCGGCTGTTTCACTAAAAGGACTTGAAAGTGTGGAAGACAAAGGGCAGGCAAGACATGTATTTAGCAGTATTCCAGCATATATGCGGTCAGCAAAAGTGCATAAAACCTGCGGTACGCAAGCCAAAGAGCTCATACCCTTAACTAAATCTTTCTCTTTCAGGACTTGTGATTCCTTTCCTAGCCTTTTCACCTTTTGCTTGGAAAATTTCTTCAAAGTAAGCACTTTTTCTGCTCGAAAAACAAAAATATATTATACGCTATTTTTTCATCACTGTTAACTACATTAAATGTTATTAGATGCAGGAAAAGGCAATCAAGACACCAAAGAAAATAGTTGGAAATATTTTAAGAATATTTTGAGAAGGAAACAAACTTAGTAATCCTCCAAAGATCAAATTTATATCTCTTATTCCATAAAGACTTGATGGAGTCGAATTTGGAGACTGATAGGATAATTGATAATAAAAAGAAACTACAGGACTAAAGCTTTGTAAATCCAACATTTCCAGGATCAGCGATGATATTAAGTACGAATAGTTTTCGAAGAATTGTAAGAAATGCACTATATAACGAAGGCTTTATAACAATAACGCCGAGGCTTGTGAATGATTAACACCTTATAAGACAAGTTGTACAATTCTTTTCGTCACATTAAGTATTATCCTTCCAGGGTTAAAGCATTCATTAGTCAAATTCTATTCAGGAAATTGGTAAAATATTTATTTACCAGAGTCTCGTAAATTTGCAAGTCCAATCTCAGAGCAGTCAGTGGAATATAGTGTCTTTCTCCACTCCTAATAAAAAAAAGGTCATAAGTTAATTTTAGGATCTCTAGTCCGATGAATTGGAAAGCGACGGATTACTCTTACCAAATCTGAGAGCTGGACTTTATCAAGAGATGAGAATTCAATCTTTGTAGTCAATTCCTTGCCATTGTCCTTCAACCTATGGTCACATTAATGATACCAACAATGTGAAGCTTTGGTTTTAAGTTGTAGCATATAAGCAAATAAGCAGAAACCACAAAGCAGTTGTCTTATACTCCCTCTGGTCCTATTTATAAGCAAAAATGTAGTTTTAGGTTCATTGAATAACTGATGTATCTTCTGGTCTTATAGTATAAACAAGATGCATCAGTTATTCAATGAACCTAAAACTGCATTTTTTGATTATATATAGGTCCAAGGGGAGTACATGCATATAATAAGACATACTTGTTATCTTCTTGAGAAATCTTTTGCAGGAGCCAATAACTGATTCAAATTTGTCCTTTGTTAGTAAAGCACATACGACGTCACCCACAGCAACAGCAGTTAAGGAACCAATATGTTCACCAAGAAGTGACCATTCGCCAAAATAGCTTCCCTCGGGTTTTTCTATTGATAATTCTCTTCTGCTTTGTACATCATCATCTTCGTTTTGAATGTCAGACTTGAGGCTATTGGTATTTGGACTAGTCAATAAAGCGGCATCGAAAGTTATTTTTACACGTCCTTTTTGGATAATGTACAATGCCAGGACTTCATTCTGCAAAAACATACCTAAGAAGTTAATGAAAAGCTATGAAGAAATGCGGACATGCAGACACCATTTTCAATTTGAAAAATGCAAGTAATTGAAGTGCCAATGTCGGTGTATGGCACAATACGTGTCGGACACCAGATACGTCTTCAACCAGAAGTGTCGGTGCTACAGAGATGGAAAAAACATAGAATCAACGGACAAAAGTACTCAAGCAAAAAGCTTACTGTGTCAATTAAGGTCTGTCCGTTTGAGAAGGAAACTTCGGAAAGGGATTCGAAATTTGACTTAGTTGTACAATTGACAATCTTGAGAGGAGATCTACAGACCGAAGTAACTTCAAGGACGATAAGTTAGAGAATTCTGACATTAAAATCCTCGAAAATCTTCTCGCTTCAAAGCCCAAAGAGTTCCTTTTGTTACAGCACGCACAGAAGCCTGGAGTGGTTTGTTATACCTGCAATGCCCCATATATTTTTCAAGTCAAAAACAACTACTTTAGTTTAGTAGAAGGCCACCAAAGTGGTAGAGTGACTCACATCAGAGCAAGTTCCCCAAAGCATGATAGTTTTTCAGCCGTGTAGCGCTGCAAAACCCTAGGGACCTCACCATCTTTTTCTTCCTGTCATTGCAATAAATGTGGAACTATAATTGTAACACTCTCATTGACAATAGAGATTAACAAACATAATTATAGAAAAGAGTTGGGTGCAAACAGCATTCATTAAATGGCCCTAGACTTTGTAAACATGATTTCATCTTGCCTATACCAAGGGGCAAAGCCAATTAAAAGAGCTAGAGTAGGGAATCATAATATAAAAAATTAAATCCAATTATGTCGATCAGTGCCATTAAGTTCTAACCAACACCGTTGGCGCAGTGGCATAAGCTACCTAGGACACGGGGTTCGACCTGGTGCTCCCGGTCGATTCCCGTAGTGGCCAAACTCAGTATTGGCCAATGCGAAATTTGCTCCTAAGCAGGAGCGAAGATTAGTTTCTCGTTAAAGTGTTGGGACACTTCGTGTATAGTCAACAATGGTCCGAATAAAAAAAAATGCCATCAAGTTCTCAAATGAAATAAACATGTGTGGATATTCTTCCTAACATTAAATGGCCTTTATAAAGAAAATGCTTTTGAGTTTTTAAAAAAACATCTACATGTCGTCATTTGATTACTTGATGGCAAGGGTATAAAAATCTTGATCTAAGTTTTTTACTTAAAATAACACAAAGGTGGTTTTCAAAAGAGGTTAGATCTGGAAGTCAACATTTTCAGGAATGAAAATTTTCCGACTTGGAAACCGAGAAATATTTAAAAGTTTCGGAAGCCTCTAGGTGCAACGGACCTTGACTTTGCCTCTGGCTAGAATAGTTTTCAAAATTTGACTAAAATGATTGTTGTTGAACCCCTCACAAAGATCAATGAAATCAATACTGCAATCAAGTGACAAATTCTATAAACCTGAGTCGCCAAGACCTCAAATTCTCCGCTACCAACAACATAAAAACAGTCACTTTCACCACCCTGCAAAGTATAACTTGTGTCACATACGACTATGCCAAAATAAAGAGAAATTTAATAAGATCTAGTGCAAGTTCCATTCAAGAGTAGGATACTCTATTTTCTGCAAGAAAAATTTACAAAAGCTGAAGAACAATGGCAATCTACTAATTTCAAGCTTCAATTAGAAGACTGACCTGTTTGACTATGATATCCCCAGGTTGAACTTCAACCCTTTGCATGCTATCCAATAAAACATGACACTGAGAATCAGTAACTTTCCGGAAGAGAAAATGATCATGTAATGCCTTCTCTATGTGTGCCTGTAGTGTATGAAGATGAAGCGCCATCAAGGTTCACATTTCGTGATGAACTTGGCAAAGAGAGAAAATAAATCTATGAATTTATACTAACATACCAAAGTTGCTATCAGTCAGTGGAAATAAATAGACGAAAAGTAAAGCAGCTAACTTAGGGCCTGTTTGGATCGACTTATTTGAGCTTATCTACTGGCATAAGCCCTTGTGAAACTGTTCGGAAGAGCTTATGAAAACAACTTATTCATAAGTTGTTTTCAGCTAATTTCCATAAGCATCCCAGGATAGCATATGGAAAAACAGTTTAACATTATTTTATCTTTTATTATAAAAACAGCTTATGCATAAGCTCTTATATGATATGCACTTATAACATAAGCGCTTAATTAAGTTTTTTATCCAAACAGGGCCTAAAAATAAATGGAGCTTACTTCTTCTTCCCATGTCTTTCTGTGAGCTGAAGATGGAGGAACCCAAAACTGTCCATTTTCTAGAGAATTTTCAATTGCTCGGAGGCGTGCCCTTGACAAGTCATGCCTTACACGATGATTCCTAGCATTCCAGCCAAAGGTGGAAGGAGATTCTGAACCTGTCACCTCTACAACTTGAGGCACAGGGGTTCGTAAACCATCGCCAGAACTTGCTGACCGACCAACAGCAGGCTGATTCATAAAACTAGACTAGTTACTACTTACTAACAACACGAGGGGGAAATAAAAGCTGGAAGATTTCTAAGAAAAATATACAAGAATAGAAGCAGTAGAAAAGAAAACCCCATACTCCATTTAGCCCACTTATATGCACAATGATGACCGTAATATCATCCGTGCGAGTTTCATACTGTAGCCAAAGTCGATAAGATTCTGCTACTATTGCAGCACAAGCATCACACGGATCTTTGAATTTTGCAACCTGAAAGCAGGGTGGCAGATTAAGAGACAAATTGTTTGACTTTATTGGATGATAAAGCAAATCTAGGTTCACCAATGCTTTAAAACAAATTTGCAAAACTTAGTTTTATGGCCAAATGCACATGATCATCCATTCCATGCAAATTGGAAAGATGGAAGGCTTTTGTTTATCTTACATGAGGGAGAAAGATTTGCTAAACGAAAATATCTTCACATTCACTGAATTACCAAAAGCACAACACAAATTAATAATTTAAATTTCAACATTAAGTTTTTAATCAGTTTTTACACATTTCAGTTATTAGTTTTAGTTACAGCTATGGACTTAGACACATTTGCAACAGGATATTAAATTCAACATTATTTTTAGACTTAAATCAATGAAAATGCAGTGCTTATACTTGCATTAATCACTCTCACTTAAAAACCACTTTAGTTACTACATGGTTGGTGAGTCCTATGAAGCACGGACACCCAGACACCGGTTTTATTTCGAATTTTTTTGAAAAATATAAGTAATTGAAGTGTCTGTGTCGGTGTCCGACACGATACGTGTTGGACACCGCCGGGACACATCTTCAACCGGAGGTGTCCGTGCTATGCTCCTTATGCTGTGTATTTTATAATTCCAGAACTATTTTGCACTTAATTTCTATCTCCACACCTTTTATGGACAATCTTGTTTCCCTAAAAGTCACTTGTTGCATAAGTCATAACAACTTCTTTCTCTCTCTCTCTCTCTCTCTGCTCAATGTAACAGAAAATTCTACATTCCTAAATCATAATAGTACTAGAGAGGAGAGACACAGTAACTTTATCAATGATGCCAGTTCCTGTTAACTACTGAAATGTAATCATTTAACAACCTAGCCAACAACTTGCTTTTATAAAAAACCTAAAAGCAAATTTCAATCATAAAAAAAGTAAAAAGCAACACATTTTTTTTGCTCATGCATCATAATAAATTCAACAGTAAAAGTTATACCTACCATATCAACCACAGTTTGGCTAGAAAGAAACTCAAAGACACCATCACTAGCAATAACAAAAAAGGGGTTATTATGTGTGAGTTCAAAAACAACAATCTCAGGATTAGCAACAACACCAATTGTCTCAGCAATAGAATCACCAATACTCCTTGTAAAAGCAGTACCAGGATACATTCCATTTGGGACCCACAACCTAGGAGGATCACCATCATCACCTTCTTCATCACTACCCCAACATTGAACCTCAGGATTCTTTAACCCTTCAATTTGATCCAATGTAAGAACCCTAGCACCACAAAGTTTCACTCTTTCTAACTCATCAACCCTAAATGGTGTCTGATCAATTGACAAATCAACTGCCACAACCTCACCACCATTCCCTCCTTTCTTTTCCGCTATCACCGCCCTCGAATCACCGCAATTCGCCACGTAAACTGTCTTCCCTCTAACCAATACCGTAATCGCCGTCGTCCCACTCATACTATCATCTAAAACATCGTCATGTAACTGCGAATTCGTCGCTAAAAAAGCCGAATGACAAGCCCCAACAGCATCAACCTTAAACCTAGGATTCCTCAAAAGATTCTCACACAACCTTTGTTTAACAAATTGAGAACATTGAGCTCCAAATTCACCATGACCATCAAAAACCCCAAAAAAATGATCATTAACATCAGTTCCAAAAGGTGTGTGAATACAAAAACTATCTTGATTAGCTTTATCAAGAGCATCAGGGTAATAACCACGTTGAGATAAATAAGAATACCGTAATTCATAGTTATTTGAAGGAATTTTCACGATTCTTGAACCATCTGGGGGAAGAAACTGAGATGAAACCCTAGCAAGTCTTCGAATTCCAGCTTCAGAATCTCTAGTGAGACTTAATTGATTTAATTGGTCTCTGATTTCTTCAGGTTCAGAAGTTGGTGAAAGTTGATTAAGGTTTTGTGGTTGAATTGGGTCTCCATTGATACTTGAATCTATGCAAGTTTCTCCTCCTATGCATACTTTTGAATAAATGCAACCCATTAAGAAAAATATGAACTTGAAAAATACCCAGATATCAGAATTGGCATTAAGGTCGTTATTGTTGTTGTTTCACACTGAGATAGTTCTGTTATGAGTAAGAACAGAGTAACATTACAGAGAGAGAGAGAGAGATTCAGTGTTTGAGTTTTTGGGTTAGCAATGGCAATAAGTGTGATGTGGCCCAATCTCAATTATTAGGAGAAAAAGGAATTTTGAGATGAGGAGGAACCACAAATTCATTGAATGAAATGAATGAGCTTTCATTTGGGAATTAATGGTGTGAGTGAATGAAAAAGTAAGAAATTATGATTCATTTTTTTTCTAGAATACAAGTAACTGAAATTGAATATATCTCGCAATTGTAAAGATTAATCCTCCAATTTACGTGTTTCGTAAATCAATTCACGACCAAACGACAAGAAATCCAAGATTTACTACTTATGTTATATGTACCAAAAAAAAAATACTTGCGCAAAAAAAAATACAAGTAACTGAAAATTCTATTTTGGTAAGTTGAAAATTTAGGCAAATTTTAAATGATATTGCAATATTTAATAATATCTTTTTTTTTCAAAAAAAAAATAATATATCAGCAAAAAATTTCATTTGATTATTTCAAATATTCTTTTATTTTTACGGAATAAGAGTATTCAGAATGAAACTCAATTTTGATTTTCGTAATAGACAAACTTGATATAACGCGGTACAAATTTTATTCAAACACATAAGTAAATATTAGTTTTTCATTAATAATGCTGAGACGCTATACGAGTCGGCAACAATATTAAAAAAATCGAAATGTTTCTCTCATTTTTTTGGTCGAAAAAAATGGTTCCCTTATTTAACATCTAGTTAAATAGGCATCTCCAATAGGGTGTCTAATTCTTGGGATGCTAATTTGAAAGGAGTGTCCAACTAATAAACATTATTTCTTCTTTTATGTGGCACATTAGTCATTTTGTTAACTAGCATCTCCAATAGAGTGACTAATTTTTAAAATGCTAATTTGAAAGGAGTGTTCAACTAACCATCATCTTTAATTTTAGGTTAAATTGAAATTTTGTTCCTTTATCTTCTATTAAAATTTTAGTTTGGTTATCTATCTTTTTTTCTCACTTTGACTATTTATGTTTCAAATCTGTATTACAGTGTTTTTTTAACATAAAGAACCAAAGTGAGACAAAAAAAGACCATTTTGACACAAATTTAAAACATAAAAAGACTTTTGTCAAAAAAAAAACATAAAAAGGCCAAAGTGGGGGAAAAAGTACCACTTTTTACACAGATTTAAAACATAAATGATCAAAGTGAGAAAAAAATAAAAACCACTTTACACATATTTGAAACATAAATGACTAATGTGAGGAAAAAAATATAAAAACCAAACGGAAATGCCGATCAAAGATAAATGACTAAACATGCAATTTGGCATTTCTTTTATGTGGCAAGTTTAGAATTGTTTTGAGTTATTTCTTGAAGATGTAATGATATATAGTTATTTTATGGATTCATCTAAGAATTTCTTAGAGTGGTGGAATTGTTTGCTTATTTACTATTAATATTAAAATATATAAAAGAGTGATGTGTATATGCGAAATTCGGTTAAGTAGTGGCGCATTTATGCACACCACTTGGGGCCAATTGCACCATGATAAAAAAGTGTTGACGTATGAATTTTGATGCTTAGTCGAGCAAGTTGCTTAATCGGTCGATTAGATGCTTCCTACCGACTAGGCATTTGATCAATTGATTAAGTGTTACGCTGGCTAATTTCGTTAATTGTTAAGTAGCTTAATGGTAGTTAGTTAGCAATTAAATGTGATTAGTAGTTAGTTAATTGAGTTAGTTCAAGTTTGTTATGCTTGTAACTGTCAACTCATTGTAAGTAGTTTGTATAAATACTCTTTGAACATCAATGAATAAACAATAGAGTATCATTTTACTCTTAACAATTGGTACCAGAGCACCTACTGGGCCCTGGGAAAGAAATCGCAATTTCTGAAAGAAAGAGAACAAGATCGAGCAAGATTGCAAGGTGCAGCCATGGCGGACAACAAGCAATTTGCGCAACCAGCAGTTCCGAAGTATGACGGTCACTACGACCACTTTCATAGATGCTCATACATGCTGATATATGCGGTCCTATCAGCCCCACATCTAATGGAGGTAAGAGATATTTTATCACTTTCATAGATGATTTCACTAGGAAGACTTGGATTTACTTCTTAGCTGAAAAATCTACTGCACTTGACACTTTTAAGAAGTATAAGTTGCTTATTGAGAAAGAAAGTGAGTGTGAAATAACATGCTTAAGAACTGATAGAGGTGGAGAGTTTACATCAAAGTTGTTTGATGAATTTTGTGCTGAAAATGGGATTAAAAGGCAGCTCACAACTGCATATACACCCCAACAAAATGGGGTAGCAGAGAGAAAGAATAGGACTATCCTAAATATGGTGAGAAGCATGGTGTCAGGGAGGAAAGTACCTAAGACTTTTTGGCCTGAGGCAGTGAGATGGGTTGTGTATTTGTTGAATAGATGTCCTACATTTGCAGTGAAAGATTGTACACCAGAAGAGGCATGGTCTGAGAAGAAACCCTCTGTCAAACATCTGAGAATATTTGGATGTGTAGCTCATGTACATATTCCTGATGCGCACAGAAGAAAACTTGACAATAAGAGCATCAAATGTGTTTTCTTAGGTGTTAGTGAAGAATCTAAAGCATATAGATTCTTTGAACCTAGCACTAAGAAAATAATCATGTTAGAGGATGCCGTGGTTTTCTCGAAAGCAGAATCATGGATCGGGAAGGTGAGAAATTAGCCACTGGAACTGTGATTGAGAATGGTATACTTGATGAAGAAGAGGAGGAAGTCACTATGAGTGATACTGATAACAGAGCTACTGCCAAGACCACACCAGATGTCCCTACTATAGAAAACATTGAGATTACCACTAGTGCTGAGAATACAGGTAATACTAGTTCTGATGTGGCTAATGCAGGTACTTCAAGCAAAGATGCGAGAGGGAGAGTTAGACAACCACCTTCATACCTTGCGACATTATACCGATAATGATGCAGAAATGTTGAGTCTTGCGATCTTCACACCTGCAGAAGATCCATTGAACTATGAAGAGGTCACAAACAAGATGTGTGGAAAAGAGCTATGGAGTTTCGAGATTAAATCAATAGAACGAAATGGCACTTGGGAGCCGATCGATTTACTCATTGATGCTAAGAAAATAGGTGTGAAATGGGTCTACAAGACAAAGTATAATGAGCCGGTAAGGTGGAAAAGCACAAGGCTAGACTTGTGGCTGGCGGCTACTCACAAGAATATGGTATTGATTACAATGAAGTCTTTGCTCCGGTAGCTAGATGGGATACTATTAGAAGCATTCTATCTCTAGCAGCAATCAGAGGATGGGAGGTATTTCAATTTGATGTGAAAAGTGCATTTCTGCACGGGGAGCTGAATGAAGTGGTATATGTTGAGCAACCACCTGGATTCACTGTGCTGGGAAAGGAACATCTGATTTATAGACTAAAGAAGGCCCTCTATGGGCTGAAACAAGCTCCTCGAGCTTGGTATAGTAAGATAGAGTCTTACTTTGTGAAGGAAGGATTTGAGAAATGTCCTTATTATGAACACACTTTGTTCATAAGGCATGGTGAGAAGGAAGACATACTGATAGTATCTCTATACGTGGACGATCTCATCTATACTGGGAATTCTCAGAGACTGATTGAGGAATTCAAAGCATCTATGCACAGTCAATTTGATATGACTGACTTGGGGAGGATGAAGTTCTTCTTAGGAATAGAAGTCCTGCAGAATGAACAAGGAATTTTCATGTGCCAAAGCAAATATGCCAAGGAAATATTGGAAAGATTTGGAATGAAAGACTGCAACACTGTGTCTAATCCTATTGTACCAGGAACTAGACTGTCAAAGCATGAAGAGGGCGATCTGGTAGATGCAACTCAGTTTAAATAGATGGTTGGCAGCTTAATGTACCTCACTGCAACTCGACCCGATCTTATGTTTGTAATGAGCCTTATCAGTAGATACATGGAATCACCTAGAGAGAAGCATTTGGTAGCCGCAAAAAGGATCTTGAGATACTTGAAAGGATGCATGCACACGGGAATTATGTACAAGAGAGTGGAATGTAAGAGTTGATCGCTATTTCGAGCAATGACTATATGCAGTGATATAGATGACAGGAAAACACCTCTGGGTATGTCTTTATGATGGGTTCTGGTGCTATATCATGGTCCTCACGAAAGCAACCGGTTGTGACACTCTCAACAACAGAGGCAGAGTTTATATCACCGCAAATCAGGCTCGCAAGCAACTGGCCGAGTGCACTCAATAAACTAGGACAAAAATAGAAAGACAAAGATTACCATCCTATGTGACAATAGCTCTGCCATCAAACTCAGCAAAAATCCTGTTCTTCATGGCCGCAGCAAGCACATCGATGTGAGGTTTCACTTCCTAAGGAATTTATGCAAGGATGGACTGATTGAGCTAACTCACTGCCCCACACAGCAACAACTAGCAGACCTGATGACTAAGGCTGTGAAGCTAGAAACCTACTCCTACTTGAAGGGAAAGCTTGGATTGATATCTCAAAATGATGTAAACTGAACAATTGTGATGATTGTTCAGTGTAAGGGAGGATATGTTAGCTGTTAAGTAGCTTAATGGTAGTTAGTTAGCAATTAAATGTGATTAGTAGTTAGTTAATTGAGTTAGTTCAAGTTTGTTATGCTTCAGAATCACAACTCATTGTAAGTAGTTTGTATAAATACTCTTTGAACATCAATGAATAAACAATAGAGTATCATTTTACTCTTAACAAATTCACACTCCTAATAGTGATCCATTTGTTGTGATCACTTCCCATATATGTAGGAAGGTGATTACCGTAGCTTGACTTGGTCTTTTTCTTTATATTTCTTTTCATAAATCATATAATTATAACTTGAGCATTTAATAAATGCTTATATGAACCCATTAAGACTAAATAATATCCTCCAAGCATATATAGACTTAGTAGCAACATGGAGTCGATTTTCCTCAGCCGAGTCTTGCTTCAGCCAATTCAACATCAGCCAAGGAAAAAACTTAAGTGACCAAAAGTAGGGAGAATGTTTTTGAGAGACTAAAGCCACAATACATAAATTTTATAAAGATCAAATACACATTTACCTCTATTTTTATTCTATTATACAGATTATTTTCTTTTTTTTGGGAACAAAATACAGATTATTTTCTTACCTCCACAAAAGGAATTTTCTGCATCCGCCAATGCATTTAAGCTAGGAGAAGTGCTCTATTGGACATGGTCTATTTTTTTAGCTGGGACTTTGTTGATTACCTATAGAGTGTCCTAACACTTTCAATGAAAAAACTAATCTCCACTCGTCACTAGTGGAAAAAGGTCTTTAACATCAGGGTTTAATATCGGTTAAAATTGACCCAATGTTAAAAATGGACACGGTGGCAAACTTGTAAATAAATGATGCACAAAACACTTTTTTATTCAAATTTTTCACTAGCTGATACCGAGATTATCCACTGCGAGAATCGAACTTGGGAGCACCAGATCGCCCCCCTGTATCCTAAGATAGATTAAGCCACTGGGCTAATGGTATTGGTTTATTGGACATGGTCTATGTTCTTATTGAAAGTAATTTTTTTATCAATTATTGACAATAATTTTCGGAATGCAATTTTTTAACTACTTTGAAAAAATTAAATAAATTTAACTAATTTTCTTTAGAGGGGTTGAGGTAAAAAAAATCCTTATATTTAAAATAAAATTACAGAAAAAATCTGATATTTTTTTACATGAAATATTTTTTTTTGAAGATATGATGTGTTAATAAACAGTGCAATAATTAGTAATAGGATTCTAGTGGTTATTTATTTTTTTAACAAAATGCACCTAGTGCAATTCATTAATAATCATAGTGACAATACACGGCGTGACATCAAAGAATCTTGGGGCTACCCGACAAGAAGCCCACCCCTGTAGTAAGAAATGAACAATTTTATTATCATTCCTCCTAGCAAACTTGACATGAGAATTTTGATTGAAAAAGAAAAAAGACCCTTACAAATGAAAATTAAAGACCCAAACTCAGCAATAGAGGGTTGGGAATTAAAAGCATCAACCACACACTTAACATCTATTTCAAAGATCACGTCCTTGTAGTTAAGCTCACGGACCCAATAAATAACCAGATACAAAAACCCATTGTTTCTCCTAAAACGACATCCATGAGGGGAGAAAACTAATAGGATTCTAGTGGTTAATTGATAATTAATGTGAATGAAATGGTGTTAGTATTTTTTGTGGCAATTTGAAAATGCGATGTTGTTGTTCTGTTTGGTTAGAGGGGAAAAAATGAATGCTAGGTTTTGTGTCCTTTAAGGGTAAGATAGTAAATTAAATACCTCAACGATAAACTACTAAAATTGATTGTAAGATACCGTGTAAAATTCTATATAGGGTTAAAATTGAATTTTGCCACATCAAATATTCACTCATATTTTTAATATAAAACTTTGTTAAAAAAAAAAGTCAAAAACGGAAGAAAGTGGGAATTGAATAATGAGAGAAGCGATTTTGGGAGAAGGGGTGAAAAAACTGAAAAGTTTGGATAGGATAAGAAGGACACAGCTTTTGTTGCTTTGCTTGGTGTCCACTGTCGACACGTCTAACGTTTCCACGCACCAAAAAGCACCATATCTAACGTTTGACGTGTCTGAGATAATTTCTTTTTTGCTGAACAAAAAAGAACACGCCCAGTGGGACTCGAACCCACAATCGCTTGATTAGAAGTCAAGCGCCTTATCCATTAGGCCATGGGCGCTTCGTGTTTACAGTGTTAGTTGATTTTATTATAAACCGTTTAACTCGGTCTTGTGAACAAGTGATGACATTAAAAATACAATAATACGGATACAGATACTAATACGTATTATACTAGTATGATTTTTCTTTTTTCTTCTTTGGAAGTCGTGAGGGTCATACAAATATGAAAGATGTGAATTCATTTCAGATGTTTTTTTTCAAAAAGTTAAGTTAAATAAGATTATTGCTAAAAATAAGGTTTTGTTTTTTTTAAAAGTATTTACTATTTAAGATCAAGAAAATAATTCTTTTTTTTTTATAGTAAACAACTTAAAAGCTAAGAAATTGATTACACAAGAATAACCTAGCTAGAATAAAAACTCTTAAAACATTATTAGCTAACTAACTGACTAACTTGATAAGAGATGATGCTCGTGGACAATATAGCTCAAAGATTGTTCACAACTAAAAATTGCTAAACCATCTACCACCTTACTTGCTTCTCAACAGATATATGACAAAGTCACATTATCCAACCCAAAGCAAGTAAGGTGTTAATTTTCTTGATCAATCTGACGGCACAAACACTCCCTTAATAGTTGCTTTATTCAAGCGATCAATAATAATCTTTGAATTCTTGTGAAGCTTAACTCTAGCGAAGTGTTCGATACATGGACCCCAGACTTGGTCTGGATCCGGGGTACTTAGTTGAAGAGCTCCAGGAAGGAGAGGTATAAGTCCTTGAAGAGAAGAGTCAAACCTTGGCGGTCGATGGTGAATTTCGGTCGGTCTGAGGTAGCTTGAAGATCCACATCGAGTGGGGGTACCTGCAAGACACTCCAATGCTCAAGTCAGTATGAGACCGAGTTATGGAAAAGAGAGAGAGAGAGAGAGAGAGAGAGAGAAGAGAGAATGTCAGACATGGAAAGAGAAGTTCGGAATGTAGAAAGTGTGGAACATACCGTGGTAGAGGGGTTGTACCTCTATTTATAGAGGAAAGGAGTGTTACTGTGGAGCGCTTGACACGAGTGGAAGATCCCGACGTTGAAGGCGTGGAGTCCGCTGCGGAGTGTGCATTGGGTCAGACTGAGGTCAGATTGGCTAGACCCAAACTTCTTAAGGGGCTTTTGGTCCAAGCCTAACACGAAGTCTCTGACCTTTTTCAACTGAAGACTCTCTCAAGAGCACCCAAAACTCTCCAAATGTTTCTTGGTGGCTTTTATATTTTTTTGTCAATTGCAATAAAGTTTATTTGGTATATGGTTATAATTTATATTTTGAAAACTTTTCATTTTGAATAGAAACTCAAAATATCAATTCCAGTTATATTATGTTTAATACACTGAATTTCTAATTCAGGAATTAAATTATATTTTGTGTTCTTTAATATATTAGTTACATTTGACATATTTCATATAGTTACAATTATAAAACTTAGTTAACATTAGAAAAATATTTAAAAAAACCTAAAATATTACATATGACGAAACAAATTTAAATTATATTTAATTAAATAAAATTACTAACGGTAATGTAATAATAAATTTTTTTAGATAAGCAATAATTGTAATAATGAAATTAAATTAAAAGGATGCTACATAATTCAGTTAAATTGTTGAGTTTAACCATATCACCCCAGATCTTCTGTGAATAAGTTCATGTGTGGTTTTACGCTCAAAGAAGAAACACAAGAAGAAATCCACAAGAAACAACAATTAATAACACTCGATCAAAGATAAATTATGTCTCTGTTTCCTTTTGATCTGACTTGCAGGTTATAGGATCTTCTGATTCTCTTTTTCTAGCCAACATCTGGTTGGTTTTTACGTTTTCACGTTTGTTTATCTAACTTTTGTTAGCTTGCTTGGTTTTTAGGTTTTTTGTTCAGCTTTTAGGTTGCAGTGTTTTAGGGGCTCTCTTATATTATTGATTTAGATTGAGCTTTTCTGATGGTAAGTGTTTTGGTCTAGTCTCCCATTCGCTATTCTTTGCCTTTTTCTTTTTATAAATAAATTTCGCAAATCTGCTTAATTAAAAAAACTTAATCAAGGTTAACCAATGTTTTGAGATCGAATCCAGTCTTGCGCATGTAGTAGTGTTAACTTTCTTGAGATAGAGTTTTATCATCGATTGTGGTTCTACCTGACTCGAAAGATTAATCTGTGCAGTTGTGCACAAAAAAGATCCGATTTATAATAAAAAATTGTTGAGTTTATCCTCTAAAATAATAACAATAATGCTATTCCAACAAAAAAATTTGACAAATCTACAAATCACCAACTTACAACACATTACCCAGTTTTTAAGCCAATTAACCAACCTACTTTTTCACAATTTTCGAGGCGTGGATTAAAAACTGGGTAATTGAAGTTGGTTAATCGCTTAAAAACTTGTGTAATTGGGGTTGTAAGTTGGTGAGCGATGTAGATTTCACAAATTTTTTTGTTGGAATAGCATTATTGTTTAAGTTAAGGTGGACTACATGTGACATGTCATGTCACTTAGCACTTGTTTCCAATTGGTTTGTCATTTTGCACTGCCTATCCGGCTCATTATTTTAGCAATAATGCTATTCCAACAAAAAAAAATTTGACAAATCTACAAATCACCAATTTACAATTTGTCAATTTTTTTTTTGTTGGAATAGCATTATTGTAACTTAAATCCAGACTTGTCATTCTCTGCTAACTACTCTTCCTATTCCTATTCCTATTGTCTTTTCTCATCCATTCATTCATTCATCAAAGTAACATCACCATAATTTTAGACAAATCTCGTCGTCACAACTCACAAACCCTCCACGTTAATTAGGCACCGCCAAATCATTAGTTAAGTCATAATCTTGGCATATCCCGGCTTTGTCCAAGCCATATGTATCTATATAAGTTTTATATATTTCTAAAAAAAATGAAGTTATATGTACTTGTGTATGGGTGGAGCGACCGACTTATTAGCAAATTAGGGTTTTTCTGTGTAAGAGTAACGTGAGTTAGGGTCTTATTGTAGGATTTAGTATCTAACGGGCATGAGTGTTTATCTCGGAGTGACTGACGCCTTTTGCCTATCAACGCCACCTAGGATTAGGTAATTTTCTCTAGTGTGCGCGAGTTGTATCGCAACTGAGTCGGGTTAGATGTGTTGGTGTGATAGGTCTGGGCTAATAAGGGTGACCTACTCGTATCTAGTGTGTAGGAGGGAGACATACTCATATCTTGTGCCAGAAGGGCGACCTACTCATGCTGAATGAGAATGAAAGAGACTTACTACCAGTAGACCTGAGGCGACTTGCTCATATACAGTGTGCATTAGGGAGACATACTCATATATTGTGTGCAGGAGGGCGACCTACTCATATATTGTGTGTAGGAGGGAGACTTACTTGTATCCAGGGTGCAGGAGGACGACTTACTCATATCTAGTGTGCAGGAGGGCGACCTACTTATGTTGAATGAGTATGAATGAGACTTACTTACTACCAGTAGACCTGAGGCGACTTGCTCGCATATTGTGTGCATTACTCATATCTTGTGTGCATGAGGGCGACCTACTCATGGTGAATGAGTATGCGAGAGACTTGCTTACTGCCAATAGACGTGGAGCAGGGGGCGGAGCTTAGTGGAAACCGGTGGGGGTCATGGCCCCCACAAAAAAATAATTAATTAATAAATATACATATGTATAAAATCACTTGTGTTAAAATTAATTTTAGAAATCATGCTATTTTGATTTAACTTGTAAATACTATTTTTGATTTATTTATATTTTTTGTATTTAAATTTCACCGCTGAGAATATTGTTTGACTATTTTGGCCACCACTACAAATTACCTCAAGCTTTGCCACGTCGTGGAGCAACTTTCAGTGCATATAATAAGAATCTGCTTGCAATTGCTAAACTATTAGTATTTAGTGGATAAGTTTGTAGAAGCAAAAAGTGTTTGATAACCATTAGTTTATATCATTTTTCACTACCTTATAGTATTTTTTATTAACTGTCTCAGTAAATATAACTTATAGTGTTGAATCTTCTTGGGAATTAAGACACAACTAATCTAGCACTCCTCCACAAGTCTCCAACGATTTCAACACATTCCAGATGTCAAAGATGTCTTTTGGAGTGCAAAAAACCAAGCTTTTAATTATCAGTACAACTACGTAACATATGTGCCTACTTCACGCATACGCGCTACTCGGGCACACATTAGGGCTCATTTGGACAGCAAAAAAGAAATAAATGCATTTGAGGAAACACGCAACTATTATTTTATTATTATTTATTTTTTTCATTTATTTCCTCCTTCGATATCTCTTAGTTCGTCAACTGAGCTATCAGTCTACCATTTTTTTTAATCTAATCCGACTAACTGATCGGGTGTTTTTTCAAATCCTTATATGAATGGGGAGTGCTTACAACTTAACTAGTGATCCTAGGCTAGATCCTATATAAAAAAAATGCATGAAGATATGGAGAAAAAACAGGACAATAAAACCGGAAACACCAAAAACAATTAGGAAAACCAATGGATAAGAGATTACAATTTAATGTTTAAGGCAAAGACTTGGTCAACTTTTTTTCTTCTGAAAAAAAAAAGAATTCTTGCCTCACCTTCACAAAGGTAATTTATGGTTAGTTAGGTATTGCTACACTCTGGCCTTCTTTCTTGTGCTTGAGTGGCTTGTATAGAAGAATTGTTAATAACCCTCCAATCCTAATTAGCTAAATCAAGCAAAAGTTTGGAGAATAAAGAAAAGTTAAACCATTATAATCTTTTTGAATCCTCAAGAGAGTGTGCACTTAGCAATTTGACTTATCTCTATACACTTTGATTTTGTTGAAAATTAATAAGATAATGAAGTATGTTCTTATGTTAATCTTTTATAGTATGATGATTATATCACCAATATAGTGAGGTAAAATGGCAGGTGGAGGATTTACAGATGGTGGGACCCTCAAGAGGGCTCATCTATATGAACATAAGATTACTGGTTTTTTCATCTTTTCTTGTATTGTTGGAGCTCTTGGTGGCTCTCTATTTGGCTATGATTTAGGTGTTTCAGGTGAGTTTTACTTAACACACCATCTTTAACCGACCAACATGCCTTTAAAATAAGAACAAAATCGTGAAGGCTCGCATGTGGGCCAAAATAGACAATACATCAGAAAACAATGTCAGGATTTGAAGTCAAATTATTAACACGTCAGATAGGGGTCATCGGGCTCTTTAACCCAATGAGACGTCTTTTAACTAAGGACGAAACTGTGTAAGCTCTGCTCGCATGTGGGTCAAAGCAAATAATACCTCAGAAAGTAATGTCGAGATCTAAGGTCGGAACTCCGTCCAAACACATTCTTAGGGAACTAATTTGAAAATCTTGATTTTTAAATGGCAAAAGTTTCCTTTTTTTTTCCCTCTTACTCAATCTATGGTTGTTTGAGATTCAAAATCATGTTCAAATATAAGTTAACATAATATTACCAAACATATGTTGTTTATGGACAAAACTTAGTTTACACATCCAATAAGTTGAAGTATGGAGGAGACAAATTGTAATCCAAACATGCACAGAAACAAACACTGATACTGGATACGCAGACACTAGCTTTAATTTAAAAATTACAAGTAATTGAAATGTCTGTATCAGTATCCGACATGGTCTGACAATCTTAGAATGTGGTTTTAGGCCTAACTCAACCCCACAAAACCGGCTTGTAAGGTGAGGGTTGCCTCTTCATTATAAAACCCTCTAGAGACCTTATCACTAGTCAATGTGGGACTTGGGATTTTCCCTAATACACCCCTCTCACGCAAAGACCTTTTTATTTTTATTTTTGGGCTAGTAGCGTGTCTTTTTTTTTAATGGTAGGTGGCCCGATAGATCTATGATAGACTCTGATACCATCTTAGAATGTGGTTTTAGGCCTAACTCAACCCCACAAAACCGGCTTGTAAGGTGAGGATTGCCTCTTCATTATAAACCCTCTAGAGACCTTATCACTAGTCAATGTGAGAGTTGGGATTTTCCCTAATAGACAAGAGTCTGAAAACGTTTCTTGATAATAACAGGTGGAGTTACATCAATGGATGATTTCCTCAAAGAATTCTTTCCACATGTGTATGAGAGGAAGCATGCACATCTTGAAGAAACAGATTATTGTAAATATGATGATCAAATATTGACACTCTTTACTTCATCTTTGTACTTTGCTGCTCTTGTTTCCACATTTGGTGCTTCTAGTTTAACAAAAAACAAAGGCAGGAAAGCAAGTATCTTAGTTGGTTCCATAAGTTTCTTTATAGGAGCTGTTTTTAATGCAGCTGCTAAAAACATTGCAATGTTGATCATTGGACGTATCCTTCTTGGTATTGGCATTGGATTTGGTAACCAAGTAAGTTTAATTTTAGAGTTTAATCACTAAACGCTCATAATATAAACAGGTTTATACCTTGATACATTACTAGGAAAATTTAATTTAGCGACTAAAATCTCAAATCGGTCGCTAAATCAGTCGATACACACATTAGCGACTACTGATATAGCGACTTCACAAACTCGACCGCCCAATTGGTCAAAGTGTAAAAATGGGCTGAGCTGGGCTAGCCCAATTATCAATTGGGTTGTGTTTTTCGTATTTCAGCCCACTCTAAAACATCTGGCAAAGAAAGAGCAGTTGGCATGCGCTAGTCCAATTTTTAACAAATGAAAGCACAATTTTTTTCAAAAACATAAAAAAATTCGGTCTGGCCCATAAGCCAACTGAGCTGAGCCGAAATATTCCGGTTTTTTTTCTTCTGGATTTCTATATTTTGAACCAAGCCCTACCCGGCCTAGAGAACTAGGTCATCGGCCGGCCTGTTGGGTTAGGTCAAAATTGACACCTCTAAGTGTGACCACTAACATAACTACAATTTAAAACCTTAGTTGTGTATCAATTTTACTTACATTAATTACATCATTTTCTAATTGTAATGCAGGCTGTTCCACTATATCTTTCAGAAATGGCACCTGCAAAAATTAGAGGAGCAATAAACCAACTTTTTCAATTAACAACATGTTTAGGAATTCTAATTGCTAACCTTGTGAATTATGGTACTGAAAAGCTTCATCCTTGGGGATGGAGATTATCACTAGGTTTAGCAACAGTTCCAGCAACATTGATGTTCATTGGAGGTTGTTTATGTCCTGAGACACCAAATAGTCTAGTAGAACAAGGTAGAATTGATGAAGGAAGATTGGTTTTAGAGAGAGTTAGAGGAACAAGAAATGTTGATGCTGAATTTGATGATCTTATTGAAGCTAGTAGAGAAGCAAAATCTATTAAAAATCCATTTCAAAATCTTCTTTTGAGAAAGAATAGACCACAGTTTATAATTGGTGCTTTGGCTATTCCAGCATTTCAACAATTAACTGGAAATAACTCTATTCTTTTTTATGCACCTGTTATTTTTCAAACATTGGGATTTGGTGCTGGAGCTTCTTTATATTCTTCTGTTATTACTAGTGTAGCACTTGTTCTTGCTACACTTATCTCAATGGGTTTAGTTGACAAGTTTGGTAGAAGAGTTTTCTTTTTGGAAGCTGGTGCTGAAATGATTTTATGCATGGTAATCAACTACATCTTTCATATATATTATTGAGCTAGTTCTATTAGTTTGTTTAGAAATGCTTCTATAACTTATATATTAATTTAGATTTTGAATAGGTTTGTAAATTTTGGCCCCAGACTAATGTGTCTACTCAATGACCTAGCGTTATGAGCTTGCTAAATAGAGACCTAGAAAAGATTTGAGCTTTTTTTGGCTCAACCTAATCAACTATATCTTCCACACACACACACGCACACAAATATTATTGAGCTAGTTCTTATACTATTTTCAAAATGCTTTTATAAATAAAAATCTTAAATTAATTAAGATTTTGAATACATGTGTCAATTTTGGTCCAAAGGCAACGGGTCATCCAATGGCCCAGTTGTTCTAGGTTAGGCCAAACTCGCTAAATAAAGACCCTAGAAAATATTCGTGTCGTTTTACCCCAACCTAATCGGCTCATTGATCAAACCGACATGCTTTTATGTTTTTTGAACTTTTTTTTTGGTTTCCTTTATAAAAGTTGGACTAGACCAAGATTGACCAAGTATTTAGTCTAGGGTCGCTACAAAAACACAATCATAGACAATTGGGCTCGCCTAGACAAGTCCGCTTTTACACTTTGGCACAGTGTAACATTATAATAAGTTTTCATGTAAGTTGAACTTACATCACACATTCACATCATTATCCAAAATCTCATATCATAAGTCCCATTTTTAATCACATTGTTTTCATTTGACTTCACCACTCTTGTTTGAATTCTCAATTTAGTCCTAGTAACTCATAACACTAAGTTTAAGGACTATACACCAAGAGTGTTCAATCATCTCACATCTAATCATCTCATCATTGATACTATTTTGTTATATTACTTCCTAAACTTAATATCCACCATTCATTTTGTTTCTAATTTGAGGACTCCTCTTTTTTTTTTTTTTTTTGAAATTGCAGATTGTTACAGCTATAGTTTTGGCTTTAGGATTTGGAAAAGGAAAACAACTATCATTTGGAGCTAGTATCTTACTTGTTATAGTAATTTTCTTATTTGTTTTGGCATATGGAAGATCATGGGGTCCCTTAGGGTGGTTGGTACCAAGTGAACTCTTCCCATTAGAGATAAGATCAGCTGCACAAAGTGTTGTTGTGTGTGTCAACATGATCTTCACTGCTCTTGTCGCACAATTCTTCCTCGTATCACTTTGTCACCTTAAATATGGAATCTTCTTGTTGTTTGGAGCATTGATTGTCTTCATGACCTGCTTTGTTTTCTTCCTCTTGCCAGAAACCAAACAAGTTCCAATTGAAGAGATTTATCTTTTGTTTGAGAATCATTGGTTTTGGAAGAAAGTAGTAAGAGATGACAACAATGGATCTGGGACACAAGTGTAATCCATAATCGCGCAATCGCAGAGACTAATTAATTTCTCGAAGTATTGAGATTCATTTGAGGGACTGGCTTCTCCACTAGATATTTTTTCAGACATACTGACAAATGGTCGAACCCTTTACCAGATGATTAAGTAGCTCAAATATCTATCACTGTGCTATACCATGTTGTTTGTGTAATCCAAAATCTTTGAATCTTGTTCCTTGTAATTTTAACATTTGATAGAATACCTGTTATGTTTTTGCATCTTGTCATTTTATCTTTATAATGAGATAGGAACCAAAATCCTCCTCCTTAGTCACAGAGATCATAATTGAATCAAAATTATATATATGGGTTTAACTTTCTAGTTTCAAAGTTCAAACCTCTCAAAAGTCAAAATATCTTCCCAAAACTAAAGATTCCATACTTTGTGAAGTGTTATAAATTATTTGAAAAATAGTGAAAATACTCACTGAGTGTGAGGAGTGGAGTAGCCATGACTGGTATGAGGTGAATCACAATGCTTCCTCTGTATCATTTACTGTTTTCTTTATAGTTTCTTTTAAATTGCACTATGTTCATAAAATAAATTTTTTTTTTCTGCACACCAGTGAGAAGACTTTTAAGAAGCTTATCATTTTTTCAAGTTAAATCTTCTTACACCGTCACATTATAAAAACACATCTTTTTACTCCCTCTCAACCAAACACTTCTTTATAAACATCATCACTTGTGTAAGTAGCTAAGAAATACAACTTGCAACTTATTTACTAAAGCATCTCACACAATCTAGCTTGTAACTAAGAAGATACAAGAAGTCAGAAGCTTCTCAAGTTCAAACCTTCTTAGAACTATGATTTATATCTTCTTAGATAATTTGGTTGATTTAAATCGTTTTTAAAAAGGGTCACAATTCCAACTTCCCCCTTTCTTGTGTGGTCTCTCCCGAGCTTAGAAAAAAAAGGTAGATTAATGCTTTAGAGTAAAATTGGAAAAAAAAATTATAATATTTTATTGGTGTTATAAAATAATAACTAAACTAATATTTTTTTTATTTAAAAAAACATCAAATAAAAAGAGACGGAGGAAGTATTCATCATTCACCACTTGAAAAAATGTATACTTTTATATATTTAAACTTCAGCAATGGACATCTCCATTTCTTCTAAAAATGGAGATAGTCTCTAATCAAACCATTGAGGCAAAATTCCTTAGATGAGTTTTGATACAAACAAATCTTTTTGATAGATGTTTTGAGTTTTCTGATAATATGTTTTATTGAATCTTCTTGAGTGTCAAAAAGTATAGGAACTGTTCACCAAGATTCAAGAAGATTATGTGCTAGGATAGCACCTTAGGAGAAGGTAAAATGAAGCATTAGAAGCTAAGTATGAAGCCTAAGAGTTCGTGAGAAGATAGAAAAATCAAGTTAAATATGGTAGCTTATCAAGATTAGAAGACACAAATCAAGTAGCTTCTCAAGATGAGAAGATACATTCTAAGAAGCTTCTCAAGATACTACATTCTCTCAACCACACTCAGTACTTACAACATATCTTTTGAGAACTTTTCTGAGTGTGCTCATAACTTCTTGTTGTTAGATTGAGTTAGAATCTTACTTTTACCCAATCTATCGTATTCCCAAACAAAAACCTAAACCTTAATTTGTACTCATGTACCTTCTTAACATGAAATATGTTTGCTTGATTAATTGTTAGAGCTACTGACCTATTAAACTAAGTAGTTTCTCATGTGTTTACAGTTCATAGATCAGGTGTGCCATTAGATAGAGCCGTGTACGGAAATTATCAAGTGTTTCGACCTAGTTTGGCTTGTAAAGTGTAAATTATTTGAAAAATAGTAAAAAAATACTCACCGAGTGTGAGGAGTGGAGTTGCCTCGATCGGTATGGGGTGAATCACAATACTTCCTCAGATCATTTATCGTTTTCTTTATAGTTTCTTTTAAATTGCACTATGTTCATAAAAGAAGTTTTTTTTCTCGCACACGGTGAGAAGACTGCTTTAAGAAGCTTATCATTTTTTCAAGTTAAATCTTCTTACACTGTCACATTATAAAAACACATCTTTTTACTCCCTCTCAACCAAACACTTCTTTATAAACATCATCACTTGTGTAAGTAGCTAAGAAATACAACTTGCATCTTATTTACTAAATCATCTCACACAATCTAGCTTGTAACTAAGAAGATACAAGAAGTCAGAAGCTTCTCAAGTTCATACCTTCTTAGAACTATGATTTATATCTTCTTAGATAATTTGGTTGATTTAAATCGTTTTTAAAAAGGGGCACAATTCCAACTTCCCCCTTTCTTGTGTGGTCTCTCCCGAGCTTAGAATTGGGGATTATCAACACATTGTCCCTCTTCTTAGATAACCTTTGTTGGTTATTTCTACTTTTGTTATTGTTCTATTGTTTTTTATTTTTCTAAAAAGTGATATATATCTTAGCAATAAACCCACTACAATCAATTTGAGTTGGTTCAGGTTACATGAAAAATCAAGTCTAATCTTATTGAACCCAATCTATAAGTATTTGATTGGGAATAGGGTCTTTAAAGACATCAAAACCCACCCAAGCCCACCCCTAATATTAATTTCATATATGTGTATTTTTTTTGCGATCAGTGGGTATATCAATTGACTTTAAATCAGGATTGTTGCACCGAAAAATCCGGTTTGGGTTTCTCGATTGTACAACGTGGAAAAATTATGAAGCCGCCACCAATATTTTAATTTTAAGACCAAAACATTGAAAAAGGTCTTTTGAAATAAGGCGGATGGTCTTTCAAAACTAGAGATATGGGTTCGGGGGGTCGGTTACGTGCGGGGAAGGTGTTAGCACTTCACGCGCGCCCCTCTCTATTGAGAGGAACCTTTAATTAAGTGTGTGGTTTTGAGTGTTGATTTGGAAAATACTTAAATTTGCCTCTTTATTGGAAAAGGGATGAAAAGACTTAATGAAAATTTTTATTTTTGGCGCTTGACGAGAGTTAGTCTCTCGCTCCTACGTATCTCCCAGTGCGATGGAGAATTCAAAGCTACGTAGTTCTTGTTTGTCTGAAAAAGGTTTTTGTTTTTTAATCTTTTAGAGTTTTTCGAAAAGGGGTTGAGCGTTCGCGATGACCAAACAACAACGGTTTAGAGTGGCCATGCTACTAACTCTTTTTGAAAATGAGATCGTCACTAACAATCAAACGGCAACGGCGCGAGTGACTATTGATGACAACCGGTTTTTATTTCGGTTATTGAAAAGGTTTTCGCAATTGAAGGGGAGCGTTTGTGAAGACCAAACAACAACGGTTTAGAGTGGCCACGCTACTAGCTCCCACGGGAATGAAATTACTACCCACAATCAAACGGCAACGGCGCGAGTGATCATTAGTGGTAATTGGTTTTGATTTTGATGTTTGAAAAGATTTGTTTTTTGAAAAGTGTTTTCGTTGGTTTGAATCGGAGAGAATGTCGTGATAAAAGGAATTCGCAATTGGATCGGCGTTCGCGATGACCAAACAACATCGGTTTAGAGTGGTCATACTACTAACTCTTTCGAAAATGAAATTATCATTAACAACCAAACGGCAACGGCGCGAGTGATCATTAATGATAATCGGTTTTTACTTTAGGTCATCAAAAGGGTTTTCGCAATCGAATTGATTTTTGGTCTTTTGATGTTTGAAAGTGTTCTTGGTTATGAAGAAGATTTGAAATTGTAACTATTACTAACGAGTAACAAGTTGTTGTATAATTTGAATGCGACGTGGTTTTGAGATGTTACTAACGAGTAACAAAGGTTTTGAACTTTGAAGTCGAATTACAAAGTCAATGTGATCATCAAAACAAGCAAGCAAATTGTGAACACCAATTCAATACTTAATCATATGACAAACACAAAAACAAGCATACGTGAATAAGAACACATGTGCATCAAGACTAGAGTGAGTCTATCCTACACAAACTCTAAGAATCAACACCACAATTGCACCTAGAAAATGGAGAAGTGTAACCAAAAACGCAGGGGGGTGTCATTAGTAAAGGGGTATATGATTAGCTATATACCATGTTTTGAAGACCAAAACCAAGTTTTTAGACAGACCCACAAAAAAGAACAAAGGAGTTACATTACCAAAACATGGGTGGTGCAAACATGAATCTGAACTTGAAACAAATTTATTTGAGAAATGCTCTCATTTTTAAAAGGCAAACAAATAACAGAAGAATAAATAAAAGAATAAAATAAAATTGAAATGAAAATATAAAAGACACATCTAAAACTAGAAACCCTAATTTATCTCCCCTTTTACTCTTCAGCGTCGTTCCATTTTAACAAAATAGAGAGAGAGAGAGCGACTTGTGAGAGAGAAGCTGAGAACGAGAAAAAAAAAAAAAGAAGAGAAGGAAGAAGAGAAAGAAAAAGGGAGGCCTGCTTCATTTTCTTATTCTCCTCTGTTTTTCTGGTTTGCTCACTTTTAAGGTGGCGAGTTTGTGGTGGTCGTCGAAGCTTACGGTGGTTTGTGGTGGTGGTTTATGGTTGTTGTTGTCGTAAATGGTTTAGGTGGGGGATGGATGAGATTTGAAGATGAAGTTGGAATGTTAGGCTTACTATGAAGTTTAATGGTTCTGGTTGAAGAACAGTGTTGAAATTTGCAGGTTTGTTGTTATAAGTTTTTGTGGCTTCCCAGCTTCTTCTCTTCTCTTTGACTCATTTCTTTCCTCTTGTTTTTTTTCTACATTTTTTCTAAATTTTGTTCCCCCTTTGAAACTGAGAACTGAATTTGAAGAATTTTTTTTTACCCTTCATCTTCTTCTTATTTCTCTTTTTAATCAGATGCGTAAGAAGTAGTTATTTCACTAGTTATTATTTTGCTAAAAGCTAACAGATGCATAACATTATAACAACATCACTACAAATCATATAAAAGGTAGCAAACTAAACTTAAAACAGATGCATTTTTGGAATCTAAAAAAAGGTGAGTGTAGAAGATAACCTCTGCTTCTATCTTCTTTTTGAACTGCTTCTTCTATGTTGCAAAATGATTTTTAGTATTATCTCAGCTTTGTGTTATATGACTGTGTGTTTGTTTTGTGTCCCTGTGTGCTTGTTTTTCTTCTCCTCTGTTTTCATTTCTTTCCCTGTGCTCCAGTGTATCTGTTTTCCTCTCCCTTTTGATTGTGTTGGTGCTGTGTTTATAGTCAGGATCCAATAGATAGAGGCACTGATGGGTCAATTTTATTTTTTAGAAAACTGGTTTTACATCTCTCCAAAATATCACGTTTTGATGCTTAAAGCATTTCTTCAGAAAAAAACTCTCTCCCCAAGCTCTGTTGCATCACAAAAATAGGCTTGTTTGACTCTAAATTGATGCCTAATATCTATTTATGTGTATTGTTCAGAGAAAAGAAATGCATAGAAAGATGAGACCCTCCATTTGAAGCTTTGAAGCTTAGGCCTTGCTGCAACAAATTTGGCTCTTTCTCCTTGTCTTGCTTGCTGTTGCTGCGTTCCACCAGCTACTAGCTAGCCCCAAATATTTTTTTTTATTTTATTTCATTTGCAATTAGAGAAAAAAAAGGATGTATATTTGTATATTATTATTATAAAAAAAAACTGGACAGATTTAGATAGAACAAGTAATTGGATTTATTTTTGTTGTGTCCCTTTTTGATAATGCTAATAATAAATAAAAGTTCAACCAATAATGATAAAAAAAAACGCTATGATACGCATAATCGATAAACACGTGTATCCAATTAAGAATAACACGCGCAACCACAAGAAAGCAGACATAATCGCAAGATCGTTAAAACTATCGCACATAAGCGATTAGAAATAACATATGAGCACGACGAAACATATTTTTGAGTTTTTTTGAAAACGAGAAAAATACCCATTAAAATTGGGTGTTTACACAAAATATATTTTTTGTTCTCTTTTTTTTTTATAAACTAGTCGGACAAAATTGGGGTATGACAATTTGCCTCTTTATTTGGATTTTATCAAGAAATATGAATTGGGCGAGACATATTTCAAGATAAAATAGAAATAAAGAATTGAAATTATACCGATTTTTGTCATTGGGGAAATCCAAATTTTTGAATGGGTGTCGACCTTGACCAACAACAATGGAAAATAAGCTTGGTACCGACCCTCGAAAAAAGTGGCGAAAACGATAAAGAAAGTAGTGAAGAAAGCACAGGCCCTTCTGTTAGCGGACAAAAGCGGGAGATAAATTGGTGCCAACCCCCGAAGTAAGCGCAAGCGAGAAAATGAATTGGTGCTAGCCCTCATGCAAAGAAAAGCAGAAATAAAGCGAAAGAAAGCGATAAAGAAAGCGATAAAGAAAGTAGGTACCGATGGCGTAGTTTCGACATCGAGGTCGCTAAAGCCTTTTAACGAACCGCGAACGATCCGGAGTTTGCACTTGGGCATGGTGATCTTCAAGAGCGGCCAGGGGACAATATCAAGTCTAGATCTTGATACTTCCTCAGATCGCGCGCCATGTCTTAGGCCGACACGCTATCCTTTTCATTTCGACCCAATGGGGTCGAAGGACTTACCCGCATTTCGAATACGAGGTGAAGTCTGCTTTTTGAAGGGACGCTTGGGTCCTGAAGGGATTCACGAATCCTGTTGATTGATTGATTGAAATAGCCAATGCTGCCGCATTGGATTGAGGTACATGCATACGTCAGCTGATGCAAGGAATGATGCATGGAGCATGGGTGCATGTTATGCAACGACATGTTATGCAGGAGCATGTTATGCGAGTGCATGCAATGCTATGATTTTGGTGTGATGATGCATGTGGTGAAACACTCTTGAGGTTTTCCTCTTGATTTGGTTTTTCCTTGATCAGTTTTTTTTTTTTTTTTTTTTTTTTTTTTTTTGATCATCTGCTTTTTTCATTTGTTTTTTTGCTCTTTTGACTTTTTCTTTTCTTTGGTTACGTGCCACGTAGTATTTAATCGTGGAACCGATTAAGATTGTGGCGGCGTATGAGCCAAATGCAGATTTGCTTTGTAATTTTGCCATTTGAGGATGATTACGAGCATAATTGTTTTCCTGCGAACTTAATTTACATTGAAAAGTTGTTTCCTTTCCATGACTTTTAGAAATTCCGCAATGATTGTGATGCTTTATGATTTATGCACATGTTTCTGACTCAATGTCACCTTCATCATAAAACGTTTATTTGAAGTAAAAGCGAGGAAATAGAAAAACAAACAGATATGAGAAAGAGTGAACTTTATTGATGTGAAAATCGATTCGTCTGATAAAGTTACGCCGATTCGTTCAATACATTTGAAAGTTTAAACTACAAAAAGACACGAAAAAGAGAGGAGCTAATTTACATTGTCCATCATCTGGGGCGAGTGCCAACCATTTATGTCCTTAACCTTGATCACCCCTTCATCCAAACCTTCGGGAAGTTGTATGCCTTTTCTTACTTTTCATGCCCAAGTTTTTCGACCCTAATTTTTTTGCTCGATCGCCGCTGCGGGTTTTCAATCCACCGGTCGCTCTGATTTTGCCTAGGTCGCCCTTTCTGGGTTTTCAACCTAGCGAGCTATTTTTACTTGGCTTATCTTTCTCTTTTTTTTTGTCTATTTCTTTCGGGCATAATACTTTCTTCACCGATCGTAATTAATCGGGTTCCTTAAATCTTCTCCATCCATGTTTGTGAGCATCAGCGCTCCTCCGAGAAAAGGCTTTCTTGACTACATATGGGCCATCATAGGTGGGAGTCCATTTTCCACGGGGATCACTTTGAATAGCGCAGGATCTTCTTGAGCACTCAGGTCTCCTCGTTGAATTCTGGGGACGAACCTTTTTGTCAAAAGGCGTTTTCATCCTCTCACGATCTGATTGCCCATGACACAAGGTCGCAATTCTTTTCTCCTCAATGAGATTTAGTTGATCCGACGAGCCCTGCACTCCACTCGCTTCTTCCAACTTGGTTTCCATTAGTACCGCAGGAGGGTATTTCAACCTCAATGGGAAGCACCGCTTCGACCCATATACGAGAGAAAAGGGTTGCCCGATCGATGTATGCGTATCGAGGCACGATAGCCATGCAAGGCGAAAGGAAGCATTTCATGCCAATCCTTGTAGGTTACCACCATTTTTTCGCGCACTATTTTCTTGATATTCTTGTTGGCGCTTCAACCGCCCCATTCATCTTGGGGCGAGTGCGGGGATGAATTGTGATCTTTGAATCTTGAACTCGGCGCGCACAGGTCCTTCATCATTCTCGCTTTGTTCAAGATTCTTTGCCATTATCGGTGATGATCTTGTTGGGAAAACCATAGCGGCAAATCGGATCTTTCTTGACAAACTTAGCAACCCATCGAATCGGTTATACTTGAATATGAGGCGAAGCTTCAACCCACTTTGTGAAATAGTCAATGGCGACCGGGATGAAACGATGCCCATTTGATGCTTTGGGTTCAATTGGTCCTATGACGTCCATGCCCCACATTGAGAAGCGGCCAAGACGCGGTCAAGACATTCAATTTAGCAAAGCGGTACATGAATGTGATCGGCATAGATTTGGCACTTGTGGCACTTTCTCACAAACCGTAGCAATCGGACTCCATTTGCAACCGGTAATAGCGGCTCTCAAAATCTTTCTAGCCATGGTGTGTCCACTTGAGTGGGTACCAAACGAACCTTCGTGCACATCTCTCATGATTCTTTCAAACTTCTTCTTTGGCAACACACCTTAGGAGAACCATATCATAGTTTCTTTTGTAGAGAACTTCACCACTCAAGAAGAAATTCCTCGACAATCTTCTCGAGAGTTCTCTTGTCATTCTCTCGATGCCCTGTGGGTATTCCCGATTAGTGATGTCTTGTTTGATATCATGATACCATGGCTTGTCATCGACTCTTCATCTATTGTTGTGCGATAATGATGATGCGGGTAGGCTCGGTCTTTGAATTCGATATTGGTCAAGCTCTTGTCGCAGATTAACATTGAACATGGAAGACAAGTGTTGCCAATGCATCACCCAACCGGTTTTCATCTCGAGGATATGCTTGAAGGTGATCTCGTCGAAAGACTCCATCGGCTCTTGTACATAATCGCAATAAGGAATCGGTTTGGGATCTCTCGGTCTCCCAATCGCCTCTTACTTGATGAATAATCAAAGGTGAATCCCCATACACATCTAGCCTTTTAACTTTCCATTCTAGGGCTGCTTGAATACCCAAAATGCACGCTTCATACTCTGCTATGTTGTTTGTGACATAGAAGCTTAGTCTTGCGATGATGGAATGAAGCGGTTGTCGGGAGATATCAACACACATACTTTGCCCCATGCCCCCATACATTTGACGACCGTCGAATATCATTCTCCACCTTTCATTTTCTTGGGACTTCCCTCGTCGAGCAGTGCCATGATATCTTCATCGAGGAAAATCATGCCGCATTGGTTGGTAGTCGGGATCGGTGGCGTGCTAAGTAGTATTCGTGCAAGTGCAATCGCCTTGATCGCTTTCTGCGTGACATACGAGGATATCATACTCGATAATAACATATGCCAACGAGCGATCAATCCTGTGAGTCTTGGCTTTTCAAAAATGTACTTGATTGGATCCATTTTAGATACAAACGGGTTGTATGACTCAAAGCATATCTTTAAACGATGAGCGGCCCATGCTAAAGCACAACAAGTCTTTTCTAGCATTGAATATCTCGTCTCACAATCGGTGAACTTTTTACTCAAGTAGTATATGGCATGCTCTTTCTTTCCCGATTCATCATGTCGCCCAAAGACACATCCCATCGAATTGTCCAACACGGTTAGAGTGCGAGGATAAGTGGTCTTAGGACACCGTGGCATCGTAAAGTGGTGGATTCTGCGCAGATAATCTTTAATCTTCTCAAAGGCTCTTTGGCAATCATCGCTCCACTCTAGTTTTTGGTTCTTGCACAACAACTTAAAGAGAGGCTCACAAGTGTCGGTCAATTGGGATATGAACCTTGAGATGTAGTTCAGTCTCCCAAGGAAACCACGGACCTCTTTTTCAGTCTTTGGTGCTGGCATTTCAAGGATGGCTTTGACTTTATCTGGATCGACCTCTATCCCTTTCTCGATCGACGATATAAACCCAAAGAACTTTCCGGATCTCACACAGAAGGTGCATTTCACTGGTTTAACTCGAGCTTGAACTTTCGTAGGCGTTCAAGAGTTTTTGCAGATTAACAATGTGCCCCTCATCAGTCTTGGATTTTGCAATCATATCATCTACATATACCTCAATTTCCTTGTGCATCATGTCGTGGAATAATGTCACCATTGCCCTCTGATAAGTCGCACCAGCATTCTTGAGTCCAAAAGGCATCACTTTGTAGCGAACGTTCCCAGAGAGTTATGAAGGTGGTTTCTCCATATCTTCCGGAGCCATTTTTATCCGATTGTACTTCGAATATCCATCCATGAAGGAGAATAAAGAATGTTGGGTCGCATCGTCTACCGGAATATCAATATGGGGCGAGAGGAAGTCATCTTTGGGGCTAGGCTAGCTGCATTCGGATCCTCGTAATCGACACACATCGACCTTGCCATCTTTTTGGAACGAGGGACGATATTTGCTACCCATTGTGGATACTTGGCCACCGCTAGAAACCCCGCATCAAATCGCTTTTACTCGCCCACGATTTTCAATGACATCTCGGGTTTCATTCTTCTCAATTTCGTTTGGCCGGTGGACACACTGGCTTCACCGGCAACTGTGTTCAACAATGTCGTGATTCAGCCTGGCATATCTTTGTATGACCACGCAAAGACATCGGCGTAATCATGCAAGAGTTGGATTAGCCTTTTGCGTTCACTATCTTCCATGGCGCACTCGACCTTAACCTCTCTTTTATCCTCTTCTGTACCCAAGTTGATTATCTCAATCGACTCTCCATGAGGCTGAATGATCTTTTCTTCCTGCTCTATTAGTCTCATCAATTCTGGAGGAGTTTCCCAGCCTTCCTCAACACCCCCTTCAGTTTGGTTAATTGGGTGATCAAAGTCATAATAGGATTCATTGGCACTGTTATTTTCAGAGATAATTACTTTTGATCTGCATTCGTGGAAGCAGAAAGTAGAATGAAAAGCGAAACAGACAAAATAAAGCGAAAAGAAAGACAAGATAAATGAAGAAAAGAGATTTTATTGATGGAATTCAAAACAAACGTTTTTATTGATGATGGTGTCATTGAAAATAAAAACATGCATGCCCTAACAAACTATCCTGAGGCTTGGGCGTGAGCCAAAGGATTGCATTACAAACATTACTTTGAATTAAAAGTGATGGGCAAGTCGACAGCTTCCCAATTTTTGAGCTCTTCTTTAGCAAGGCAACGACGGACTAAGCTGGTACCGCCCTCTTCATCCTCTAAACCATCCTCAACAGCAGTAATTTGATCTGGGTCTAGTAACCCTGCACTTTTGAAGCTCTGACGGATGTCACAGATGGGGATCCTCTTTGCCCGTGGGTCCCGGCCTCTCACTTGGCCAACCACTCACCTCTTCTCTCTTCACCAACTTCTTCCTTCGGCCTCATTTGGGTGGTATCCCAACCCGTAACGACCCTTGTTTTCTTTTCTTTGGGCGACAGAGCGAATTCCTTGTCCTACTTTTCCCCAAACCACGTCATTTGGTATCCCCGACCCATCATGATCCTTGCAACCATCTCTTCATCTTTCGACAACTTTATCACAAAGGCGTGCAACTCACTCCCTCCAAACACAAAGATTGGCAATCTCGAGAGATTGAAAAGAAGTTTCGAGGACTCTTCTTTTGCTTCCACATAGCGGAAAGGAGAAGGTTTGTTAACTAACATCTCTTCCTCTCCGAACACTACCACAATTTTATCATCGACCACAAACTTGACTCTCTCGATGCAAAGAGGAAGGAACGGCTCCCGCCATATGAATCCATGGCCTTCAGAAAGCATACCGGCATTTGACGAGGAGATGTCCATGATTTGAAAGTTAACACAGAATGTCTCAGACCTATCTCGAATGGGAACTCCATCTCCCTATTACCTCTTTCTTTGATCCATCAAACGCCTCACCAATGTCGAGCTAGGCTTCATGAAAGAGCAATCCACATCCAACTTGCTCACAAAGTGGACCTTGGCATCACGTTTAGAGAAGAACCATTATCAATCGAGAACACGAGCTAGCACGAAATCCCCACATTTAACGAGAGATGTGTAGGGCTTGGTTGTGTTTCTTTTCTTCTGGGGAAGCTCGTCATCGGCAAAAAGTCACATGGTTCGCGACCACAATATTCCCGACTATTTCATCAAATTGGCCCACGGAAATATTCTCCTTTCAGAAACATGAGCCCCATTCAAGACTTTCATCAGGCGATTCGATGCGCTTTCGAACTTAGCAATAATGACAACATTGAAATCTTTCTTTGGGTTTGATTCATCCGGTCCACCACCTTATAGTCACTTTGCCTTACAATTTTTAGGAACTCATCAATTTCTTGTTACGCCACTTTCTCTTTTCTCGAGCGCTCCGTTTCTTTATCCTTCCCCTTACGAGCCTGTCTTGACTTCTTTGGATGATTCACCCCGAACGAACTCTCGGGGCATATATACGACCACTCCTTGTAATTCCACTTGCCCCAGATTATATTGGTAACAACAGAGGTGTTTGGAGAACTCTCTACCGGAGGCGAGTCATGTATTTCCATGGCATCGCTTCGTCCTTCTCATATGGGAATGGAGCGGGAATCTCAATAACCACCGGGCCGAGGCTTGACTTGGGCTGGTCTTGGATTGTACAATATCTCAATTGGCTTCCTAGCCTCTTTACCATCATTAGACTGCAACATCAACACACTTTCTTCCTTTTCAACCACTCCCACCGAACCACATAACGATCCATCAAGTCTTGCAAGCCCGACTTGAAAACTTCACAGCGCCTACACATGAAGGATCAAGACATACACGCCTTTACGGATAACACCACAACCAGACACATTTCAAAGATGTATGTTTTGAGAGGAGTGCGGATACACTCAACATCTTTTATCATTGTTTGTCCCATGACTCTTCATCGCATTAGCGGATGGTATCCCGTGTCCCTGGCGGGGTTTGTAGTTGTGCTTGGACCATTCTCGCTTGAAAGAGAGCGGTTGGCGTCAATCAAATCTGGACTACATGTTTGAAAGCCTTGCAATCTTCCACCGTGTGACCGACCCTCCATTATGAAAGCTACTAGGTAGCATCGGCATTGTATCCCCTAGGAAAGGGAGGTTGCATAGGCTTCATGGTGCGAGTATTGATCAAATTCTTTGAGGCGAGGTGATTGAACAACTCGGTATAGGTTATCGGAATCGGATCAAAAGCGCACGCCTCTTCTCTTGATAGTTCGGGCTCTGTGACTGAATTAGTTTGTTGTGGTGAGGTGGAGAAGAAAATGACATTGTTTGTTGTGGAGAAGTGAAAGATGGGCCTCCCCCCGCAGATAATAACATTGGTTTCCCCTTCTTTCTTCTTGGGGAAGTTGGAAAAGGGTTTCTTTTGTCGATAGAATTGCTAAAACCTCCAAAGAATCTTTCATTGCGCAATCAGGTGCTCTAACCGTTCTCCGATGACAACCATATCTGAGAAACTGGATGAAACACTTCCCACCAACCTATCATAGTATAGCACTGGAAGAGTCTCCATAAACATGTACACCATCTCCTTTTCAGTCAATGGCGGCTTCACCTGAGCAGCTATGCTTCTCCACTTTTGAGCATATTCTTTGAATGATTCTCTATCTCCTTTACTCATGTGCTGCAATTGAGATCGGTCGGGAGCAAGGTCCATGTTATACTGGTATTGCTTCAGAAATGCTTCAGAGAGATCCTTCCAACTGTGAATGTCGGATGATTGTAGTTGCATATACCAATCTAACGATGCCCCAGTCAGACTGTTCTGGAAATAGTGAATGAGCACCTTGTCATCATGAGCATAAGCGGCCATTTTTCTGACATACATCGTCAAATGGCTAGATGGACACCAAAGGTCGCGATATTTATCAAAGTCAGTGCTTTGAATTTGGAGGAGGATGACAACATACGGGACAAGGCACAAATCTCGGGCCTCCTTGGCTCTAGTACCCGATCCTTCCATAGCTCTTAAACGCTCTTCAAGCAAGTGGTACGGATCCCTATGCTGAGTGTTCTCAAACAAATGACCTTGTGAATAGTTCCCCGGACCGTAATAATAACCCCATATCGAGCGGGGTTCCCATATGATGGGCGGCATTCTCGAGGATTTATGGCGGCTCCCGAGTAGATCGGGTGAACTTCTTGGCAAAGACAATACCAAGACCGGGAGTATGAATTTGTGGTCCAATAGCGGCTCCACTAGGTATAACCGTGGGCAGTTGGATCGACCCCACACAGAATAGCTTCAGCGACAGGCGGTACATAACCCATTGGCATCCCCGAGGATATGCCGTGCATTCGGGTGACTGTCCGCTCATCCACGGAGTATGGGCAAAGTGATCGACCCTGCTCCGGGAGGAGTGTGAGTAGTTGTAATTTCAAGAGCCACCGGAGGAGAAACGAAAAGTAGCAACCCCCGGGATTCACAATGTAAGAATTTCCCAGGCGACCCCACCCTCGATTCCGTAGCATACTCATTACTTCGGCCATCCGTGCTTCCATAGCCTCAACTTTGGTCTTCAAAGCTTCGATTCTCCGAGCGGTGCTCGGGGTTAAGAATCTCCACCGCCAACTCATCTTGACTCGGGCGGTCCTCAATCTCGAAATCTCGATTGCTAGCCATCAATCTTGCTTGTAGCGAGTGTAATATCGGTGTTGGCGAACCGGCTTGCCTTTCTTTTACGTTGGTAGAACATTTTTATGAGTGCAAGTATGAATGCGTAAATGAATGTAATGTGAATGAGTGCATGTTTGGTTTGTTTTTTGCCGAGAATCGCGATGTATTATGTCTTGTCATAGATACGCAGTAGATCTTTGATTATTTTTATTATATTACTTTCTTGGATCATACCGAAATTGGAATGAAGGCGAAATAGGTGTATTCCATACATTTGAATTTAAACAAAATACTTCAAAATCTGAATCCAAAAGTACGACATTACGATACAATAATTGAAAAAGGAAAGGTACAATAAAAACAAAAATGGAAAATTACAACAAAGAAACTCAAATACAAAGAGCTTTGACATTTCCACTCCTTTTCCTTTTGTTGTTGGTAGAGGTACTTCGGCTTTCTCTTTGGCTTCCTCAACTAGGGCTCTGCAAGATACTCCACAAATTTGTACACCTCAGCGGGGTGTTGAGGGGATACATCTCGCCACTTTTCTTAATTTCTTGGGCACATCCGCAAGAGCACGGTTGACCAACTCGATAGCTTGGAGAACCTATCCTTCAGGTGTTGAACTTCATCCCTCACTCAATGATGATCGTCGCTCTTCAATCCTACCGAAGCAATTTCAACATAGCGATGTTCCCAATCATCGACTTTCATCCTCACTTGCGGTATGCATGCATTGATGTGACAAAGGCGCCTCTTCAACTCATCGAGAATCCTCTTGTTCTCGCTTTTAAGGCTGCTGATATTCTCTCGAGGATGTTCTCAAATGAGTCTCTTTCTTGCACAACACTGTCTAACTTACTCGCCCATTCGACTTGTAACATGCGGGATTCTCTTTTGACTTGGCAAGCAAGCTTTTCGCAGATTCTCTCTTCCATTTTTGCTTCATCCCATAATTCTTTCCAGCGATTGGCTTCTTCCAAGGCCTTCTTCTCTTTCAAGCTTCGCCTCTTAATTTCCTCCTTGGCTCCTTGCGGATACCTTTGAACTTCTAACTTGCTCTCCTCTTCCCTTTTAGTTTTTCGATGAACTTCTCAATGGTGGCGGACTTGAGGGCATTTTCTTCTTTCAACCTTTTGTTCTTCAAAGCCATCTTCTCTATTTCAGCTTGCAAATATCTCTTCTCTTCTTCTGCTTTCGTCAGAGCCAACTTAACCTCGCCTAACTCTTCAACAACAGGGACACTAGCGTCTACTACTTCCCTTTCAACTTGCAATTCTCTTTGGTAGGGCAATTGAACATTCTGGATTCTTTTTTCGAGCCACTGAGCGAAGGTAATACCACTAGTCCTCTGAGCCAACTCTACTTTTCCCATGCGAACCACCGTACTCCAGGCTTGCAAGACCTTCCTAAGCAAACCGTCATCTTTTGGTCCTCCTTCAAAGATGTAAAACGGGAATATCATCTCTTCAGCAGGCGAATTCCTCATCGGATATCCCAATTGCCTCAGTCGAGAGGCGGGTTGTAGTTGATGCATCCCTTAGTGCCCATCAGCGGGACATTTTGAAAACCACCACAGCGGAAGACTACTGTAGGCCTATCTCCCCAGCAAGATGAGAGATACCAACGGATTGAGTGCTCATCTAGACTCCCTAGAAACTGGATCCACTCTTGGATATTCATAGCTTTCACCTCACAAGTCACAGCGTAGTCAATCAACCTTTCAACTCGTGTTGGATTGGTGAAGGCATGAATGAGAAGCCAAGCATACAACAGGTGAGAAGAGCAAGAGATTTTCTTCCTTCTCAAGTCACAATGATGAGTAAGAGCGGAATAAGTGTCGCTGCAAGGATGGCGGAATTGGATTAATGGGGCTCCTTCCATTACGAAAAGCTAGGAAAATACCGATAATGATCACATCCACATACCTCTCAATCATGAAAGAGGACAACTCCAAAAATTGCTAAGGCCAAAACTCGCTTGAAGACAACCCAATTTTTACTTCGCATAGGCTTCCATTAAACCCTCAAGGTAGCTCATGAAACCTATCACATTGTTTCTCTTGTTTTTGGAGCTTCAGATCCTCTACACTCACTTGCAACAATGCAAAGAAACCCCTCATCCGTGTAAGACTTCTTTCTTGATCGGTGAGGGCGAACACATGCGAGTGAAACCCAAAATCTGTGATATTCTTCCAATGTGGGAGCCAATTGGAAATTTCTCAAAAGAAAGCACCTAATCCCGAGTCATAGAATCTACTCAAAGCCACAATAGCCTCGAGCGCGCACTCTCTAGCAACAACAACTTAGGAGGTTCCCATAAGCATTGTCAAACGATCCCCTTTCAATAGGTCCCATCAGTCAAGACATTTTTTTCGGACTAGTCACATCTACCTTGTTTACAATGGGTACCTTGGGGTATACACCGTTTTCCTTCTAGATTCCATGCCGTATCTATGACAAAAAAATTCTTATTACTTGGGATTCTCAAGAAACAAACCATGATGAAATGCAAAAATGCATGCGAAAATTATTGAAAATGTATGCTTTATGCAAAGGATGTGTGCAAATGATAATGATGTTTTATGCCCATGTAATTCAGAGAAAAGTCCTTATTGGCAGTGATTCAAGTTTTTTTGGAAAATGCGGGCCGTACGTTATTTCATATGGACCCAGAAGAGAAAAAGGCACAATGGTAACTCTTTCACCCCCTTTTCTTTAAAATAAAGCGGTTCATATGTCATTTAAATGCGAATTCGGCAAAAGAAAGGCTACAACGGCAACTCTTTCTCTATTTTCTCTTTTTTTTTTTTTTTTTTTTTTTGAAAAATCTCCTTTTCTTTTTGAAAACGTGCCTAATTTACAATGCAACACACAATTTGGTATGCCCCTTGTGTCCTACGAAGGTGGGGACCTAAGTTCTAGGACATCTGGAATGTTCCTCCCATGTGGGTTCTAGTCACTTCCTCACCAGGTTACCAGAGCTAATTCTCTCTCACAATAGCACCCACAACGATGGAACGCCATCTGGTGTGAGGCATCATGAAAGAGCATACTCTGGCTGAAACTTTCGTGAGAGTCAGAAGGACAACGGTCCAATTGCCAGTCACTACTCGTTTCCACTCTCCTAAGTTTTGTCAGACCTTGGGTTTTAGGCCCCTCTCAACGCACAATAAGCATAAGATGTGAGTGTGTGTAGCGAGGACATACCGCCTAAAACTACCCACATATATCCCCACCTGCGAAGGAAAAGCCAGACCAGTCCAGACAAAAGCAAGCAACAACATGTTGTCTACACTAGGGTTCAATATCAAATAAGCTAGCCTAGGGTTTTAACAATAATCAAGTGCATTGCTTACCTCAAGAAAGGGAGCCGAGAAGAAGGGAACATACCAAGATGGGGGGAGATGCATACAACATGATAAGAAAAGGAAACCGAAAAGGGATAGAAGCAAATAAAGTGTCCAAATCAAATCGATAGCAAATTAAACCACACATTTAATTAATTAGGCTTGACCCACTTAAAAAGAAAAGTCCCCAGTGGAGTCGCCAGCTGTTGCACCCGAAAAATCCGGTTTGGGTTTCTCAGTGTACAACGTGGAAAAATTATGAAGCCGCCACCAATATTTTAATTTTAAGACCAAAACATTGAAAAAAGGTCTTTTGAAATAAGGCGGATGGTCTTCGAAAACTAGAGATATGGGTTCGGGGAATTGGCATGTGCGGGAAGGTGTTAGCACCCCACGCGTCCTCTCTATTGAGAGGGAACCTTTAATTAAGTGTGTGGTTTTGAGTGTTGATTTGGAAAATACTTAAATTTGCCTCTTTATTGGAAAAGGGATGAAAAGACTTAATGAAAATTTTTATTTTTGGCGCTTGACGAGAGTTAGTCTCTCGCTCCTACGTATCTCCCAGTGCGATGGAGAATTCAAAGCTACGTAGTTCTTGTTTGTCCTGAAAAAGGTTTTTGTTTTTTAATCTTTTAGAGTTTTTCGAAAAGGGGTTGAGCGTTCGCGATGACCAAACAACAACGGTTTAGAGTGGCCATGCTACTAACTCTTTTTGAAAATGAGATCGTCACTAACAATCAAACGGCAACGGCGCGAGTGACTATTGATGACAACCGGTTTTTATTTCGGTTATTGAAAAGGTTTTCGCAATTGAAGGGGAGCGTTTGTGAAGACCAAACAACAACGGTTTAGAGTGGCCACGCTACTAGCTCCCACGGGAATGAAATTACTACCCACAATCAAACGGCAACGGCGCGAGTGATCATTAGTGGTAATTGGTTTTGATTTTGATGTTTGAAAAGATTTGTTTTCGAAAAGTGTTTTCGTTGGTTTGAATCGGAGAGAATGTCGTGATAAAAGGAATTCGCAATTGGATCGAGCGTTCGCGATGACCAAACAACATCGGTTTAGAGTGGTCATACTACTAACTCTTTCGAAAATGAAATTATCATTAACAACCAAACGGCAACGGCGCGAGTGATCATTAATGATAATCGGTTTTTACTTTAGGTCATCAAAAGGGTTTTCGCAATCGAATTGATTTTTGGTCTTTTGATGTTTGAAAGTGTTCTTGGTTATGAAGAAGATTTGAAATTGTAACTATTACTAACGAGTAACAAGTTGTTGTATAATTTGAATGCGACGTGGTTTTGAGATGTTACTAACGAGTAACAAAGGTTTTGAACTTTGAAGTCGAATTACAAAGTCAATGTGATCATCAAAACAAGCAAGCAAATTGTGAACACCAATTCAATACTTAATCATATGACAAACACAAAAACAAGCATACGTGAATAAGAACACATGTGCATCAAGACTAGAGTGAGTCTATCCTACACAAACTCTAAGAATCAACACCACAATTGCACCTAGAAAATGGAGAAGTGTAACCAAAAACGCAGGGGGGTGTCATTAGTAAAGGGGTATATGATTAGCTATATACCATGTTTTGAAGACCAAAACCAAGTTTTTAGACAGACCCACAAAAAAGAACAAAGGAGTTACATTACCAAAACATGGGTGGTGCAAACATGAATCTGAACTTGAAACAAATTTATTTGAGAAATGCTCTCATTTTTAAAAGGCAAACAAATAACAGAAGAATAAATAAAAGAATAAAATAAAATTGAAATGAAAATATAAAAGACACATCTAAAACTAGAAACCCTAATTTATCTCCCCCTTTTACTCTTCAGCGTCGTTCCATTTTAACAAAATAGAGAGAGAGAGAGCGACTTGTGAGAGAGAAGCTGAGAACGAGAGAAAAAAAAAAAGAAGAGAAGGAAGAAGAGAAAGAAAAAGGGAGGCCTGCTTCATTTTCTTATTCTCCTCTGTTTTTCTGGTTTGCTCACTTTTAAGGTGGCGAGTTTGTGGTGGTCGTCGAAGCTTACGGTGGTTTGTGGTGGTGGTTTATGGTTGTTGTTGTCGTAAATGGTTTAGGTGGGGGATGGATGAGATTTGAAGATGAAGTTGGAATGTTAGGCTTACTATGAAGTTTAATGGTTCTGGTTGAAGAACAGTGTTGAAATTTGCAGGTTTGTTGTTATAAGTTTTTGTGGCTTCCCAGCTTCTTCTCTTCTCTTTGACTCATTTCTTTCCTCTTGTTTTTTTTCTACATTTTTTCTAAATTTTGTTCCCCCTTTGAAACTGAGAACTGAATTTGAAGAATTTTTTTTTACCCTTCATCTTCTTCTTATTTCTCTTTTTAATCAGATGCGTAAGAAGTAGTTATTTCACTAGTTATTATTTTGCTAAAAGCTAACAGATGCATAACATTATAACAACATCACTACAAATCATATAAAAGGTAGCAAACTAAACTTAAAACAGATGCATTTTGGAATCTAAAAAAGGTGAGTGTAGAAGATAACCTCTGCTTCTATCTTCTTTTTGAACTGCTTCTTCTATGTTGCAAAATGATTTTTAGTATTATCTCAGCTTTGTGTTATATGACTGTGTGTTTGTTTTGTGTCCCTGTGTGCTTGTTTTTCTTCTCCTCTGTTTTCATTTCTTTCCCTGTGCTCCAGTGTATCTGTTTTCCTCTCCCTTTTGATTGTGTTGGTGCTGTGTTTATAGTCAGGATCCAATAGATAGAGGCACTGATGGGTCAATTTTATTTTTTAGAAAACTGGTTTTACATCTCTCCAAAATATCACGTTTTGATGCTTAAAGCATTTCTTCAGAAAAAAACTCTCTCCCCAAGCTCTGTTGCATCACAAAAATAGGCTTGTTTGACTCTAAATTGATGCCTAATATCTATTTATGTGTATTGTTCAGAGAAAAGAAATGCATAGAAAGGGAGACCCTCCATTTGAAGCTTTGAAGCTTAGGCCTTGCTGCAACAAATTTGGCTCTTTCTCCTTGTCTTGCTTGCTGTTGCTGCGTTCCACCAGCTACTAGCTAGCCCCAAATATTTTTTTATTTTATTTCATTTGCAATTAGAGAAAAAAAGGATGTATATTTGTATATTATTATTATAAAAAAACTGGACAGATTTAGATAGAACAAGTAATTGGATATATTTTTGTTGTGTCCCTTTTTGATAATGCTAATAATAAATAAAAGTTCAACCAATAATGATAAAAAAACGCTATGATACGCATAATCGATAAACACGTGTATCCAATTAAGAATAACACGCGCAACAACAAGAAACAGACACTGCAAGATCGTTAAAACTATCGCACATAAGCGATTAGAAATAACATATGAGCACGACGAAACATATTTTTGAGTTTTTTTTGAAAACGAGAAAAATACCCATTAAAATTGGGTGTTTACACAAAATATATTTTTTGTTCTCTTTTTTTTTATAAACTAGTCGGACAAAATTGGGGTATGACAGTGACTAATTTGTGTTGTGGAATTTAACTGATCAGATGAACCCGACTTTACTAGCTAATCATTTTTAAATTGCACTATGTTCATAAAATAATTTTTTTTTTCTGCACACCAGTGAGAAGACTTTTAAGAAGCTTATCATTTTTTCAAGTTAAATCTTCTTACACCGTCACATTATAAAAACACATCTTTTTACTCCCTCTCAACCAAACACTTCTTTATAAACATCATCACTTGTGTAAGTAGCTAAGAAATACAACTTGCAACTTATTTACTAAAGCATCTCACACAATCTAGCTTGTAACTAAGAAGATATATACAAGAAGTCATAAGCTTCTCAAGTTCAAACCTTCTTAGAACTATGATTTATATCTTCTTAGATAATTTGGTTGATTTAAATCGTTTTTAAAAAGGGGCACAATTCCAACTTCCCCCTTTCTTGTGTGGTCTCTCCCGAGCTTAGAAAAAAAAGGTAGATTAATGCTTTAGAGTAAAATTGGAAAAAAAAATTATAATATTTTATTGGTGTTATAAAATAATAACTAAACTAATATTTTTTTTATTTAAAAAAACATCAAATAAAAAGAGACGGAGGAAGTATTCATCATTCACCACTTGAAAAAATGTATACTTTTATATATTTAAACTTCAGCAATGGACATCTCCATTTCTTCTAAAAATGGAGATAGTCTCTAATCAAACCATTGAGGCAAAATTCCTTAGATGAGTTTTGATACAAACAAATCTTTTTGATAGATGTTTTGAGTTTTCTGATAATATGTTTTATTGAATCTTCTTGAGTGTCAAAAAGTATAGGAACTGTTCACCAAGATTCAAGAAGATTATTTGCTAGGATAGCACCTTAGGAGAAGGTAAAATGACGCATTAGAAGCTAAGTATGAAGCCTAAGAGTTCGTGAGAAGATAGAAAAATCAAGTTAAATATGGTAGCTTATCAAGATTAGAAGACACAAATCAAGTAGCTTCTCAAGATGAGAAGATACATTCTAAGAAGCTTCTCAAGATACTACATTCTCTCAACCACACTCAGTACTTACAACATATCTTTTGAGAACTTTTCTGAGTGTGCTCATAACTTCTTGTTGTTAGATTGAGTTAGAATCTTACTTTTACCCAATCTATCGTATTCCCAAACAAAAACCTAAACCTTAATTTGTACTCATGTACCTTCTTAACATGAAATATGTTTGCTTGATTAATTGTTAGAGCTACTGACCTATTAAACTAAGTAGTTTCTCATGCGTTTACAGTTCATAGATCAGGTGTGCCATTAGATAGAGCCGTGTACGAAAACTATCAAGTGCTTCGACCTAGTTTGGCTTGTAAAGTGTAAATTATTTGAAAAATAGTAAAAAAAAAAATACTCACTGAGTGTGAGGAGTGGAGTTGCCCTGACTGGTATGGGGTGAATCACAATACTTCCTCTGTATCATTTACTGTTTTCTTTATAGTTTCTTTTAAATTGCACTATGTTCATAAAAGAAGTTTTTTTTTTCTGCACACCAGTGAGAAGACTGTTTTAAGAAGCTTATCATTTTTTCAAGTTAAATCTTCTTACACTGTCAAATTATAAAAACACATCTTTTTACTCCCTCTCAACCAAACACTTCTTTATAAACATCATCACTTGTGTAAGTAGCTAAGAAATACAACTTGCATCTTATTTACTAAATCATCTCACACAATCTAGCTTGTAACTAAGAAGATACAAGAAGTCAGAAGCTTCTCAAGTTCATACCTTCTTAGAACTATGATTTATATCTTCTTAGATAATTTGGTTGATTTAAATCGTTTTTAAAAAGGGGCACAATTCCAACTTCCCCCTTTCTTGTGTGGTCTCTCCCGAGCTTAGAATTGGGGATTATCAACACATTGTCCCTTTTCATTTGCAAGACCGTGTTGATCTTTGACTTGGTGGGTGTTTACGGTGAGTGAGTGATTGATTTGCTACTGTCGGATGTTGTGTTGCTACTCTAGTTCCGCCGGAGAGAGAAGTGGGGGAAGATGTTTGGTTGTGGCCTGGTTGCAGGTAAGTTCTCAATTTATGCTATCTATAATCTGTTGGTTTTACTGGGGGAAGAGAAGACAGTGTTTGGAACTAGGTGTGGAAAATCCCTGTCAAAGATTAAGCTCATTGCTTTATTTGGTTGGTGTGTCATGATAGATTGCTCACTAAGGTCGGGTTGGCGAAGATGAATCGGGGTAATCCTCACTGCCATGTCTGCGTTAACGAGAAGGAATCAACCCTTCATGTGTTATGGGAATGTCCTCAAGCTCTTACTATTTGGAGGAAGTTAGGTTGTATAATGCTACTAGTATGTTGGGGGATGATTTGGTTCATCGAGGAAGGGTGGTGTCGACGCAAATTCGTTGGATGCCTCCTGTGAATGGGTGCTTGAAGCTGAATACAGATTGAGTGTGCAAGCTTGGAGAGGAAGTGCAAGGTGCGGAGGGCTTCTAAGAGGTGTTGATGGTAAATGACTTAAGGGTTTTGCTAAAATTCTTGAGAGTGAAGACAACTTATCTTCATAGCTGCGGGGGGTGTATGAGGGAGGGCCTCAAATTGGCGTAAATATGGCCATATGGGGTTTGTCAAAGTTGAGCTTAATTTGGATTGGATGTTGTGGTTCAGCATTTAAAGAAATGTTGTTTAGGCAGTACAGATGGGTGGATCTTTAGTATTGTACTCTACCTTGCCTTAGCTCGGGCTGGTCCGAGACTCCAATTGGTAGGGCTCCTGCTCGAGCTCGGGTCTCAGAGTCAACCCCGGGTCAGCTCGAGGTAGGGTCTGGAAGTATACCCCGGGTGTGGTACCTACGAAACCACTCTAGCTTCAGTAGGGTGAGCTCGTATTTATAGGTAATGCGACAACCTTGGACCATTGGATCGACTGGATGAATCTGAGCCGTTGATGGCTGATAGGTATGGATGAGCAGAATTGCACTGGATCCAGACCTTGGTAATTGGGTTGATCCAGGGTCCAATGCCGGAGTAGGCCCTCATGGCCCAGTCCAGAACAATTGTCCCCCCAAGTCAAGGCCATTGTTGTACCTTGCCTTGGCTCGGGTATGTCCAACACTGTAGTTGGTAGGGCTCCTTCTCGAGGTGGAGTCTCAGAGTCAACCACAAGTCAGCTCAAGGAAGGGTCTGAAAGTATACTCCGGGTGTGGTACCTGTGAAGCCACTCCGACACTCAAGTTAGTATATGACAATCTTAGAGTGAAGCAGGAATGAATAGTACCTTTTCAAAGCAGGTGGGCCCGCATTTATAGGCACTATGCCATACCGACAAATTGGATCGACCGAGTGAATCTAAGTCGTTAATGGGTAATAAGCATGGATGAGTTGAATTTTTTTGGATGCGAGGCGGTAATTGTGCATGCTAATCTAGAGTCCAATGCTCGAGTTGGGTCTCAATAGGGTGTTCGCGGTGCGGTTTGGTTCGGTTTTGAGATAAAAAGTGGACCGAACCACAAGGTAAAATTACATGCGGTTTGGTTCGGTTGGCTTCCTAAAATAAAACCAAACCAAACCAAACCAATGCGGTTTGGATTGGTTCGGTTGGTTCGGTTTTTTCCAAGACAAAATTAATTTAAAACGGAGTTAAAATAAACTAACATAAAAAAGGCTAACATAAATCATTAAGAAAAAATCTACTCAAATATATGTAGTATATAAATCACTCTCTTTTAATTTTTTTTCAAATAGCTAAGACAATGTTTAAAAGAATTTGAATGAAATATTTTGTTGTAATTTTTAAATATAGCATAACAATATGGATTATTAGTAAGTGAGTCAAAGAATTAATTGGATTTGGGCTAGTAAGTGAGTGAGAGTTGGGTTGTAGTTGCAATTGGGTTAGTAAGTTAGTAAGGAAGGTTGTAATTAAACAAGCCTTAGTGTTACTTGCGGTTTGGTTTGGTTTTGGAGAACAAAACCGCGAACCGAACCAAACCGCGCGGTGCAATGAAAAAAAGAACCGAACAAAACCGATCAAAAGCGGTTTTTGCGGTTTTCGGTTTGGTTTGGTTCGGTTTGCGGTTTTCCTATTGGTTTGGTTCGGTTTTGAACACCCCTAAGTCTCATGGCTCATTCCAACCCAACTCACAACTCAATATATAATCATATTAATATAATTAAGGGTGGGCATGGGTACACTTTGACCAACCCAACTCACAACTCAACCCAACCCAACCCACAAAGTTTGGGTAACTAGGTTGGGTTGGGCTGGGTTTAAAATTCGAGAACCCACCAAACCCAACCCATATGTAAAACACGTGATTCTACATATGTCAAGTCAAAGCCTAGGACTATTACAAGATATATCATGCAATTGTTTTTGAAGAGAAAGTAATATTGAAGTCTCTATTATAATTGAATTGTCAAATAGTTTCACTAGAAATTGATACTTGGATTTCAGTATAAAACTTGAATTACATGTGTATTGTTGCTCATTAATTATATGTTGACGCTGAATGATAACTCAATAAAAAAAAATACTAAGTTTTGATTTGAATTCTAAACTCGTTACATTGATGTTAAAATATTGATTTTGATGTTGGTTTATTTTTCTTATTTCTACTATTATTTTTCTTTTTGGTTACCGTGTTATTGGTGCGCAGTATCCATCGGTTTTGCCGATGACTAATCTACGCCGGAGAACTTGGTTGGCCATTTTTATACCCGACTTTGCTGGTCTGTGTGGTTCTTCCCACCCAACAGAGTTTTTGTCACACCCAAGATTCGAACTCGAGACCGTTGGGTTGGATCTGAGCTCTGTTACCACTAGGACCAACCTTTGTTGGTTATTTCTACTTTTGTTATTGTTCTATTGTTTTTTATTTTTCTAAAAAGTGATATATATCTTAGCAATAAACCCACTACAATCAATTTGAGTTGGTTCAGGTTACATGAAAAATCAAGTCTAATCTTATTGAACCCAATCTATAAGTATTTGATTGGGAATAGGGTCTTTAAAGACATCAAAACCCACCCAAGCCCACCCCTAATATTAATTTCATATATGTGTATTTTTTTTGCGATCAGTGGGTATATCAATTGACTTTGTCTGTGACTAATTTGTGTTGTGGAATTTAACTGATCAGATGAACCCGACTTTACTAGCTAGCCTGTGTTGTTCTCCGCCAATAGAGTTTTTGTCACACCGAAGATTTAAAATTTAGACCATGAGAATGGGTCCGGATCTAGTTACCACTCGACCAATCCTTGTGTATATAGTATAGTATATAATATATTATTTATTTGGCTTTTCTGAATATAGAGCATTAAATATTCAGTCAAATAAAAGAGCGTTAAATATAATTTACGAATTATTCTAATAAGTCTGATGTAAAATTAATAAAACTTTAATGTATATTCAAGAAATAATAAATCGAAGTGTTCTTGGTGTTCTTGAGCACATTTATAGTGTTCTTCATTTTTCTGTATTTTTATTTAAAAGGACCAAACAAAAATAAACATGAACGATAAAGGATCAAAGTGAGAACAAAAAAAGATAATGACCAAAATGAAATCTAAATAGAAGACGATGGACCAAAACAAACCAAAAAAAGATAAATGAACAAAATAAAATCTAGAGCAAAGATAAATGAAATAAAACCTAGAGCAAAGATAAATGACCAAAAGTGCTATTTAGCCTATAATATATTATTTATTTGGCTTTTCTAAGAGCATTTAATATTCTGTCAAATAAATCGTCAAAGAAAATATTCTTTCAAATAAAAGAGCATTAAATAGAATTTATGAATTATTCTAACAAGTCTAATATAAAATTAATAAAACTTTAATGTATATTTAACGCCATTTACTTTTTGTTTAACATTTAATGAATTATATTAACTTTATGTACTAAAATATTTTTTTAAATTCTATAAAAGTGAAAATCAGTACTTTGTTTATCATAAATGTTTGATATTGCATTTAATGAAATTTGATTCTATACATATGAATTTATGGTATATTTATTAATGGAGATAAGGATTTAGTATCAAATTTAATGATATTAATTATATCAAAACAAAATAATTAATGATATCCTATATCTTCATTCAACACGACGAATCAAAATAGCTTATATATTAGTCACTTCATACATCTGTTTTCCTACTTGATATTTCCCTTACAATTTGAAGAAGCAAAAAATACTTCAATCCTTCACTTATCTTCAATATAGTTTTACTATTACTTGGTGAGTTTATACTACTATTTTTTTTTCTTCTTTTTGAACCACCTTTTTATTTTATTTTATCATAAGTGCATTGGTTTCATGCTTTTATTATATATATGATTTGATCTTCGTCTATGTTCTGATCACAGTCCCTTACAACAAATCAAAATGGAGGAGATTAAGAGCCATGAAAATGAAGAAAATTCATTGAATGACATAGTGCAAAGAAGGGTTAGTTCTCGAATTCAAAACCAGTCAAAGGTTGGTTATGGGCACTATGCCATTGAGAAAAAGAGGGAGACGAATTCAAAAAGAAAAAGGGGTTCAACTTCAAGTGAAAAAAGTACCGAGCTACTTGTCTTTGATGAACGCGACCTACGAGGCCTATTATCATTGAGACAAAAATTTAGGGTTGACGAACTTCATAGGCTTGCAAAAGTTGAGGTAATACAACTAATTTGTAATTTCTTTCTTTTGATTACACCATTGTTTCATATTGTTTCCTAGTCAATGTTTTAATTTCTTTCTTCATGGTTGAGTATTAATTTTAACATTTATTTTAATATCGTTGATTTTTATATACAAATGTTAGTGACTAATTTTAAGGGTGAAGGGAAAAATATCTGATAGTTAATTTCTTCGGTTGTATATACTTTTTCACAGAAAAAACAGAACAAATCAAATATGGTGGGTGATAATCGGGACATAGCCGAAAGTTCGAGGAATAGTAAGGTGAGGTTTCCTAGTAGTAGTTTCTCTAATGCAAATATTTACTTGAATAATAAAAAATAATATTTCAATTGATAGGTTGAGGAAACTACATGAAATAAATTGACTTAAACTAACTACTCATACTTAAAAGTTCATTAAAAAAACTACTACTTACATGAGAAAAACCACACCATTGTATTTGTACTCTTAATGAAGCTAGGAAATTAAATCTCTAATTAAATTACTGTAGGATTAAAAACTCCATTTGTTAAGATTGTATTTCAAATCCTAGGTCAAATCCTAAGTTAGATGTCAACATTTATTTTGGGTTAATGTCACAAATTACATTTATTATAATATATATAATGTGTGTGTAGCATATTACAAAAATATATAACAATAAATATTGTCAAAAAAAGCAATATCAAAAAAAAAATATTGTCAAAAAAAATAATATATATAACAATAAATCTATACTAATAATAATCTAAAATGCTGAAATACTCTAATGATATGTATTTAATATTATAACTAGTATGTATCACCCGTGCCAGCACGGGTATACATCTCATTGTAACTTAAATTTTTTAGTTTTTTTTAGGATAAAAAATATACAATTTGATATTTTAATGTGTTATCTGACGTAAAAAATTGTTTGTACATAACGATAAATAAACCTATTATGAATTATATTATAATATATAGATATGCATATGTGTGTGTGTATATATATATATATATATATATATATATATATATATATATATATATATATATATAATTAACAACAGAAGGGGTGGTATAGGGTTAGGTTTATCAGAAGGGATTGTGAAACTAAGATAAGAAAAGAAGTAAAAAAATCTGACTTTTAGATTTATCTTTAGCGTCAACTTTGACCTGCATGAAAGTTGTTTTGTCAAATAGACTATGTTCTTGGAGAATTAATTTGAATTATAATGGAGTATGTTTTTTATATACTAATTGAATTATTGTAAAATGGAGTATGTTATTGGAGAATTAATTTTTTGTGAGGCATGTGTTTTCTTATTGGAAATCATTTGGACATATATTTTAAGAATTTTTTTTCTGTCAAGTTAATCTTTGTAAAATCATATTAGCAATTTGATTAAAGTAAAAGTTTTAATAAATTCCAATTTATAAATTCAAAAATCAATGAAGTCTTTTACTAATAAAAAATATTGGGATTTTAAAATTTGTTAAAGAATTGGGTAGTGATCGATCGACTCTTCTTCAGAATCAAGCACCAAATGTTTCGGTGACTTGTAATTGACCATTCACTCTATTATTTAGTATAGCTTGAGCCTACTCTTATTCTAAAAACTATCTGCAGCAAAGATTGTATTAGGCTGCAAAAATACGGTCAAATTTTTTGAATGAAGTTATGTTGTACAGGAACTCAACTTATCATCACAGAACCAGTTATATAAAAGGTGAAGCCAAGGCAACAAAAAATGATGTTGGTCCAGCAAATGTGAAATTTTTTCCTCTATTTTCCCCTTTTGCTAACAGATAAAAATATAGCCCCTTAGTTAAAAAATATCTACTTTATGATTTTATCTATAAATATAGTCCCTTATTGCACGGGTTTCATACTTTAAAAATGCCAAAAAAAATTATTTTTAATCTTATTTTTGATTTTATAGTCTAAGATAGACACTTAAACATAAGTTTTAAAAATATATTCTGATTTAACTTATTAAAAGTAACAAATAATTTAAAAGGATCAGTGTTTCCTTGATGGTATTTTTAAAATTAAATGTTTTTTTACGGTCGCAACCTGCTAAGTTGAATAATATTTAACATTACATTAAGTATAATATATTTAGTAAGAATTACAACATAGCATAACAGCTCAGTTGGTTAAACACACTTCTTCAAGTAGCAAGGTGGGGGGTTCGAACCTCACTGCTATCATTTTCTGATTGGTCCTATATGGACGCTCACGCGGACAACTCATGATTTAGTATAGTTATTGGAGAATTAATTTGTTGTGAGAACATGTGTTGGAGTTTTATAACAACATATCTTATTAAAAGAATAAAACAACGACCTCGAGATAAGATGTTGTTATAAACAAAGATGATTTCAATTCACGATATGATGTGGTGTATTCATCATAAGATCTTCCCATTTCAACTATTGGATAAGTAGTTATTCATTGGAGTGACATGAGTCACGGTAGAAAACAAAGCCCTGTAACATTGGAATAAGATATACAATGACAACCAATGTGACATGAGAAAGGATAACCTCGATTTTTTTGACAAAGCTAAAAAAATCTATTCACCTTTTTATCCATTTTGTAATGAAATTGATCAATTATTTTCTTGTCGATGCACATGCTAGTCACATTGTATGTACTCAAAGGAATGATAGACTGGCCGATCCGGACAACCTTAAAAAGATAAGTTTGATTTATATATCATGTAAGCTAAAATGGATGATTTTCCTGCAATTTAAGCATTACACATGTAAGATGTATTGCATTAAAAAAATCAACTAAAATACATACTTGTATAATATGAAAGGACATATATAAAATATAAACATATAATATATTAATAGGTGTTGGATCACGTATGTCAATTATTAAATTAAAAAATTGAACTGCAGCAAAGTTGATCAAGATAAAAAGGTCGCACCTTTGTGATCAAAAGCTCCTATTTGAAGGTCGGACATATAAAACAATCACAATGATCAATAAAGATAAACAACATAGGCTAATGTCAATGGAGATTTAGGAATGTAAAAATAAGTATTTAACCCAGTCATAACTTCAAAGAATGTGAGCAAAGACTATAAATTTTTGTTAAAAAGTGTGAAAACAAAATATTTGAGAGATATGATGATTCATTAACTACTAAATAAACATAAGGTTGGTGATGAAATTGTTGTGGACAAACGTAATGAAAAATGAAGATGTACATTTCGTTCTTGTTGATGAAGATCGAATAGTGTTAAGTTTCCCCTAAAAAATAAAAACTCGTCGAATTCTTGTGTGTTTACATCCATTTTGATCTAGAAATTATTCAAAAAACAAAATAAAATCGAAATGAAATTATGTGTATGTGAAATATGACGATGGATGTAGAATGGATTTTCCCACAAGAGTATGACAATATATATATATATATATATATATATATATATATATATATATATATATATATATATATATATATATATATATATATATATATATATATATATATATATATATAGTAAAACTCATGTTTAAAATGGTGGGAAACCAAAGTGTTTGAAATTTGAATTTGACAATTCAATTGAATTCAAAATAATTTGAAGTCTAAAGAATTTTGATTTTGAAATCTCATTTATTTAAACCACATTGATTAACATATTTAATTTGGTCAAATCGGTTTTGAAACTTTTATGTAGTTATGGAACACAAATTAAATAGAGGAATATTCATTGGCATATAAGAATTCTAATTTCGGTTAAAGGGGTATTTAATTTTGAGTCTGAAAGTTGATCTTTTATTTACTGCCATGAAACATTATTTTATTTTATGATGTAGATCTTTTTTTAATTTCGGTAGAGGGAAAATTTTAACAAATTCGAAATCCCAAATTCAAACAGTAGAGCCAAACGTTCCAATGTGATTTTCAATATTATTATTATTTATTATTATTATTATTATTATAAATAACAAAAAATAATTAAATATCATAATAAATTACATTTAATGAGAAATGAAAATCGTAACTGCCAATTGAATGGTGGTTAATTGGATTGATTATATTGTCTCCTATTTAAAATTTAATATAATGATTTAGAATTTAATATATTTCTATTTCAATAATTATAATTTAGTAAAATTTTGAATATTGGTTAAAGCTAATGAAATTTGTTTAATTAACATAAACAAAAATAAAAATGAAATTATAATCGATATTGAAATTGTAATTTAAATTGAAATTGATATTTAAATTAAAATTGAAATCGCATTTTATATTGAAATTAAAATTTAATTCTAAAATTAAAATCAAAATTAAACTGCATTTTGTCTTATTAGCATGTAGCAAGTAGCACAGGTAGTCTTTCGTTGGAAGATAATTGATTCTAAAATTTTGATTCTAAAGTTAAAATCAAAATTAAACTGCATTCAAGCTCTTTCGTTAATGGAGGCATTTTGTGTTAAAAGATAATTGATATCCGTGCTGTCCATTTGTTAAAAAAAATACTCATATGATTGGAAATTTTCGGTGATTATTAGCATTTACAGTTGGCCTGTATACACACATATCTGGTACTTTAAATCAGATTTTAAGCAAAAATCCTCCAAATTTGAAATATCATTCTTTATTATTGATTAAATGTGCACCGGTAGATTAAAATGAGACGCGCGTGACAATGTAGATCTGAACCGTCCAAGTATTGTACAGCTGGCGTGCCACATATTTTCGGTGAGATGTGTGTGGCATTTTTTAATTGGTCCTATGTGGCTGCTTATGTGTAAAACTCCTGAATTAATATAGTTATGATATTTTATATTCAATTAATGTTTCATTATCTAGCAGGTCAATGAAAATTCGACTGATGATACTCGTATTCCTGGATTCTCTGTTTCAAAACACCTTGTAATGAGGCTCCGAACACTTGCTAGAGTGGGACTAGAGAAGGTTTTAAGTTTTATGCTTAGTGTCATTAATATCTCTCTCTCTCTATTTTCTCAATAATCACTTTATATTTATTTTTTTTACATCTATCTAATTTTGATGTAGAATTCTAATATATTTGATTTGACTTTAGGTATTCTAATATATTTGATTTGACGTTAGGTTCATTTTGCTCGAGGAAAAATATCAAGATCACTTTCTGATTCTCCAAGGTAAATATATTATTGACGAACCTTCAAACAACTAATATAATGTAACTATATTGATGTACATAAAATTTGTAACCGGTTTACTAAGAATATGGTTTCTAGTTTGGTATGCAAGGATATTAGCGAGGGACAAGAAGCAATAAAAATCATCGTCACCAATGAATTTGATGAACCTCCAACTGCACCTACTGGTAAGTTTAACCTCTCACTAGTTGCATGTTTGTTGGTTGTTTAGAAGCAATTAGGTTATGCTATATATACAAGGAATAATATTATATATATATTTTTTAAAGAAAGGCAAAGTCGTCAAAATCTTTTGATACAAGAAAAAAAATTACTAGTGAAGAAAATAATACTCTTCTACATGTTTTTACGAGGAATGGAATTTCATTTTCTTTCTGAAGAAAGATCCACTCTCAACCTTATTACAACAACTAGAAAAATTTTGTGACTCTCAACTATGATTCCTATTTTAAAAAGATTTTCCTAAATCTATTTTTGTAGTTACATTCGCATAAACATAGTTACCTTCTTCAGTGTTGATGACAAACGTCCATCCCCCCACCCCCCCACCCCCCGGGGGGCGAGCGATAATTAGTAGTTTATTGATACGATCTATCAAAACAAGCAAGCTAGAGAGCAATTACAAATCATCTGTAATAGTTCTAAGATTAATACTAGTGTAGATTCAAGATTCAGGATTCGGGGTTAGATAGTTCAAAAAAATGTCTAGGGTGCAATTGAGTGCAAACTTAGGAATACTAGCGCAATTTTAATGATATAGGGATAAAAAATCATATAGGAGTAATAATAAAATATATGCTGGTTTCACAAAATAACAAAGTACCATTTTAACATTTTTTTTGTTGGCATTGTATGTTTCTTCCCTTATTTTTATTTTCTCTTTTGTATTATTTAGGGAATGTTGGTTGTGAAATCACTCAATTATAGTTGTATTAATAACAATGTTTAAAAATTTCAGGTTTTACTTATATCACTTCACACCGAATTGCAACCAATCTTGAAATTCCATCTACTTCCTCTAAATGTGATTGCAAAGTAAGTTGCAGAAATGTAGAAACCTGTCAGTGTGCTAAGCTTAATGGCTCTGAGTTTCCATATACTCATCTCAATGGTGGCAGGTGATTATTTTTGCTACTATTGAAGATACAAAGTTAGAGACATACTTTGTGCACACTATTTTTTTCACAAAAATAAAAATGATTTTTTAATTTACTTTCCACTTGAAATTACACTGTAAAAGAATATGTTAATGTCATAACAATTGAGGAAGTTTATAGTTTTATTTATTGATATTCCATAAAAATTATTATTATGTATAACTTATCAGTCAAATCATGTCAAGATCTTATTCAAGGATATTGGTTAAAGTCTTTTAACTAACACACCTTAAATTTTTCCTAGATTGATTGAATCTAGGGATATCATATTTGAATGTGGTCCAAGATGTGGATGTGGACCTAATTGCGGCAATAGAGTTTCGCAAAAGGCCTTGAAGTATCAACTCGAGGTAATTTATCCAAACCTATACATATTTTATCATATATAGATAAATATGTAATATAACCATTCTTTTGCATAGGTTTATCGTACGGCCAACAAAGGTTGGGCTGTTCGAACATGGGATTTTATTCCAGCTGGTGCACCAGTTGTAGAATATATTGGTGTACTGAATAGATGTGATGCAATAGATAATGCTCTCGAGAATGAGTACATATTTGACATTGATTGTTTGCAAACAATCAATGGGGTCGAGGGACGAAAGGTAAGAGTACAATTATCCTTTTGTAAAAAAAATTATAAAGTGTATGATTTAGAGTAGCTTAATAAAACACTTTATCATTTTATTGAAATAGAGTATGAACTCTTCAATCATTTTACATTATATGTTTATCACGTGATAATTATTAGAAACAAAATAATTTTGTTGGCATATTTCTACTGTATTCTTTACGGTTTGAATTTTTTCTTTAACTTGAAAATTTAACTGTCTATTAAATTGATGATATTCGAAAAAGTGTTTTTTTTTTAGAATGAAATACTTTTAAAGAGTATATATAATAAAGACTTTGTTGAGAGAAAACTAGTATTAATAGATTTTTTTGATGATATTTTTTCTAGAAACGGATGCATGAGGTATTATTGCCTTCAAACATTTTAGTTAAAGAGCAAGGTCATAACACAATGAAAAATGAACCTGAGTTCTGCATAGATGCTAGCTCATTTGGAAATGTTTCAAGATTTATCAACCATGGCTGTGAGCCAAATCTTTTTGTACAATGTGTTCTGAGTTCATACGACGACATAAGGCTAGCTCGAGTTGTGTTATTTGCTGCGAAGGACATACATCCCAATCTTGTAAGGAGTTTACTTTTGTGTATGATGTTATCATTTTTTTTATTTGAAAGCTTTGTAAATAATCAGTATTTGTTTTAACAGGAACTCACTTATGATTATGGCTACGCACTTGACAGTGTTGTTGGTCCTGATGGACAAATCAAGCAGTTATCGTGTTATTGTGGTGCAACTAACTGTCGTAAGCGCTTGTACTAGTTTGGTATACAAAATTGGAATGTACTTGATTTAAAAGTAACTTCTTCAAATTATAATTAGGCTACATTATTTTTGTTTTTCATTGAGCACTTAGTGAGTTTTGTAATATATATTGTAGATAATTTTTTATTTTTTATATGAAAAAAAGCAATGTTAATTTATATATTTTGCATGATGATGCTTAGTATGGTATTTTTGCAAATCTGTGTTTCAAATTAGTTGCTTTAGCCATTCATAACATGTTGGAAATTGGTTTTGAGGTGGGTCTATTTAGCTATTTTATGGGATGTTTATGTGTGCAGCTTATTAAGGTTCATTGGATGAACTTTTTTGTGATTCCAATTGTTCCTTAAATAGTGGTGTGATAGCCTCCCCCCTTCATCCCCCATTCTTTTTTTTTGGCGAAGAGAAGAAAGAGTGTATTGCTAAAATTTTCTGGTGCAAACTCTCTTTAGGGGAAAACATCTAAAAAAATATACGTCAATTTTTTTTTTAAACTAATATATATTTAAAAATATATATTTTCATTTGATTAATGTTGTCATTTAATTAATGTTGCCATTTGCAAAGTATTTTTAAACTAATATATATATTTTAATTTTTATACGTCAAAAAAAAATAATTTTAAAATTTTAACAAACCCTATTTATTCCTATGATTAAACAAGTTCCATAAAAAATTAAATGAAAAGAAATGACACCTTAGAAAATACAGTTATTTTTGTGATTGCATCAGAAAGTTAGATGAAATTTTATCATAAATTAGTCTAAATCTAGTTATTTTCACCAATATTTCACTCCATAATCTTAAGTATTTAAATCAGTAATGTTTCATGTCTAGTCCCAAAAGATTGGTCTAATAAACCATGATAATGTTCTTTTTTTGGATCATTAAAAATATCATTGATATGATCTTGGCTGATTGAGCATCACTAAGCGTTGGGCGTTCAATTAATTTCCAAATAATATGTAATATTAATAGTGGTGGAAAATTCAAGAGACGTCTTTGAAGAGATGAAGAGGTGTATCTAGAATGTTGAAGAAAAGTCAAGAAATGGAGCTCTTAGAAAGGTGAGACAATATCCGGTCAAAAAAAAAGAAAGGTGAGAGAATAAATGTCCACTAAGTCTTATACATGCATGGGAGTCATGTTCTCTCCTATAAATAGAGAGACTCGTGAAGACACTACAAAAAAATCGTTATTTAGTGACCGATTTTTCGGTCACTATATAGGAAAAATCGGTCACTAAGATATTTAGCGACTGAATTTGCGGCCATCAAAATTCGGTTGCTATATCACTGGTCGCTAAGCATAGCGACTGATTTGTGACCAATTTTTAGCGACCGATTTAGTGACTGATTTTAACAACTGATTTAGTGACCGATTTTAGCAACCGGTTTAGCGACCGCTTTAACGACCAATATAGTGACCAATTTAGTGACCAATTTTAGTGACCAATTTAGTGACTGATTTTAGTGACCAAGTTAGTGACTGAATTTTAGTGACCTATTTTGTAACTGATTGCAACTGGATATAGCAATGTAATTAGTGTCCAATTTAGAGAGTGAAAGTTGTCTAGAGATCATATTGTGTATCCAAATTCATCCGATTTTTTATTTTTTTTTTCTACTCGCTAATTCGATCTCCAACATGTTAATAATAATTTAAAACATAATAAAATTAAAAATAATTTGTAATACCTAGTTGATTCATGTTAACTTGTTCGCAAAATAAATAAAAAATCTCATTACATTATGTGTTTGGTAAAATACATAATTGATATTTTAAATGATGTCCTACATAACAAGTGTTGATATCCTTTCTCTTGTATTCTGAGGAGCTATTTCTTCAAATGCAGATGATATATTTCCTTTACAAGAATCAACTAGCCTGCAACAAAAAATATAGATATAAATTGACATAATATCTTTGTGGTTTTAATTGTTTGCCAAGGCCCTCCTCACTCAAAAATGTGGAACATCAATCTTATATAAGAGATACAATTACCTGAAATGGAGTATGCGTAAAGAGAGTTCCCATGTATTCCCATAAGAAAATTGCTTACACTTGATAAAACCAAGCTGCTCTACTGTTCATCTTTATGGATAATTCTCCACATCACATCCATAATCTAAGAGAATCAACTTAAGAGTTCCTCAAACTGAGTGAACCTTTTCCAACAGAATAAGCATGTGATGGGAGTTTGATGTCATGACGGCAGACTCCAACCACATGACGCATATAATTTAAACCACGACATATCTGCAAGAGAGTTTTGTCATGACCAATTAATAACAGCAAAAAAGTAACAAGCCCAAATCGAATGACTAAACTTCTATAATATCTATAAAACATCGTCAAGGAAAAAACTACACAAAACTATTTCATCTCAAATGATCAAATTAGTCCACTTTCTCATGATTGCAAAATGCCAAGATATTCTTTGGTGTTGTATGAAAACACCATTCTTCATCTCAATCTCGCACCTTAACTATGCAAAGAGAAGTAGCTCACTAGATGACGCACAAGCAGAGCTCACAACTGCTCTCACAAACATTGAAACTTGCAAAACTGGTGTTGTTGCACTCAACACTCAAACATAATTTCATGGTGCCAAGCAATGCCACTAAGATGATGGGGAACGGCTTAGTCATTAACAAGCATTTCATGAAACATGACAAAGCTAGTAGTGATGATAAGAATAACTACACAACAGAAACAGAAACAACAATTACATCCAAACACTTGATTATAACCATGCTGTTAACAATTGTTATGACCTAAAACAAAACTCTCAAGTCCAATTAATGAAACCATTTTACCAAAAACCACAAAGAGAAGCCCAAAGCACAAGCTAGAGAGATCTATGAAACAGAAAGCAATAGAAAAATCAGAGATGAACAGAAAGCAATTTGATAAAAATGCATAACCAATATCAATAATGATCAATCAATTCCTACCTCTCATTTTCTATAGAAATTGCCTCAACGAAGAGGAACAAAAGAAGAAAACAGAGAGGAACTGACTAGCGGGGCGGAGAGCTAGCGGCACGGTGGGAGCAATTGGGATGTTTGAGAATGAAAAAAGACCAAACAAAGTGAGAGCAGCAAGAATGAAAGAAGGAAGACAGACTCCACATAGAAATCCCAGCACACAAATTTGACATGGAAAGAAGGAACCCATTTCCAGCTTGGAAACCACTCTCTGATGTGTGTTTATACTTTTACCAGAGTCCAGAAGCATCTTGGCATTCACATTTTCCCATAAAAAAAAACATTAGCATCTTGAACAAATACAGAAAAGCAAAAATAGCATATTTGTAAGAAACTTTTAAAACAAGCATGGCATGGCTGACAACACATTATCTATATCCATTATCACAAACAAGCATACAATCAGTTAATCACGAGTCAATAGTCAAATGTAAAATGATCAACGGGCCTATATATTTAATAGAGGAAAAAGGAACTTATAGAGTATCACCTATACATTGAAATTACAATATTTGCAAGAAAAAAATATAAGGTGCATCATATTTGTTTATGAATCCAAGGATATAAGTTTCAAAAAACATGCTAATTCTCATGCAAGCAAGGTTTGTTCCATGAGAGCTAACCCTGCGTAACAGAATTGAGCTTGCACTGTGATGGCAGAGGAAGCGAGCGAGCGTTTGAAGAAAAACTGCTGTCATGAACCAACAAACCTAAAAACTTAAATCATAAGGTAAAAGTAACACCCCCTACCCAAGAGCCCTCTGGACATAAAGCATAACAATGCCTAGGCCTGTCCTATATACCTTGTGCTGAAAGAATGGAGCATCAGGTATAGAAGTCTAGATAGTTCAAACATATAAAAAACAAGAGAAAACATAAATCTAAAGATAAATGTTACAATACATATATGCTGGAAGTAATGACCATACCTCTTTTTATTTTAATAGATCAGCTGCATAATTAACTGGCAGTGGTTTGATTTATGCCTTAAATGTCATGCTTTTCTTTTTGTTACAAAATGGCATTTTATTTAGGATTTAACTCATATACACCTTCGGTGTAAGACATTTTCTACACTATCAATCAATCGTGAAATGACATGTCATTAAAAGTGTTTGACTCAATCCCAACTCATACTATGTTTTTTAATTGGTTGACAATGTAAAAATGTTTTACCAATTAAACTATTTTAGTCTTTGACAAGGAAGACCGCAAGTATAGCTACTGAATTAATCTTTTAGTAACACTGGTGATTAAGTAAAACTCTCTCTAAGTAATAACCACATGTGCAGGTAAAATTTGCTAACAGTCTACTTCTATCAATCAACCACTATTGAACAACTGCAGAAATATGATTTGATAAAACAAGAGTTAGTTCATTGTAGATCCAGATATTTACTGCTAAGTTTTGCAATTGCAAGTCTAAGCTGATCAACATTCAACAATCACCACATGTTCCTAACTAGATCTCAATAGTTAAACAATTCAAATGACAAAAAAAGTTACAAACCACTAAAAGAGGTTAGCACAGGCCATTAAGCAGATTACCACACATACAACTTAAAGAGAGAGGGAGTGACCTCAGAAAGAGAGACAAGATCGATGCCATTTGTGAGTGGCGACCTGATTCCTGATTCGGAACGGACGAAGCCGCTAGAATTTAAGCGACGAGAAGGAGATGTCATAGCGGTTGGCAAGGCTTCCATCGCTGTACATGCGGAGCATTTTAGCTTCGACATCATCATCATCATCATCGTGGAAATCTAGGGCGATCTTGTTCAAGTTCTTTCAAATTGGAAATGGTTCCCCACATGATTCAAATCCCAACCACACTAGGTTTTGTTATTCTCCATGCAGATTTGAAAGCTAGGTTTTGTACAAATTGGGGGTTTTCTATTTGAAACCTCTCTCTTACGTAGCAAATATATCTAGCTTTACTGTGTTAGCCACATTCAAACTCTCTGTGGTTGATAGAAAGGAGAAGAGAATAGTATGGAAGGCGTAGAATGAAGGGAACCCTAGGTTAGAGGGAGAATAACACAAAAGGGGGGAACAGAGTTGGAGCGAATAAAATTAGAGGGAGAATGAAATTTTTACTTTTGAAATTTTCCCGGTTATTCCGCTTTTTTGTAATGTAGTGACCAAATTTTCGGTCGCTAAATTGTCGGTCACTAAATCGGTTGCTAAATTATTTTAGTGACCAATTTAGCGACTAACTTAAAAGGGTTAGTATTTTCAAGAAATTCGGTCTCTAAATCAGTTTCTATAGCGACCAATTTTAGTCGGTCTCTAAATCGGTCACTAAATGACTAATTTCTAGTAGTGAGAGATGAGATATGCCAAATGAGAGGGGAGGCATCTCCATTCTTGGGTGAGAATATAAAGAGTGAAAGAATCTCCAATCAGGTCCTAGTCAGAGGAGAGTGCTGGTGATCATTTGTTGTGTGAGATGTGAGTTGATCTTTCCTTTTAACTCTTAGAATGAGAGAGTATTTAGGGCAATACACATATTGGGATGGGTTACAAATTGATGTCATATTTGAGATAATGAATAAATTATGTTGAGATGTTAAAGTGGCGGGCGCCTAAGAAGAGAGAGGTGATGAACCACGTAAACTTGTGTGTTCTTCTTTCCTTTATTCTTGTGGTATATTTATTTATATCTCCTCAAATATCATTGGGCGTGTGAGTTAATTCGAATGGAGTTTGTGGGTTTTCCCCAACACACTCTATCCCCTTTCTATGAAGGAATTTGTAGAGACTACAAAATCATTTCCTATCAAAATTAGATATAAAACACACCAAGACAAAAATGCTTCATCTCTCGTATGTGTATTTGACTAGTCTTCTCTTTCACCTTAGCATTTTTTTCATAAACAAAAAAAGTAATGGTTGATGTTCATGTTAAGTAATATGTATATGCCATGTGTTGAAATCTGATTAGCTACAAAAAAATATCAAAATTAACTACAAGAAAAAGGTCAAAATTATTGGCAACACTAAAAGCAAAATGTTTGGTTCAAATATGGCTTGCTTGAATGTACATGTATGTTACACGTTGGTTCGACACATAGATGAGAGGATGAAAAGAACCTCTCATAGTGTTTGAGAAAGACTATAATTGCCTTCAATTATAGAGCACTACTATATCACAATTATTTTCACCAACTTTTTATTAGAGTAATTTTATCCACTCATGTTTTGCTTTTTGCTTTTTCTTTTCGTTAAAATACTACTTTTTCTTCATGCCTTCTTTAATAATATAAAGTTGCATATTAAAAAATGTAACAAAATTTTGTTTGTATTTCAATTCAATCAATCCTCAATGCCACGATGCCAAATTCAGCTTCCTAAGACATCATAATGGAAGAAACTAAAAGATGTTCATGTGCTCTTTTTTTTTTAACCAAGGTATCTCCTGTGTGCACAATTGTAGAGACTATCCCCTAAGGTACTGAGATCCATTAAAGTGATTGATCTCCCACCAGGTATTTTTCCATACACACCGGCCAGGGGTCGAACCATTGACCGAATGGTTAAGGAGTCCAAACATCTACCACTTGTGTTATACTATGTTGGTTCATGTGCTCCTTTTATCTAAAGCAGTTTTGGATTCGATCACTAGTGCACAATACATAAAATGAACATAAAAATGCCTATTTATGGGATGAAAGTCGTGTACATCATGGGATACTAGGGGTAGAATTGTCATTTGGTTTAGGTAATTATCCATATGATACAAGGGTAGTTAAGAGTTCTAGGTTCTATTAGACAAGTCGGCTCTGTTTGACAAGTCTCATCTACTAGTGGATAATGAATGTGTTTGCTTAGTGTTTTTCTGTAGCGTTTAGCGTTTTTTAAAATGCTAGTTCAAGTAGCATCTCACTTTTTTTGTCATTTTTATTCTCATTGTTTTTCCTTAAATTCCTTCTTTATCCTCTTTAAATTAAACAAACTATATTAAATCTCTTTTATGTCTTTAAGGCGAGAAACATATTGTGTCTTTAATCCATTTTATGTTTATCTTTCTCATTTATTAATTTATCTCTCATATTTTTATCTCTGAAATAATCCAAATTAAATCCCTCTTCTGCTACTTCATGCCCGTATTCCTACAAGACGCACAATTTTTTCTACATTTTTCATAGTCATATATAGGATGAAGGTGAGGCCTAGGTTGCCCTTTGAAAAATTGTGGGTAATTTACCCACATTCCTTGTATATTTAATATCAATGTGATCTACAAATCAATCAAGTGGCTAGGTGAAATTTACTTTTTAGGTGATCCCTTGATTACTTTTGAAAAATGTGGGTAACTTACCTAATCTCACTTGCATTCATTCAAAATTTGTCACACATGTATCTATATAATTTAATATAAACGTGGTGGAAAAACATTAATTAACAAAGATGGTAGATTCCAACAAAAAAAGATAAAAAAAAGTGAATCATTTTTATTAATTTCACATCATATTGAATAAATTACCCACATTATTTCAAAGGCAACCCAAGAATTTACTTCGAATGAAATATTAATATTTAACTCATAAATGTTTTGTGAACATCAACTAATTTCATAAAATAAATGTAATTACGTTATTCATCTTGCATAAAATATATTTAATTAACGCAACAGACTTGTGCTTATTGTTTAAGAATAAACGGTTACATACCATTTTTTAGTACACAACAGTTACCGATTCTAATTTCCTTTTGACAAAAACCAATTCTAATGTTTTTTTTCTTTTTTCTATGGACTCAAAAAAAAGGGCATCGGCCAAGAGAAACTAAAATCCTCTAGGAAGCACAGTCCCTATACAATAGCTTTAAAGGCGTCAGCAACAAAAGTAGAAATAGTATAAGAAATACGACTACACTCTGGAAGGGAGAGACCATGCTTGGCGAACCCATCAGCTACTTGATTCGCCTATATGAGAATATGACAAACCGAGCTTTCTGGACAGGATGACAACAATGTGCGAATACAATCTATCAACGGGAAGTGAGGATGTTGCGAGGAACAACATCTCATCTGAATAAATTTTGTTGCTATCATGGAATCAGATTCCACGAATCCTCATGTAGCCTTTGCTTATAGCAATCTGTAGCCCCATAATAATCGTTTTACTCTGCAGCCCCAATCTGTAGCCTGAGCTAGATCAAACATATGAAGAAAATAAAAACAAACACAAAGTTGCCAAACTCATCCCTACCACAACCACCAATAGTTGCAAAGACACTATGATTAGTGACAACGCTATCACAATTAACTTTCACCCTGCCCGGGCTACCAATTATAATTTCTAACAACAAAAAGTACACATGTTCGTATTAAACTGAACGAGAAAAAAGTTTATTGTATAAAAGATGAAAACTACATATTTTTATTAATCAAAGTGGTACTAATAACCATTTTTCAATAGTCATCAAGAGGATTTAAATCCAATACTTTGAGGATATACAATACTAAGCTCTGAGTCAGCACCTCAAGTGTATACAATGGCTACATATATTAAAGTGAGTAATCTGTTTTAGTGTGTTTCCATTCTTTAATCCTTCTACTTTAACATGGAAAGTAGATAAATTAAAGAGTTTTTTTATCTATAATTCTAATTAATCCATAACCAAAAGACCATAATTAAGATCCTTAAGCACGAACAATAATATCCATCTTGTACACAAAAAGCAGTACATACATACATACATTGATCAAGTTTAGGATTAATTAAATCATCAATCCGTTCGTGCAATTAAGCAAACTACTCAACTAATTAATCTGATCTATCACGTGTCTTTTTTTTTTACAGATATAGCAGCAAATTCAATTCTGTTGCAAATTGAGTTGCTTATAAAACCGTTTAATAAATTCTTCAGCTGCAACGTCCACGTGTCCATCATAATCTCCTTCATCAGCTTTCAGAGGAAACGGCGAATCTGTTATTCTTATCAGTTTTTTCCCAATCGGACTTTTTCCAAACACAGGCAATGCCAACATCGGAGAAGGAAATGAATAATTCTCACTCTCATTCCTATTATTAGTATTGAGGATCTCTAGAACCTTCAAAATGTCGTCATAATGTTGCTCGTGTTGGTGGTGGCGGTGGTGGTGGTGTCTGTTGTTGCGGAATTTAGGGAAGATGGCGGGACTATTGCTGCAGCTGAATTCGTAGTCGCGAGGGGAGATCGAGGCGGAGGCGGAGTGGTGGCGTAGAGTGAGGGTGTTGGTGATGGCCTCGGTGGCGGCGAGTTTGGCGCGTTTGAGTAACTCGACGATGAGTTTGGACTTGCAGGCTATACCTTTTGTCAACATGAATAACACTATGCGTATTGTCTTTGATACCTTCTTTGTAACCATCGATTGCCTTCTCTCTATTTCCATTCTTCTTTATGATCGGTCACCGATCCGGTTCTTAAAACACTGGTTTTCGTTTCTTTGGAAGAGTGGTTTGCAATGGTTGTGAAGAGTGAGGGTTACTTGGGAGTTGAGGATATATAAAGGGATCCCAACATACCAATAAATTATCCATTAAGAAACAGATATATTATAATTATATAGCCACTCACTCAAAGTTTCACTTCTTTTTCTTTTTTGATTGATAATATCAAAAGATCCATTACCAATATATGGGATGAGATGAAAGCGTGTGTCTATGGAATTAAATAGAACAATAATTGTTTGACATCTCATTAGGAAGGACAGTTTTTTTTTTTTTTACAAGTACTCCATGTTAAGTTATTTCATTTGCCAAAGGACATGAATGATTATGATTGGGGTTGTTTTGTTTGGAAGTTTGTGCTTTACAAATTACTCCATGGAAAGAAGCTCACCATGAGGGGAACTCACAATACTCTACATATTTGTTATCCCTACATGGTTGCCATAGATACTAAGGACATCCGTAAAAAATAATTTTGATCTGTAATTTTAGTTCTCTTGTTTTTCTTAGCAATTTTGATTCCATAATCTAATGGTGACACGTATCGTGCTGACGTAATTATTCGGTGTCGTAGCACAACACACGTCACTGCCATCACCACTTTACTGACATGTCATCATTGTTGTCAAAAATTGGATGACAATTTAATGAGGTACCAAAAAATTGCAGATTTGATAAAATTGAAGGATCAAAATTGTGAGAAAAGTAGAGGGGGACTAAAACTACGGATAACTATTGTTTCTTCTAATGACACATTTAAGAAGGTTGACTTCACATCCATAGGGTACATTCCCCATCCTTTTGCTGCAAGCTAAGGCAGTTACCAATCAAATGGTTTCATGCCTAGCTACTGGTGAGAAGATTTCTTCATAGTATATACCCTGTTTCTGTTGGAACCCTCTTCCTAAAGACACATTTAACACTAATTGCCTTTTTTAGGCAATTGTGTTAGAGTTCATTTGTTATTCCTTTCAATAGATTGTATCTCCTCAATCATTGCTTGCTTCCAATTCTTGTCCTTAAGTTCTTCTAGATAATCCATAGGTTCTGAGTGTTCCATCATATAACAAAGTGAATGAGGTCTCCTTCCTCATTTATCTCACTATTAGTGGCTAAATCAAAGTCTGTCAATCTCCGAGGTGGTTGTCTCCACCTCTGTACCCTACGTAATTATGTCTGCACATTAGGTTCAGGTTCATTTTCTTCTCTGTCTTGAAAATTTTGATCTGCTTCTGGTTGAGTAGGTCATTTTCTTCATTAGAACTGTCACCATTAATTTCTAGTCCAGTGTCTTCAACCTCCTCTAAAACTGTAGATAGATTGTTGTAGTAACTGCTTCTCCCCATAGCCTGTTAGATATTTGTTCAATGGGGAGGATTATGAATCCTAATGAATTAAAATAGTTACCAGTAATTTCTAACAACGAAGAGTACACATGTCTGTAATGAATTGAAGGAGAAAAAAGTTTGTTGTATAAAAGACGAAAGCTACATATATTAAAGTGGAGTAGTTTGTTTTGTTTTAGTGGTGTCTTAATCAGAAGTTATAATCTATGAAGCACGAACACAGACACCGGATACGACACAGACAAGGATACCAGTTTTATTTTGACTTTTTTTGAAAAATACAAGTAGTTTAAGTGGTGTCGGACACCGGGACACGTCTTCAACCAGAGGTGTCCGTGCTTCGTAGGTTATAATAGGAAATGTGCAAATGGAGCGGTAGGAATGTAATGTAACCAACATCATAAATTAATAATGAATGGTGCAGAGGGACCAATTGAGGGACAAGAAATAGTAGTAGTTGAATTGAAGTGGCTAATAAAACCAAGGTCCACTCCAAACTCAACAACCTTGAAAAGCAATAGCATCAATTCCTACACTGAAGAACAAAAACACATTTAGTGTGTTTCCCTGCTTTAATCTCTCCACTTTAACGTGCATATTTGATTATAGAATATAAGCAAAAACTAATCGTTCTTTTAAAAAAATAAACAAAAACTAGTCAACGAAAATGGATGTATCTGATGCAAAATTTGAACTCAAAGAAACAGTTTATATTTATGATTCTAAATCCATAACCAAAAGCCATCCATAATTAAGATCCTTAAGCACGAACAATAATATCCATCTTGTACCAAAAAAAGCAGTACATACATACATACATACATATTGATCAAGTCACAGATTAAATCACCATCATCAATCCTTGCGTGCAATTAAGCAAACTACTCAACTAATTAATCTGATCTATATACCACGTGTATTTTTTACATATAATATAACTATATAAGGTGCTTGGCTTGCTATGAATTTGATGACTTGCATTGCATTGCATAGCGGCAACTAACACATTCAATTCTGTTGCAAGTTGAGTTGTTTATAAAACCGTTTAATAAATTCTTCAGCTGCAACGTCCACGTGTCCATCGTAATCTCCTTCCTCTGCTTTCAGAGGAAACGGCGAGTCTGTTATTCTTATCAGTTTTTTCCCAATCGGACTTTTTCCAAACCCAGGCAATGTCACCATCGGAGAAGGAGAAGAATAATTCTCACTCTCATTCCTTTTGTTGAGAATCTCTAGAACCTTCAAAACCTCGTCGTGGTGGTGGCGGTGATGGTGGTGTTTGTTGTTGCGGAATTTAGGGAAGACGGCGGGGCTATTGCTGCAGCTAAATTCATAGTCGCGAGGGGAGATGGAGGCGGAGTGGTGGCGGAGTGGTGGCGGAGAGTGAGGGTGTTTGCGATGGCCTCGGCGGCAGCGAGTTTGGCGCGTTTAAGTAACTCGGCGATGAGTTTGGACTTGCAGGCTATGCCTTTTGTCAACATGAATAATACTATCCGTATTGTCTTCAATACCTTCTTTGTAACCATCGATTGCCTTCTCTCTATTTCCATTATTCTTTCTGAGTCACTGGTCCGGTTCTTAAAACACTGGTTTCTGTTTCTTTGGAAGAGTGGTTTGCAATGGTTGTGAAGAGTGAGGGTTACTTGGGAGTTGAGGATATATATAAAGGGATCCCAACATCCCAAGAAACAGATATATTATAATTATATATGTGTGTCGTTACGTTACGACTATATAATATAACACCACTCACTCAAAAGTTTCACTTCTTTTTCTTTTGATTGATAATATCAAAAGTTACACAACCAATATATGGGATGGATGAGATGAAAGCGTGTGTCTATGGAAATTGAACAATAATTGTTTGACATCTCATTAGGAAGGACATTTTTTTTTTTTACAAGTACTCCATGTTAAGTTATTTCATTTGCCAAAGGATATGATGATTGGGGTTGTTTTGTTTGGAAATTTGTGCTTTACAAATTACTCCATGGAAAGAAGCTCACCATGAGGGGAACTCACAATACTATTTGTTATCCCTACGTGGTTGCCGAAGATACTAAGGACATCCGTAAAAAATAATTTTTATCTGTCTAAACTTTGTTTAAAAATAGGTATGTTAATTATATATATATATATATATATATATATATATATATATATATATATATATATATATATATATATATACTGGCTTTGGATTACATCACTAAACCAAGTGTTTAGTGATGGTAACTAAATTGTTTGTAACCTTTGGATCTCTCATTTAATTTCCAATTGAGATCCACGGTTGTTTTTCAAAAGGTTATATATGTACTTTCATCCATAAAATTATATTAAGTAGTTTATTTTTTAAAAAAATCAATTAGCACCGTTCCATAATGAATGCAATTATTTTCGGGATATAATTTGGTATTAGCCTTTAATGCGGATATGATATAACCGTTCATTATATTATGGCATGCGTTTTTCCTCAACTTGATTTGGTCCAAAAACATTCAGAATATACAAATGATTAAAAATAATTCCTTTTAAACCAAATTCCCTTAACTATAGTATTTTAATAAAGCCTAATAATGAGCCAATTTAATTTTAAACTTCTTCCTTCTAAACTTTTTTGTTTCTCGTTAATTTTCTTTCTTCCTTCCTCCTTCTTCCTTCTTCCTTCAAAACGTAAATCTTATTTTAATCCATCTCTCCGTCTTTGCGAATTTTACATCTGTTATCTTTCTATATATTAAAAAAAAACAACAGGGTAGACACTAATAAGGGATCGCGTTTTTGGATACTGCCGATAATGGCTCAAACCGGCAGTGATGAACATGATCAGACCAACATTAGCTTTACACAGTTACTCGCTCGTAAGTCTCCTCACTCTCGTATTTCGCATTGACCATGCACAATGACTAACTATTAGCTTTTATTCTCTTGACGATGCAGGATTTACTAACGTACCTGAAAATAGGCATACTGATCATGAGCAAATTGACAGCGTTGTTCCAGGTGTTCAATTTACGTTTTTTCTGGATATTAGTTAATTTAACCTGTAATTATAGTTTTCTATATTATGGAGCGTAGTTTATTTCACAGAAGAATAAATCTGTGATTATTGGTCAAGATGCTCAATTTTCATTTGATTGTATTGTTCCAAGTTCATCTTTAGGATTTATTATATTCTTGTTTAATAGACGTCACTAACCAGGACACTCAAACCCATGGATAGTATCAATCTAGACAAGTTTTGCTATGTTGTGGTTAGTGTACCTAGTGAAAGCCCAAAAGATAATATATACTCATGATTCTGTCTGCCTTTTTTCCATATTAAATACGCATGCTATTTTGTATTAAATTTCCACTTAATAATAATCAACACGCTTGTATCCACTTGTCGTTGCGAGAAATTTAGTAACATATGTGGCGATGATATAACACACGATAATCGTGGTCACGATAAGGAGCAATCCGACGTCATTGGAACAGTGCTCATTTTTCTTTGATTTGCATCTTATGTCGTGATTATAGTTTACTATATTTTTGGTATCAAGAGCGTATCTAACCAGAAGGGTGGATTTTCGTGGCTACTAACGAACTAGCCACAGTGTGCGTTGTTGTGGTTAGTTCATTATCGGATTAGTGATACAAGAGTGTTTAAATTCTGACCAAAGATATTGCCGAGTCGAAGATCGAAGATTGTTTTACCCATCGGATGGATCTATTTATTGTCATTAATTTTTTCTATCGTTGTGTGTATACGGTTTCTGGTCGGAAATGCTTATAACAGTTAACTTTTCAAACTGCTTCGAGTATAGATGTGGTTGATACCGATGATATAAACGACGATAATTTGCAAAGAGATACTAACGTGGGTCGTGTTGACGACGAAATCCATGATGTTGTGGTTGCAGGTTCGGCGACTCTTCTCTATACCCTAGTTTAGTTATTTTGGCTATATTCTCTTGTTGGTTATTCATTATTTTTATTTTGTATGCCAGGGGTCACTCCTAACCTCGCGGATGTTACGTATTGGAAACGTCTGGTGTTCTCCACAGAGTCCGATGCAAGTGAGTTCTATAGCTCATATGCCAATTCAATGGGGTTTTCAATCAGGAAGTCCCATGTGTATCGTGATACTAAGGGAAAGACCACAGACTTCCCGTTCTATTTGACTATGATGTGCCATAAAGAAGGTTTTAAGAGGCAGAAAAAAGACAACCCATCTACTTCTTCGCAAAAACGGGTGACACGGGACAGGTGCTCGGCTTCAATCAAGTTAAGGATGAATGTTGAAAAGCGAGGTTACGTTATTACAAAGTGGACTGATTCCCATAATCACCCACTAATAGAGGCTGACAAGAGACACTTTCTACCATCTAATAGATCCATCACGGAACAGCAGGCACTTATTATTGAAAATAACTTGGCATCCGGGATTTCGCGCAGGGCTACATTTGACACAATGGCTCGATGGCCTTTGGTGGGGTTAAGAATCTTGGGTTTCTTCGCACCGATTTGAAGAATCACGTGCGGAGTTACCAAGGCGAAGGCATTACAACTGGGAGGCTATTGTCCCGCAATCATGGTTCGCATAGCAGCAGCATATGAGAGGCATGGGTTCTTCTACGACATTCAAGTTGATGAGGACCGTGCAACTGCTCAATATTCGAAATCTGATCACGTCATGCGTCCGACTACGCCATTTTTGGTGATTTTGTTAGCTTTGACACAACTTATAGAACAAACAAAAACTATAGGCCCCTCGGTACGTTGCTTCCCTACTTGTTTATTATATTTTTGAGGTACACCCCTTTTTTTCATCCTTTTATTCTCTAGTCAAATTTACTAACCCTTAATATATGTTTTGGCGGTTAGGAAAGATTTTTAATAAGAATTATGTTTTGTCTTTACTGGATTATAAGAATTGGTTCTGGACTAATTCTCTTTGCCACATTTTTTAGGTATTTTTGTTGGATTTAACCATCACAAAGGAACGTGCGTGTTTGGTGGCGCGTTGTTGTATGATGAAACTGCGGCTACATTCAATTGGTTGTTCGAGACATTCCTGAAATGCATGAATGGAAAGAAACCCGAGACAATTATGACAGACCAAGCACCTGCCATTGCTGCGGGTGTTCGCGAGGTTTTCCCAGATGTCTTCCATGCTCTATGTTCCTGGCACATCAAGCAAAATGCCACTAAGAAACTGGGGGCTAGGGCAACTGCTGCATTTTTCGATGAATTCAAGCATCTTATAAAACATGTTGACAATGAGGAGCAGTTTGAATACTCTTGGAAGCACATGATTAACCAATGCTTCAGCAATGCACATGTTTCTGACATGAACTGGTTAAAGTTTATTTACACTAGCAGGAAGCAGTGGTCTTCCGCTTGGGTGAAGAATTCATTCACTGCTGGGAAGAACACCACTCAACTTAGTGAGCAATTCAATGCATTTGCTCGCTTCTATCTGAAGACCGAACACTCAATCGTTCAATTGTTACATAGGTTCCAAGATCTCATCGACGATCTGCGCCATAATGAGTTGAGCTCTGATTTTAAAATGCAGCACACCATCGTTGACAATAGGTTCCCCAATAGTAGGTTGATGTGTCACGCGGCTGAATTGTTTACTCCTTCCATTTTTGAAGTAATCCAGAAGGAGTTTGACGCCTCCGGAGCATACACAATCTCGGTAAACATACACCTTTACTTTAATGGAATTTTTTCCCTTGTCATTATAATATATTTTTGTGACCGTGTTATTTTCTTTGCTTTTATATTTACATTGCAGCATATGCCAGACCTTAAACCGGACTCCACATATGACATACATGTCGAGAGATGGGATAAACAGTTCACAGAGGACGAACAATTGGTAGAAACCGAATCTGTTGAATTGGTTTTGGGCAAAGGTTATGTTAAGTGCAGCTGTCGTTTTTGGGAGAACTGGGGATTAATATGTCGGCACACACTGAGAGTCTTGACTGCTTATGGTGCGTTGCGCCAAGCTTTTTTTCATTGCATCCCTCCTGGATATATTAAAAAAAGATGGTGCAGGGATTATAAGAAGTCTATTGGTAGTGATGTCACTCAGCTACATCAAACCAAGCCTCTTGCAAATTATGGGGAGAGGTACCAATACATTAGTAATATAGTTGCTGGAGCTGGTTCACGGATATGCTATAACGAGGCTGCATTTAATGTTTTTATACGACATGTTAATGATGGAGTCAAGGAGGCTGAGCGGTTGATGCAGTTGATGCCTGAAACGACTGAACCTTCGCGTGCATCATGTTCATCTTTTCCAGGTACTTTTTGGGCTTTCTATTTGTATTTCTTTAATTGTTTAAGTCCCATAAAGGGTTTGCTTATTATTGTGATTCCTTACGTATGTTGTGGTTGTTGGATATGGCAGTAGAATATGAACAAGGTGATTTCCCAGCTACAAGGATAAAATTACGCCAAAACCCATGTAAGAGCAAGGTCAGGTTGATGTCTGATTCGGAGAAAAGACAATTGATCAAGAAACAAAAACGAAAGCATGCGATGGAACTGGAGAAGAGGCGTGATAGTTAGGTGTTTTATGTCACCATGTGGAAAAACGGTGTCTCATATTAGTTATATTTTTTTAAAGCTCAAGGAAAAGTGTTTAACGTTCTTCGTTATCAACTTTATCGCCATCTCGCTTGTTATTAGAACCTTCTATGACATAATTTTCATTTATATTTAATTCGGCAGATTGGTTGCCAAAACTGTTGTCTCTATTAACATCTTACTTACGTTATGATGAACCTTGAGGAGAAAGTTTATTAGATTCTTGCTTATCAACTTTTCGATGTGTAAACATTTTCGCCTTAATGACATTGATATATACGTAACCGTTGTCCACTGAATATATGGTTTATAGGCAACTATAAAACGTCTATAACAAGTGGTATCGTTACCTCTAAATTTAACTGGTACACAAATTAACAATGCGCTTGTAATTTGTTGCCAAACCTGCTGAATATATTTACGAACCACACTACAACGAAATGTTGGTTACAAATGCTTATAATCCAGAACCAATGCTTATAATCCAGAAAAGACAAAACATAATTCTTATTAAGGGTCAACGTAACGGTGGTTACCGAGAATAACCACCACATGCGTTGGAGTTGGATAGCCAAACATGCTGAATATACTTACTAACCATACTCATAGCGAAATGGTGTTACACACACATTAACCATATCATGCGTTGACGTTGGTTAGATAGTTGTTACTTACTCTACTAACAAAACTTGACTCTATAGCAACAATCATGCACACTGGCAATTACAAACATTTATATATATATATATATATATATATATATATATATATATATATATATATATATATATATATATATATATATATATAAGAACACCGCTTTACCAATTTAATCCAAAATCATATAAAGGTTCAAGATGTGTCACGATCATAGAGTCGATATCTATGTTGAACTATTAAGCAAGTGAAATTATATTAATCCCGTGGAAATATGGTCCAAAACCAAAAAAGACGTATACAGTTTTGCTTCAAAAACAAACTAAGTAGACTACTTCATACGCCTTTTCACAGTAGATTTGTGTGCACTTCCATTAGCCAAAATATCTTTTTCCAATTGTGCACAGAATCTGTTTGCCTCAAATTGGATAGCCCCCTGCAGTGAGTTGGACGGGTGGTTCATGATTCCACAACACAGTGATATGCGGTTTATCATATTGGAAATCTTCTTTTCTTTTGGTTTAGATATTTCCCACGTACTGAAAGACTCAAGTTCATGTTCGTTCCCATTCCATTCTTTGAGAAACACCATGGTGAAGACACCACAACTCGCGCTATCTTGCTGTCCTGGCATTTTTGGTTCATACCACCCAAACTCTTCCCATTGATATGGGCAACGCTTGTTTATGATGTTGTATCGTTCAGCAACAAAACTTCTTGCCTCATTCATCAATCTATCGCCCATAGACTCGAACTCAGAAAATGTCCCACTTTTGTTCTTTCTTGTGAAGTCAGCATGGCTCGACAGAAATTCATACCGCCCCATCTTTAAGTTTAGCACGTATGTCACGAAGTGCTTTCTAGCAATAGCTGGCATAAGTATCTGCGATATAGGTAAGAAAACGAATTACAAAGAATTCACATATAATGCATTCTTTTTAATAATATTTGCTAAATAAATACTTAAAAAAACTAATGATAACTTACGTATTCAAGTCCTGTGATATCCAATTCTTTGTAAGAATTTGTCGAATATGCTGTGCTTTTATTGAATGCGTCAGCCGCCAATCGCTGGTCTCGGTGATCCACACGATTAACACGTGACACTTCGCCCAAGGTCGCTATCTGTGTTTGGGAATTCAGCAACGAAATAAGTCATCAAAGTGTTAAACTGTACCTCCTAAATTCAACAAACATCATAGGTCTATAGGAGTCCTGAAGACTAAGTTAAGTTATAATTGTTAACGTAAAAACATGCTTGCCTTATGACTAGGTTCCCAACCTATAAACACACTCTGAATTCATAATGTATAGACATTACAGGAATCAATTGTACACAAAAAGATGTCTATAAAACAAATTAAGTAAACAGAGGTGACATACTTACCGAGGCTCTTGTTGTCAATACAAGTCTTTTAATCTTTCCCCTCTGATCGAGATTCAAGATGTTAGTCCAAGTATCATGACAAAATTTGTCTACCTATTCACCGTCCTGCAACGTCCACAATTCCTGTCTCCTAAGGTTGAACCGTTCATCCAATTGGAACTGGTACATATTTTGGTAACTGCAAATATGCGGAGTAAATATGTACATAAAAAAAAACAAAAATATATATATATATATATATATATATATATATATATATATATATATAAGGTGGCCAAAACAATCACAATGGATATATATATATATATATATATATATATATATATATATATATATATATATTTGCGTCAATATGTGGAGTAAGTGTTGCACGTAATAGGCACATATGCATCACATAAATATGGTAATTAGCCTACCCATAAAAATAAGCGCATTTGGTTAACTACCTTCTAACCACGTATGTAACATTATTGTAATTGTGAACCATCACAAGAGCATTCAGTTCTATTGGTTAATGTGTATCTTTGAGTTTGCATTAAGTATAAATAAACTTACTATGGTTGGTCTGGTGACCAGATATATGTGACAAGGTTCTTTTCCTTCACTAATGCTGATGTCCGAGCAACGTGGTCATCATACGGGCTCTGCAAGTATCTTGATGGCTTTGCGATCCTCTTTCTCTTGCGGATGTACTTTTCCGGGCTGCTCACATCCTTCTTATCTTCTTGAACATCCACCAGTACCGTCCTTAACGGTTTAGCCCTGAAATCAACAAGTTAGTTTGTTACTGTAAATAACACACAGTATATAAAATCAAATTGCCAGTTAAATCCCCGGGGGGGGGGGTAATAATTATTACTCTGTTGTCTGGACTCGCAACTTCAAGTTCGGAGAATCCCCATAGATATCGCTCATGTTGGCTTCGACATACTCCATACTTTCTTTAATGATTGTACTAGGACTGACAACTTGATGTTCAAAATCTTCGGCTAGATTCCTCTTAACATCCGGAGGAGTTTCGGTCAAGCTGGAAAATTTCATATAAGTAAACAACATCAGGTTTATTTGAACACGGAAAGTTTCGTGTTTAGTTAAAGTGCCCCTGTATAAATCGTTGCAATGTTTACACTTACAGCTTAAAACTTGGAGGTGTGTAGTCCACATTGACACGCTTGTTAACTGGAGCATTGGATTGTTTCTCACCCCTAGAGTGATTAAATAATAAAATTACACTCAGTTAGATGTCATTTAATTTAAGTTATTAATAAGATAACTGGTGCCTCTACTAACTTATGGTGTCAATTCAAATTAAATAAATACCTCGCTTCGTCGATAGGGACGTCAGTGGCAACCTTCCGTCCGACCGTAGGAGGAGTAAGACTGTCATTTAAGATGATATTAGATAATTACAAAGTCATGCGTAATGGCATTGTTAAGCCAAATCTAACAGTATTAGACAAGCAAAAAACAACCACCTAGAATATCAAGATTATATTCTAATAGCTAGTATGGGGTTAGTAAAGTTCTGAAACTTGTGCACTTACAGATTAAAACTTGGCATGCTGTGGTCTACTTTGTCATGTTTGTTTAGCTGAACCCCCTGTTGTCTTCCCCTATTTGTGTCATGAATCAATATAAAGGCAGTCAGCTAGGCACATTATAGTAAATGATGACACACTATATTAAACTTGTACCTATCACTGTTGTCAGGCCCATCCGTAGCAACTACTGGAGAAACATATACTACTAATTGCGACCCCACATCATTTGTGTTTCCCACATCAGGTATCGACCCGTTATCATCATTACTATGACCATCGTTCCACTTCTTTGTCGGGATATCCGCCATTCCATGCATGCCTTGAGCACCGTGTTTTGCTAAGCCACGCCCACCCTCCCCGCCGTCTGGTGTTGTATCATTATCTTCTTCACCGAACGATGTTACAGAATCATTGTCACTCTCGTATGTTTTTCTTGGTGCTTTCATCACCGACTCCACGGACCTCCCACTCTGCTTCCTCACATGTTGTTTTCCTTCGCCACTTTTTCGGACAATATAACAATGCATTCCTTAAATTGCTCAAGATGGTACTCACAAAATTTCAAGTTCAATGTGACCTGCATCAACATACATACATACTCATTTTTATTATTACGTGGATTCCGTCTTCATTGGAGAACCCTGGCTACATATTTGACACATTTTGGTAGCTAACCATATTCATGCATTCGTGTGGTGTTAAGTGGTACCAACCATGTTCAAACATTTTAGAGGTTAGGCATTTATAACCAAGCATCTTAAGGTTTCTGGTTGTTTGTATCACATAGTTTTATACACGAAAATATATTGTAGTGTATAGACGAGCATCTCCCATTGAATGCAAAGAATCTAAAATGAACTTTTGCTTGGGGCAATACTTAGTGCTTGTAAAATTATATCAATGAAATTACACAAATTCGAGGAAATTGGCAATCGAATATATCATCATCTCATGGTGATTTTCATATTCACTTAAACATACAAAGAAAAAATTGCAACACAATTTCGCTGTCTGTAACCATACTCCCCTGACCAAATTTCATTACAGACATCATCACGTTCACATGAAAGTGATTATCGACAAATAAACAAACAAAACACCTATAAATATAATATTTTTATACACAAGGTCAAGCACCTATAAATATAAACAATCAAAGAAACAAAACAACCTATAAATATAATATGTCTATACATGAATGTCAAGAACTAATTTCTGCAAAAGAAACCGTTACCAAACCGCGTCAAGCACACACGACGTAGGAAACGGACAGTGGTTAGATATATGTGTTTATAACAGTGTTTAGATTCTGGTTTGTTTGTAGCCAAAACATTTAAAAAGTATAGTCTGAGAAATATGGATACCTTTGAAGTTTCACACGTTTTGGGATCGAACGGTATGAGTGAGATAGAAGAACCGGGAATTGTTACCGGACTTAGCACATATCCAGCCGTTATCCCTCTACCAAAACCACAGAGTCTGTGCACCTCTTCCAATTTTTTTAACTCCCTCATGGTGTCCCAATTTTTCAGTGTTGGAGGAGTGCATGAACCTCTGGAATAGGGACTATTCTGACCCAATCTCTCTAAGTAGTGTATCTGAAACAATTTCAATAAATAATACGTAATTATGAATAAGCATATTGTTAAACAACTGGCAAGAAAGATGGAACAATGAATACACTATAATCAATTAACTAACCATGAAGAAGTGTAGGTCCGATTTAGGATATTTGTACCCCTTTGTGCCGCCCCGCAGGTGGTTCAAAACATAGTTCGACCATTGGTATTTTGACACCATACTAAGGTCTTTCACTACGTCGGCGTATTTCAAAGAGACGCCCTCAATGTGATCTGGACATAGCAGGCAACCTAATATGTATATGAGTACACCCTTGCACCAAGCCTCGTCGCTTTGCACCGTTGATATAGCCGCCTCAAGTTTTTTCTCAGGAACACAATCGATATTTGGGACTGCAGTTTCTAGCCCAAGCTCTCTACGCAACTTCACAATCGAACCCTTCTTGCACTTACATTGTAATGGTTTGACGGGTATCCCATCGTTCGGAAGACAATAAACCCGTTGCACGTCTTCCAAATCTATTGGTAGTGCTTCATATTTGCTCAGACGCAGCTGACTTTGTTCGGGTTCAAAGTTTTCAGACACCCATTTTACAAACTCCCCGGGAATCCGGATCCACTTGGATAAAAGCAGTAGGGATCCAAAACCTGGTTGATTTAAAGCAATTCTTCCGAGTTCCTTCAATTCCATTCAGCATATTGAAGACCTTCTTTGGTTTACACTTATGTCTAAACCTTGGAGCATTAGCCTTCTCACCACTCCCACGCTCCTTTTTCTTTCCTCTAGCCATCACCCCTGGAAGTAAAAAAAATTAATACAACACACGTCCAAAGTACACTACAATAAATAAGAATAAAATTTAAATTAATGGTAAACAGAAATATGGCTATATATATAGAGCCATCACTACCATTATTAAAGTCTATCTAGCCATGACAAGGTTCTAGGTTGGATATTTTATTATCTAGCCATAACCATTATTGTTGCTGGATACTACCTGTCTATCCAAAATACTACTCATTCTTAGTTTGTCTAACTCATAATTATATATAGCAATTTCAAATTCAGCAAAAGAATATCAGTTCAAATCCAAAGGAAACAATAAAGATAAAACAGATTATATATAAATCAAGCAGCCATTGTGTAGTGATGGCTCTATATAGAACTTTTTCTTTTACTGATCGAAGTTGCTGCTGTGAAGCGAATGCAAAGAATCCCAAAACACAAAAGTTTGGCCTTTTGGGATTTCCCAAAACATTCATAGAACAAAACTATGCCCACATAAATCAACTCATAACACAAGTAATTAGGAATAAAACATTCATAAAACAGCTCAGCAAAACTTTGCCCACCTAAGCTATTACTGTTCGTTCTTTCTTTCACAGATCAATTCCTAAAACAGCTCATCAAATAATAAGGAATTGAAATGAACAAAACTATGCATAAAATTAGTCTATTATATATCTAACCACAACAAGGATAAGGATTGGTTATTCAATATCTAGCCATAACCATGTTGGCTATGGTCTATATAGTCATAACAAGGATAAAGGTTGGCTATTCACTATCTAGCCAAAACCATGATTAAAAAATGGAAACAGTAAACAATGGAAACAGTAAACAATTCAAGTTAAGGGGCGAAATTTTCTTTCATTACTTTCTTTGCAGGAATTTAATAAAACATTTTGGAATCATTTTGTCATGGTGCAAAACATAAAACATGAATGAAGAGTCTATTTCTAGTTCTAAAAGATACTTTAAATAACCAATTTGACCTTATCGTGTGGTTAGTTCTTACCTAACCTATGCTGAACTATCTTGTTGTTAGTGTATTATCAAACTTGTAAATAGTTCTTTGTAGAGTGAGACAGTGAGGTGATCCTATCATCTGCATGGAATGACACAGAATCAAAACATTAATTAAAAGATTATTTTTTAAAATGGTAGAAAAGATATCAACTAGCATCAGTGACTATATAGAGTTGGTATATGTATGCCCTTTATTGAAATTCTCATTCTGTCACTCTCATACAGATTAAAGTCTATCTAGCCATAAGCATTATTGTTGCTGGATACTACCTGTCTATCCAAAATACTACTCATTCTTAGTTTGTCTAACTCATAATTATATATAGCAATTTCAAATTCAGCAAAAGAATATCAGTTCAAATTCAAAGGAAACAATAAAGATAAAACAGATTATATATAAATCAAGCAGCTATTGTGTAGTGATGGCTCTATATAGAACTTTTTCTTTTACCGATCGAAATCGCTGTTGTGAGGCGAATGCAAAGAATCCCAAAACACAAAAGTTTGGCCTTTTGGGATTTCCCAAAACATTCATAGAACAAAACTATGCCCACATAAATCAACTCATAAAACAAGTAATTAACCAAACGTGATCCTTAATGTGGTTAGTGCATTCAGAACAAAAGTTTTGCTATGCAGATAATCCCAAAACACAAAAGTTTGGCTATGCAAAGAATCCCAAAACACAAAAGTTTGGCCTTTTGGTATACAGATTAACCAAACGTGATCCTTAATGTGGTTAGCGCATTCAGAACAAAGGGAATGAACGAAACTATGCCCACATAAATCAACTCATAAAACAAGTAATTAACCAAACGTGATCCTTAATGTGGTCAGTGCATTCAGAACAAAAGTTTTGCTATTCAGAGAATCCCAAAACACAAAAGTTTGGCTATTCAAAGAATCCCAAAACACAAAAGTTTGGCCTTTTGGTATACAGATTAAACAACCGTGATCATTAATGTGGTTAGCGCATTCAGAACAAAGGTTACACATAAATGGATAGTTTAGTATAAGATGGAATTCAGAAAACCTGATTTATTCTTCGTTCCTTTCTCGTCTTCTTCACTGTTCGTCGCTCCTTTTCGTTCACAGGTTCTTCTTCGTTTCTTCTTCGATAGCGTTATCGCCGTTGCTCCTTTCTTCTTCGATTTATTCTTGCTTTTCCTTCCCTGCCGTTTCCCTTGCCTGTTCAACACTGGTTCTCGTTTCTTCTTCTTACTTTCCCCTTCCTGTTAAACCCTGATTCTTCTTCGTTTCTTCTGCAAAATTGGCTCCTTGCTTTTCGTTTTTCGTTCAGCCTCGCATTTTCTGCCGTGTTGTCGATTTCAGCTACGATTTTTCTCTCCTTGCGTTTTTTGAGCGATCTCGGGTTGGCTAGATAGTGAGTTTCTGGGTTTATCAAAGTTTAGGGTTGAATCGTGAGTTTCTGGGTTTATCAAAGTTTAGCGATCTCGGGTTGGCTAGATAGTGAGTTTCTGTGTGTTTTGTTTCAATTTCTAAACCGAGACCTTTTTTTTTGGCATTAATTCTACACGTTTTATTCTTAATAAATTGCCTAATAAAAACTAGATTTTTATTGATTTGTAGATTACAAATCTACCCCTTTAGTGATAGTCACTAAAGGGTGTCTTTAGTGACACAAACTAGTCTCATATATACCCCCTCAAACATCAAACATGCATATTCAACAATCAATTCTGTTGTTGTGTTTATTTTTCTTTCAATTCCTCTTTGGTCCAAACAGAACACAGTTCACAATTAAAAGACATCTTAAAGTTTATAAGTTAAGGAAATAGTGGTCTTATTTTCACACATAGTTCATTATTCAATTAAACTGTACTAACTGAAGGATCATTTTGTAAAACAAAAATTAGAATCATAAACCAGACATCATAAGTTTTTCAACGAGTGGTCGTTTTCTCAATTCCGACACCGTTTGATATTTTAACAAAATCGTTGAAGTTAGTCTTAACTGTAGTTTGCAGTTGTGGTCCCCTTATTTTATAATTTCGCAATTTTGATCCCTTAATTTTATCAAATATGTAATTTTTGTCCTCCTGTTTTTTCTAGCAATTTTGATTCCACAATTTTATCAAATCTACAGATTTAGTACCCCTATTAAATTGAATTCTAATTTTTGACGAAAATTCCTATGTGGCAGACGCGTGTCGTGCTGACGTAATCATTGGGTGTCGTAGCACAATACGCGTCACCCACATCACCACTTTACTGACATGTCAGCATTGCGGTCAAAAATTGGATGACAATTTAACAAGGGACCAAAATTGCAGATTTGATAAAATTAGGGGACCAAAATTGTGAGAAAAATACAAGGGGACTAAAATTGCAGATTTACTAAAATTTGGGGATAAAAAATGCAAAAGATAAAGTATGGAGACTAAAATTGTGGACTTGATAAAATATTGGGACTAAAATTGTGCATTTAAGCCTATTTTCAAGTCAATTAAGTTACCTCAACGTTTGTGTGTTTCTCTTCGGGGGGATCCAGAGAGAAATTTACTGTGTCTCTAGTCCATTTTATGTCTATTTTTCTCATTTATTAATTTTTCTCTCATCTATACATTAGATTATTTATCTTACATAAAATATATTTAATTAACGTAGTTTTTTTTATTACAATGTCATTGATGCATAGATTTTCACGAGTTTTCTTTGAGTTTTTGCTCTAGTTTTCTTTCTTTCTTTCACACAAACCCTAATTTGTGTTTTCGGGTTTCGTTTGCATGTATGACCTTCAAATGGGTTCTTGAGAACACGATGAGTCTCACCACATGGAGAACACTCTCAAGACTTTAAGAACAAGGTAAATCTCTCACCTTACACATTTTGATCTCTAATTGCTTACATTTCTCACAACTTGAAAAACGAATGACTTACATTTTTTCTCTTGCAAGGTTTTCAGCCACTTATTGAAGGGAAAGCAAAACTTGAAGATAATAGCAAAAAGGAAGCAAATGGAGTATTTAGTGGAAAAATAACGTGTAATTTCTGGTCTAGTGTCTTCAGTAATTTTGATTCTACCCGTCGCTTTATTTAAATATCGAGTGCGGAAAAATTAAATCTAAACGTACATTGGAGTGTCACACATCGACATTTTAAAACTCAAGCAACGCGTGTGATCAATTAGAACTTTCAAAACCAACAACTTAATTTTTCATCAAATGAAAACAAGATACGTAGCATGTCATAGCATCTCAACATCATACATTCCATAAAAACCAACATCATTAATATATATACAATAGTCTATAATGATAAAAACGACTAATAAGCTAGTGTTCGTTTCCCCCTGGTGCTACGATGTCGAGCAAGGCGACATGGACTCGATAGGTGAAGGAAGAGAAGTCCTTCACTAGCGTATACACACGACGATACCGCGAAGGGTAACCTTCAACAGTAAAGGGTGAGTCTCGAACAACATAAAAAGCATATGATGGGTAATATACTAGAGACTAGCAGCTATAATAACCAACACATAACAACATTTTAATACAACTATCACTGACGATATCAACAATCCACAACATTCACAACAGCCACAAGCAACCGCAACAGGAGCATGACATATATGAATGAAATGCAACCCACATCGGGTATATGCATGAGGTACCATCGTTGTAAAAATAGCCTCTCGGGCACAAACGTCGCTTTGAGCATAGCTCCGAGGCCGCAGCCTACATCGTCGTAACAATGCATATGGCATGCATGAGACACCATGTACAGCACATCGGAAAACAATCAACAACAACAAATGTCATACATCATGACACGATAACATCATCGTCATCATTATTCGTCGCAATATCATCATCAATTAGGTGGTCTTACTTGACCCATCATCATCAACATCAAAAGGTGGTCATAGTTGACCCAACAAAATCATCAACATCACCATTTAGTCATCATTATTGATCATTCGTATTCGACTCGACCACAACAACATCAACTATTTAGTCAAACTTGACACAACGTCGCTTTTAATAGAAGGAATGGTAAAATTACCTAGCTATAGTAACTAGTCTTAGAGTGAAACTGTAAATGTAAATATAGTCTTGTAACTATAGTTAAGCAACCGAGGTCAATAGCTCACCCACCTCAGTTACACTACCTCGGTTACAGTATCTCACTTCACCTCACGCACCTCGGTTACACTACCTCGTTTACACTACCTCACTTCACCTCACTCACCTCGGTTACACTACCTCGCTTCACCTCACTCACCTCGGTTACACTACCTCCCTTCACCTCACTCACCTCGGTTACACTACCTCACTTCACCTCACTCACCTCGGTTACACTACCTCACTTCACCTCACTCACCTCGGTTACACTACCTCGGTTACACTACCTCACTTCACCTCACTCACCTCGGTTACACTACCTCACTTCACTCACCTCGGTTACACTACCTCACTTCACTCACCTCGGTTACACTACCTCACTTCACCTCACTCACCTCGGTTAAACTACCTCGGTTACACTACCTCACTTCACCTCAATCACCTCGGTTACACTACCTCACTTCACCTCACTCACCTCGGTTACACTACCTCACTTCACCTCACTCACCTCGGTTACACTACCTCGGTTACACTACCTCAGTTACACTACCTCACTTCACCTCACATACACTGCACTTCGGCACACATACCCTGCACTTCGGCATACACACAGGCTTCGACACACATACTCTGCACTTCGGCACACCTACACAGCACTTTGGCACACACACAGGCTTCGACACACATACTCATCACACAACAAAATAGGCATTCTACTTCACCTAGACATTCTATCAAACACCTAGGGTGCAACATTTTCAACAACATTCCAATTCAAGCCAATCAATTCTCAAACAACACCAACAACATTATATATGATCATATTCAGGCCAAACATAACAACAAACACTTCCTAGGCATTATAGAAACTACTCTCCCATATACAACCCAACATAACCCTTTATACTATGAGACTCCCCTTACCTCGAGAATTGTGGAAGATGAGAAACCCTTCAATCACACCAAGAAAACGCAGCAACAAGGCTCCTTCTCCCTCAATTCGCAAGTCTCCTCTTCTCTCCTTCTCTCCCACGGTTTCGGGATCCTCTTCTCTCCCTCCCTTCTCAATCGGCGCCGATTCCTTTCTTTCTTCTCTTCTCCTTTTCTTTTTCTTTCTCCTAAGTGTCTAAGACACTAAACCTAGACGCGACGTTGGGCCCTTTTCGCTACTCCTTCAATTACTTGCACTACTCCCTCTTTTAATTAAATTACCACTCACTTTTTACTAACCACCACTCCTCATTTAAATCAAATACCCTATTATTATTTTAATATAGCCAACCAATATACCACTTAATTAAATTTATTAAATAAATACTTGAATTATTTTTGGGGCGTTACATCTTTAACCTCCTGTAGAACTGTAGTATCTTCTGAGTTCACTTGCTCAGACTTATCCTAATCTCTTTGCTTGTTTTCAAGTACAATTACATCTCTAAAAACTTCTATATTGTAGTTTTTGGGGTCTAGTAATCTGTAGGCACCAGTAGGGTGATAACCCACAAGTACTAGAGCCTTTCTTTTGTCCTCTAACTTCTTTCTTTTGCTGTCAGATATATGGCTATAAGTTAAAGAGCCAAATACCTTAGGTCAGTCACACTTGGTCTATCTCCAGACCAAATATGTTCTGGAACTAGAGCCGGCAAAATGGGCCGGGCCGGGTTAGCCCGCAAAAACATAGGGCTTGGGCCTATAAGTTTGTGTCCGTTTTTATATCCGGGCTTTTTAGCCCTACCCATAAAAGCCCGAGAGCATACAGGCTAGCCGACCAAGACACACGGGTAGCCATGAAGCCCGCAAATTAAGATTAATGAGCTTAAACTTATAATGCATTCTTTGCCATTTTTTTAAGTTTATGATGAAAAACCACCTATTTTTTCACCGAAGTTGAATACTATTGTTGCACAATTTATCACATTTGGATAAGGGCATGTGAAACTACAAAACATTAGCCTCTCTTTCTTGATTTGGTTTGGCAATTTTTTTATCTATGCATGATTTTTGTGTCAGGATCCCATAACTTTTTTGTGGTTATTAAATCCCAAACATAGTGTCATAAACTAAACTCCATTTCATTCCTACATCTCCATTGTTGCTCAAATTCTCTCTATTTGCATAACCTATGCCACTTTACATCTTTCTTATTTTTTACAATACTTTTCATCTTTCTCTAAATTGTTAATTATATATTTTCTATACCAGTTGGCATCAAGCTTAAAAGACATAAACATATAATGCTATATGATGCTAAATGGCTAAATAAACAATGGCTTTAAATTATTCACATTAACTGTAGCATTACATAATTGACATTGATTTTTTTAAGTCTTGAACATGTATTTTATTTTTAAAAAAATTAATTTTGTAATTAACGTTGCGCATAACACGGGCTAGTTCGAAAAGCCTGTGGCCCGCATAGGGTCGGGCTTGGGCCACAAAAGTTGAGCCCTATTCTTAACCCGGGCCTTTTGGCCCGCCCTATAAAAGCTCGAGCCCAATGTGGGCCGGCCCGATGCGCAGTGGCGGATCCAGGACCCCGGGGTCAGGGGTGTCAATTTTTTTAAATACACAATTTGCTAAAAATATAATTAAAAACAACTAAAATATATTTAAATAAATAAATTATACATTTCATAATTGTCCGCTACGTGATTTCATATTTTGAAATCATTGAATAATAAGCTCAAAGTCAATTTTATTGAATACATCACTCTCAATGTATGTCACTAAATAGTCGTTCATCCATGTATCCCATATCCGGTCACACAACTTATTCTTCACAATATTCATAGCAGAGAAAGCTATTTCTACCGTTAGTGTTGCAACAGGCAAAACTAGTGTCAGCTTCAAAAGAAGGCTTTATCAAGTTCAACTTGTGTTGCACTAGACCAACACAAATTAAATAGCACAAATTAGTTCCTAAATACAAATTAAATAGCACAAATTAGTTCCTAAATACAAATTAAATAGCACTAAAAAAATCAATATTTGTGCTCCCCTTCCAACTAAGTTTTTGCCACATCCAAAATTCGAACCTGAGACATTGCGATGGGATCCAAGTTACCACTCAGATCAGCTGTTGTTGATAAAAAATAGCTGTTGTTGATAAAAAAAAATCAAATTAAATAGCACTAACACAAAATACAAACTAAATAGTACTAACAAATTCAAAATTAGGATAATAAGAACAAGAACGGATCCAAGGAGATTGAGAGACAGAAACTTTTTTAAAATAAAATACAAGAGTGTGAGTGGTTGTGTGAGTGTGGTGCATTAGAATGGTGCAAAATTAATAACTTTGGTGCAAAACTAAGAACTTGGGTGCAAAACATATTTTTCAGAAGATGCAAAAACATTTTTTCCTAAGGTATCAGTGCTAATTTTATTATTTGAGGGGGTTCACTTGAACCCCCTCAAATATATGTAGATCCGCCCCTGCCGATGCGGGCCGAGTAGCCCGTTTTGCCAGTTCTATCTGGAACCTTGTCCTCCATCCCTTTAGTAGGACATCTGTGTTGAATTTTTAATCTTTGTATTGTTTACTTGCAGGAGGGGTATCAACAACTGAGGGGAGGTGTTGTAATTAAGAAGCCCCGCTTCTATCAAGCCCAGCCCAATGATGTTACCAACGTTCTTCAAACAACTTTGTTTGCAGCTGGCTGCGCACCCGAACCCGTTTCCAAGTGAAACGCGCGGATCCTTACGTGACCCGATATACTTAAGCTTGTTCTCTTCGTTTCTTCGCCAGAAACTCAAGAACTGGCTCTCTCTCTTCTTGAAACCCTTCTTTCTTCTCTCTTCTCTCTCTACGAAACCCTAGCCGATCTGAGCTCTTGCTGTGATTCACAGCGATTGAAGCTTGAATCTGCTTCGGTTTCACGATCGATGATGACTTCGAACGATGATGAATCAAAACCCCAAGGTTTTGATCTGAGTTCTGCTTTCCTGAGATCTCAATCTTCAGTTCTCACCGTGCGATGAACACCAAAACCTATCTTGCTACGATCTGTTTGATTTCTTCAAACAGGTCTGTGATTCTTCTTCTCTTAAGGTAAAAATCACTTCTCCTTTACAGTATTTCTCAGATTTACGTTTGATTTGTCACAGAGTGCAGAAACCCTAACTTTGGTATTTCTGCTTGCAGGTGAAGAACACAATCGGTCTCCTCAGTAGTCAAGAAAGGTAATTTCACACGCCTTGTGCTCTTAATTTCCTTTCTCTGAACGATAGATGAAAACCCTAATTTCTTGTTCTTTCCTTTTGCATGAACTGTTGAGTTTCACCTCTGAAACTCAACCCAGAATTATTCCCTCACACTTACACTTTCAAGAACACCTCTCACAGGTACTTTCCTTCCTTTCACTTCTTATTCCTTTCCCTTCTAGTTTCAGTCACTGAAACCCTATTTTCTAACAGTGTTTCCCTTGTTCTTTGCGAGGTAATCACCTTGATTTTTCCCCTTGAACCCAGAATTACTGAAAGAGAGTTGAAGTTCTTGGAGCTTACGTAAACAGGAAGTAGTGTAACAGTATACTAGAATTGAATGCTTAGAGTAAATTGAAAACTGTAAAAATTCTATTCATTTGTTGTAAGTATTTTTCTATGTACAATGTTTATATATACTGTGCTGAATTTAGCTGTTAGATGGTTGTTAGTTAGGCTAACAACCAAGTTTGTTATTAACAAACTAGACTAGTTGGTTAGAGTTAGTTAGTAACTCTAATCGCCAATGATTTGTTATAACGGTATAAATTTGTTTTAACTTAAGCTAGGATTTTGATTACAATCTCAATACCCTACCTTAATCAAAACAACTTAAGCAACCTAAGGCGGCATAACCCCTACCTTAAGTTGACTAGTTCTAAGCTAAGAAAACTAAGGCAATAAAAATAAAACAGGACAACCCCCTGTAAGGCCAGAAACTTAGAGTCTAAGACAAGCCCTTAGACATAGCTTTTAAATCATTTCCTTCCTTGAGACTTAGAAAGAGATGACATTTAATTGCCTTCTTAGCTTAGAAAATAATTCACCTTTTAGAGCTTTAGTGAAAATATCACAGATCTGTTCACTAGTAGGAACAAAATCTAAGACAAGTTTACCTCAGAGACTTGGTCTCGATATAGTGAAACTTAGTTTCAATGTGCTTTGTCCTACCATGGGAGATGGGATTTTTAGCCAAACTTATAGTGACTTGTTATCCATATAGAGCTTTATAGGTTCAGATAGGTCTATCTGATTTCCTTTAGGAGAGTTTCAAGCCAAGTCGCTTGGGTAGCGGCATGGCATGCGCAAATGTATTCTGCTTCACAGGATGACAGAGCCACTATGGCTTGCTTCTTAGAGCTCCAGGATATAGCTGCTCCTTGGAATAGAAAGACATATCCACTAGTGCTCCTTCTGTCCACTTTATCTCCGCACCAATCTGAGTCTGAGTATCCAGTTAGGATACTTTTTCCTTTAAACCTGTCATTTGGAAAGAAAAGACCATAATTAGTAGTGCCCTTTATATACCTTAAAATACGTTTAGTTGCATTTAAGTGTATTTGCATAGGGACAGTTCATAAATCTACTAGTTAAACCAAGAGAGCATATAAAATATCAGTGTCCATGCTATGACATAGATATCTTAGAGACCCCACAATTTGTCTAAAGTAAGTTTCATCAACTTTAGTGCCCTCTTCCTCTTCTTTCTTAGTTAAGTTTCCTCTCTTTGGGTTAATTGCGGCATTGCAATTATCCGGCTCAAACCTTTTAAGACCTCGGTGGCATATTTTTGTTGATGTAACACAATTCCTTCTTTGACCCTTAGGAATTCTAACCAAGGAAATAGGTTAGTTTTCCCAAATCAGTCATTTCAAACTCCTCTTTCATAGCTTGTTTGAAATTAGCTATTTCTTAGCATGACTTCCAGTTACGATGAGATCGCCCACATATAGGCACACAATCAGTAAGTAGGAGTTAATATCACCTTTGACATAGACTCCATACTCAAGAAGACACCTAGTAAAGCCTTTCTCGAACAAAGAATCCATCTATTCTCTTGTTCCAAGCCCAGAGTGCTCGCTTAAGTCCATAGAGCGCCTTATGCAAGTGATATACATAGTCTTCCTTGCCCTTTTCCACAAATCCAGGAGGTTGGTTTATATAAACCGTCTCTCCAAGGGCCCATTTAAGAAAGCGATTTCACATCTAAGTGGTACATTTCCCGACTCTCTACTACAAGCTAGTGCAGTCACCCGATCTTATAGTCTCATGTCTAGCAACTGGAGCAAAGACTTCAGTGAAGTCTATGCCCCTTTTTCTTTGAAAACCTCGTGCCACTAACCTTGCCTTGTACTTAACTATGTTACCACTAGGATCAAGCTTTAGTTTAAACACCCACTTTACACTAATAGCTCTCTTTCCTTTAGGTAGCTTAGTTAAGGTCCAAGTTTGGTTTTTCTCAATGGATTTTAGTTCCTCTAGCATAGCTACCTTCCACTCTTTCTTCTTAAGAGCTTCAATGTAGTCTAGAGGTTGAGAATGCGCTATCATAGCAAAATGGATGATATCTCCATCATCATTCACCTCATCATCCCTTACTAGATCATAGTCACCAACCTACTAGGTAGATTCGACCCTAGCGACTCTAATAGGGTTATTAGCAATCATGACCTCTTGTTGAGCCACTTCAGGTGAGTTTGGCTCAACAGGCTGTTCCTCTACTTGCACATCACCTCCAATAGGTTCCTCATCACTGTCTTCATCATCAACACCTTGATGATGTTTTGGTAACACTGTGTTACCCTCCTCATTCACATTAGAATCAGTGGAACTTGCTTGTTCCTTCTTATCCCAATCCCAAGCCTCATCCTCAAGTATAGTAACATCCCCGGATATCTCAAGCTTGCCAGTCATAGGATCAACTAGCCTATAAGCACCGTAGGGTGATAGCCTACTAGCACCATAGGTTTACTTTTGTCCTCTAACTTCTTCCTTTTAGCATCAGGTATTTGTCCATAGGTTAGTGATCCAAATACCCTTAGATGTGTGACACTAGGCTTATCCCCAGTCCACATTTCCTCGGTACCTTATCATCTAGGCCTCTAGTAGGACATCACATTCAGTAGATAAGCAAAGCGGTGATACCGCTTCACCCCATAGGTCTTTTGGAAGGTGTTTTAGTTTCATCATACTACGGCCATGTCCAGAATTGTTGCATTCTTCTCTCGCAACTCCATTATCTTTGTGGAGTGTAGGGAGAAGTAACCTCATGAACAATTCCTTGACTGCATCTGAAGCTTTCAAATTCTTTTGAAGTGTATTCACCTCCTCCATCGGACCTTAGGATCTTAAGCATGTTTCCACTCTGTTTTTCTACCATGGCCTTAAACTCTTTGAACTTAGTTAAAGCCTCACACTTTGTTTTTATCGAGATAGACCCAAATTTTTCTTGAAAACTCATCAATGAAAGATAAAAATATTTGTTCCTCCTTTTGAAATCACATCAAATGGGCCACGTATATGTCTGTGTAAACAACTTGAAGAAGATGTTTGGACCTTAGTTTTAAATCTGTCTTAAACATCTTCCTTGGTTGTTTACCCAACAGACAAGTGGTACACACACTATTAGGTTTCTCAATCTTAGGTAGACCTTCCACTAGACCTTTAGTACTAAGATTTAGAAGACTCTTATAGTTTAGGTGCCCATATCTCCTATGCCATAGAACACTTTCAAGATCGGTGGTAGTGACTTAGGCATTCGCTCGCATAGTGCTAATCTTTGGTCTTGAAAGTTCTGTTCTTAGCTAGTTGAGAAGTCAACACTAGTTTATCCTTTTTATCAAAAACTTTGAGTTTTAAATCCTTCATAATGACAGAAAATCCTCCCTCTACAAGTTGACCTAGACTAAGTAGGTTACAACTCATACCTGGAACATAGTAGACATTATGTATGGTGACTATCGACCATCCTCCTTCTTTAGTAGAATATTCCCATACCGTTGCTTGAAGGGACCTATCATTTGCACACCTAATAGTAGTTCTCTTGTGAGGTTGAAATCCACCACCACTCTTTATTTCTGTCAGTGGTTAGAAGCAGCAGAGTCCAAATACAGATTTACGTAATCTGGTTCCATCACTCTTAGTTACTATTAGTGCAATATAGTCCTTATTTTTCTTAAGTTCAATATTAGTTACCTTAACATACGCCTCTAGTTTTAGGTTTAGGTTCATCACATATAGCACTAAACACTATTTGGCTATCGTAATCGTAATCCTCTTTTGCAACATTTGCTTCTATTTCTGATTTAGGTTTTCTAGTTGGACATTCTGTAGCATAATGCCCGTATTTGTCACACCTATAGCATTGAACTTTAGATTTATCCTTTTTCTTAGAATCAGTCTTATTCTTAGAATTAGGTTTAGACTTAGGCTTACTTTTACTAGAGTTAGGTTTAGAGGATGACTTACTGTTACCTGGCTTAGAACCCTTCTTACCCTTGCCTTTTGTGAAGAAGCAAAGATCATCATCATCACTGTTCTCCATTACCAGATTGAGTCTCATCTCTTTAGCCTCAAGTCTGCTCTGGAGCTGTTCCACCTTTAAGTCCTCTTGCTTGAGTGTGTCTTCCAACCCATTGACACACACATAGTACTTCTTGGTCAGTGATCTTAAGATTTTCCTGCACACATCTTCATCAGTTAGTGTTAGGCCATTAAGATTCATAGCATTAGTAATTTTCTTTACACGACCACGATGAGTCACAACATCCTCATCACTTTTCATCTTAAGGGTCTCATATTGAGCCTTAAGAGCTTCCAATTTTTCTTTTCTAGCTTCTTCAAGAGTCCCATTGTAATAGAGTCAAGAGTATCCCAAGCCTTCTTGGAACTCTTAATTCCTCTAATTGCTGTCAAAGTTCGCGTCATCTAACCCAATATGGATTAGATGCGGTGCGCTTCGATCCTCCGGACTTCATCCTCATATTTGGTTTTGTCTCATCGGTAGAGGTAAATGTAAGTGGTGTAACACCATCTTTAACTACCTTCAGACACCTTGGCACCCAAACACCGCCTCCATTTGATGGCACCACCTATCCCGCTTTTTACGGTTAGGGTAGGCACTTGTGCACCAAAACTTGCATGTGATTGAATGTTGTTACTCATTGTGAATTTTACATCTCGCAAAGACTTCGCACACACACACATTAGACAGAAAAAACAAAGAGAAAGAAAACTTTAAAGAAAGTAAGAGAATAGAGTAGAGATCAGATAATTTTTGCCCTGGATCGTTTTATAGCTCTGGGAATACCATGTTGAATTTTTAATCTTTGTATTGTTTACTTGCAGGAGGGGTATCAACAACTGAGGGGAGGTGCTGTAATTAAGAAGCCCCGCTTCTATCAAGCCCAACCCAATGATGTTACCAGCGTTCTTCAAACAACTTTGTTTGCGGTGTCACAAGACCCGAACCCGTTTCCAAGTGAAACGCGCGGATCCTTACGTGACCCGATATACTTAAGCTTGTTCTCTTCGTTTCTTCGCCAGAAACTCAAGAACCGGCTCTCTCTCTTCTTGAAACCCTTCTTTCTTCTCTCTTCTCTCTCTCTACGAAACCCTAGCCGATCGAGCTCTTGCTGCGTGATTCACGGCGATTGAAGCTTGAATCGCGCCCGGTTTCCACGATCGATGATGACTTCGAACGATGATGAATCAAAACCCCAAGGTTTTGATCCGAGTTCTCGCTTTCACGAGATCTCAATCTTGATTCTCACCGTGCGATGAACACCAAAACCTATCTTGCTACGATCTGTTTGATTTCTTCAAACAGGTCTGTGATTCTTCTTCTCTTAAGGTAAAAATCACTTCTCCTTTACAGTATTTCTCAGATTTACGTTTGATTTGTCACAGAGTGCAGAAACCCTAACTTTGGTATTTCTGCTTACAGGTGAAGAACACAATCGGTCTCCTCAGTAGTCAAGAAAGGTAATTTCACACGCCTTGTGCTCTTAATTTCCTTTCTCTGAACTGAATAGATGAAAACCCTAATTTCTTGTTCTTTCCTTTTGCATGAACTGTTGAGTTTCACCTCTGAAACTCAACCCAGAATTATTCCCTCACACTTACACTTTCAAGAACACCTCTCACAGGTACTTTCCTTCCTTTCACTTCTTATTCCTTTCCCTTCTAGTTTCAGTCACTGAAACCCTATTTTCTAACAGTGTTTCCCTTGTTCTTTGCGAGGTAATCACCTTGAACCCATAATTACTGAAAGAGAGTTGAAGTTCTTGGAGCTTACGTAAACAGGAAGTAGTGTAACAGTATACTAGAATTGAATGCTTAGAGTAAATTGAAAACTGTAAAAATTCTATTCATTTGTTGTAAGTAATTTTCTATGTACAATGTTTATATATCTTTGTCTTTGAATTTAGTTGTTAGATGGTTGTTAGTTAGGCTAACAACCAAGTTTGTTATTAACAAACTAGACTAGTTAGTTAGAGTTAGTTAGTAACTCTAATCGCCAAATGATTTGTTATAACGGCTATAGTCGCATTTTAACTTAAGCTAGGATTTTGATTACAATCTCAATAATCTGTTGAGTAGATAGATCGTTGTGTGTAAATTTGCTTCTCCCCGTATCCGTTAGGAAGACCCTTTAGCTTTATTAGATTTTTGTTGAACGGGGAGGATTATGAATCCTAACAAATTAAAACAGTTACCAGTAATTTGTAACAACAAAAAGTACACATGTCCGTAATGAATTGAAGGAGAAAAAAGTCTGATCTATAAAAAAGACGAAAGCTACATATATTATAAAGTGAGTAGTTTATTTTTTTTTAGTGGTGTCTTAATTAGAAGTTATAATAGGAAATGTGCAAATGGAGCAGTAGGAATGTAATATAACCAACATCATAAATTAATAATGAATGGTGCAGAGGGACCAATTGAGGGACAAAAGATACTAGTAGTTGAAAGTGGCTAATAATATCCATCTTGAATAAAAAAAGCAGTACATATATACATTGATCAAGTCCCGGAGGTACATAGACGAAGCGGTCACTCACACACACAACTGTGAGGTATCAAGTTTGAACTTGGAACATAATATTTAACCTAACAATATCGGTATTTACCAGTTCAACTAATCCTTACGGATTCACGTGTCTTTTTTTAATTTACATATAATAGGTGTGCTTGCTTATGAATGTGATGAATCTGATGACCTGCATTACATAGCAGCAACTAGCACATTCAATTCTGTTGCAAGTTGAGTTGCATATAAAACCGTTTAATAAATTCTTCAGCTGCAACGTCCACGTGTCCATCGTAATCTCCTTCCTCCGCTTTCAGAGGAAACGGTGAGTCTGTTATTCTTATCAGTTTTTTCCCAATCGGACTTTTTCCAAACCCAGGCAATGTCACCATCGGAGAAGGAGAAGAATAATTCTCACTCTCATTCCTTTTGTTGAGAATCTCTAGAACCTTCAAATCCTCGTCGTATTTGTGCTGGTGTTGGCGGTGGCGGTGGTGGTGCTTGTTGTTGCGGAATTTAGGGAAGATGGCGGGACTATTGCTGCAGCTGAATTCGTAGTCGCGAGGGGAGATCGAGGCGGAGGCGGAGTGGTGGTGGAGAGTGAGGGTGTTGGCGATGGCCTCGGCGGCAGCGAGTTTGGCGCGTTTAAGTAACTCGGCGATCAGTTTGGATTTGCAGGCTATGCCTTTTGTTAACATGTATAACACAATGCGTATTGTCTTCCATACCTTCTTTGTAACCATCAATTGCCTTTTCTCTATTTCCATTCTTCTTTTCCGGTCACCGGTTCGGTTCTTAAAACACTGATTTCTGTTACTTTGAAAGAGTGGTTTGCAATGGTTGTGAACTGAAGAGTGAGGGTTGGGAGTTGGGGATATATAAAGGGATCCAACATACCAATAAATTATCCATTAAGAAACAGATATATATTATAATTATTATATGTACCGTTACGTTACGACTCTATAATATAACCACTCACTTTAAAAGTTCCACTTCTTTTTCTTTTTGATTGATAATAAGAAAAGTTACACTTCCAATATATGAGATGAGATGAGATGAGAATGAGAATGAGAGCGTGTGCTTATGGAAATGGAACAATAATTGTTTGACAACTCATCAGAAAGGAAGGAGAGATTTTTTTGCAAATACTTCATGTTAAGTTTTGTTTGACACAGCACTTCATGTTAAGTTATTTCATTTGACAAGGACATAATGATTGGGGTTGTTTTGTTTGCACCTTTGTGCTAGCTTTAGTACAAAAATTATTACATGGAATTGAAAGTTGAATTGGAATTTGCTATAAGCTCTCCAACTCAAAACCCTCATGCTTGATTAGGCCCTAACCAAACAGCTTTGTAATCACTCAAAGAGTCGTGAAGTTTACCCTAACGCTGGTGAGTTTTCGGAGCTTAACTCACCTAATCTTTTGTAACAAAAAAATGTCCTACCCATGCAAGCCCCTCCACGACAACCATGGGGATAGGGGTAACAAATATTTAAAAGCCTAATCAAACATATTTTAAGTTTAAACGAAATTAGATATTCTACATCCAAATTAATTAAACAAGAGGATTCAAGATGGTACAAAAGGAAGAAGTGATGGGTGGAACTTGTTGAGAAGAATTGTTGATCTAACAAAGAGGCCAGAGTGGAGCGTGAAGTTTCGTGACGCCTATCGGGGAAGCCAACCAGGTCTTGCGAATGCTTTGGCTATTATGGCGACCATCAAATAGAAACCATTAGGGTTCATGATAAGATCCTCGAGGAGGTCGCTAAGGTTCCTTTAGATGATTTAAGAGGAGTCGCTACTCTGTGTGTTATCATGTGTAGTTTCCTTTTTCCTGGGCCTTGACCCTCTATTAATTCAAAAAAAATTAATTAAACAAGAACTTGTATCCTCTTCTACACTCTCTCTCAATCTTCCTATACACTCTTTATCTCTCTCACATATTCTTATTATCTTTCTTACTCTCATTTTTTTTGAGAGATAGAGAGTGTAGAGGGAGGTGGAGAGTGTAAAAGGAGATGATCCAAAAACAATACACATACTTGAGATATCAGACAAGCATTGTCTAAACATTTATCAGGGGAGCCCTTTGTTGGTCAATCATTTGACCCAAGAACAAGGAGGAGCCCAAATGACTTCTTTATCTTCAGAGATTTACTAGGCTCATTCCGTCTAATTAAATATTTAGTTATGTTCTTTTGTGTTCAGCCTGCGCTCGCAGCTCTCAACCAAACCCTTGCAAATCCTTTTTCCTTCAATCCTTGCCTCACACTCTCCCTCGCTCTATGTCTTGCTTTCTCCTTCATTTTCTACCATGTTCATCACACTCGTCGGTTACCATTAGTCAATAATGGAAACAGATATTTATAAACAAAAAATAGATGGAAAAAAAATAAAAGCCTATATAATTTAAATGTTAGTAGAAAAATAAAACAAACAAAGTCAAAGGATATCAGAGGAGTGCACCAAAGGAGTGCAAACAGGGAGTCCCGAGTTCAAACCAGATAAACTAACATTCCTGCCTCTTCGACTAACATTATTCCCTGTAAAAAAAACTAACAAAGCCATACGAAATATGCAAAATAAAGGCGTATAATTCATATGATTTCTCTCTTTTTTTGGATCATCTCCTTTTACACAAAATAAATATTCTTTTAGGAATATTTGAAAAATATCATTGCAAATAGTAACATTTCCAAAACTTAAATTTGAAAATTAATAATATCGCAATGTAGTAAATTTCACATTTTAATCTTTTGTAAAATACTATTTATTATTTGCATTTAAAAATATTAAATTATAGAAATACTATTTTACAAAAGATTTTTTTTTGTAAAATAGTATTTTTATAATTTAATATTTTGAAATGCAAATAATAAAAATGAATGTCTTGCCTCGTGGTAAGCGAGGGGGGGTGTGTACAGTACATGTGGTCCAGAAATTTAAGGTATTATGGGCGAGCCCAATGGCCCAATCATTCTTTAAAATGTAAAAACCGTACAAAAATAATTGAATGAAAAACTTATATTATGACGTTTATATTTTTTTGATTACGGTATTATTGGTACGCAATATCTATTGGCTTTGTTGATGACTAGTCTACGCTGGAAATCAGCTGGCGCGTGTACCTAGCTATTGCTGATCCATGTGGTTCTCTCCTCGCAACACAGTTTTTACTACCCAAAATTCGAACATGAGACCTTGAGGTGGGATCCAAACTTAGTTACCACTCTCACCAACCCTTGCTGGTATTACATCGTTTACTCAGTGAGAAATAATCGTGTATTTACTCTCAAATATAAACAGGATTAAATTTGGGGATGTAAACCAATAATGATTGGTTCGAGCGGTAACTGAATTCGAATCTTACACTCCAAGAGTAAATATAAATATAGTTACCGTTCGGATCAACCCTTGTCATCTTTTTGTTAAAAAAAAAAAACAACAAGAGTTAGTCCACACAGTAACTATGCATGGGTCACACACTCCAATGTTTTAAGTTCGAGTTTTATATGTATCAAAAGTTCTAGTAAACGAATCTTACTATTAAAAAAATCCTTTTATGAAAAGAGTACAGTCCTTTGTATTTTCTTACTTAGCAGCACGTTTTAATCAATATATATATACTATACAGCCACATAATAGCACGTTTTAATCAATATATATACTATACAGCCACATAATCTCATATGGTCATATACAACAAGATTGCATAGACATAGAATCTCATATGCTCATACCCCACAATATTGCATAGACATCCATCATTTTACAATTTTTATCTGATGAAAGTTGATCCAGTTGATAAGAATTTAACTCATATCATATTAGGATGTGAGTTCAAATCTCGATATTAATGTAAGAACTATAGATGATATATAAATACCTTTATCAGCGTTCTTTGAAATTAGAAACTTTCACCGGCCTTCAAAACCCAACTCAGCTAAACTTTTGATTATTATAAAAATAAAAATCATTTAACATGCCTTAGTAAGTGTAGTCTTAGAATGTGGTTAAGGTCTAACTCAACCTCACAAAACAAGCTTTGATATTATCTTAGAATGTGGTCAAAGCCTAACTCAACTTCATAAAACCGGTTTGTAAGGTGATGGATGTCTCCCACTTATAAACTCTTTTGCATGTCATATTACATCCGATGTGGGACTCTTAACATGTAGTACGTGCTCTAATATATAAGGCTACAACTATATTCTTAATTCTCACTCACTTATTTTTGTGTGGCATTCAAGGTTCCAACTTGATATCATGGAAACCATTCAACAAGAAAACCAACCAAAAACACCAAAGTGGAAAGGAAAGGCAAAAACAAAAGTAATAGAATACAAAGCAGAACAAGTATGGCCACTTCTAGAAGATTTCTTTGGTCTAGACAAGTGGTTTCCAACACTCTCAACATGCATTCCAATTGAAGGAATTTCAGGCAAACCAGGTTGTGTACGTTTCTGTGCAGGTTTCAAGACTCCTGTTGATTCTCAAGGGAAACAAACAATCAATTGGACTAAGCAGAAATTGTTATCTATTGATCCTATTCAAAGGGTATTTAGTTATTCAATTATAGATGGTAATGTTGGGTTTTATTCTTATGTTTCAACAGTTAAGGTTGTTTCAAAAGAAGATGGATGTGAGATTGAATGGTTATATGAAGTTGAACCAGTTAAAGGGTGGAAATTGGAGTATCTTGATTCTTTTATTGGTTCTGGTTTGGAGGTTATGGCTCAGAGAATGCAGGTAGCTTTGAAGACCATGGAAGATGCACTTATTGGAGATTAAATTTGATCACATCATGGGTAGGCTTTTTAGATTTTTTGTTAAGTACTTTTGTTGTTTTTGTGTGTATTTTTTGTCTGTAGCACCGATACTTTCAGTTGAAGATGTGTCCGGTGTCGGACACAGACACTTCAATTACTTGTATTTTCTAAATGAAAATAGGTGTCTGCGTGTGTGTGTGTGTTGTGTCCCGTGTTCAAGTCTGTGTTTGTGTTTCATAGATATAGTAGAAAGTGAAGGTGTGTTTTAAAGTTGTGTATGTTTTGGTGTTTTGTGTGTTTTGGGAGTAAAATAAGCTGGATTGCAAAGGGTGTTTATGACTTCATTCCTTGTGCTTATCATTCTCAATCCAAACCCTTCCTATTTTTCTTTTCTTTTCAATTTGAGGGTCTCTAAATTCTTGTGAAGTTGTTGAGGGTCAACAGTTGGGCACATTATTGGACACTCAAAATGATTAGGTGTTCTAAATAGTACATGAAATAAATAATATTATGAAAAAGAGAGAAAAATTGAAAATCGGTTATCATATTAGTTCTTTCGGATCAATATAGTATATCATAAATGGTAGATACTTGAGCTCCTTAACCATTTGTTCATGGGTTTGATTCCTGACTGGTGCGTATGAAAAAATACCTGGTGGGAGAAGGCAACCTCTTAATGGATCTCAGTACTTTGGGGAATTAGTCTCCGTAATTAGGCAGCCGGGAATAACTTGATTTACCCAAAAAAAAAATATTAGTTCTTTTGGATGGACCAATGTAATCCTGAAGTTATTTGGCAGAAATAATGTGATTGAGAACTTTTAAATTCAAGCATAACTTTAAAATTTCATTAATTTTAAGGGCTAAACCAAGACCAACCTACAATTTCAAAACTAGTGAATCACTAAAATTATTTTACTTTCTTCTGTTCAGTTACCATATTTCAAAAACTACTTATTACATTTTATTGGGAGACAAGATCCACTTTAAAAATTATATGCACATTCATTTTCATTCATTATATATAATTGAATGGAAAGGCAAATTGTCATAATGCTCACCACCTAATTCCTCCACATTTCATAAGGTCCAACTATGGTTTTGTCTATATCCTCCTTAAGGAGGAAAAAATGAATAAGCAATGAATGAAGGAGGAAATGAGGACAAGAATAAGGTACGATGAATGAGTTTTGTCTCCAAATTAAACATGTAGATGCCAAGTGATGGAAGTAACCAAATATGAGCAGCATGGTGAGATGTGTAAATTGGTTGGACCATGGAGGCTATAAATGAAGTAATCAAGGGTATAACTAGTCATAAATCATCAAAATGAGTAAGATTGCGTTGGAAAAGACAGAACGATCGAATGACTAAGATTGCATTAGAAAGAGAGAACAATCGAAAATTCATTAGATCATTAGCAATTGGTAGAACCTAACTTGTAGATAAAGCTATCAAATTGAGCCTGAAAGCCCATCTCGTCTCGGCCCACTAGGCCAAAACGCAAAAGTTATTGATTTCAAACAAAACTTACTGCTTAGGACTTCAAAAAAACCCACCTCCTAGTTCTACTAATTAAATATCTACATAAGGAAATGAGGAAAAGGAGAAGGACAATGAATGAGTTTTACTTCCAAATTAAACATTTGGATGCCAAATGAAAGATGAAACTAATGCAAGCAATAAATTGAGGGTGGGTGTGTAAGTTGGTTTGATCTCGGAGGCTATAAATAGAGAAACCAAGGGTGCATCTAGTCATCAATTTTTTAAAATGCGTAGATTACTTTGGAAAAGATAGAACCATAGAATGACTAAGTGGTTATACAAAAAGGGGTTTTGCTTTTCCCACACCCCCTCCTACTCTTTCACACCCCTTAACTCCAAATATTCCAAAAATACCCTTAAGTAGAGTGCGTGTTTTCACCGATTCGGGGATGGGCAACCGAATATATTCGGTTGAGGTCAACCGAACAGGTAAAAAGGTGAATGTGGTGTGAGAGTCCATTTTTTGTAATAAAATAGGGTGTTCGAACACCCTCATGCGAACCTGTTCGCAGGACCCCATGCGAACAGATGAAATTACGCACAAGAGGGTGTGAAGTCAAGATTTAACACACACGAACGATGTCATTCGAACCTGTTTGAAGGCCCGTATTCGAACAGGTGAAATTTCGTGAAAAAAAAAGAGGTTTTGGCTGGCATTTTGGTCTTTTCACACATTTATGGGGTGTGTTTTGAGTAGGAGGGGGTGTGAGAAAAACAAACGCCTACAAAAAAAGAGAACAATCGAAGTCTACTAAGCCCTTAGCAATGGGTAGAACTTAACTTGTACATATACATGCTCCACTTAAGCCAATTAGCTAATGGAAGAGGCAAGCTAGTGGCAGCAAGGTGGATGTGTAAAACACAAGAAAGGATAAGAAAGGGTATGTATGTAGCCTAATTATAATATCACTGAAACCCAATTAGACACACATGTAGTGGAGAGGTGAAAGATAAACACATCAAAACAACTAAGGCTTAACTAAGAGAGCAAGCTATTAGGTTAAGGAACGATGGCAATGGGTTGGGTTAGAATGAGAATAAAACTAAAGTATGGCACCAAAACATATAGAGACTATCGTTGCATTATATAGTTAGATATACTACTGCTGCTGCTACTAATAATAATAATAATAATAGTCTTTATATAGGGTTGTTTGTGGTAGGGATGGCAAAACGGGCAAGCCTGTCCCGTCCCACCTTGAGCCCGTCAAAAATTTGGGCCGACCCGCCAAAGGATCAGGTCCGCCCCTCCACGAGTTGGCGAGCCCACTGGTTAGCCTGTTATTAAAATAAATAGTTAAAAGTTTTTTAAAATCTCACTTTTGGGGAATTAAATAGCCGGGTTTACGGGTTGGGCCGCCCAAACTTGCAAAAAACAAGATAAAAATGGTGGTTAGTGGGTTGACCCGCTACAAACTGTCAAAAAAATATTACAAAGTATTTAGAAATTTTCTATCAGTAAAAAATATTTAGAAATCATTAAAATGGGAAAACATAAGAAATAGAAAAAAAAAATTAAAGTTGTTGGGTTGACCCGCCCCGTCTTTGGCCCGCCGAGTTGAAGGTTAGGCAGGACGGGCTACAACGGATTGACGGGATGAAATCACCAACCCAACCCGTCTTTTTTGACGGGCTGGCCCGGTGGGCCAAGCCCATTTTGCCATTGTGCCAATTACAAAAGGCTATTGTTTTTCCCACGCCCCCTTCTACTCAAAACACACTCCACAAGGGTGTGAAAAAACCAAAAGGCCAGCCAAAACCTCTTTTTTTTTCACGAATTTTCACCTGTTCGAACACGGGCCTCCGAACAGGTTCGAATGACATCGTTCGTGTGTGTTAAATCTTGACTTCACACTCTCTTTGGGCATTTTTCACTGTTGGTGAGGTCATGCGAACTTGCTCGCATGACGCTTGTTCAACCCGCTCAACAACATCGTCGAGTGTGTTAAATATTGACTTCACACCCTCTTGTGCGTAATTTCACCTGTTCGAACGAGGTCATTCGAACGTGTTCAAACAAGGTCGTTCGAACAGTCTTTAAACACGTGAACTCAGCGTTTCACGCGAGGTTATTTTTGGAATAAAATTTGTTAAGGGGTGTGAAAGAGTAGGAGTGGGTGTGGGAAAAGCAATGGCCTTACAAAATTTGCTTTTTTCTTTCTTTTCACTTAACTTTCTCTAATACCAATCAGCCAAAACAACTCTTTTATATCCTTTTTTTTCCCTTGTTTTCTTCATTTCACTTTCTTTCCTGTTTTCATTATCTAACCAAACAAAGTGTTTCTAGTCTTCCATAGGCTCCATAGAAGGATGCTTCGATGAATTTCTAGTCCAAGTTCAAACTCGCCATAAAAATTATTTGAAAGAGAGACTAAATTGCAGCAAAGACTATCACCAAAATATTAAAGAACCCGAAAATAAAATACCAATATTGACCTGGCTTGGATAGATTCATGAGAGACAAAAATGGAATTTAAACACAAAAAATGAATAACATTTTCGGAAATCCAAACAACGACGTCGTTTTGCTGTGACAGTGGCACAAATGTTATTATCTGCAACAACAAGGTCATATTTATTATTCAGCTCAATTCAGTTCAGTGACCCTGTTGCCTGAAGTCAAAGCAGAAGCTCTGAAGTGGTGAAGTTGGTTAATGTCGCAAGTGTTTACTGGAGCTAAGGTCTTAGGTTAATGTTCCTTTATTTTCTATTTTTCTTCCAATTTAGCTTTTTTGGGGTGAAATTGTTTTACAATTTTGTGTTTCTCTACCATTTCTATGTTTAGGTCAATGTAGTGAATACATAAGATTTCTTCGAAATATGGTATTTTCTATGCATTCAGTGACTTGGGTTTAGTTTAGTTTATGAAAAAGTTAATTTCTTTTGCTATAATGATGAGTGTTTAGTTTAATTTGAAATATTTTTTGAGTGTTGGGTGAAATGGGTATCTCTTTCCATGCTAATAGATTGTGTCCTATGAAATTTAGACAACTATTGATTGTTAGTGTATTTGTTGCTACATTAGTTGTTTTCCAATGTTATTGGAAAACATATTCTCTGTTAAATGTAGATAGATCCATTTCAAACAATGTTGTTGCTTTTGCATCTAATTCACAAGAACATGAAAATGCTTATGAGAAGGAACAAGGTTTGGATTCTGATAGTGATGGGGGAAGAAATTCAAGAAAGGGAGAAATCCTCAGTAGTGAAAGTTTCAAAGTGGAAAATCATAGTTTCACTCAGAAGGTTAGAGAGTTAGATAACAGACACAATATTCAAAACCAAACAAACAACATGGAATTTGTGTCACAACAAGGAATTCCTTCAAATGCAAGTGGAATGAAAAGTGTGGAAATTAAACCTCGAAATGGGAAACCACAGAAATTGAAAACTCAGTTGGTGTTGTCAACTTCATTGGCACAGATGAACTCTTTGTTGCTTCAAAGTTTTAATTATTCATCTATGGTATGGAGTTTTAGCTTTGTGATTCTAATTTGAACCATTGTGGATTATGTATGGACTCCTAATTCTTCATATATTTGTATTGATGACAGAGGCCAAAGTCGTCTTCTCAACCTGATCGTGAACTATTATCTGCTAAACTGGAGATCGAAAATGCTCGCGTTGTTTCGAATTATGAAGGACTTTACGCACCTGTTTTCCGTGATGTTTCCAAGTTTTCAAGGTACATTGGCAATTGTTCAATATGTTAGATGTATAACCTGTGTTGCACCGACACTTGAGGTTGAAGACGTGTCCGGTGTCTGACATGTGTCATGTTGGACACCGACACTGACACTTCAATTACTTCCATTTTTCAAATTAAAACTTGTGCCTACGTGTCTGTGTCGTGTCTGTATCGGTGTTTCTTAGTGTATAACAACACTACATTGACAATTATTCTTGTCTCCTGTATTTTCTTGTTGAGTGTGTTCCTATGATTAATTTCGCGTTTTTTGGAATTTCTGAGATGAATGCCATGAAGACTTTTTTGAACATTCAACAAGATATGTGAAGCATATTTCTACATTGTTTTTCAGGAGTTATGAACTGATGGAGCACAAGCTCAAAGTTTATATCTATAAAGAAGGAGAGAAACCTATATTTCATCAACCAAAGATGAGAGGACTTTATGCCTCAGAGGGTTGGTTTATGAAATTGATGGAAGGAAATAAAATGTTCATTGTGAAGAATCCCAAAAAAGCTCATTTGTTTTACATGCCTTTCAGTTCACAAATTCTAAGGGTTGCAATTCCTGACAATAAGCAGATGGAGCAATACCTCGAAAGATATGTGAATTTAATCGCGAGGAGATATCGTTTTTGGAATAGAACTGGTGGAGCGGACCATTTTCTTGTCGCCTGTCATGATTGGGTACGCTTCCAATGCATCACTCTGATTAAGTAATTACTACCTCCGGTCCATTTATAAGAGACAATGCAGTTTTTAGTTCATTGAATAACTGATGTATGAATGAAATTGCTTTACAGGCCTCCCGAATCACAAGGCAATCGATGAAAAATTGTATAAGGTCTCTATGCAATGCTAATGTTGCGAAAGGTTTCGAAATAGGCAAGGATACTACTCTACCTGTAACATACATACACTCCGCGATGAATCCACTAAAAAGATTTGCAGGGAAACCCGCTTCAGAAAGAACTATTCTCGCCTTTTTTGCAGGAAGCATGCACGGTTATCTTCGTCCACTCTTACTAAAACACTGGGAGAATAAACACCCCGACATGAAAATTCTCGGTCCAATGGCACGCGACGTGGAAGGTAAAAGAATTTATATGGAGTATATGAATAGCAGCAAATATTGCATATGTGCTAGAGGTTATGAAGTTCACAGTCCAAGAATAATTGAAGCCATTTTTTCTGAGTGTGTTCCAGTTATTATATCAGATAGTTATGTTCCTCCTTTCTTTGAGGTATTGAAGTGGGAAGCGTTTTCGGTATTTGTGCGCGAAAGGGATATTCCTAAGCTGAGAAGTATACTTCTCTCAATTCCAGAAGAGAAGTATGTTGCACTGCATTTGGGAGTAAAGAAGGTTCAGCAGCATTTTCTTTGGAACAAAGTTCCTGTTAAGTATGATTTGTTTCATATGATACTTCATTCTGTATGGAACAACAGACTTTCTCAGATTAGACCCAGATGATGATCCAAGGGCATATAAATGGTCTTTTGGACTTTTGTGTAAATAAAAAAAATGTTCTAAAGAATGAGTCATTATTCATGATCTGAAATTGATTTTGGACTATGCAATGAAATATGAGGTGATCTCAACCAAAGAGTCTCGTTAAAATCTTCTTACGTAAAATCCTTCTTAGAAAAAAAAATTAAGAAGGAAATAGAGTATTCCCCATAAGTTTTATTGATAAAAAAGAAAGAGAAACAAAAGAAACATGGGGACTAGGTTAATATTCATGAACAAAAACAACAATATAACCAAAATGGTATAAAAACAATCCTATCTAGAACGAAGAAAATCTATAATGGCATGCTAAAACATCACTATAATAATGACCCATGTTGCAATTTAACACCAAAATCATTAACAATCAACAACACAACAAAAATAGAAATCAGAAGGAAAACCTAATCTATCAAACAAAGAGAAACAGTAATCCAATAAAGAAATCCAGAAAAGTTATAGCTAGACAGACATAACTTATACTTAGAAAAATCCTCAGTAATGAAACTAAGAATAAAATTCCACCAAGCTTATCAAAGTAGACATTTCCCTCTCCATAAATGTAAGTACAAATGAAGTTCATCTATTTAGTCAAATATAAACAATTATTCAATTTATTTCTTAACTTCTAGTGGGGAGTGTGGGGGCAAATGCTCCCAATGATATTTGGGTTATAAATTAGTACTTATTTTTCAATTACTAATATAGCTAATAATAATGATGTAATTAATTGTTTTATTTTTCACCCACTCTAAGTAGAAAGCAATCCACTCTTACCAATTTTGTCACTTTCACCCTTTCCCACTACATGTCTCTAAATGATTGCCCCAATTGTATGGGAGATGAATGGTTGAACAATTGGTTAGTTACTTAGATATAGAGATAAGCATTTTTGACGGTATTAACAATGAGAAAATCATTCAATGTTTCCAGAATATGAAAATTTGCAGAGAAAAGTTGTAATGTATATAAATCTTGCCCCCATTGCTTAAATTTTCTGGATCCATTACCGACTTCTAGAGAACAACTTTACAATTTTGCAAGCAAAAACCACCAACAGAGAATCACACTCTAACCACACAAAAATTCAACTTTTACTAAAAGCAATCTCTATAGTCAACATAAAAAGTATGTTTAACTTGATTTGTGGCCTAAAAAAAATTTGATTTGTTTAAGTAAGATTGAAACAAAAGCTTTGAAGAAATAGCATCCCCTGTGGTAGGATCCCCAAAATTGTTGTGTATGGTGATGATGGGGATACAATAATGGCATGTGAATGAAATGATACTACTGGTATCGTATGCATCCAAAACTAATTAAGAGGAATAGAAAGACAATATATATCAATTGGCTCCACTCATTTATTAGATTGAATGGGCTTGGTCCTTGTATGTAATATAGCAATCGGTAGTTGCAAGCACAAAATAGGGCGCTGCTTTTCCTCGCTCCCCCTCCTACTCAAAACACACCTCATAATCATGGGAAAAGACCAAAATGCAATTAATGAAATAGCCAAAGCGTCTTTTTTTTCTCAAAAATTTCACCGATAGAACACGCATCCGAACCCGATCGAACATAATCATCCGAGTGTGTTAAATATTGGCGCACACCCTCTTGTGCAAAATTGAACAGGTTCGTATGGCACCAATCGAACAAGTTCGCATAGGCATATCTGAACCCCCTATTTATTCCGTTCGTATTCAGTTTCACAAGTCAAAACACCTTACGTTCGTATACCCCCATTTGAATGTGTTCGAATGCCCTTGTTCGAACGCCTTCGTCTTCATTGGTTTGTATGTCAGCATCGGAACTGAGCATTTGCGCAGAAAAAAATGGAAATGCAAGCAAGGGCGTGAGGCTTACCTTCAATTAAATGGAACGATTAGAGAGTGGTTGAGTAGGCGAACAAAACCCTGGTTGTATGAGGGTGTTAGTGGAGGAGATGAGTGAGAGATTGGAAGAGATGAGTGAGAGGGAGAGAGAGAGAGAGAGGAGTGTGTGAGAGGAGTGAGGGGAGTGTAGGGGTGTGAAGGGGTTAGGGGAGGGGGAGTGTTTAATTTTTTGGTTTTTTAAATTGGGGGTAGTTTGGGGTTTTTAGGTTTTAAGGGGTGTGTTGGAATATATGCCCCACAAAATATAGGCCATATATTCTATTTAAATAGTTTGGGCCCATTGTACATTCCATAGTAGGCTCATGAGAAAAATTGTGATTTGTTGTGCTTAAGTTTTCAAACTAAAAAACTTTTGGCCAATAGGAAAGAATATTAGGATCCATTTGGATAGTTTAAAATAAGCAAAGTGAAAAGGAAAAAAACAGAATGATATTGAGTGGTCTGGAAGAGAACAAAATAAAATTTCCACTCTATTCTTCAAAAACTTTACAACAGAACGAAACAAACTTATCACTCCATCATTAGGATGATAAACAGAATGAACTATAATTCATTCCATTCTTATCCTTATTTAAAAGCATTACGTAAAAAAAACACATACTATTGTGTATAAGAGATTTATCTAATAAGTGATATATTCAAAATTAGAAATTTTTTTTTCGGACCATTGTTGGTTATGCTGAAGATATCCTAACACTTTCAAAGAAAAGACTAATCTCCACTCGTCTTCACAGGAGCAAATTTTCAGACTAGCCAACACCAAATTTGCCCACCGTGAAAATCGAATTTGGGAGCACTGAGTCGACTCCCGTACCCCAAGATAGCTTATACCACTAGGTCAACATTGTTGGTTTATTATATATATTTTTTTATTCACAAGAATTAGATTTTATATTTTACAAAGTAACTTCATTTGCCTAATGGCATAAGCTACTTATTAGATTTTATATCACAGTTGACAAGCTCAATGTTGACCAGTACAAAATTTTCTTTCAAGTACGATACTATATTATTCTTTCGAAAGAAATTAATTACTCGATTATACGATGAAATTTAGCCATAATTAACTTATACATAGTGAGTCTCACGTGACGCATCATTAACTTATTTTCCACCAGAACCTATAAATATAAGTAACCCCCCATTTGTTACACCTGGTAATATTATTTATGTATTGACCCGTCCAGAGGACGGGTATTGAGGCTAGTCCTTATTTAAAAGCATTACGTAAAAAAAACACATACTATTGTGTATAAGAGATTTATCTAATAAGTGATATATTCAAAATTAGAAATTTTTTTTTCGGACCATTGTTGGTTATGCACGGAGTATCCTAACACTTTCAAAGAAAGACTAATCTCCACTCGTGCTTAGGAGCAAATTTCGCACTAGCCAACACCAAATTTGCCCACCGTGAAAATCGAATTTGGGAGCACTGAGTCGACTCCCGTACCCCAAGATAGCTTATACCACTAGGTCAACATTGTTGGTTTATTATATATATTTTTTTGGTAGATGAAGGAAAAACAAACAGGAAAAAAGAAACAAAAAGAAAAAAAAAGGGGAAAGGAAACAACTCAGACATGGAAGTACACAGTTCCACTTGCATCTCTTGCAAGCGTACTGTCGAGATCTTCCACCATAGAAGGGTCTTCAATCAACATCCAAGGAGACAAAGATTCAGATCCAAACTTAGCCACCAAATCAGCTGCAGCATTCGCCTCTCTCCAGCAATGCTTCAACGTAACTTCCCAATCTTTCTGGATTTCATCTTTGATGGATTGAATAAGAACAACATAGTGATGATAAGGATTTAACTGTTCCCAATTAGATCTAGCGCTAACAAGGAATCATTGTAGCAAACCAATAAACAGTATCCTAATTCCCAAGCGAGGCGAAGACCTTTGAGGATGGTAAGGAGCTCGGCTTGGAGAATTTCAGAAATACCCATATTCCCCGCGAAACCGATGATCCAAGAACCATTGTTGTTACGCAGAATGCCACCGAAACTAGCTATGCCAAGATTGCCCCGAGAACTGCCGTCCACGTTGAGGACAGTAGCTTGAGAGTTCAGATTGTTCCATGAACAAGATCTAGACGGTCTCTGCTGAAGATTGATTTGAACCGATGCAGATAAATAGTTAGCAAGGTGAACTACCTCCATTTTCAACTTGAAAAGGGGAAAATCTTCATGAGCAAGAATTTGAGAGTTCCTCCTTCTCCAAATCCACCAGGTACCTGCAATAAACAGAGCAAACTTATGGGAATTAACTCCTTGCCGGAGCCACTCACCCACATTATGGTTAGTATAAAAACTAATATCTGTGAATCCTAACTCTCTCCAAAGAATGCATGGACTAAGAGGCGATCCACGCAAGGAATGAAGGGCACATTCAGCGCATTCGGCGTGGGGAAAGAAGGTCCGAATGATTCCTCTCTGGTGGAGCACAGCAGTAGTAGGCAAGGAATTATGGCAAGCAAGCCACATCACACTACAAGAAAATCGGTGGTTTGCCACGGACATTCCCGTGGCAAATGCACAAATTTCCGTGGCAAAACAACATTTGCCACGGATTTGCCTATTTGACAAAAATTGGTGGCAAAACGCCGTCGAAATCGTTTGCCACGGAATTTCCATAGCAAATTTTTCCGTCGCAAATCCGTGGCAAATGTTTCCGTCGCAAAGCCGTGGCAAATTTTAAATCGCAAATCTGTGGCAAATTTTTCGTCGCAGAACTGGTCGCAAATTTTTAAAAAAATTTAAAAAAATGGAGCGATGAGTTTCTACTACTCCAACTTCTTCACAAATTGGGTTATCTTTCAATCAGTAGGTAAATCCTCACTCAACAACACTTACTAACAAGCAACCTTGACCATTCAAAACAACCAATTTCAAGCATTTAATCACTCAATCAAACCACATTAAGATCAAACAACATGCAAGTCATTCAAATCAAAGAATACAACTCCTTTTACCAAATTTCAGTGAGAGAAAATATATAAAAGATAGAGCATAGGAAGTATTTATCAAACCGTAATTGTATTGTCTATAATAATTAAAATATCCGAATTAATGTCCGGAAATATGATACAAAGCAAAATTGAACACCACCTCAAAGAACATAATCAATAACTTGCTCAAGAGACTACCGCTAACATTCTCACAACACTTTGACTTCCACAAGTAGTCGTGGACAGACAACAAGCAGCTCATCGCAGTGAATAGCGAAGAAACCCCATCGCACTCCTCCACCTCCCACTACTAATATCCTTTGCCTGTTTGAGATAAGCTAAAAGATATAAGTGAGTGAAACAAGAGTGTGATTATCAAGTGAACATTTAGTGGGAGATAAAAGTACAAAAATGAAAACTTTAAATGAGCAGAAAATGATATATAACAAAGAAAAACTAATTTTCGCTAATGGAAATCATAATCTCGACAATAAAAACATACCCTCACTTAATCTAGCAAGAGATTTTAGAGCACGCATGTAAGTATCGGCAAAGAAAAGGAATGGCACTTGCTTCCTACAAGATAAAGAAATAACATAAAGCGTTCCTTCAATGGTCCAAAGTAAACAAAGGGGAAAATGCTCATATGGTCAATTGTTCAATTAGAAAGCAATAATAATATCCTAACGAGTAATTATGCGAGTGATGGCAAAAACCAAAGAATTTGACATAACTAGACAAATATTATAGTCATATCTCTCACTTGTTCTGAGAGTAAAATGGGTGAGCAAGGAATAAGCATAAATTCAGACAATATGCAGTTGAAGGATATCCTAGAACTCAGATAACTCGAAAACATTTTCCTCCGGGAAACATAACAACCTAGAAGATGCTTCTTATCACATTGTAATCATCTCTCACCTAATTTTGTCACAGTGTGTGTGTGTGTGTGAGAGAGAGAGAGAGAGAGAGGATTCAAAATATTGCAAAATCTATATAATAGTTCAGACCACATTAGTCACGCTATGAAATGTTGCCTTACAGCGCAAAAGTAAAATGTAACTAAGAATAATGATTTTCCAAATACTTACTTGATGCATACAAAAATTTAATCATTGTTATGAAATAATCACAAAGAAAATCAATCAATCACTACGCTTAACCAAATTTATGTACAAACCCCCATCGCATAACAGCGTTGGACTCCAATATATTCTCACATTTGTATCAACCATTGGTAATGTTTATCAAGCAAGTTTCTAAAACAGTAATTGAATTACAGTCACTAAACTAGTAATTTCAACTTATACAAAAGACTATTAGCAATTGCGAGATACTTTCAACTCTTCTTTCTCTACAATCACAAAATAACAAAGCATGAAATCAGAACCTTTCAAAACACATAACACATGAGAAAGTGAATCTGGTTTCAAAGTAACCTCATCTTGTGAAAGAATTGAATAATCAGCATAAAACCTGTTGACCCACACTCACCGACCGCACAGAATCTCCAACCGCCGCCACCTCTCCGCTGACGTCACGACCCAAAATAAGTGGCAGAAGCGGTTCAAAAATCGAACGCCCATAACCAGCACGCATCTGAAAAGGAAAAAAAAACACTGTTAGAAAACACAAATTCAGAAAAGGGTCTCTATTTGTAGCAAATACAAGTGTGGGTGGAGAAATTTTCCTATCATTGATGCTAAAAGAAAAGGGTCTAATTTCTGGAATGGTATTACTAATAAGTGGGAGACGTTTAGAAATAATTTGCATTGGCAAATTGAAAATGGGCAAGATATTCGTTTCTGGCTGGATACTTGGTTGTCAAATGATATTAAGCTTTCTGAGTTAGTGTCTAACAATATTACTGATGATGATTATAAACTTGCCATTAGTAATTACATCAATTACAATGGGGAATGAAAGTATATAGCACAAAAGTTTAAAAGACTAAATGCAATGAAAGTATCTATATAAATCAGAGTCCATTTCATGCCAATAATACTTGATCTTTTAAAATGTATGTTTCAGATTCCTGGTACTACCCAAGCACCCATGGATTTTTCTCGTAGATCATTAAAGAAGCCATCATGTCATTGTATAATGTATATGGTCATCAAAGATCAAACAAAGATCAAACATAAAGGAAATGTCTTGACCTTCAAATTTGCATTATCGCAGCTAATCGCAGATTTTTGTCTTGGCATCATATGCGAGCAATGAGACAGCGCCACAAAAGTTCGGGGAAAATACTAAGCTCCACCTTTTTACTTTTGCTCGCAAAATATGATACTTTAGAATGCTATCTGTAAAGTGAAAAATTATACTTCAGAATAAAATACTACAGAATGATTCGTAACTATGGAACATCGAATGATGAATAGTAAATTGTATCCTTGATTAGAAGGATGTGAAACTTTATATAATGAATATAACTACATAAGTAGAACTAGTATCGCTTCCACTTTTGCAAATAGCTAACACTTATCTTCCCGTGGCAATGAAGCATTCTCCCAATCTTAAGATGGAATAGTCCAATAATAAAATGCAAACTATTGTAAAAGAACTCAAATCTTAATTTATTCTTATTTACGAAAGCTTAATCCAAATTTTTAGGAAGACAAATCTTTATTATCCTTATTGCAAGTATTTATGTCAAAGTCATTGAACTAGAGACACAAACTCATGTGGAAGAAAGACGATGTAAACAAAAGCCGAATAGAATTAGTGTCTTGAAAATTTATAGCATCACAAACACGAAACCCAATGATTCCCACAATGTCACCCCGCTTCACATTAGAATGGAATTTGGAAAACTCCGCCTCGATCAAATCGATTCATGCATTGTAGAGATATTAGTTGTTTCGTCCTAATAATTGAACAAAGAAAAATTAAAGAAAATAGGATCTATAATACCAAAAAAAGATACTAATAAGAAAGAACAAAACCACTAAAAACATGTTAACAATTAAAAGGCAAAACTATTACTTACGTTAGTCAAACACCAAGGTAACAAGAAATACTACGGACATGACTTATGAATAAACCGCTTCAAGGTGAAATTTGCCATATTTGAATTACTTCCATTAAATGTTTATCTACTTATATACCTATAGCACATGACTAAACAAAGTAATATAGAGGAAGCGAGTATGCAAAATCGATGGTACCAGATTAAGAGACTTTCTCTCATTCCATGACGAATTTATACGATGCGAAATTTAGAGCATTTAAAAGTACTCTTCTATCTCACAACCAATACAACACGATTTTGCACCGAAGAACGTTTGTGCATGATTCGGCTGAAATGTAGAAAAAACGATTATAATCATCGATATAAGCAACCACCAAATTAAAACAAATGAACAAAGATATCACGCCGCCTACCATAAAAAGACACGGAAACATCATCAAGATGTTGCCCATCACTTAAACCTCCATATTCCTTAATGTACTCATCAATAGACATAGTGACAAAGAACTTGTGTGGATATGGGTTTTTCCTTCTCGCTTTCTCGGTTGCAAGATGCTTTAGCCTATTCTCAAGGTATTGCTATAGTGAAAACACAAAAAGAAAAAACCAAAGAAAGTTCATCAAACATCCTATTCCTGAAATAACCACTTGAAAACATTGTAGCAATAAAAGTGAAGTTATACCGTTGGGTCCATATCTTCGTCATCGGTAATTTGCAGCAGCAGAGATTTGCTCTCTTTAGCACTTTGCATTTCAAAGTGACCTTGAAAGAAAATATATATTAAACATAAATATTCAGAAATTGAAATCAAAATGCAAAGAACAAAATCACACAAAAACTAAACAGATTTCACTCCTAATTGAACGTTACATAATCAATTGATCATATATCATCGAATGTTAGAAATGACGGAAATGAGAATTACCTTTTTGGCCTTCTCTTCCTCCTTACGCAATTTCTTAAAAATGCAATTTAATTCTTTAGAAGAAAACTTTGATACCCCCCAAATTACTGAAAACCAAATAAACCCCCCCAATTACTGAAATCAAAATAAACAAATTAACCCCCAAAACTAAAACCCAACAGCTACTGATACCCCCCAAATTCCCCAAATCAAATCTAAATTAAACCCCCCAAATTCAATATATTGTCATAGAATCCACAACAACAACTAATGAAACCTAAATCAAACTTTATAACTCACGATTCCAAGCCCAATCAACAATAAAACCTGAAAAATATGCTTGAATCTTTGCAAAAATTACCTAGAAACTTCAAGCTACTTGTTTAGCCACTTTGAATGCCAAAGGAAAACGATAGGAAGAAGAATGACAGAGTATTGGGGCTATGAAAAAATATGAAGAGGAGTTAGGGTTTTGATTCAACCAAAAATTGAGGTTTTGTCAAATAGAAGTAGAGTAGAAGAAAACGACTTACCCTTTTAAGAAGAAGAGAGGAGAGGTGGCCGAGAGAGAAGGAGAACAACGGTGGTTGGTGGCGATGGTTGTCGCGAGGAGCTAGCGGTAGTGAACAACAAAGTGATGAGAGAGGAGAAGGTAGGGATGACGCAGCAGGTGAGGTGGTGATGAGAAGTGAGAATGAGAGTGAGGCGGAGATGGGAGTGAGATCGGCGGAGATGAGAGTGAGATCGGCGGAGATGAGAGAGAGTCGAGCGTGAGGTGTGAAACGAAAGTGACGTAGAGCGTTTTGTTTTTCACTGAGAGAAGAACGTTCTGATATTTAGGGATCGTGTGAGTTGTATTTTCATCATTGGGTTGCCACGGACTTGCCACGACATTTCCGTCGCAAATTTTTGACCTTTCACATGTCCGTGGCAAACCCGTGGCAAACCCCAGCGGGAAATTTCACTCTCTAACTTTTTACACATGCCGTCGCAAATCCGTGGCAAATTAGTGACGGAATAAGCTCCGTGGCAATTGTTGGTGGCTAAAACAAACTTTTCTTGTAGTGTCAGGACTCTAATTTTCTCAGGGCCAGAAGTCTTCCAAATCCAATTCCACCCAACTTCAGTAGGATGGGGAGAGGTAGAAGAGTTAAGAAGCCAGGAGTAGCCAGAGGAAGCTGAGTACGTGCCATCCAATTGGTGTTTCCAACTGAAACAATCCGGAACCAGAGGATTCAGCTGCACAGGTACATTTAAAATGCAATTCCTCAATTGGTTAGGGATAATAGTGTAGAGGTTGTCAAGGTTCCAATCACCATTAAGAATGATATCTCTAATGGATAAGCTTGTATCATGTATGTCAACATAAGGAAGGTGTCTAGAGAGCCCCTAGAGGTGTCCAAGGGACATACCAGATTGAGGTTTCTCCATTCCCCATTTGGAAGCTATAACCATCCTGCAATTGCAAGCGAGATTTAGTTATGGCATTCCAAACTGAAGACCCATTTGTTTTGCCAGAAAAGATAAATTGTATCAGATTCTATTCCATCATTTTTAAAAAATCACCGACAATGGATATAATGGAATATATTGTATCAGATTCTATTCCATCATTTTTTAAAAAAAAATCCAGACAATGGAACATCATCTCATTTCATTCCATTCCATTCCATTACTTTCTCTCTTATACCACTAATTCAAACATATAGAGGATGAAACATCCCATTGCATCAAAACAAAGCAAAACGCAAAGACGAAGGAGGATCATTGAGGATAGTCACCAAAAAATCACCCTAATTAATCACCTCACTTGACAAGAAGATATGCATAATAATTTACTTTTCTATAGATTTGAGAGATGGAAATAAAGTGTAGCATCTCTAATTATTAATCGTTAATAAATATTAGGAATAACAGTCAAATGAATATCAGATAACGCATAAGCGTTTTGGACCGAGCATAAAAGAAGAGAACCAGTGTATGGATCGACAGTCTCCTTCCAAATCTGAGGTTTTTGTTCATTGTTGAACCCCCACCGTTTCGTCCACCCCTTAAGCCAAACCGGTTTATGCCTCTACCATCGGTGACTGGTACTGTCTATGCTTATTGTTTGTTCATTGCCAGATATCATGTGCTTCATAAATCATACTAGTTCTCCTAGCCTCTTATGAATTAGTGTTGTATCCATGGTAGCTTTTGTTTTGTTCATGGATCCTCTGATTTCTAGGGATAGCAGATTCTGTGTAGGAGCATGGGTGTACACCAATAGCTTCATCTTCTCCTTCTACCGACAAGGTGCTAGCGTTATTTTGGTAACTCTGGACCACCATGAGACCATGCATAGTCGAACTACGCTTATCCTAGCTAACGAAATGACCTGTAACTGGATAGATTCAAAGACCGTGAATTGTCCTCCTTTGCTGGCCATTTACCATATGTGAAAGGGAGAGGGGGTGGGTGGCCAAGACAAGTGACAAGAGTAGTATTTCCCACTGTCCAAATCATGTACAAGTACAAAAGAAAGGGTACGTGATAGGTGAGAAAAGGGAAAGAAAGGTTAATGAATAGTAATTAATATTCAACTGACCCTCTGAATAAATAATCACCATGACCAGACTGTAAGTAAGCACACCATAAAGAAGAGTGTGCTGATACTAATACTAATACCTACTAGTACTAGTGTCTAATATAAATAAATAACTAATTAAATATCAATATGATATGAATATTTAATAATATAATTATATTAGTTCATGCCTTCAATGAGAATCTCCATACACGGTTTTGCAGTCTGCATTGAATCGCCAGCCTATTTGTGAGACATAACTGCAATTTTGGGACATTGTCACCTTCCTACCTTCTTCTCCACCTCCCCCAATATAAATAAAAATTTAATACCCATGCATGAAACTCTTTTTCGAATATTTATAAAATATTTTAAGTAAAAAGATCACAATTTATTTTAATTAAAAACTTTTTTTTGGTGGAATTAAAAAGGTAAGTCAAATTGCATTATTATTAAAAAAATTAAAATGATATACACATGAACTAGTTGTTGTGCATGCACGTAGACCATATATATAAAATCTTCCATACCCCATTATATATGATATGATCTCTCACTTCACACTAAACAAACCACCACCACCACCCAACTCAATTGCACTTGAATAAGATGGTAGGAGTCTATTCCAGTATAATCAAAGTTTTGAGTTCGAATCTTACATTGAACATACAGAAGTGAGAGAGAGAGAGAGGAAGTTTTGTCACTCATTGTGGTCCTACCTGACTTGAATGATTAATTTCTGTAATTGCGCACAGATGATATCAGTTTATACAAAAGAAAAAAAAAACCACCACCAAGAGCACCTCACGTCCATGATTTGGTTTTGAAATGAGAGCCATTCGTGTGGGTCTTTTTAAAGGGGTCCTTACATTTACAAAATTCAGCCCCACGTTTTTCTTTCATTAATTCCTCTCTCTCCTCCCTCTAATAAAACCCCCTCACCCTCCTTTCCTTTTGCATTCACCTTTCACAAACACATACTCATTATTACTACACACACCTCCATTATTACTACTCCCACCTCCCCTTTCTAATGGGTGTAATAGATACAGAATCATCACCTTCTTCATCTTCACCATTGAGTAGTTCAAGTGAAGAGAAAAGAACGAAAAAAAGAGAACGCGAAACCACCGAAAACAACAACAATAACAATAACAGTAAGCATCCAGTTTATAGAGGAGTTAGAATGCGCACGTGGGGAAAATGGGTATCAGAAATTCGTGAACCCAGAAAGAAAAACCGAATCTGGCTCGGAACTTTCGAAACCGCTGAAATGGCGGCGCGTGCTCATGACGCGGCGGCGTTAACCATTAAAGGCTCTTCCGCAATACTCAACTTCCCTGAACTCGCTGATTCACTTCCTCGACCCGCTTCTAACTCGCCTCGTGACGTTCAAGCTGCTGCCGCTAAAGCTGCTTCTATGGTGGTGGCTCCGGTTTCTTCTCCGGCACCGTCGTCGTCTTCTTCTTCTTCATTTTCTTCAACTTCCTCGACGCCGGAGGATCTCGCCGAGATTGTGGAACTTCCAACGCTTGGAACGAGTTTTGACACGAATAGCGAGTTCGTTTTTTTTGACTCGGTTGATGCGTGGCCATATTCTCATACATGGTATCAGAACATTTATGATGATGAACAAAATAGTTGTAGTGCTGGTGATTACTTCAACATGTTATCAATGCAAGATTCAGAAAACACCGTTATTTCATTGTGGTCTTGAACAAGATCGTGTTGTTTCGTGTGTGATTGGTTAACGCACTTTATCTAAAGAACGAGTTCAACTACTTCTTTATCGAGTTTGGTATTGGCAATGGCGAGACAACTTGAAGTCTGACTTTACTTACTTTTTATTGAACTTTCGATTAGTCTGGCGTCTTTGTCTCCCAAACTCCAGATTAGTCAGAACTCAGATCAGGGTCTAAGACCTTCTGACAAAAAAATATGGGCTCTTTTGCAATTTTTCTCTGAAGGGCCTTTTTGCAAAATATGGGTCCTTTGTTAATTACATACATAAATGCTTTTTCTTGTTTCTCAAGTAGTTACTTTTTTTTTTACAATTACTTGTGTGTGTTTGTATGTATTTTATTATTAATTAGTAATATTAATTATATCCTCTTTTTAATCTAGGTATGTATCTTTAGATTCACCTTTTTGCTTAAGATACACGTGTTTTTTGGTAATGGATTAATGAGTAATTCTTAAGTGGTAACAAATATTTAATCACATCATTTGGTCGCACACACAAAACAATAATAAATACACAATTATTATTTTATTAGTGTGTATTTATTGTTATTTTGTGTGTGACTAAATGATGTGACAAAAATTTTGTGACTATTTAAAAATTACTCTGATTTCATTATACAAATGATTGTGTTGTTCTCTGGTTTTAGCTATTATATAATGCCATAGTTGCTAATTATTGGAATTAATGGTCCAATAATTAAAGAGTCATTTGTGATGTGATTAAAGTGAAATAATACTATGTGTAGAAAGTGCTTCCATGCTAAACATGATGTAGTTATATGTTCTGCTTTTTAATGACAAGAATAAAGGTTAAAGGGAGATTCTCTAATGCATTTTTCAAAAATTTATAGCTGATTTGTCCCTTTTTCTTTTTCCATTTTTTGTTTTTGTTTACTGTGCTTTCATTAACGGTACAAAGACCCATCTTGATGGTAACAAAACTACAATTAGTCTATGTCATATGATTGAACAAAACGATTGATAATTAAACACGTTTATTTCCAAAAATGTTATTTAGACATAGGTTTTTAGACAAAAATCGCATAAACCAATTTACAATGCAATTAACCAAGTTTTTTAGACTATTAGCCAACCTGTTTTTTCACAGTTTTTGAGACGTTGTTAAAAAACTTGGTTAATTGATCATTTAGCTAATAATCTAAAAAACTTGGTTAATTAGTGTTGTAAATTGGTTTTTGTCGATTTTTGTCTAAAAATATATGTCTATATAACATAACCGTTTATTTATCTTACATTTGTGGGTTTAGGATAGGATGCATCACTACTATAGGTAGTCCATTTAAGGGTAATAAGTTAAATTAACTTAAACCGTTAGATTTCAATAGTGGGCCAGATCTTGTAGTAGACTTTGTATTAGACTTGTCAAATAAGACCGTTCTACCCGACCAAGTCCAACCCAATAGTCCAAAATGCAAAAAAGGGTTAGGTTGGGCCAACTAAATCTACTGACTACATTTTTCGTAGCCCAGCCCGAGCAAAGCACTAGACCAACGGGTCAGGCCAACTCCATTCGATTTTTAACAAATAAAACCATTAAAAAAATGAGCTGATCAGTCTAACCTATGGACCAAAACGGTCTTGTTATTTTCTGGACCTCTATCTCTCTCTCTAAATTACACTCTCTCTCATTATTAAAAGTTTATAAATAATGATGAGAGAGAGTAAGTGAGAGAGATAGAGAAGAAGGAGGGACATGTAGGAGAGTGAGAATCAGAGGATCTAAAGTGGAAATTAATTTAACTTGTTGGTCTTTGATAGACCATCTATAATTGTGGTTCATGTTAGTCGGAGCCTCATTTGTCAAAGGAAAGGACAAACTATTGCATATAGTACATAATAATACAGCTCTAGCATATAATTGGCAGAAGTTCATGTTTTCATTTTGGTTGGCTATTGCATTCTTAATTAGATATACTTTCTTTTTAAAAGAAAAATGAAAAGCAAAAAGTGAATTTTTCTTCAACCAGTTTTTTTTCATATATTAAGAAATTTAAGGAAATATGATGAGAAGGTACGCACCACACCAGTATTTAATCTTTTGAGGGAGAGTTTACTATCTTTTGTGGTTCTATCCGTCTCGAAGAATTAGTCTCTGCATGCAGTTGTGCGTAAATGATACCATTTATAAATAAAAAAAACAACTATACATACAATACAAAGCATGATGTTTTTTATAGGCAAAAATGCTATTTTGTTTTGATGTATAATATTCCGAAAATTATTTTGAATTAATTAATTGGTGAGAAAATGATTTACGTTTTAGTTCTACCCCCATGTTAGGCTATCTCATTATTTAGATGTGATGTGATGTGATGATCTGCACGGAAAAGACAAGTATATACTCTCTCCTTCTCGTATTTGTTGAATTTTTAACCTTTGTAATGTTTACACTTGCAGGAGGGGTATGAACACCTGAGGGGAGGTGCAGTAATAAGAAGCCCACTTCTATTCAAATTTCACCCAATGAAGTTTGCAGTTTCACCAAACAAATTTGTTTGATATCAGCTGCGCGCCCGAACCCGTTTTTGCAAGTGAGACACGCGGATCTTCTTTGACCCGGTATACTTAAACGCGTTCTTTCGTTTCTCTTTCTCAGAAACTCAAGAACCGTCTCTCTCTCTTCTTGAAACCCTTCTCTCTTCTCTCTTCTCTCTCTCACTACGACGGAGCTAGGGTTTCTCTTGCTCTCACCGTCGCCGGTGATTGAAGCGTCAGAACCCCTCCGTTCCACTGTCAATGATGATTGAGGTTGATGATGATCAAAAACCCCAATGTTTTTGCTCTGAAACTCTAACTGAGACCTTCAATCTTGAGCTTCTCTTCTCGCGATGACTGGCAAACACTAGTTTGCCCAGAACAACTTGATTCCTTCAATCAAGCCTCCGATTCACTCTATGGTAAGAACGAATCTACCTTTCCTTACAGTATTTCTTTGATTTACCTTTGGTTTGTCACAAATTGCAGAAACCCTAACTTTGGTATTTCTGTTTGCAGGTGAAGAACACACAATCGGTCTCCTCAGTAGTCAAGAAAGGTAATTTCACACGCCTTGTGCTCTTAATTTCCTTTCTCTGAACTGAATAGATGAAAACCCTAATTTCTTGTTCTTTCCTATTGCATGAACTGTTGAGTTTCACCTCTGAAACTCAACCTGCACTATTCCCTTACCCCTTACACTTCCAAGAACACCTCACACATGTGTACTTTCTCTTCCCTTACCTCTGTTCCTTTTCTTTCTAGTTTGATCCTTTGAAACTCTAAATTCTAACGAGTGGGTTTCTCTTGTTCTTCATGAGGTAATCACCCTTTGATTTACCCAACTGAACCCGAAACTCTTACGAAAAGAAGATGAAGATATTGGAGCTTACGTAATGAGGAAGTAGTAGTGTAGCGAAGAGAATAGAATGGAATGCTTAGAGTAAAAGCGAAAAAGCGTAAAATTCTATTATTCTGTTGTTAGTATTTTCTCTATGTACAATGTTTATATACTGTGCTGAATTAGCTGTTAGATGGTTGTTAGTTAGGCTAACAACCAAGTTTGTTATTAACAAACTAGACTAGTTGGTTAGAGTTAGTTAGTAACTCTAACTGCCCAAAACAGTTTGTTATAACGGCTATAGGCTGTTTTAACTTAAGCTAGGATTTTGATTACAACCTCAATACCCTACCTTAATCAAAACAACTTAAGCAACCTAAAATGAGACAACCCTACCTTAAGTTCAGCTAGATCTAAGCTAAAAAAAACTAAGGCAATAAAATAAAACAGGACAACCCCCTGTAAGGCCAGAAACTTAGAGTCTAAGACAAGCCCTTAGACATAGCTTTTAAGTCATTTCCTTCCTTGAGATTTAGAAAGATATGACATTTAGTTGCCTTCTTAGCTTAGAAAATAATTCACCTTTTAGAGCCTTGGTGAAAATATCAGCAATCTGTTCACTAGTAGGAACAAAATCTAAGACAAGTTTACCTCTAGAGACTTGGTCTCTGATATAGTGAAACTTAGTTTCTATGTGCTTTGTCCTACCATGGGAAATGGGATTTTTAGCCAAACTTATAGCTGACTTGTTATCCATATAGAGCTTTATAGGTTCAGATAGATCTATGCAGATTTCCTTTAGGAGAGTTTCAAGCCAAGCTGCTTGGGTAGCAGCATGACATGCAGAAATGTATTCTGCTTCACAGGATGACAGAGCCACTATGGCTTGCTTCTTAGAACTCCAAGATATAGCTGCTCCTTGGAATAGAAAGACATATCCACTAGTGCTCCTTCTGTCCACTTTATCTCCGCACCAATCTGAATCTTAGTATCCAATTAGAATGCTCTTCCCTTTAGCCCTGTCATTTGGAAAAAACAGACCATAATTAGTGGTGCCCTTTATGTACCTTAAAATACGTTTAGCTGCATTTAAGTGTATTTGCATAGGACAGTTCATAAATCTACTAGTTAAACCAGTAGCATATAAAATATCAGGTCTGCTATGACATAGATATCTTAGAGACCCCACAATTTGTCTAAAGTAAGTTTCATCAACTTTAGTGCCCTCTTCTTCTTCCTTCTTAGTTAAGTTTTCTCTCTTTGGGTTAATTGCGGCATTGCAATTATCCAATTTCAAACCTTTTAAGACCTCAGTGGCATATTTTTGTTGATGTAACACAATTCCTTCTTTGACCCTTAGGAATTCTAACCCAAGGAAATAGGTTAGTTTTCCCAAATCAGTCATTTCAAACTCCTCTTTCATGGCTTGTTTGAAATTAGCTATTTCCTTATCACAGCTTCCAGTTACAAGTAGATCGTCCACATATAGGCACACAATCAGTAAGTAAGAGTTAATGTCACCTTTGACATAGACTCCATACTCAAAGCAAATACACCTAGTAAAGCCTTCTCGAACAAAGAATCCATCTATTCTCTTGTTCCAAGCCCACAGTGCTGCTTAAGTCCATAGAGCGCCTTATGCAAGTGATATACATAGTCTTCCTTGCCCTTTTCCACAAATCCAGGAGGTTGGTTTATATAAACCGTCTCCTCCAAGGGCCCATTTAAGAAAGCAGATTTCACATCTAAATGGTACATTTCCCAGCCTCTACTACTGCTAGTCTTTGTCCACAAGTCTTATAGTCTCATGTCTATGGCCCGGGCAAAGACTTGATGAAGTCTATGCCCCTGTTTTTCTTGAAAACCTCGTGCCACTAACCTTGCCTTGTACTTAACTATGTTACCACTAGGATCAAGCTTTAGTTTAAACACCCACTTTACACTAATAGCTCTCTTTCCTTTAGGTAACTTAGTTAAGGTCCAAGTTTGGTTTTTCTCAATGGATTTTAATTCCTCTAGCATAGCTACCTTCCACTCTTTCTTCTTAAGAGCTTCAATGTAGTCTAGAGGTTCAGAATCTGCTATCATAGCAAAATGAATGATATCTCCATCATCATTCACTTCATCATCCCTTACTAGATCATAGTCAGCCAACCTACTAGGTAGATTCACGACCTAGCAAGCTCTAATAGGGTTATTAGCAATCATGACCTCTTGTTGAGCCACTTGGTGAATTTGGCTCAACAAGTGTTCTCAACTTGCACATCACCTCCAATAGGTTCTTCATCACCGTCTTCATCATCAACACCTTGATGATGTTCAGTCTTTACTTGTGTTACCTTCCTCATTCACATTAGGATCAGTAGAACTTGCTTGTTCCTTCTTCTCCCAATCCCAAGCCTCATCCTCAAGTATAGTAACATCCCTGGATATCTCAAGCTTGCCTGTCATAGGATCAACTAGCCTATAAGCACCAGTAGGGTGATAACCCACTAGTACCATAGGTTTACTTTTATCCTCTAACTTCTTCCTTTTAGCATCAGGTATATGTCCATAGGTTAGTGATCCAAATACCCTTAGATGTGTGACACTAGGCTTATCCCCAGTCCACATTTCCTCAGGTACCTTATCATCTAGGCCTCTAGTAGGACATCTGTTCGATGAGATAAGCAAAGAGTGAGATCTTCGCTTCACCCCCATAGTCTTTTGGGAGGTTTTTAATTTCATCATGCTTCGGCCATGTCCGTAATTGTTCATTCTTCTCTCTCTGCAACTCCATTATCTTTGTGGAGTGTAGGGAGAAGTAACCTCATGAACAATTCCTTGACTTGTACAGAAACTTTCAAATTCTTTTGAAGTATATTCACCTCCTCCATCAGACCTTAGGATCTTAAGCATGTTTCCACTCTGTTTTTCTACCATGGCCTTAAACTCTTTAAACTTAGTTAAAGCCTCACACTTTGTTTTGATCAGATAGACCCAAATTTTTCTTGAAAACTCATCAATGAAAGATAAAAAATATTTGTTCCCTCCCTTTGAAATCACATCAAATGGGCCACATATGTCTGTGTAAACAACTTGAAGAAGATGTTTAGACCTTAGTTTTAAATCTGTCTTAAACATCTTCCTTGGCTGTTTACCCAACAGACAAGTGGTACACACACTGTTAGGTTTCTCAATCTTAGGTAGACCTTCCACTAGGCCATTAGAACTAAGATTTAGAAGACTCTTATAGTTTAGGTGCCCATATCTCCTATGCCATAGAACACTTTCAAGATCAGTGGTAGCACTTAGGCATTCTGCCTCTATAGTACTAATACTGGTCTTGAAAGTTCTGTTCTTAGCTAGTTGAGAAGTTAACACCAGTTTATCCTTTTATCAAAAACTTTGAGTTTTAAATCCTTCATAATGTGAGAAAATCCTCCCTACAAGTTGACCTAGGCTAAGTAGGTTCACACTCATACAGGACATAGTAGACATTATGTATGGTGACTACCTGGCCATCCTCTTTCTTAAGTAGAATATTCCCCATACCTGTTGCTTGAAGGGACCTGTCATTTGCACACCTAATAGTAGTTCTCTTGTGAGGTTGAAATCCACCACCACCACTCTTTATTTCTGTCGAGTGGTTAGAACAGTGAGAATCCAAATACCATATTTACGTATCATTGGTTCCATCACTCTTAGTTACTATTAGTGCAATATAGTCCTTATTTTTCTTAAGTTCAATATTAGTTACCTTAACATACGCCTTCTAGTTTTAGGTTTAGGTTCATCACATATGGCTTAAACACTCTTTGGGCTATCGTAATCAGAATCCTCTTTTGCAACATTTGCTTCTATTTTCGATTTAGGTTTTCTAGTTGGGCATTCTGTGAGCATAATGCCCGTATTTGTCACACCTATAGCATTGAACTTTAGATTTATCCTTTTTCTTAGAATCGGTCTTATTCTTAGAATTAGATTTAGACTTAGGCTTACTTTTACTAGAGTTAGGTTTAGAGGATGACTTCATCAAGCACGGCTTTGAACCCTTCTTACCCTTGCCTTTTTGTGAAGAAAGCAAGTATCATCATCATCATCTGTTCTCCATTGCAGTTGAGTCTCATCTCTTTAGCCTCAAGTGCGCTCCGAGCTGTTCGCCTTTAAGTCCTCTTGCTTGAGTGTGTCTTCCAACCCATTGACACACACATAGTACTTTTGGTCGATGATCTTAAGATTTTCCCGCACACATCTTCATCGATTAATGTTAGGCCATTTAGATTCATAGCATTAGTAATCTTCTTTACACGACCACAATAGGTCACAACATCCTCATCACTTTTCATCTTAAGGGTCTCATACCGAGCCTTAAGAGCTTCCAACTTCTCTTTTCTAGCTTCGGTAGCCCCATTGTAATAAGAATCAAGAGTGTCCCAAGCCTTCTTGGAACTCTTAATTCCTCTAATTCATCAAAGTTATTCGCATCATAACCCACTTGATATGGATTAGATGCAAAGTGCCTTCGATCCTCGGACTTCATCCTCATATTTGGTTTTGTCTCATCGAGTAGAGGTAGTCGTAAGTGGTGTAACACCATCTTTAACTACCTTCAGGACACCTTGGCACCCAAACACTGCCTCCATTTGGTGGCACCACCTATCCCAGTTTTTACCGGTTAGGGTAGGCACTTGTGCACCAAAACTTGCATGTGATTGAATGTTGTTGCTCATTGTGAATTTTCTGTTCTGCAGCACTTCTGCACACACACACAGTTAGACAGAAAAAAACACAATAGAGAAAGAAACTTTAAAGAAAGTAAAAGAATAGAGTAGAGATCAGATAATTTTGCCCTGGATCGTTTTATAGCTCTGGGAATACCATGTTGAATTTTTAACCTTTGTAATGTTTACACTTGCAGGAGGGGTATGAACACCTGAGGGGAGGTGCAGTAATAAGAAGCCCAGCTTCTATTCAGCCCACCCAATGAAGTTTGTAGTTTCACCAAACAAATTTGTTTGATATCAGCTGCGCGCCCGAACCCGTTTTTGCAAGTGAGACACGCGGATCTTCTTTGACCCGGTATACTTAAACGCGTTCTTTCGTTTCTCTTTCTCAGAAACTCAAGAACCGTCTCTCTCTCTTCTTGAAACCCTTCTCTCTTCTCTCTTCTCTCTCTCACTACGACGGAGCTAGGGTTTCTCTTGCTCTCACCGTCGCCGGTGATTGAAGCGTCAGAACCCCTCCGTTCCACTGTCAATGATGATTGAGGTTGATGATGATCAAAAACCCCAATGTTTTTGCTCTGAAACTCTAACTGAGACCTTCAATCTTGAGCTTCTCTTCTCGCGATGACTGGCAAACACTAGTTTGCCCAGAACAACTTGATTCCTTCAATCAAGCCTCCGATTCACTCTATGGTAAGAACGAATCTACCTTTCCTTACAGTATTTCTTTGATTTACCTTTGGTTTGTCACAAATTGCAGAAACCCTAACTTTGGTATTTTACGTTTTGCGGTGAAGAACACACAATCGGTCTCCTCAGTAGTCAAGAAAGGTAATTTCACACGCCTTGTGCTCTTAATTTCCTTTCTCTGAACTGAATAGATGAAAACCCTAATTTCTTGTTCTTTCCTATTGCATGAACTGTTGAGTTTCACCTCTGAAACTCAACCCAGAATTATTCCCTTACCCTTACACTTCCAAGAACACCTCACACAGGTACTTTCTCTTCCCTTACCTCTGTTCCTTTTCTTTCTAGTTTCAGTCACTGAAACTCTAAATTCTAACAGTGGTTTTCTCTTGTTCTTGCGAGGTAATCACCCTTTGATTTACCCAACCTGAACCCAGAAACTCTTCTGAAAGAAGATGAAGATATTGGAGCTTACGTAACAGGAAGTAGTAGTGTAGCAGTAGAATAGAATGGAATGCTTAGAGTAAAACTGAAAAACTGTAAAATTCTATTATTCTGTTGTTAGTATTTTCTCTATGTACAATGTTTATATACTGTGCTGAATTAGCTGTTAGATGGTTGTTAGTTAGGCTAACAACCAAGTTTGTTATTAACAAACTAGACTAGTTGGTTAGAGTTAGTTAGTAACTCTAACTGCCCAAAACAGTTTGTTATAACGGCTATAGGTTGTTTTAACTTAAGCTAGGATTTTGATTACAACCTCAATAGTATTAACTGTTGTTTAAGGTTTTGCACGGGTATTAAGAAAATGATTGGATATGTTAAATTCTATGGTGAAAATATGTGGTAGAACTAAAATACCCTTACATTTTTCTCGATTAAAGCAAATACACGGTTATTGATATTCTAAAGTAAGGGCATTGTTGGAAAGTAATAATAAATGTTGTATTGGAATTCTAAAGAGACAATTAATTTGAGACAAAGAAACATTCCAAACAGGACACTTAATATGAGTACTGTTTAATTATTTGGGATAAAGGCCATATACATGTAATTAATTGCTATTAGCAAATAGCATTCTACTTAATTAAGCTTATTACCCTCTCTTATGAAACAGTAATGTACAAGTACTACTTAAATTTTTCCCTTTTCTACTTCTGCTTGTACTAATATACTGTACTTACATAGTACCTGGTATTGTGGGGTCCTAATAACTCTTTCTAGGGACCGTTTTATTTCTTAGCTTGTTGTCTTGACGCGTCTTCTGTTCTCTGGATTTTACAATCTAGTTAAAAGCTCACAATCTTTAAGCTTGGATGATAAAATCCCACTCATAATAGCTGCATAGATTTTTTTGACAAGAGCTGCACAGATAAATTAAGTGTAGTTTTTGTTTTATATTTTAATTAAGAAAACATATAAAAAGAAACCTCATAAGATGTCTGAGTTTTTTTAAAATAGTAAAACTAAATGTCTAAATTTTTCAAATAGGAGAATTAAATATCTGAATTTTAAAATAGAGACTAATTATCTGAATTTTTTAAAATAGGGAATTCAAAACTATAATTTAGTCTATCTTTAATCTTTTCGATTAAAGGCTAAATGGCATGTGAGGCCATTTTAAGCGCCAACTTTTGGCTATATTTTTTTTATCAACTGACTCTTGTTTTCTTTTAGTCTAAAAAAACAAGAAATCATTATAAGTATGACTCACCATATTTTAAAGGGTGTTTTATCATTACAACCTACAAAACACAATTTGGTGAGAAAAAAAATTAGTTTTGTGACAAAATACGAAAAGTACGATGTTAAGCAGTGTATTTTTTGAATATTTTAGGCATCTAAAAAGAAATTTTATTGTTTAAATACGCAAAATTTGTTCTTCAAAAACTAATTATTGCAAAATATGTATAGTGCGATGCTAATGTTTTGTGGAGTTTTAGGGTTCAAAAAAAATTAACTAATTAAATACGCGAAATTTGTTTCTTAATAGGGGGGGGGGGAATAAAAGTGAAACGTTAAACAATGTATTTTGGGGTACTTTAATTAGGGTCGATAAACTTTGACGTTCAAATACACAAAGTTCGTTCCTCGAAGATCAATTTCGTGAAAACATAATAATTTTGTGACAAAATACGTAAATTGTGATACTAAGCAGTGTATTTTGGGGTACTTTAGGGTTTGAATTTTTTTTAACTGTTCAATTATGCGAAGTTTGTTCCTCAATAACCAATTTACTTAGTAATAAAAGTCGTGACAAAATATGTAAATCAGACGCTTATCAATGTATTTTAGGATACTTTATGGTTTGAAGAAAAAAATCTTAGCTACCCATCACAAACCCCTTCTTCTGCTTCTTCAACAAATCCCCACGCGCTTCAGAAACCATCACAAGTTTTCAATAGGAAAGTAATTAAAACAAGAGATGGAATTGAATACTGCAAACAAAAATATGAAGAATGAAAACTATTGATTAAAACTCGTTTATACAAAAAATTAAATTTTGGGACAAATACGTCTACTTTCATGGACCCCTTATACTTATATTTAAGGGCGGAGGGAGTAATTAACTATATATATATATATATATATATATATATATATATATATATATATATATATATATATATATATATATATATATATATATATATATATATATATATATATATATATATATATATATATAAATAAGTCAATATATTATTTAAAATTAGAGCATGTTGGGATGTTGGGGGAGACTTAATGCAATTATGGTTCCCAAAAAATGCATATATACTACCATTTTTGTTGTTTATATAATTACTTTATAAATTTATTTCCTCACCTTTAACATCAACGGTAGCTGGACTCAATAACAAATAATGACTTTTGTGTCAATAATTGAGTAGCCATAACCCATTTCTTATACTTGTTCAACTCATACTCACACTTGCTTTCCCTACCAACATAGAATTCATCAATTTCTAAATATCTTGCCTAATAGTATATATGGAAGTCAAAATTTCATGACCCCCCCATCACATTAGTTAGCTGTAATATGCTAAGCAAAATGGACCCATTGCTTTGAAAACAACCTTGTCTTCTTTCTTGTACAAGAATTGGGTGTATTAATTTATATATGTGGTTGGAAATGGTAGTAAGATCTTGATTAAACTAACAAAGTGTTACTACTAGTACTACCACCCCATTATAAACATTATATTATGTTATTTCACACATATTAAGAAGTCATAGAAGAAAAATAATTGCATTTTTACTAAAGTAATCTTATTTTATTTTAAATGATGCAACACAACAACAAAACTCTAAAGAATATCACATTAATTTTTAAATAAATAATAAATAATATTACATTAAAAATATAAAATGAGACCGAGAGAAGTGTTTTTAAAATTGGATCGGAGACTGAACCGAATCACATTAGTGATTCGATCGGAATTACATTAGTGATTCAGGAAAAGATAAATAATTAAAAAGTAAAAAATTATTTTGAATGGTTCAACCAAATTTAATTAGCAGTGCAAATAGACTGTGGTACGGTTGAGGTTAAACCAATCGCTATACTAGACGATTCTCATTTCAAAACGGTTGAATCGTTCGATCTAGTCTAATTCTCATAACACTTACCGATATCATAATTACTTAACGAACAAATTATTAAGAAATCTAGTAAGTTTATATGGATATACGTTTGTTACAGATTAAAAAATGAGTGATTTTGTTGTTAAATAATTTAGAGATTAATTTCTAGAGATTTTAAGAAAATGAGAAATTATTTTGTGTTTTTGTAATATATTAAAAATCACTTATTTCAAAAAAATATTATTCGTAAAAAACTGATTTTTATGATAAATTAATCAAAACAACTTCTCATATGAAACAATTTTTAAATTTTTTTCAATTTTTTTTCATTTTTTTAAGAATCTGTAACAAACCGATTACATATTATCATAAATAATTATTTTAAAAAAATGGCTTTTTAAAAAATGAGCCATATATAGCAAACGGGCTCATATTCTTTTGCGGCTTTTGTTTTATTAAGATAATAACAATCCAACCAAAATTACACCAATGAAAATTTGTTATACGAGCCTCACATGTGCATTCGTATAAAATAAACTAATGATGAGTGATGGATATTTTATTTTTAATTAATTATGCTAAACTCCATTGTCAACTTTTTTATAAACATATATTGAGCCGATACTCTTTGTTTTCTCAGTCTCACATGTGCACTCTGAGTTGACTCTTACTAATAAACAAGGAATAATTTGGGAATTACAACATAGTTACAACTATTTAGCAGTTGACCATAGTCTCTATATACTGAGATGTGAAAAGGTCTTTAATTAATACTAATTAATTCTAAATCATTTGATGATTTAGACTTAAGACTAATGCTTTCTTTAATTTCCATATAGAGTCACTGATTTTATATATGTTGAACCAAGTTTCATGGAGCTAGAGGATGATTAATTATAACAATAATCACTTAATTATTAAGATTCCATAGTCACATGCTTCTACGTACGGTTGCATGCGCTCCAAATGACAAACTTAGTGGTTTGCTTTAATTAGCAACAAAAAGCAGTTTTTATATAAAATAAAAAAACAATTATTAGTTGGCATTTACATATTGACTAATTTGTTAACTACTGTATAAGTTTGCTGATAATTATTATCTCAGCACAGAATCTTCAGGGAGGTAAGATATTTTTCCAGTTAGATTATTTCGCTATATATATACATACATTTTGATTCTTTTTTGATTTGATTCTGTTAATAGTGTCAACTGTCGCCTTTGCTAAAACAAGTACTGGAAGGAGTAGTGGCAAATATTTGGCACCATTCGTCTGCAACAAAATATCTGATCGATCTTCCACACATCACAAAAGAAGTGTCACGAACACAATAATAGAACATACTATAGGGTCTACAAACCAGTACTCATATAATAAATAAGAATGAGAATTTCCCCAAGCCTGGACCACCGCCAAGATAAAGAAAAAATCCAATCGAGAGATCTCCCATTGTTTGGAGCACCCGCCAGAGAAAATACAGTAATTCCTCATATCTCAAAGAACCCAAAGGACTGTGTGTCAAATAAACATCAAACCACGTCTGCATCTAGTTGGGCCACCTATATGGACAAACTGAAGGAACAGGGACGGGAGATCCTACTGTATCACAAAATCAAAACCTAACCAGCTGACAATAGCATACCAGATCGATGAAGCATATCTGCGAGTATAAAAGAGATGAAGAGAGGACTCATCAATCTCCCCACATAAAATGCAGACTGTATCAACAAAATCCTGAATGATCCCTCTTTTAAACAAGTTCAGTCGAGTTGGTACTCGATCCAAGAGAAGTTGTTTTATTTCTTATATTTAAGAAAATAAGTATTTTATTTTTAACTAGTAGGATATCAAAAGATGCATCTGAACAGTCTTTGTATATTCTTTTCATGAACGAACTTAGACATAATTTAAATAGTCTGGACAGCACCTTGTGAAAAAAAGACAAATTTAAAAGTAGTTAAAAAGGAGTCTCAAATAAAAAAATTGATAAATATTAAAATCTAAAAATGTAAAAGTATCATTTAAAAACAAATGCATGCATTTATCCCGTGTTCTTTTATATATTAGTGTATCGATGTTGTTATCCCGTATTTTTTTATATATCAATGCAACTATCTCGTGTTTTTACATACATCATTGCAATTATCCTGTTTTTTTATATTTCAATAAAGTTATCACGTGTTTTTTAATATATCAGTGAAGTTATATCATAGTTTCAACTGATTATTTTAGTTGATTAATAGATTATAGTAGACAGTAACGGATAGATGGTAGATTATCAAATATTTTAGTGAAGTGTTTTTATATTTGATCTAGCGATTAACTTTGTATTTTTATACATATCATTCTGATTATCTCAAGTTTTTTTTACATATTAGTATAGTTATCCCATGTTTTTTATATATCAGTGCAGTTTATCTCATAGTTTCAATTGATTGTTTTAGTTGATTAATACATTATAGTAGAGAGTAAAAGATAGATAGTAGATTATCAAATATATCAGTGCAGTTATCCCGTTTTTTTTATATATCAGTATAGTTATCCCGTGTTTTTTATATATCAGTACAGTTATCTCGTGTTTTAAATGTTAATCAGTAGTTGAAATAGTCATTAAGTTTTCCTTTTTCTTTTGATATAATAACATCGTGTTTTTTATATATCAGTAAAGTTATCCCGTGTTTTTAAATAGGCTAAACAGTACTTTTGGTCCCTAGAAATGTCAAGAAAATCCAGTTTAGTCCCTGCAATTTCAAAACTTTTAAAATAGTCCTTGCAATTACTAAGCGTTAATCGTTTAGTCCTCTGTGATAACTTCCACTAACGTTGTTGGCGTGGCAATGCTTGTGTGTCATATTTTAATGAGTTGGAAAATAAGTTTTATGTCCATGTCAATATTTTAAATGCCACATAAGCTCTTGAAACTAAAACAAAAATGAAAAAACAAAAACATTTCTCTCAAATTCATCTTCATCTTCTACTGTATCAAAAAACATCATCTTCTTCAATACACCATCACCATCCCTGACACCAAATCCCTAATTCCTCTTTCTCATTTTCACTCTTAATCCCAACATTCAATCCTCAAGCATTCGCTCCAGTATAAAAACTCAGAATTTGAGCCAGAAACACAATCTCACAACCAAAACAAAGCATCAAAATTTAACTGGTGAAAGGAAAAAGAATCTCATTCACAACCAACACAACCCTCAAACTCAACTTCTATCACTGAAAATCAAAACCCACTTTTTAAACGAAAAATCTCAGCTGCAACAACAACACCGTTGAAAGGAAAGAAACATTCGCAGAAAGAGAGAAAAAGATTTTCATGGTGAAGAGAGGGGGCGAACGAGGGGGGTCTGATGCGGCGGGTTCACGATCAGGTAAGGGAAGAACCCAGATCAGAGAGAAAGATGAAGTTAGAGAGAGATGGCGGAGTGGCGGCGGCGGACAACGTTTGCGGTGACCGAAGCAGTGCTCGTGACGGCGCGTTCACCGACGTGCTGCGATACTTTGAGAATGCGAAATACCTTTTTGGATCTGCTCCTCTTAACGATAACTAGAAATCCAGTTATGGAAAATACTTGAAGTATTGAGAGGAGCTTGGATTTAAGTTGGTTAGTGGTTTTGCAAGAGGTTTGAAGAAATGCTTGGAAATAAGGGAATATTGAGATTGTTTTGTTTTGTTTTTCTCTTCTGATTTCAAGGAAATGAGGTGGAATTTGATCTGGGTTTAGGATTTTGAAATCCATTTCCATCTAATTGGTGACCAGCGGAGGAAGAGCAAGGAGATCAGCAAAGAGGAAGAAGATAGATTGAAGAAGAAGAGAGAAAAAGAAGAAGAAGAAGAAGAAGAAGAAGAAGAAGAAGAAGAAGAAGAAGAAGAAGAAGAAGAAGAAGAAGAAGAAGAAGAAGAAGAAGAAGAAGAAGAATAAAGAAGATGGATGAAGAAGAACCGTGAGATCTGGAGATGAGTATAACGAGATGGATGAAGAAGAAGAAGAAGAATACAGTAGAAGATGAAGATGAATTTGAGAGAAATGTTTTTGTTTTTTTCATTTTTGTTTTAGTTTTGTGTAGCTTATGTGGCATTAAAATATTGACATGGAAATAAAACTTATTTTCCAACTCATTAAAATATGACACACAAGCATTGCCATTGCCACAAGAAGCGTTAGTGGAAGTTAACGGCGAGGACTAAGCGATTAACGTTTAGTAATTGCAAGGACTATTTTAAAAGTTTTGAAATTGCGAGGACTAAAGCTGGATTTTCTTGACATTTGCAGGGACCAAAAGTACTGTTTAGCCATTTAAATATTAGTGCAGTTATCTCGTAGTTTAGATTGATTATTAATTTTAGTTTATTAGGAGAAGAAAAAAAAAATAGGGGAAAGTTAACAAAAATGGAGTGAGAAGAAGTGCATTGGGAGAAGAAATTTGAAAAAGAATGTGATAGTAAATCACAATGTTGCCCTTAGTTAGATGAGTAGTCAAATAAATAGGGAAACTTGTTTGAGTAATTTAAGTATGGTTTGTTTGTATAAATAGATATTAGATTAGATTAGTAGATAATGGGTAAAGAAAGTTTGTGAGTATAATTTGAATTTTGAATTTTGAAAAAAAAAAGGTAAGAGAAAGTAGGAAAAAAGTGGGAGTGAGAAGAAAATGCATTGAGAGAAGAAATTTGATAAAAGTATGATAGTAAATTACAATGTTGTCCTTAGTTAGATGAATTGTCAAGTAAATAGGGAGGCTTGTTTGAGTAATTTAAATGTGGTTTGTTTGTATAAATAGGTTAAGTGTGGTTTGTTTGTATAAATAGATAAATAGATATTACATTAGATAGTAAATAAGAGTAAATTGTGGATTATTTAATATTAATTTAATTATATTAGATTATATATTGGATTAAAAAATTGGGAAAAGAATATTTTTAAATAAAGGGTGTGGGGGGCTCTAATAATAGATGTGTAAAAAGTAAGAAATATTGGGAAATGTGCGATTGAAAGAGAGTGGGTGAGAAAGGAAAAGTAGAATTAAAAAATGATAAATAAAACAAAAGTGGTGATGTGTCAAAAAAAGTAAGATGTCTAAAATTGTAATTTTGTAAGTTGTTTGTTTGTATAAATAGATATTAGTTTAGATTAGTATAGTTATCTCATATTTTTTTATATATCAATGCAGTTATCTCATAGTTTCAATTGATTATTTTAGTTGATTAGTAGATTATTGTAGACAGTAAAAGATAGATAGAAGATTATCAAATATATCGGTGCGATTATCCGTGTTTTTAATATATCAAGTATAGTTATCCGTGTTTTTTTATATATCGATCTGATTATCCGTGTTTTAAATATTAATCGATAGTTAAAATAGTCATTAAGTTTTTTTTTTTGATATATTAATATAGTGTTTTTTATATATCAATGAAGTTATCCCGTGTTTTCATATATTAGTGCAGTTATCTCGTAGTTTAGATTGATTATTTTAGTTTATTAGTAGATTTGATTTAATTTGAATTTTGAAATTTGAAAAAAAAAAGGGGGGAAACTTAAAAAAAATGGGAATGAGAAGAAAGTGCATTGGGAAAAGAAATTTGAAAAAAAATGTGATAGTAAATTACAATGTTGCCTTTAGTTAGATGAATAGTCAAATAAAAAAATATGGAAACTTGTTTGAGTAATTTAAGTTTGGTTTGTTTGTATAAATATATATTAGATTAGATTAGTAGATAGTGGGTAAAGAAAGTTGGTGAGTTTGATTTGAATTTTGAATTCTGAATTTTGAAAAAAAAAGAGTAAAAGAAAGTAGGAAAAAAGTGGGAGTGAGAAGAAAATGCATTGAGAGAAGAAATTTGGTAAAAGTATGATAGTAAATTACAATGTTGCCCTTAGTTAGTTGAATTGTCAAGTGAATAGGGAGGCTTGTTTGAGTAATTTAAATGTGGTTTGTTTGTATAAATAGATAAATAAATATTAGGTTAAATAGTAAATAAAAGTAAACTGTAGATTATTTAATATTAATTTAATTATATTAGATTATATAGTGGAATAAAAATAATTGGGAAAAGAAATATTTTTAAATAAAGGGTGTGAGGGTCACTAATAATAGATGTGTAAGAAGTAATAAATATTGGGAAATGTGAGATTGAAAGAGAGTGAGTGAGAAAGGAAAAGTATAATTAAAAAATTAAAAATAAAACAAAAGTGATGATGTGTCAAAAAAGTAAGATGTCTAAAATTATGATTTTGTAAGTTATTTATTTGAATAGATAGATATTAGATTAGATATTAGATAGATTAGATATTGTGAATAGGATATATAGAGAATATAATTTTGATCATATATTAAAATTATATACTTAATATTGCTATATAGAGAATATAATTTTTTTTCAGACACATCCTCACAGAGCTACTACGTGTGTCTGTTGGGAGGAGGGGGGGTTTACGTGGTTGAGGTGATTTGATGTGAATGAGATTCTCTGGAGAGCTAAGAACCATATCTTTTACAATTTGTTGTCTATTAATAAGGCCATGCAACTTATTCCCATAGGACAAGTCTTATATTGCAATTATCAGATTTTGGTCCCTCAAAGGACATATAATAAGACAACTAGATTTTGATGGAAATTAATTTATTTTATTTTTTATGTCATAAACTAGAGGGATGATAATACATTGTAGGAATCATATGTGATGATTCTCTTGACCTAATTTCTGCTTGAGAAAATATTATTTATGTGTTCAAATAGAGTTGTCAATGATACTATTGTGGAAATTAATAAGTAGCAAAAGATCTCTAAATAACAGGTTTTTTTTAGAGATCTCTAAATAGCAAAAGAACTTACTAATATGGTAAGTTCTAAGCAAAAAGCTCGTGTTATAAGTGTTAAAATCTACGTGAATAAAGAAGTTGCTAAAAGCGTCATCAATGTTTCTCGATCGAGATGGTTTGGATCTTAATCTTTTACTAGGATTTATTGAGCCATGTAATGCCCAACAAATTTTACATATGAATTATATGCAAAAACATTTAGGTTTGACAATGCAGCAAGTGGATTATTTATCCAGTGAGATTAGAGAACGTTGTCAATGAAAAACACATTTGTCAATTTGTTCAGGACTATTTTGCGTTAGAGGAGGGTAAGCAAGTGGCGCATGCGGTTATGCACATGCAGAAGACATCTTTGAACTTCATTCAAAAGTTGGCTAATGCTACTGCCTCTAGCACATATATTTGCAGCAACTCAAGACAATGATGTTGTTCGTACTCTAACGCCAATGTAGTCAATGTTTTGCACAATGCCGGTCGTGTTTGGAGTGGTTCAATATATTTTTCCTTCACTCAACCTCCCTCTACCAAGTTAGATTCGTGAAATGCGCTTGCTTGATCTTATGGCCACTGACAACCATGGAACAGTTGCGCGGAAACATAATTTTGAATCGGTTGTGTCTAAGACCCAAAAGAAAAAATTTCGGCAAAAAAAGAAAAAAATAAATTTGTCCAAAAAATTGTAGGCTATAATACCTGTTCTAGGACAAATTATGTCTCTCTCTTTTTGATTTGACTAATGTAAATTAGTCATCCAGTTTGCCATTTAATTTCTTTTGAGGATGGATTGTTTCGTGTGTGTCTTTCGCCATAACAATTTAGGGACTCATTTTTTTTAAAAGTCAAATTAGAGCCTCCTTATTATATCTTTGTTTTTAATTCCTTTTCTTAGCAAGGGTATTGGTCTAATCTTTCTTTTGGCTCTCTGTCGTCCCCTTTCTTTTTTATCCTTAATAAAATCAGGGGAAGTCTCTTTTTCTTTCTTTCCTTATATTTGAAAAAAAAAAATAGATATTGCTTTATGATAAAGAAGCCTAGAGGAAGATGAAGTTATTGCTTAATTTCTTTTAGTTTGGTTAATCAATTGCTTATAAATAAATAGATATTTTAGTTGAAATAAACAAATAATGTTCCACTGGTTTTTGTCCCTATAAATTTAGAAAAAATTTAATATAGGCTTAAAATATGTTTTTCGTCTCTGTAAATTCACCTGTTTTTCAAATACGTCCCTGCAAAATTATTTTTTAAAAATTAGTCCCTGCAAAACCAATTTTTTTAAATAAGCCCTTATGTTAGTCAGATGTCACAGAAACGCTGACGTGGCTGACGGACTGACACGTAGGATATGACACATCAGATATTTTTGTTTTTCCATTTAATTTTATTGTTGTTGATGTGGCACTTCATCTTCCCCAAATAAACCCACAATCAAACACCATATTTCCCCCATTTGAACCTTAAAATTATCTTCCCCAATCACAGACCAATTGAATCAACCCTTACCACCATCAATTTCCACTTTTCAAACCCTAACAACTCCATCATCTTCTTCCTTGAAATCGTGAAAAGCTTCAACTTCAATGGCTGCCTCAAAATGTTCAAGCTCAAATGCATGTTGGTTTTGTTCATTGTTCATGTCATTGTTGTTCATTTGAACTAGCGTTGAAGATTGATGTAGTTTGAATGACATTATGATGTTTTTAATTGTAGTTTAATATTGTAGTTTAATTGAACTAGTGTTGAAGATTGATGTTGTTTGAATGTAATGACTTTATGTAATGACATTATGTTGTTTATGAACAACTTAGTTTGATTTGATTGTGTGTTTGTTACTGGTGTAGTGAGCAATGTGTTATGTTTTGTAATTGTAATTTGGGCAATCTGGTATGTCACAGATCGCAGGGACTAATTTCAAATTTATCAGTTATTTGTAGGGACGTTTTAAAAAATGATGTAATTGTAGCGACCTTTTTAAAAATGATGTCCTATCCTACGTGTCAATTTGTCAGTCACGTCAGCGTTTCTGTGATGTTTGACTAACAGAAGGGCTTATTTTAAAAAAATTGGTTTTGCAGGGACTAATTTAAAAAAATAATTTTGCAGGGATATATTTAAAACACAAGTGTATTTTTAGAGACGAAAAACATATTTAAGTCTTTAATATATTACGAATCCCCTCATCCTACTTTATTTGATATTTAAGGTTATACACCGACTAAAAAAAGTTTTTTTTTGACAAAATAAAAAAATGTAATTAAATAGTCTAAAACTCATAATAGTTATTTCATACTAGGACACACACTTTGCATGCTATGCACGGGGAGGAGGTGATTAATGCGCTCTGAGATGTAGTTTGAAAAACATCAACATTTTATAAGGGAGGTATAAAAATACGCAACACATATATATAAGATGAAGAGGCCACAATAGCCCTTGGTGGGATGAGGCAACAATGTCGGTCCAAAAATATAGAGTGGGGTATATTGGTAAGCGATGATGAAGTACAAAATGAGGATACATTTTGATAATAAGAAAAAGTGTTGGACAAAAAAAAAAAAAAAAATTATCGGGGTATGTCGGTCCAAAAAATATAGAGTGGGGTATATTGGTAAATAGTGAGGTACAAAATGAGGGGTATATTGGTAAATGGTGGAATACAAATATAGAGTGGGGGTATGTCGGTCCAAAAATATAGAGTGGGGGTATATTGGTAAATAGTGGGGTACAAATGATGGGTATATTGGTAAATGGTGGGAATAAAATTTTCCCACCAAAAGTGGATAAAAAAAAAGAGTGTTGGACAAAAAAAAAAAAAATTGTTAGGGTATGTCATTCAAAAATATAGAGTGGAGAGTATATATATTGGAGTGGGGTACAAAATGAAGGGTATATTGGTAAATGGTGGGAATAAAATTTTCCCACCAAAAGTGGAAAAAAAAATAGTGTTGGACAAATAAAAAATTTGTCAGGGGTATGTCGGTCCAAAAATATATACACTACAAGAAAAACGTGCTTTTTCAGCGGATTTTTCCGCCAAAAACACCAAAATCCGCCGCAAAACGTGCATTTTCGGCGGATTTTTCCACGATAAAGCGTTGGTGGCAGCGTGTTTTTGTGGAATTTCCGCGTAATTTCCGGCGGATTTTAAGTCATTTTCGGCGGAAATTTGACGCGGAATTTGCGGCGGATTTCCCCCGGTACTTTTCGGGGGAATTTTGTCGTTTTCTGAAATTCACGGAAATGATAACTTTTTTAATCAAATCCATGGAAGCGCACAAAATTCCGCCGTAAATGACAACTTTTTTTTTAAATAATTCAACGTTTTCTATCTATTTTTTTAATTCAACGTGATGGAGGTGAGGAAATAAATAAATAATTTTTTTAATTCAATGTTCATCCAACTTTCAACTTTCAATCTCATTCTGAATATCATTTTATCGTTATTAGTTTCTATCAAGGAATTGTGTGTTAGTTTCTCCTAAAAATTGAAGCTTTTGAGGCATAGTATCATATCCATCATGATGAAGCTTTCAATCTCATGCTTTCACCTGCTGCTAGTGATAGTAAACAAACTCTCAGAACAGCCCATTTTCTCAAACCAATTGCAAATGAACCAGTTTCTGAGGTTCCCCCATCAACTCAAGTATGAATCAGTGTGGAAAAAAGTTGGAATCTTTGAAGCTATAATCAGCACTAAGTGCTGCATATTAAAAAATCAAGACTTGTTATTTGGGGTTGTGGAGAAATGGTGTTCTAAGACAAACACATTTTTGAGAATATGTGTTATTAATAGAGTGAAGAATTTGTGCTAAAGCATGCCTTCGCTATGCACACAAACAAAGAGGTCATTTCCGGCGGAAAATGGTAGTTTGCGGCGGAATGGGGTGCATTGACCGAGGCGTGCGTTTTCGGCGGAACGGATGTCATTTCCGGCGGATTTCAAATTTGAATTTCCCGCCTATCTTCATTTGCGGCGGAATCTAGTCCTTTTTCGGCGGATATATTTTTTTTTCGCATAAAATTTTTTTTTCTTCTACAAATCCGCCGCAAACTACCATAAATCCGCCGGAAATTATTCGTCCAAACTTGATCTCCCGGAAATTCAAACAAATCCCCCGGAATGTTTTCGGAAAAATCCTCAAGAAAAAGACAAAAATCCGCCGAAACGTTTCTGACGGATTTAAATCCGCCGAAAAGTCACGCCTTGGATTTTCAGTTTTTCTTGTAGTGATAGTAGGGGTATATTGGTAAACAGTGGGGTACAAAATGAGGGGTATATTGGTAAATGGTGGGACACAAAATATTGAGTGGGGGTATGTCGGTCCAAAAATATAGAGTGGGGATATATTGGTAAACAGTGGGGTACAAAATGAGGGGTATATTGGTAAATGGTGGGGAAATTTTTTTTCCCCCCAAATCACATAAAATATGCGACCTTCTCTTAATAAAGAAGGATTCTATCGATATCCCCAACTTTTTTCTGACTAATACGTTCAAAGTTCAAACAAAATATGATGGAGGAAGTATTAATTTTAAAAGTTACATTTTTAATAATAAAAAAAATAATTTCTTGAAAAGGAGGGAGTATAAACTAGGCATTCTCTGCGCGCAATTGTAGAGACTAATTCCACGAGTCGAGTAAGACCACAATGAACGACAAAGCTCTCTCTCAAGAAATTTAACATTATTGCATGTCGAAAACTGAATTTGATCTCAGAACTTTAGTTCAACTGGAAGAGACATTCGTATGTGTAGTTAAGATTAATTAATACTCCAACTCTCCAAGTAACAACATAAATGGAAGTATAAATTTAATGCAAGATGGTTGTGTTAGGATCCTAACCCGTTGTGTTAGATCCTCATTCCCCAACGACCTTCTTTAATTTTTCAGCTGCTTTTTATGCTTAAGCTATTATTAACCAGAAAGAAATAAAGAAGCGCCTGTGTGAGTCTCATTTTCATTGTGGTCCAGCTCTTAAAAGTTTACACATTCAAGGTTTCTGTCTCATCAACTTTCCAGCATAGTAGTTAATTCAAAATTTACAAACATAGTTTGCATAAATTGGAATCTTTCTATCTCAAGCTATAATGTCTCAAAGGTATTCATTCAAATAACAATAAATTATATATTACATAAACTTCTCTATTTTGTGTCTCAAGAAGTTTTCCATTTTGAAGCCTTCTATAAATAAGTGAAGTTGTTCATTGAGGCCAATAATTCATCATATAATGCAATAGTAATTAATGGAATGGGGTACCTTTGATTTATTGAGGTAGGGATTGACTCGATCGCCGAACGAGTGATGTACTTGTAAAGGCACTCTGACGCCGACGTCAATTGAATATAGGGTATGGAAAGTAAACGACACTAATTTATATCAGTTTTTAAAATTTGAGGGGTATAGGTGCACCATCTCAATTGTTGCACTCCTTAACGGTACAAAGGTCTTCCCATGCGCCACTTTATCTAGAATTACATTCTATAGATACAAAACTAATTAAAATGTTTTTGACTTAAGCATTTTGTAAAAGAGAATTTGAGCCCATATATATATAATTAAACTCTCTCTTTCTTCACAAACTAGACAATGTGGGATTTCTTCTCGATATTCAATTCCAATCAACTTCAACGAGTTAAGAAGACGAAATTGTTTTTTTTGGGTCAAAGAGACGAAATTGTTTTGAAACCCATGTGTTCCGGACTGGGCCAGGCCCACTCCGTAGCGGCCCAAAACACGCGTTGATCGATCGAACGGTTCAGATCTAGCGATCTTAGTTGAGCGCTTGGAAACCCCCCCGCGTCTCGAATACAACATCAAGCGAAATTAGATACACATCTCTCATTTGGACCTCACTCCAACTTCTGATATCTGACTTTGACATCAGAGTGTTTGCATGTACCAAACCCCCTCCAACTTGAGGGCAAGAGTGGACGACCTCAAAGGGACTGCCGATATACCAACTTCCAACTCTGCACGTCCGACACAGGGAAAGGTACATAACACAGTGATTCATGATATTGCTAACTCAAGTGTTCGAAGTGCACAATGGTGTGCCTGGTAGGTCCTCTTATAAAAATTGAAAATTTATGAAACACCCTCCCTCCGATCCCTCCTCGGCTAGGCTACAAAGTACAAACAAGAGCAAACAAATTAAAGCCACCCAACAGTACACCGCCCCAATCTATTTTCTTTAACCAATGTTTTACTTTATTGGTATACTCCCTCCGTCCCATTTTGTTTATAGTTTAAAGTTTTGACACACCTTTTAAGAAAAATGATTAGGAGTCTAGATTCTTTAAAAAGTTTTGTCTAATTTATCATTTAACCATTTATCTCTCTACCTAGATAAATGTGAACTTTTATTGGAGGTAAAAAGTTATCATAATTAATAGGGATATAAGAGTAAAAGAACATTAAAAATTTCATTAGAAATCGAAAATAACAGTCAATTTGAGACAAATTGATTTTGTTAAAACAACAAACAATTTGAGACAGATGGAGTATTTGCTTGCAAAAGGAAACATTTGATTTGACTTCAGAATTAATTTCTGACCTGCATAACATGCAATATTATAATCCAATGAGAGAGATAGATAGAGAGAGAGAGAGAGAGAGAGAGAGAGAGAGAGTGTGTGTAGGTTAATATGTTGCAATCAAAAATCAATGAGGTCCAGGTGAAAGGTGCAGGTGAGGGAGACATGGCTTTCGGCAATGGTCACTCTCTGACCAATCAATACTTCCTGTCGGCATTCTTTTCTTTTCTTACCCTCGTCGATGTTACTTACGTACCCAAAGGAACATTACCATTAATCTTATCACACCTCACATTTCTCTCTTATTAACTAACTAATTTAAGGAAGCAAAACATGTCAATCAAGATTGGTTTAGTTGGCAAAAAATTGGCTCATACCACGTAAGAGAGAGTGAGTTCAACTCCCGTTGTCAGCATGAAGATCTATGGGTGGTCTGTAAATACATTTGTAAGTGCGTTGAAAGAACTATGAAGTCTATCTTGACTCTGGTGAGTCTCCGGAGCTCAAATCACGTAAACTTTTTGTATATGTTAAATTATAAGTATCTCCTCATGACCTCAAGGTTCAACGATTAACGCTGTTGCTGCTTCTTGTTTACACCATGACCATAGTAACAATGTCAATGACGGTGGCCACGCACTTAATTATATGAAATGTGCTAATAATAGTGTTAGAAATAGACATTTCAGGGACCCTGCTTCTCTTTTTTCCTTTCCTTACTACTCTTGCGGATTCTGCGGAAATTGTTTCTCCATCCACTTGTTGTCTTGTTCTTTCTCTTTTTCTCTATTACTGTAATACCACTAGTACTATTTTTGCTCTTCTCAATTTTTGCGGCTGTCCAAATGATGATGGTGATTGGACTATTGAATGAATGAACTAGCACTTTGGAATGTTGGAGAGTTAAATGTCCCTCCTAATAACTTAACCACCTACTGACCTTCCCATCATCTTAATTTAAAAAAACAACTTACTAGTGCGCATATGAAAAATATTTATCGGGAGAGATGTGAATCCCTTAAATAAATTTATTATATCTCGAAAGTTTAGTCTCTACTGTCGCCATGAAAGATACATTGGTTTATTAAAGAAAAGGACCAAATTATTAGGGACATATCCATTAATCAATCTCACGATCATCAATGCAATATCTTGGAGTTGGTTCATCAGCATTAAAGGCCGGAATTCAATCTTGAAAATTTTGATTGATGACGAAACTCTATTCATTGCATGAACTCGGTGTAATATGACTTTCTCTCTGGGGTACTTTTTCCTCCTTGGGTCTTTTTCCCATGAGGTTTTTATTCTAGGAGGTTATAATGAGACCCTTGTAGATGTACCGGTTGGAGTGCCTGTTTGTATTCCCTTTAATATAATTATTTGCTTATTAAAAAAAATCTCAAGATCGTCAATGCAATTCAATAATAAATAGACTTTACATTTTTTATCTCCATATAATTACTCATCCATAATTTTAGTTTCTTATTTTTATTTTTTGCTATTTTGGTCCGTCCATTGACATCTTTGAAATGTGAGTCACTCTCAAAATTGGTCAACCATGAGGTGACGTGAAACTTATTTAAATGATGTGCCAAGTCACGTTGGAATGCAACCACACTATTTTTTTTAAAATATTTTTAAAAAAAATATTTTTTTAATGCATGTCTATCCCAATGAGCCCCTAGCAGCTCTAACTAGACGTATCATACGTACCTCCGCTTGTAACTCGATCTGCAAAACACCTATTTTTATGCTTTAACATTTTAGATGCTATAAAATAATATACGAGAGAGAGAGAGAGGAAAAATGGAAGAGAGAGAAACTAGTGAGAGAGAGAGAGAGCGCGCAGCCTGAGAATTTGAAAGGACACTACAGTGGAAGAGACAATGTGAAGAGGTGCGGCGCTGGTAGAAAGTAAGAAAAAGGAGGTGGCTTTCAACACAGACAGAATGGACATTCCAGGTTACTAGAATGGAAGAGAAGAAGGTATCGTCTCGTTTTATTTCTTTGACTTTCCAGATTCTCATGGCGCAAAGGAGATGCTTCGGGCCTTTTCTTTGTATGGGAAGGTGGTGGAGGTGGTCATTCCTCCGAAGAAGAACAAATGGGGAAAACGTTTTGGTTTTGCTCGGTTCGTCGATGTTAATGAACATCAACTCTTCGCGGTGAAACTGGACAATATAATTTTTGGAGCGGACAAAATTCACGTTAATCTTCCACGTTTCGCTCGAAATGTAACTGACACGGGGAAGAATGGTCCTACGCAATGGACGGTGGTGGGAAGACATTGAAGGTGGTGCGCAAGGCCTGGAGGCCGGTCTCGGCCAAGAACCAGGAAAAGGATTTGAAAGGTCACGGTGTGGTCACTGAACCAGAGGGGAATACGAAGGGTCGGGGAAACGCGATTTTGAAGGACAAGCATCTTGTAGGGAATATGAAGGGGTTGGTCACAACAAATGCAAGGAGGAACGACGAGGGGAAGGCGAACATGTATGGAGGTAACAGAGGTAGGAATTTGTATGGTCAAGAGAGAAGATGACCTTAACGACATAAAGGTTATGCTGTTGTTGATAGAAAGATTAATTATTGTCAGTATGATCAGAAAATTGTCTATTTCCGGAAGAAGAACTTGTGTGATGTGTGGTACAATGCCTCCACCGAAGAGTTAGATGGCTTCAAGAAAATGGGTGTGGGTGTTGTAAAGCAATCTGGAAGTGTACTCATATAATCCAGGAGTGGTTTAATATGCAAGGTCTTTTCTCTATTAAAGTAACTCCTATGGGTGCGAACCGTGCTCTTCTTGAAGAGATGGAGGAAGGAGTAATACAGGATCTTGAAAATGCGGAGGATTTGGTGCACGAGAAATTTGACAATATTAGAAAGTGGAACCCTTCAGAAGTAGATAATTAGAGAGTGGTGTGGGTTCGCTGCCACGGTATACCACTTCATGCATGGAACAATGATTTTTTCTCAGCTTTGGCACGTAAATTTGGTATGTTTCTGGGGGTGGATGAGAATACTAGGAAGAAAAAGTCCTTGGACGTTGCTTGTATTCTAATTCGTACGAGAAGCTTTGATGTGAGCAATATGGTTGTGGACGCCAACATCAATGACTCAATGTTTAATATCAAAGTTCTAGAGGAATGGTGTGGGCCAATGTATTGGGAGGGCTTAACTTCGGCATATGAAGCGAAAAAATTTGACGATAGTTCTGGAAGTGACTCTGAGTGTGAAGAGGCCGATCCACCTTTGTTTCATGATGACCTTCCTCATGTTGAGGAGATGGAGGAAGATGAGGAGGTTATTGTGGAAATGCTACTGGAAAAAGAAAAAATGAATCAATTGGAGGTTATAGGGGGGAATTCTGGGGATCCTGAGATTGTAGATGAAGATACAGTAAATGTAGAAATAAATGGGGAGGATATGGTGGAGGAAGTGCCAGTCGCTGTTTTGGGGAAGGAGAGGGTACTAATAAGGTGGAGCTTAATGAGGAAGCTAAAATGAAGGAGGGAACTAATTATGAGGAGGTTAATGTGGAAGCTAGAAAAAAGGAGGAATTAAAGGAGCATGTGGTCCAACAATTTGAAGCTACAACAGTGGATGGGAATGAAGAGAATGTGGCAACCAATCAAAATCTTTCATCAGATAGCAAGTAGAATTAGATCTTTGGAAGCCAGGGATCAGGCTGCTAAGGGAAGGAAGGGGAAAAGAAATGGTTCTCAATGAAGATTGCAACATTTAATATGAGAGGGTCGGGGGCGCTACCAAAAGAAAGCGTCTGAAGAAGTTGATTGTTAATGAGAAGTTTGATCTTTGTATGATTCAAGAAACTAAAAGTTGTGATTTATCGAAGAGGATGGTGGGCAGTATATGGGGTGACTCTGACTTTGATTGGATAAGTAAAAATACTAATGGAATGTCAGGAGGGTTATTAAGCATATGGAGATTAGATATTTTGGAGGTAATGTTTTCCTTTTCTGGGGGAACATTTTATTGGCGTCTGTGCGAAAGTTCAGGGTAGTTATTGTTATTTGGTAAATGTTTATTCTGCTTGTAATATGGCTGGGAAGAGGAGGTTATGGGATAACTTGAGAAATCTAAAGGAAGGCTTTGAGGCAGATGATTGGTGCATTGTAGGGGATTTTAATGTTGTTACATCTAGAGTTGAGAGAAGTTGTTGCTCATCTAGTTTTAACAATTTGGAGGCCAGGGAATTTATGTCGTTTATGGAAGATATGGAGTTAGTTGATGTACCGGTGCTGGGGAAGAAATTTACATGTTTTGGTGTCGATGGGAGGGCGAGAAGACTAGATAGGATCTTACTGACTGAGGGGTTGATTTCTAGATGAAATGTTAGTGCACAATGGATAGGTGACCGAGAAATCTCTGACCATTTCCCAGTATGGTTGGTGTGCTCGGCCCTTAACTAGGGACCTAAACCCTTTAGGTTCAACAATTGTTGGATTGAGCATGAGGATTTTATGGATTTTGTTAAAGGATGTTGGGCTTCTTTTCAGGTGGAAGGGAAGGCTTCATTTGTGTTAAAGGAAAAATTGAAATTGTTGAAGGATAAACTGAAGGTTTGGAACCGCGAGGTGTTCGGTTATAAAGATCTGAAAATAGAGAATATAGTCTGGGATTTGAATGAGGTGGAAAAATTGCAACGGAAGGGGGAGGTGTTGATGACACAAGAAGGAATATGTTGAATGAGGAGTTTTGGAAGGAGCTACATGCGAAAAAGAGTTTGCTTGCACAAAAGGCGAGAGTAAGGTGGTTAGCGGAAGGTGATTCGAATAGTCGTTTCTTTCATGCTTGCATAAAATGAAACCGGAGAAGAACTAAATTATTGAAACTTATGGTGGATGGGGAATGGATAGATGATGTGGGGGGAGTGAAAAGGGCGGTCAAAAATCACTTCGAAGAGAAATTTAGGGAGGAGGACCTAAATAGGCCTACATTGGATGGGGTGAATTTTAATCAAATTTTTGGGCCTGGGGGTATATACAATGGCCAATTTTTTTAAAAAAAAATACGTTTTTAGAAGGGCATTTTAGGATTTCACTTTTGGGTGGGGGTATATGGGGTAGGGGTGGGGTAAAAAAACCATTACATATTGGTAGGGACCCAACCTCATATGCTCATTAATCTAGTTGGGGTAGCAAAACCAGAAGGTTCTAGGACTTGGTTGGAGAATTGCCCTTCTATTGAGGATATCTCAAATTGCATGGATTTTTTTTATCAATTTAGACAAATTAATAAATAAACATTGAGTAGCGATTAACATTCAAGTTCAAACATAGAAGTCATCATCTCCATATTGCTGATATTGTCAATACAACCAACAGTGGAGATCTCAAATTACATGGATGATTCTTTTTTGGTTGAATTAATGCATCATCTAAAAAAATTTTAAAAAAAAAACTAAAAGATAAAGGAAGGTCAAATAAAATCCAAAAGGGTTGGTATAGTGGAGCATGGCCTTATTTGTATTCGAGAAGTCACGGGTTCAAGAAAGCGAATGATAAATGTGTTTAGCGGATAAAAGGTGATAACAAATGATGTGTTTGGTAAAACTAATGGTTAAAATAGCTATAAATGTAAAATGACATAAAATGATATTTAATTAATGATTACAAAATGTTTAATGAGGAAAGAGAATTAATTCAAGAAAATTAAAAAGAGTAAAAATGTCAAGAAAAGTGAGACATTATCCGCTAGCGTAGCATTTGAAAAAACACTAAACACTATCCGAAAAATGTTAAATGCTAGTGCTTACTCACCCACTAGTTTCACCCACTAGTTTCATCCGTTATCCGCTAGTCGATGAGACGCTCCAAATAGAGGCAAAAACAGGATATTAGTCTCCTTGGGGTGAGGTAATGTAATCTCTTTCGTAAGTGCTCAAAAAACTCGAAGATTTTTCCTACCCTAGACGGAAGGCGCTATCCTCTCACCCAAAAATTTTGCATATAAAAAAAAGTCAAATCGAAACCAAAATTAAAAGTGTCAATATATAGGAGCCAAAGATACGATCCTAATTAAAATGGATGCAAAGAACAGTCCTATATTGTGGTGGATCTTTCACTTTTGGAATGATCATAGAGACTGGGCCTAGCCCAATGGTCCTGGATCCAAAATGGAAGAAGTCCAAATAGACTGGGCCTAGTTTGAACTTTTAATAACGGATCAAGCCCAAATCAGCAAGTGTAAATCATCCCTGTTGTCTTAATTAATTCCCAGTTAGAGAGTGGAAAATATTTTGGGAAATACTATTTTTTAGGGATAATGTTTTTTGCGGAGAATTAAATGTTTTATCTTCAAATTTCAGAAAATCACATTACTCCCAATAATACGCCATCCAAAAATATTGAGTACTAACCTTATAGGAATGTTTCTGTCAAAAATAAATAAATTCTATCCTCATTTGTTGGTTCTACGACTCTGTTATATTTAATTTGTGCATAAGATGAATTGTATATTGCATAATAAAAAATTAATGAAACAAATACTCTTTCCTTGTGGTACAAATCTTAGTCTATATTAATTTGGTTGTTTAGTTTATGTTTATTTTATATTATCATATAAAACTGAAACAATGTTTAAAAGTCATATCTAATGTTTGATAAAAAAAATTATAGGGTGTCAGAATAATTACTTTGTTGCATGATGTGATTAGATTTTTTCATTAGAGGCTCATGATCATCATCTTTAGATTAAGCTAGATTTAGATAGGTGTTATTCTTATTTATTGTCCTTGTGGCCTCTATGAGGAGTAGCCAACGTATTAGGTGTGGCATTGGCTTGTATGAGGTTTGTATTTGCTTTCTGGCTAGCCTCTTATACCGGACAAACACTGCATAAGGCACTGTATATAAGTTTTATTCACAGTGTTAAATCTATTTTTCGAACTTGCGAAGAATGTTTTGACCCAAAAAAACTTACGAACCCGTTATAAACTGTTTGATATACCAATTTTGAAAACAATTTTAGCTAGTTCGGGTAGTTTGCGGATTGCTAATCAACCTAAATAGTTATTAACAAGCAACTAGATTTTCAATTTCATATATAGAATGTGAGCATATATGAAATTGAAAATGTGAGAGCATTTTCATTCATTATGAAAAACGAATTCCTTCTTTTAAGCAAATAGAGAAACTCATTATCTCATCAACACCTTATCACTTAGTAGTTGCTGCTCACAAATTTTAGTAGGTGACGAATATTTGACTCAACGAAGAGAGCATTTAAATTTTAAAATGTTAACATCATTCACATTTTTATGAGTTTCTATCTTACTACGTTACAAAAAGCCCATGTGACTGTTACGGTGCATATATGACTATCACATTGGGGCATGAGAATTCGTTTATGTGGCCACTAAGTCATATGAGTCATTATTTTTATGAAGACCCTAATGGGGTGGGGGTGTAAAAAGTTGAAAGCAACAAAAATAAGACCCTCTTAACGGAGAGGGTCAATGGTCAAAATATGAAATCAACCACGTGTTTGTCACACAGTGAAACTTTTTAACCGAAAAATTACCATCTGAGAAACTAACAACTTAATGTCAAATCTTCTATACACGTGCATCGGGTCTTTTGGTCCCAATGAAGTATATAGCCCAATTGGTGAGATAAGAGAAGTTTTTCATTTGTTCCCTTTCTAGAACTTTTATGATATAGGCCTTTTGACACAAGACAAAAACTCGTTGAGATCTATTTCTATGGATCTCAATGTTGACTCATATCCTTCATGTCAAATTTCTTTCAAATACAATTGACTGAGTCGGATACCTATTTTATAGACAAAGTGTGGCCGATCACTAAGATTTTTTTTATCTTCCTCTAAGTCACCAATTAGGAAAGTCATTTTTACATCCATTTAGGGCTCGTTTGGATTGGTTTATTTTTAAGTTTATGCAAACAACTTACACAAATAAATAAGTTTTTATGAATTATTCATAAGCTTGTCAATGAAGTTATGAAAAAATAGCTATATAGAGATACAACTTTCGTTAGTGAGAGAACTAATGAATTAAATTATTTATATAAACTATTTTGCTTAAAGATGAGAGAGGAGTAGTATATAATAGCCTTAGTTTATCCATTTGACTTGGAATTACATCAAGAGTCTGTTTGGATTAACTTATTTTTAAGGTTATGAAAAATAGTTTATAATTCTAGTGAAAATGTTTGTGTAACCACGTCTTGTTTTTTGAATAAACCCTTTAACAACCAACCAATCAAACCTTATATCACTCTATTTTGCCTAATGAGTCCTTAACAATAAATAATATATTTATCATAAATAAATTTTAAAATTATAAGTTAGTTGAAAGATTAGTTAGTTGCTAATTGCTGAATTTAGGCATCAATAAGCGCGTAGATTAATAAAGAAGTCTTTTATGCTTGCTCACGAATAGCTGTGTAGGACCATTATTGACATAACCAACCTAACTACCAGCAATTTATATTCTAGCTTTTTAGCAATTTTTTAAATTGGAATAATACATTATATGCATCAATCAATATATAAGTAGATGGTTCTGGATTAAAAATTAAAAATATACTAAAAAATACTTCTTAAGTCATTGATGTGACCAAGTTGATGATTGTAAAATATAGTAACGCGTGAATGCAATGTACAAGAATTCAGAGTTTAACTCTTTTATTAAGGAATTCAGAATAGAACTCTTATCTCTCCAATAAGGACAAGCAATGGCCCGATAACGATTGATTAGCTCGTTGAAAATTCAAGTGTGAGTAGTTAATCTCACATCGCCTATAAATGAGTTAAGCTATGTAAACGATATATAAAAGAGGAGACCTATATACCTAATACTTTAGGGTTTTTGGTGGAGATGTAGCATCCAAGTCTCTTAGTGTATTGGTTCATTTGATAGCTCGGTGTTGCTTCTGGTGCTCTCTCGGCCTCCTCAACAAGTGGTATCAGTCATGGTTCGGCGTGGTGGTGGTGTCCAAGCCTCTTTGTGTGGTCCTGTGCAGTTCGACTAAATTTCGTTGTTCTTTCCTAGTGCTTCTCTAGGACTCCCAACATACCTCTCGTGTGTTGGTTTCGGTATATTTACACATAAGGTGTCCCACATATATTTTTTTGATTTTTTATCCGGAGGAAAACAAACTTTGTGACTCATATTCTAGCTACAACATCAAGAGCGGTATGCTAGCTTCCACATATTTGATTGTATTTCAACATGTATTACGACATTGATTGCTGAATGAAATGCTATAAGTTTTCCTTTATAAAAAAAAGTTTTTGTTTAAAAGTTTAATTTATTTTTTATTGTGAGTAAGCACGCCTTTACTTAATGAATATATTTATAGCTTTATCGGTAAATACTCTTTGGTCAAAAAAATCTCTAAATAATCTATTTTTTATTTGAAGAATAACATAAATATTTTTAGATTTTATTAATATAATTTTATTTTCTATATTTTTTATCATATTCACCTTTTTACTTTAACATTTTTTTCCTCTTATTTCCTTCCACTTTCACTCATATTAAATAAAAAAAATTATGTCATTTTCTACCTTCTTTTATTTTTTTAGCATTCTATTCTTTCAGTTTTAGTTTCCATCCAGACAAAGTGGAACCATTCAGGAATATTAATCTCACCTCTTATCTAATTTATTTTCTCTTAAATTTAAATAATTGTCCACAAAACTACAAAAGAGGATAATCAATTAAGTTGTCATTTCAGACAAAAGACAAGCAAAGCCACAAATTAATTTATGGTTGAATAAGATAAAAATGAATCCCATGTCAATGTCAGAAAACCTAGTATGTAAGATTCACAGGAAACTTCGATCTGCAACAAAAAATATTCACTAAAAATAGAGGCATATATTTGTATTCAAGCATCCTCACTATTAGTGGTTAGCATGACATCCGTTAAAGTATGTGGACTAAAAATGTTACAAAAAGACTAATTTGACTGAAACATAAAGGACTAAAGTAGAAAAAAAAATAAAATACCAAATAAAAACTTTCGTTAAAATAAAAGACCAAAATCGTACTTTGGCTTTGTCAAAAAAATTATATCTATATCTATATTGTTTCAATGAAGTTCACGGTCCTTCGTGTCCTAACAATTAACTCAATCGATTATCTAATCAATGTTATTTTAGCTCAAAACACAGAAAACAAAGAGTAACAAATATTTAAAGCAACAAATAGCAAAGATTTGGGCCCGTTTGTTATAGATTAAAAAATAAGTGATTTTATTGTAAAATAATTTAGAGATTAGTTTTTAGAGATTTTTAAGAAAATGAGAAGTTGTTTTGTGCAACATACTGAAAATCACTTATTTTAAAAAAATCATTCTTAAAAAACAGCTTTTCATGATAAGCTACTCTAAAAAGCTTCTCATATGAAACAATTTTTAGATTATTTTCAGCTTTTTATTTTTTAATAATCTGTAACAAACAGACAACATGTCGTCATAAATTTTTTTTTTAAAAAAATGATTTTTTTAAAAAATAATCCGTAACAAACAGACTCAAAAATTTCTCTATTATAGGATAAAAGCAAGAAAGAATAGTTTTGTATGACTGGAAAACAATATTCTGAGTTTGCTTGAAATCTCTTTTTAAAAACAGTTTTAGTTCTCTAAAACTTTTAATGAACAAATTTGTTCTTCGTTAAATTTTAATAACTAGAAAACAATTTTTAAAACTTGTTGAATACATATATTCACAATTATAAAAACATACTTTTTAATGAAAAAGCCAAATTTTCAATGATAAAAAAAAATGAAAAAACCGAATTTTTGATAATCATAGGGGGATAGAAAATCCTCTTTACATCATACAGAAAAACTAAGTCAAGAGATGGACTTGCATTATCCATCACAACCCCTAAAAAACATATTTAACAAAATTGATAAAAAATATATATATAATTTTTTTTATAATAATAAAACACTATTTATCAAAGAGCACTTAAATAAGATGATTGAGTCTCTTCCAACTTAACTGAAGTTCTAGGTTCGAATCTAGCCTTGAACATGGTCTAAGAGCTTTGCTACCTATTGTGGACCTACACAGCTTGAGAGATTAATCTCTGCAGTTGCGCACACAGATGATATCTTTTTATAAAAAAATATATTATTTATTTTTAAAATAGTTTTTTTTTCTTTTGAAAAACAAATAAACAAAAAGTTGCATTTTGGATTCCCTTCCCTTCCCCTAATTCTCTTGTCTCTATCCTTGGCTTTGTACACACATAAGTCCACCCGCACGCAGCCAATTCCCTCTTCTTTCTTCAACTCCAATCTCTCTCTCTCTCTCTCTCTCTCTCTCTCTCAATTCTCAACCTGCCCTACCACGCAGCAACCTTGAAACTCAAGCAAGAATAACATAACATAACTCACACATCAAAGTAAAACCCCAAAATCTTCAATCACAACAAAACAGAACACTTTCTCTAACACCACTTCAATTCCTTACCTAGCTCCATAAATTTCCTCAATAATCTTCCTACGTTACCTAAAAGCCATGCCGGTGCATCCAATTGAAGACCTTCCTTCACCATTCGGCGACGCCGGTCCGAATTTACCGGAATCGGAGCTCCGGCAAATATCATATGAGATCCTGATGGCGGCATGCCGGAGTTCAGGGACGAAACCGTTAAAGTTCATATCACAGTCGGAGAGGGAAGATAAAGATCAGACTTCGACAACGTCGCTGCATCGATCGCTGACATCGACGGTGAAGAAAGCTCATCATGGACTTAAAACGGCGTCGTTTAGGGTTAAGCGTTCTGTTACGACGGGAGAGTTGATAAGAGTGCAGATGAAGATCTCTGAACAGAGTGATAGCAGAATTAGAAGAGCATTGCTTAGAATTGCTGCTAGCCAGGTGTCAATTTTCTTCTTTCTTTCTTTCTTTTGTTTCTATTCTTTTGTGTTTTTGAAAACAGCTTATAATTTATATAAAAATAGTTTGACTTTGTTTTGTAGTATAAAAGTAATTTATACAATATGATAAGTGCTTATTTTGTAAGCGATTAATTAAGTTGTTTATCTAGACGAAAGCTAAAATTAGACTTCACTTAGTTGACTTAGGTTGACTGCCAGAATATGTTGATGGAGTGTTGTTAAGTGCTTATTTTGTAAGCGATTAATTAAGTTGTTTATCTGGACGGAAGCTAAAATTAGACTTCACTTAGTTGACTTAGGTTGACTGCCAGAATATGTGTCCGGCGACACTTCGATTACCTGTATTTTTAGAAAAAAAATCAAATTAAAACCGGCGTCTGTGTGTCGGTGTCTTTGTGATGTCCGGTGTCCATGTCTGTGTTAGTTCTTCATAGGTTGTGCTTGGTTGCTCCGGTTCCCAACTGAAACTGATCATTGTTTTCTTTTGATAGCTTTAAGTTATGCAAAACCTGATAATATGGTCTACGTAGTTAGTTAATCATGATTTGTAGGAACAGATATTGATCCATTCTATCTGCATTGTCAAATCAAATGTCCAATGATATTGCCAATTGCTAAGTGCTAGCTATTGAATATCATTTCAAGTAGCACCTCTTGAAATTCCATCTAATTTTAGTCAAGAGAGGTGAATCAATGGGATATAGTGTAACTTTAGATACAAATCAGGGTGATGTGTCATTTCAAGAAATCTCAAGGGATGTTAATTTGATATACCATGCTGTATTATTGAAACTATTCAATATAAACGTTATTGGACTGGCGTGATCTCAGCCCAAAGTCATTGAACGGTCCATATTTGAACAATGGCATTGGTGATAGATAGCCTGGTTTTCATCCTAATATGATCAAATTGGCTCCCCCATTTTCAGCACTTTGTGTAATTATGCTAACTAATCAATGTGACTAGTCATGATTTCAAACTGCTGAAGGCAATATTGTGGTTGCATAATTGCAAGAGTGATTTCCACTCAGCTGCTGCTTTTCTTTTGAAAACTTTTGCAGCTGCAGTCTGCATTGCGGTGGCTGCAAGCCTGCAACGGTTATAGTAAACCAAAACACAATGCAATGGCAGATGCAACCACAACTACAGTTTAAAACCATATGATTATTTTTCAAAAAAAAAAAAAAAGAAAAAGAGACAAATACAAGAAGCTAATCAACATCAGCTGTTGTCTAATTTTATGCACATGTGGTCAGTTATATATATTGTTATTGTTTTGAATAGGCAATCTGCATTTCACTTTCTTTTATTGCTTGTTTGTTGATTATTAAGTGTAATATATTTCCTAACACTGCAAAAGGTTACTCTTCAATTCATTTTTTTATGATTTGGCGAGTACCAAAATTCAAAATCTCGACACTTTAATTTTTGCTCCTTACATATGATTAATCACTAATGATAGCTTACTAGGTCTTTGTTCATGAAATTAAAATAGAGAGGAATTCGCATGGAATCGGTGGTTCTTCCATTAGAGCTAATACAATTGTTCAAGAGTTCAGATTTTCTTAGTCAACAAGAGTATGAGGCTTGGCTGAGGAGAAATTTAAAGGTTCTTGAAGCAGGACTTCTCGTGTATCCTCACCTTCCATTAAATAAAGCTGACACTTCTGCACAGCAACTCCGACGGATTATCCGTGGGGGCCTTGAGAAACCGATGGATTTTGCAAGCAGCGGTGAATCGATGCAAACCCTTCGGAGTGTTGTTATGTCTCTTGCTTGCAGATCATCTGATGGGTCTGTTCCTGAGACATGTCATTGGGCTGATGGGTTTCCAATCAACTTTTGGATCTACCAAACTCTTTTAGAAGCTTGTTTTGATAATCATGCTGAAACTTCAGTGATAGGAGAAGTTGATGAGGTCTTAGAGCTCATTAAGAAGACCTGGGTTATGCTTGGAATTAACGAAATGCTGCATAATATTTGTTTCTCATGGGTCTTATTTAATAGGTATGTTGTCACTGGTGAAATGGGAAATGATCTGCTGTCTGCATCCTGTAATCTACTAGCAGATGTTGAGAATGATACTGAGGCCATGAAAGATCCTTTTTACTCGAAAATTTTGAGTGCCACGTTGAGCTTGATGTTGAGTTGGGCAGAGAAAAAGCTCCTTGCCTACCATGATGCTTTCAACAATGGTAATATTGAATCGATGGATGGTATCGTATCTCTTGCTGCAATATCAGCAAAAATATTGGCAGAAGATATCTCTCATGAGTATGATTGGGAGCAGAGAAAAGCTGATGTAGCCTGCATCAGAGTTGAAAATTATATTAAATCATCATTACGTGCTGTTTTTACTCAGAAACTGGAGAAACTGGACCCTAGTAAACATCTATCTAGAAAACAGAATAAAGCTTTTCCAATTCTTTCAGTCCTCGCAGAAGACGTTACTGAACTGGCTTTTAAGGAGAAAGCGATATTTAGTCCCGAACTGAAGAGATGGCATCCTCTTGCTACTAGTGTTGCGGTTGCTACCCTTCACGTGTGTTACAGAAATGAGTTGAAGCAATATGTCAAGGGTATCAATGAGTTGACACCTGATGCTATAGAAGTGCTGATGGCTGCTGACAAATTAGAGAAAGTTCTGGTGGAAATAGCAGTGGAAGATTCTATTGACAGTGAAGATGGTGGTAAATCCATTATAAGGGAGATGCAACCTTTCGATGCTGAAGCTGTAATTGCTGGTCTGGTTAAGTCATGGATAAGGATCAGAGTGGATAGACTGCGGGAATTGGTTGACAGAATTCTTCAACAAGAAGTATGCTAAATTTTGTTGCTCATAACCTATTCGAGTTGACATTTCTTTTAATGAAACAAAACAACTTCTCATTTTCTTAAAATTCTCTAAAAACCAATATCTGATTTATTCAACAAAATCACTTCAAGATGATTTTCAGATACTACCATTACATTGTTATTAGTACTCCACAAAATATAGTTTGCAAATTTGAAAATTTTATTATAATGTTTAACTCAACCATCTTTCCCTGCAGGCATGGAATCCAAGGGCGAATAAAGAGGGCTTTGCTCCTTCTGCGGTTGAAGTTCTACGTTTCATAGATGATACTGTGGAAGCTTTCTTCCTGTTGCCTATACCCATGCATGCAGATTTGGTTCCTGAATTGATGTCTGGTCTTGACAAATCTATCCAACAATACATTTTGAAAGCGACATCCGGCTGCGGTATATATTTACTGCATTAGCATTTGATTTACCAAATGAGTCATTCAATCCCTGAGTGAGTAGATTTTCCTTTTTTTCATGATCTGCAGGGAACCGCGATACTTTCGTACCAACTTTACCTGCATTGACTAGATGTTCAACAAAAGCAAAACATGGTGTATTCCGCAAAAAAGAAAAGTCACAAATGACTCAGAGGAGGAAAACCAATGTTGGAACCACAAATGGAGATAGCTCATTCGATACACCCCAGTTGTGTGTTCGAGTCAATACAATGCAGCGAATTCGCATGGAATTAAGAGTTTTGGAAAAAAGGGTAGTTGCCAATCTTAGCAATTCTAAATCTGCTAACGATGATGATATAGCAAATGGGGTAAGCTTCAAGCTTTCTGCATCAGATGTGGTAGAAGGTATCCATCAACTCTGTGAGTGTATAGCATACAAAATCGTTTTCCACAATCTACGTCACGTTCTTTCGGATAACCTATATGTTGGAGAAGCTTCATCCACGAGGATTGAGCCTTTTCTTCAAGAGCTTGAGAAATACTTAGAAATAATCTCATCAACAGTGCATGATAAAGTCAGAACGCGAGTAATTATCGAAGTAATGCGAGCTTCTTTCGAAGGGTTCCTATTGGTTTTATTGGCCGGGGGTTCATCTCGCGCTTTCTCTTTGCAAGATTCTGTTATAATAGAAGAAGACTTCAAGTTCCTAACTGACTTATTCTGGTCAAATGGGGATGGATTGCCAGCTGAATTAATAGAAAAGCATTCTGCCACTGTTAGAAGTGTACTTCCCTTGTTTCACACAGATACTCAACACATAATTCAGCAATTTAGTCAAGGAATGAATGGTTCTTCAGCTAAATCGCGGCTTTCGTTGCCTCCAAAATCCGATCAATGGAGTCCGAGAGAACCGGACACACTTCTGCGAGTTTTGTGTTATAGGAATGATGAGACAGCTGCCAAGTTCCTTAAGAAGAATTATAACTTGCCTACCAAAGTCTAACAATTGATAAGTAACACTTCTGATATCAACTTTATTGGCTACATTGCTGGTTTAGAAATATGGTGCTTTATATTCAATAATGCTCAAAAATATCTTTGTACAGGTGTGGTGAATATTTTGCTAACTAATTTGTTCACTTGTGTTCAGCTTGTGTCAAAATTAATTTCTGGCCACACTGGTGTTGGTGAAGATCCAGACAGAGTGTGTTTACAATATAATGAGATGAGATATAGTTTTTTTTTAACCTTTTTTTTCCATCCACGAACTACTTGAGTTTGAACATGTAAATCTATTGATATTGTTTAATAGAATAATTGTGTTATTTTTTGAAGAATTTTTCTATTGAACAATGCGTAGGAAGTGAAACAAAATTATTTATGCAAGAGTCTGAAGATTTTCGCAAAGGTGACCAAAGAAAGGCTAAAAGGTACTTTTAGTTCCTGCAAATGTCAATAAAATTCAGTTTAGTCCTTGCAATTCCAAATTTTTTAAAATAGTTCCTACAATTAGTAAACGTTACTACTTTAGTCCTCTCATATTATTACTTTAGTCCTCGCAATTCCATTTAAAAAGTGACTTTTAGTCCGCAAATGTCAAAAATCAGATTTAGTCCTCCTTTTTAAGAGTAAAGTAATAAAAGAGGACTAAAGTAGTAACGTTTAATAATTGCGATGACTATTTTAAAATTTTGGAAATCATATGACTAAACCTGATTTTCGATATTTCAGAGTGACTAAAAATACCTTTTAGCCCCAAAGAAAAACAAGTGGTTTCTTTTTATTGTCGACTTGTCGAGTTACTGAGAGAGTCTGTATATTCCAAAAAAAAATGGACAGGAAAAATGCTAGGAAACCACTAGAAATTAAATTGTATTTGTCTTTTTCTCTCCTGTTTTAATATTTATCAAGTATAAAATAAAAATCATAAAATCTACTCCATCTTATTCTATTTATCAAGCACTACTGTTATTTGAAACAGAAATGTTATTTGAAATGTTCGAAATGTTCCTGTACACTAAAAAATGTTTGTACATAGGTGCAATTTTAACTAGAGCACTGCTATTTAATAAGAATTTTCTGAATAAATGCACTAGAAGCTAAATTATAGGACACCAAATAACACTACACACTAAAGCTCTGTTTGGTAAAAAATAGCGGATAACGGATGAGCTAGTTGATAGCGGTTGATATGTTTGGTAAAACTAGCGGTTGAACTAGCTGATAAATGTAAAATGACATAAAAAGATATATTTATTTAATTCATGATTACATTTATTTAATAATGATTGAGAAGAAATTTAAGAAAAATAACAAACGTAAAAATGCCGAAAAAAAGTGAGACGTTATCCGCTATCCGCTAGCGTTTTTTGAAACGCTACTTGAAGTAGAGTTTGAAAAAACGCTAAACGCTACCCAAAAAAGCTAAACGCTAGTGCTTACCAAACACATGTACTCTTTATCCGCTACTTTCATCCGCTATCCGTTAGTGGATGGACGCACCAAACAGAGTCTAAACATCTTATTTTGTTATTCCCTTATTCTAACGTTTCTTTTCTTACTATCCGTCATTTCTCTTTTAAATATGGTTTATTAATGTGGTTCAATAGATGTTTAACGAGTTATTCTTATACAAATTGTACCACTAACAACGTGTGACTCATACAAACTTAGTTGATGACATGCAACGCATAGTTAATTCAATTAATGATTAAGAATGCTAAAAGAAATTAACCATGATTTGGAATTGTGTTAGTCGTGTGTCAAAATTCTAAAGTCGAGTAGCATTTTAAGCTTTAGAATTACCTTATATTTTTACTTTAAGTCAACTGGTCAACTGGTTGACATCGCGTCGTTTAACCAATTTAGCCCTATTGTTTTTACCAAATTGGCAAAACAGTGGAAGTTCAACTTTGATGATTGTCAACAGTATGGTTGAAAATAACATCGCGCAAAACTCGTTCAATCAATTTAGTTTTCTTGAGTCTTGGATTTTTCAGCTTTCCTCCCTAATATCCAAATTCTATTGCAATTTTGGTATTAAAGCAACAATCTAGTGCTTATCCATGGAGGATGTGATGTACGGATCAAAAGGAAAATGACAATTTGCGTCGATCAGAATGCTTAAATGAAAAATCAAGGTTCTGGTCAAAAGCAGTTTGAGTATTGAATTTTTCGGATTTCCTCCCTATGATCCAAATTCCGTCACAATAAAACTAATTCAGTACTTCCATATTGTTGATGCAAATAGATAAATGCCAAGTGTAGATGTCTAAAAAATCGACAAAGAAATCATTTTGATCAGGGGCATTGTAATTCCAAAAAATTTGTTGGATCATTCCATAATACTCAAGAGAGAGTAACTAACAGTGCCGGCAAAATCTCTCCATGGCCCTTGTATTAGTTGTATACATGTGCACAAGAACAGCGTAAGAAATATGCTTACCTACTAATAAATAAACTGAAAACTAAACTAAAAAGGATTCCTTTTCAGTCCTTTCTTTTTAGAGGCAGTTTTTGAGCTTGCTTTCTGCCAAACACAAGACAAGATATCAGTTATGGCTAGGTTAAGTGATTTTCAATCAAATATAATCCAGGAATCTAAGGCATAGAAAAGCATTGTATACGTACAGATTTTGCTTTCTTAGTTTTTCCTCGAATTCTGTTCCTTGGAGGCTTCAACTTGTATATCCGCACCATCCAATGGTGAGTTGTGAACACCTGAATGGATTAAGAACCAAGACTTACATCAGAAGACCACAAAGGCTGATAAGAAAAATTGAAAGAATGATTGCTCCTGTGATTTACTATTAACTATTCACAAGACTTCTTTACTAATCCAATAAATGTCAACTACAAAACAAACAAGCAACATAATATAGAAGGGCAAAAAATTTCAAGGATAATATTAATTCGCTTATATAATAAATCGACAGTTTGAGCTCTCGTGCATTTTTCCAGTGGCAGCTAAGCTAGATTGATAGTAAATGATAACTGTCAGATGTTATTTGAAGAAGATAATCATTAGTTGGGCAGTACAAGGAGTATTGGAAAATCAAGCACAGACCAACACATAGTAGTAAAAAGTAAAATGAAGAAGTTTATCAATAGGTAAAAAAGTTGAGACATATATACCCAAGTGCACAGAGCACAGTGTCAATAGAAAATTCAAAATGTTACGAGATACACAGAGCCAGACGACATTCATAAAAGGTTTACTAAATAATATCCTCCCTCCTCCCCAAGAGCACAGAGCACAATTTCAATAGAAAATAATCTCACCTCTTCAAAATGTGTTAGTTTGAAATACTTTTTCCCAATCTCTGTCCGCCTCACTCTGTCAAAAGCTTTACCATCTGTCTCACAAATCTGAAGCAAAGCAAGGTAGAGGAGTTAAGTAGCCAAACAGTTGAAAACAGATAATTTTCTGAACAGCTAATTTCACAATACAACTGACAACTGACCTGTAATATGAAAGTTTATACATGAGGGAGTTGAGCATTGTTGGTGTGGCTTCAGAATCAATTCGATATTGACCATCCCTCTTTTGAAGAAGTTTAAAAAAAGGAGGCGTTAACACTACTCATAAGCTGAGTAACTATTGCAGGAAGCTAGAGAGTTGTCAAATTTCCAAAATAAAAAATCTGTCTTGATAAAACAACCCATAACAAGTGTGACTTACCAAGTAGTCTGGTTCCTTAATGTGAGGGAATACACCACCTCCAATACGAACCATCCACAGGAACTTGTTAATATCATCACTGGGATAGCCCACCAGTCCTAATGAGAATGGCGCAACAAATCAGAAGAGAAAAAATTGGATAGTCTAAATATGAAAAAAAAAAAAAAAAGAAACTGACCTCCAAAGACAACAAGAACATATTTGACATCCAAAGAGTGGAAAATTTCCCAAGCTGCCTTTTCTGGAGAAGACATGGCAGTACCAACAGTAGCAATATGTGTGTTATTCCAGGTATTATTGTCAACAATGACAGTTCGGTTAGCCATGGCAGTTGTTTGGTATCCATAATCCCACCAAGATGCCACCTACAAAAAAATTCATGGGATCAATATTTCTCGCTGTCCATATATAATGTGTTGGACATTTACTTTCCTTTTAATAATTGGAGGTGGTGACACAATCTAAGGGAGAATAAGAATTTCGAAACTAAAGACATGGTTAAAACATGAGTAAATCAATATATCACAATGTGGTTAACAAGTATAATACATCAACCAAAGTTAAAATGCCTCCCTCGAAACTATCTTATCAGGTGTTCATAAATTATAATTTTCTCATAACTATAAAGAACAAAAGAATGTAGTACTTACCATTCCAATATAATGATTAATAACGTCTACTCACCAACTAAAATGGGAATGGAATCAAAATGTTCATAGGACCAGGTATTTTTTTAGCTACAAACTATGCCTTCAGTTAATTCAAAACATCTGTCTAATCATCTCTAGTCTCAAATGCATTTCACATTCCATGATGTCAAACAATTGAAAATAATAAAATTCCATCATCAACGGCCTCAATGGCAACTAACACAACCCGCACTTTTGTACATTTAAATATACATTGCAGAAAATTTATTTAATTTTGAATCGTATAGTTTCAGGATTCGTACAAAACACGGGAAAGCATGCAAACTAATCATCACAGTTTACTTCGCACAATTTTTCAGAAAGAATATCATAACCAGTCATAAATAGTTCATTCCAAAATGTCTACAACCCAGATAAAAAGTTAGTACACAAACACACAAATATTTGAGCAGAAAAAAATATGGAAATGCAATGAAACTCACTTTATCATCTACTTCTGTATTATGACTCAACCAAGCATAAGCCTCCCTAAAATCATCAAAAACATGAAGTCCATCATTTGTATGTGATGTTAGAACAATAGAAGGGGCTGAATAAGCTTCGGCTGCTGCCCATACACTGTGAACCTACAAGAGAGATCACGATTGTGAGATCACTGTAAAAATCAAGAAAGCTTTATTTGTTTTGAAATACAAAAGGAGCATGAAGACACATTGATGTTTGGAAACAAATAATAAAAGATTAATGTAAGAATACATCATATCCCTAATTGAGTACTAAACAGCAGAGTCAAACAACTGTTAACACAGCTTACCTAAAAGTGAAAGTAAACTGCAAAGTAACACTAACGACATTAAAAAAATTAGTTAAACGAAAAAAGGAAGAAATAAATATTAAAATCCAAGTGGGGAAAAACTAAATATCGTATATATCAAATAATAGATAATTAGAAACATGTAACGGTTCAAAAACGAAGTTAACTTCAAATAAACAAAGTAATGCTTTGAAAATTACCACATAGAAGGCACCTAACATCACAAGTAAGAGAATGGCAATGATGGATGTTTCCAAAGGCAAGATCAAGAGTTTTTTCTTAATAATTTGTGACTTGCTAAGAGGCTTTTCTACAGCTTCCTTTTCCTTCTTCTTGCCCTTCTTTGACGTCCGTTCCTTTGGTGTGTCCTCAGTTTTATCAGTTTTCGCCGTATCATTTGGCACAACGCTTTCAGAACTGGCATCCCCTGCCTTGATAATCAAAAGCACAATTTGAGCAAAAAAAACTAATTAAGTGACTAGAAGAAAGCAACGCTACATCTGAAGACAATTTGAGAACAAATGCTTACATCAACATGAGAATCAAGTGATAGACTGGGTAGCTGAAGCTTAATTGATCTGGTGAAAACATCAAAAGCTTGAGAAAGAGCAATTCCAGACAAGATGCAAGCCGCGGGAGCAAGTACAAGCATCAGGCGAACCTGATATTTGACAAGAATATGTATTCAACAAATAATAAAAAATGTTCTAGAATGAAAATGTACAATCTCAAGATTATTCTTACCATGACGCCAGAAAAATATACTGATGTAACAATATAAAGTACTACAAAAGAGCTAGCATCAGATAAAGGTGAAAAGCATGCCTGCAGCAATAAGCATAAACAACACTTGGTTAATATATAGTACTGCAGGAAAATCAAACAATACATTTTTATTTATAAGAAACTCACAATTATGCCAGCTGGAACCAAGAATGCCAAGACATTAATATCCATAAAGTAAGAAGGCCAAGTAGGTGGCTGATGCTCACTAACGCTAGCAATGATTGGTATATACTTGCTTGCATAAGTACTGTCACACCACAAACAATTGAAGTACTTGGGATTGGAGTCAAACCATATCGAGAAAATATTGCAAAATGACATAAAGATGAACAAATTAAAAAGACACGCCTTTTAGCCATTTTCAGTAACTCCATAGTTATTACTCCCTCCATCTCATATTAAGTGTCGTTTAAGGTAATGCACATGTCTTAAGAAAATCATTAATTGTGAGTATTTTAAATATCAATATATAAGGGTTCTACTGGAAAAAATTCATACTCTCTTGATATTCTAAAATTACAAATAATTTGAGACAAGTCAATATTCCAAACAGGACACTACGAAATTGAAGGACCAACAAGCACCTCAAACAGAGAATGGCATTTTAGGTGCAATATATGTTTAAGTTACTAAAATTGTTTCGTTTGACAGCTTTGAATGATAACAAGGTCAAACATAGCACTGACGGATCTAGTAGACTTAAACTTCTTCCACTCCAGCCCTTTGTGGGACTTGAAGCTACCACTGCTACAAGTACCGCTATCACTGCACCACATACTGCCCTGCATAATAAACAAGAAAAAACAGAGATTAGTTTCATTTTCCACCTGCGATGTTTTGAATAGTCGAATAAGCCAATCAAAAGAAAACCCACAGGCCACCAGAAACAATTAGTGCCATTGCTACTTTGAACATTTTTGGTGAAAGTATGCCTTTAATATAGTACACTAGAGCCACCACATGGATGATAATGAAGACCTGCACAAGAAAAATTAAGAAAAGCGATCGTAAGGTTTCAAAGAAATTGATTGGTTGGAGATAAAGGGAAGCAGAAAAATGAACAAAATGATTGACAAATAATTCATCATGTAGGTCATATCATATGCTCAATAAAGTTGTATTAATCATGTTGGATTCTATCTTTTGATAAAAATTTCCCACCAAAAAGAGAATTATTAAGAGATGTAAATCATAGGATTCAAGCTGGGTAGGAAAAATGTTGCCACCATTATTTCTCCTAAAACGGTGCATCTCAAGCTTGAAACAATCTTAAAAACATCCCAAAACCAAAAAATCTTTGTGGCGCTGAATGTTGAGTGATAAAGTGCCAACAAGAGCATAAACTTCAGCGTTGTGAAGATATTAAGCAGTGGAAGATAAGTTTGGGAATGAATGTGCTAAAAAGAAACCTATAGTGGATGACAGAATGTGCCCTAAGATGGTTTTGAAAGGCAGAGAGGAAGAACAATGAAAATTCTTAAAGAAGTCATTAACAAATACCTCAATCTAAATAAATAGCCTTCACAAAAAAATTGGTTTAACATATAACACAATGGCATCAGTTGATCTATGTGACCTCCTCCACCTAGTGGGAAAAAGCTTTTGTTGTAAAATAAGTGTTCAAAGTTAATCATGACATATGAGTAATTTTCATAGTTATCAGACAAAGTAATCAACTATTCCAAGTTTATTAGCCGATTCTGAAAAATGGACTCACTAAAGAGTTACTTAAACTTATAAGTATGATAACTTAGCACAAAACTTCTTCCCTCTAAAAAACCAACAGAAAAACAAAGAATATTCATCTATTTAAAAACTTTTTATATGATAAAACAAATCTTACTGCAAAGCCAATAAAGCACAACGTATTTGGTAAGGACCACAAGTGTCACTGATCTTTGAGGCAAGTTCAACATAATCCAGAGACTGGGGGAAACTCACCAGAAATGATGCAAAATGTTCTGACGTCATTACAGCATTAAATCCAACAACAGGTACCAAGGAGGCCAACAGTGTGCCAAGTACAACCTATGTTGAGAAAATCATAATGTGAAACAGGATCAAGATAAGAGGAATCAGAGAAAGTATTCACATTATAAAGTACAAGTTAAAGTAACACTTTCAACTCCCTCAAATATTATCCAAATTACAGTTTACTTTATCAAGCACAAGTTTACATACAATTTATGCACAATACTACAATTTCAACCGTCACATGTTAGTCCGTTGAACTTTACCAAAGCTCCAGTCCAAAACATGTGACCGTTGAAGTTGTACATTTGAACAAGTGCTTGATAAGGTTTAACGAGTGTACAATTCTTAAGTACAATTCAGATCCAGTCCAAGCACAATTTATTAGCTCGTTAAACTTTACCAAAGCTCCCTCAAATATTATCCATATTACAGTCTACTTTATCAAGCACAAGTTAAAGTAACAGAAGGGAAAACATTTATTTAAACTAACACAATCATATGACTGAAACAGATACTTACAAGAGGTGCATATGCAATATAAAGTCGAGAAGAGTAGCGGCCAGTTATTATGCACAATAGCACATGCATTGGAATAAGATTAATGATAAAAGTGTATCCTCCCCATGAGCAAACCTACGATACAATAAGCAGATAACATTAATAAGATGAGGCAAAGGTCAAATAACAAGATAAGCAACATCATAAAACCTTACCATGTAAAAGTACGCTATTGAATTCAAAGTGGCATAGAAGAGGGACCCTGTATTCAGTGTCTAAATGACATGTAAATGTCGAGTTAGAAATGTCAATTCAAAATGGAGAATACAGAAATGCAATACACAAAATTTAAGTGATATCTATACAAAGAGGCATATAGAAAGGGAGTTCAACCAGAATATTCAAATCACATTATAGGACGATGATAATAACCCATTCGATTCTAATAAGGAAAATGTTGTTTTGTACGGGAAACGTATCGCAAGTTGAATGAATGGATGAATAGATAGGTTGGCGCATGTAAGTGAGGTTTGCAGTTATTTTCAGAACCATTCATTTCATCCATGTATTGTTGTGCATTCTTGCTTTTCATACTTAACTTCGTAACAATTTTTCTATACTGAATAACATTACTGTTCCAACATTTCCTTGGAAATTTTCAAGAAACCCCTTACATAAGTAAGGCCATTCAATCTAAAGTTAAGTTGTTTGTTTCATAGTGCACCTTAATATAGAGATAGAAAGTGAAGATCAAAGCAAATATAGCAACTGCTTCATTATCATAGCTACCGGCCACTGATCGAGATATATATGAGGGGACCTGCAAAAGATTTAAGATCAATTATAAGTGAGAGGGGAGTACGGGGCCAGTAGCCAAAACATATTAGAAAAACAATAACAAAAAGTCATCATACATTACAAATCTATGCATCACCCAACATGGTTGTAATTCAATCAGCGTAATTTTAATTAACAAAAATTTGTTAAACATTCAAATATAGAATGCAGAACCGCTAAACCAATAATTTCAATGACTAGTTCATTACAAACATTAATGATAATTGAAATGTTTAATTAATAATCAGTAGGAAATTTGGATGATGAATAAGTCACAAAGGTTGTTGATAAATTCACCATAGCCAAAATAACCGCTGCTGTCAAGCCAGCCCCAGCACCCTTAACCTCCTACAAAAGGAAGCAGCTTCAGTAAATTACCGAACACATAAAATAGCGAATATACAAGACATAATTTTAGCATGGACAAACCTTTGTCAAAAGATAAGTTGCCCAGGAAGCAAAGGCTGAGAATATAGGTGCAGTAAATACACAAACAGTTTCAACCGAGAGAGGGATGTTTAAGGAATTCAATACCCTAACACAAGAAGGAATGGTCCAAAAATGTCAATAATCTTAAGTAAACTTTGATGCAATTGCTTGAATGAATATTTAATATCACCACCATTTAATCGATAGAAAAGTTACAGCATATGACTGCCAACATCTACTGTGTATTTAAAATACCTACCACCACAAGGTGCCTGCTGTCAAGGTCAAACCAGGATAGACAGTCCCACCAATTACACGGCCAAGGGGATACCTTGAAACAGAAGAGTAATACGGACATTACATCTAGAAACATTTAACAACAACTCGATGCATTAAACACCATATAATATTGAAGAAAACAAGTTCAATCCAAACAGTGGTTACTTACCAAGTTCGGTCATCAAACCAGTTCCAGAAATCATATATCCCATTCTTTGTCAAAAACTGAAACAAACAAAAATGTCTATCAACTTTTGTGACCCTTTGTCCCGCTGAGATCAATAAAGTGCATTGAACATACTTATTATTTGATATAAAAATAAACCACATGCATTGTGCTACTATTAAGATACAAAATATAAGCTTTTCTATAACTATTTTCAATAGCATGTATATATTGCACAGGTCAACTACACTAGTATTGAAACAAACAAAATTGCCTATCAACTTTTGTGACTCTTTGTCACGTTGAGATTAAAAAAGTACATTGAACAATTGTTATGTGGAGTAATGAAAAAAAAATCAGATTTCTAAAGCTATTAACCACCACGAGAGCCTTAGTCCTCCAACAAAAGCAGTAATAGGTGCAGAACAGTATCATTCCAAATAATGCTCACCTGAGTGACTCTGTAGTTGAAATAAGGATCAAATTCATGAATAACACTCTCGTACTTGATAACCTGTAAACAGTGCATAAAAAATGTGATGGACTGCTAGAGCAACTCTGGCAACAAGTGGATATAGATAACCTACTATAACACTGGAGAAAACAGAAAAAGAACACCATGATCCATAGTTAGTAAACCCGGCCGGGTCACTGGTTGTACTGCATGACCCGAATACTACTAAAAGATAATAAAAATAGGCATGACATGTATAAATTCATACATTACACCATCATTAAAAAAAAATTACCATACCTTAAAAATCTCCAAAAAAATCTCAACACAATATTAACATAATTCACCAACACATTCTTCAAATTCAAGAGCTCAAATTCAAATCCATTACCATAAGGTCCATTACAATGTAGTTTTGGTTTTTTTTTTTTTTAAAAAAAATGCACAAGACTCGGCCTTGGTCACGGGTCATCGGGTTGATGTTAACCTGATCAAGTTGATCCGGTTCAAGTGCGTGACCGATATGCTAAGTGACTCAACCCAGTTGTGTGACCGGGTCAGTCCAGGTTTGGTAACTATGCCATGATCTCAAAATATCATTCAGAGACATGTAATTTAAAAAATAATGGATTGGAGTTTAATGAGTTCTCAGAAATGTCTACACTATATCATCTATATACACAACAATAACAACAACATATGAGTGTCATAGATGCAAGCTTTTGGATCCATAACCATTGAAAAGAAATTCTATGAAAGTATAATTTTACAAATTAGAATTTCAAACAGTAGGAATGCTTCAATTTAACATCTAATATAATGATATTGTAACTGGAAAATTCATTTCAAGCTCATGAAAATTTGAAATGACATAACATATAATGAAGCTAATCTCATCTTACATTGCATTACATTGATTCAATCTAAATATAACTTCGACGCCACAACATTTTCAAACACTGGATTTTCAAGTCACACAAAAAACAAATTATAAACAGTTATGGCTATTTCACAGAGATTCTATTATCTTATCGCGAAAATAACTATAAACAGCGATTTAATTTAGTAGATTGATATAAAAAACGACGAAACGGTTCAATTGAGCGATTAACCACGGCGATGAATTCAAAAGAAGACAATAGCAATGAAAAAAGAGGAGCTGAAATGAGGTTAGGTAATCAGATCTACGAAAGTAGAAGAAATGGAGAAATGCTTACGGAGAATAGACGGATCGAGAAGGCGAGAACACCGATCAAGATCAGGATGAAGAACGCGAGTACGTTTCCAAAGGCATGCCTGAGGGAGGTACCGTTTTGAACTTCGGTGGCCGCCATTAACGGCCAAATTAAGCTCTGAATACAGAGATAGAGAGAGAAAGAGAGAGAAATCTGAGTTTCAGAGTGTGACTGGGGTTTATAGTATAAGTCGTTGAGGGAGCAAGAGGAAGACTGGGTTGTGATAGCATGCGGACGAAAAACATGCAACTCTAGTATGAAAAGACAATATTGGGTCTATATTTTGTGCTTAATGACTAACATATCCTTTCTTTTCTTACGTGGCAAATTTCGGTTGCTCTTTCGAGAATTTTGAGGTGGAAAATTGCCGTGGGAGTCATTTGATTGGCTGCTGACTCTCTTAGGTACTCTCTCTCTTCAGACAAAAGTTTTTTTTTTTTTCAGACGATGTTGATTAAGTTAATTGCAATAAAATTTTTGCATTCGCTTTCAAAAGAAAAAAAAATTGATTTTCAGACAATGATGCATGATATGAGGCTGCTGAAGGTGCTAATGAGCTTATTTTCATGTTATTGGAATTCCTTGATAAGGAGACCAGAATTGATTTTGCTGTCCTAATTCGGTGCTTGTGGCATAGGCGCAATGATTTAGGCCTTTTGTTTTCGTACCCCCCTCATTCCCTCCCACACCCCCATAATCCAAAAAATTCCAATAATACCCCTGTCTTTTTAAAAAAAAATAAAAAATATTCAAATTTTTCGGAATTACCTCAAAATAAGGTAATTAGGTTCAAAAATAATTGATAATTTGAATTACCTTAAAAGCAGTATTTAGGTTCATAAAACATAAAAAATTTTGAATACCTCTAAAAAGGTAATTAGAAATTTTTAGTTTTTATTAATTTTTTAAACTTTGTATATTGAATTAATATTTAAACGCGTTATATTTTGGAACTATGATACGAGCGGTTTACGATTTAAATAACAATACGTCAAAATATATAAAATGAAGCAACATAAAAAAATAATATAATGTACAAATACAACTACTATGGGTCCAAAATGTTTAACAATGATGAAAATAAGCACGTGAAGTGGGTGAGCGTGCGACATCTAAGGCATCCGGGTCAATCTGCAAACTCTCTGCACCTCTCCTCATATGTCTGGGGACAAGCGGGCTCGATGATATGGTGGATCCCGAGTGGCCGTGGCTCGCTCTGCTCGTGGGTGCAGCACCGAGTAAGACGCACCGTTACAGTTTACGATCGTACCAAGGAAGGTAATCGGGGATCGCACTTCGCCGTGGTAGCCCGCCAATCTACTAGCCCGCCAAAATGTTCGCGCTCGAATCGATACATCGGTAACCCTGTATGATCTGTCGCGAGAGAGGCATTACGAAATGGGTGCTCTAGGGATCCTCTGTAGTGCTCGAATCGCCAACGCACTGCGCATGCGGCATGTAGGAGCAGCGTCATCGCCTAAAGCAACCGACCTCGGCAATGGATATGTTCGACAAAGGAACATATCGCTGTGGTCATCATAAGGGGTGAGGATGACATCCCCACCGCAGAGCATCTATCCGCGCCCTAAAGTCCACCAACTTGACTTTATCCCACTTTCGTTCCCCCATTTGGTGGCACGTGGTCGATGCGCCCTAGCTAACACTTTCAGACCAACGATCAGGTGGGAAAGTGCTCGTAGATCCAAAGATTGAAATAGTTAAATTAAAAATAATCAGTTATTAATATATGTTAAATTTAATTAAAAGTTTTAAATTAAAAAATAAATAAATGATTACGGAGGAGTGTCGAGTATCCGCCGAACCGCAGTCGTATAAAAGAGGCGCGCCGTCATTTGGGTGTAGAGGTAACTAAGAGCGGCTATACCCCAAGACCACCGACCACACACTTTGAAGATCTGGCGAGATACATCCACCTCACCGGCACTAATGTGTGACTCTTGTCACCCGAGAATGGTGGTGCCTATCGAGAAGAGCATGTAGCACCGTGCGTACTGCTTCATAAGCACCCCGTGCCATGTTCGCCTAGTAGTAGCGTCCTCTACCAGAGATCCTCGAGATCGCCTCTGTTATCCCTAAGCTCCCGGATGACGATGCTTCGATCCATGCCCAAACGATCCACACGCCCATGTGAAGAGCCTCAGCAGAATCAAAATCGCTGTGGTCCAATGGGGTGCCATCCGGCAAGTGGAGCAAAGACGGCCACATCATCCAAGGTGATCGTCATCTCCCAAAGGGCATGTGGAATGAGCAGTCTCGGGATGCCACCTCTCCACAAAAGCGAGATATCAACTCATGGTTGATTCCCTCCGAGGTGTGATGTCCAACTCGAGAAAGCTTAGCCACACGCAAACGATTGCTCTCACGTGGGTGGTGCTCAGAGGTCTAATCTAGAAAACTTACGCCGTGAGATACAACCTTGGTTTAGAGGTGAAAAAATTAAAATTAAACCATACGTTATTAAAAATAAGTAATTAATTGTTGTTAAGTAAAATTAAAAAAAAATTAAAATTAAACCATACGTTATCTATCCGGGGCGCAGCTGATGCGCGTATCCCGATGTATAATCAATGGTGGGTGATCCACAGTGAGGGGGCGGTGAACCTCCTCCTCCTCAACCTCCTCCTCAACCTCCTCCCGAACCTCCTCCTCCTCCTCCTCCTCCTCCTCCTCCTCCTCTTGATGCTGACCCTCATCCTCCTGCTCCTCCCAAGCCTCCCAACCGTCATGATACATCTCGGGTGCTCCTGTTGGTGCCGCATATGGTACTCATAATCGTGGTGGTCTTCTATCCGCCGCTCATACCGGAGTGAGGCCGATTTCGCCGAGGTGAGGCTCGTGCTCAACCATCTCTACCACTCGCACGCGCTCTCTCGCGCTCGACGACGCTCGAAGCATGCCCAGACTCACGAGCCTCTGTAAAGTGTCCGGAGAAGGAGTATCGCTACTACTCGCCTCCCGAATCTTTGTGCTCGTCGTCATTTGCGTGGTCTTTGCTCGGAAGACTCGCCGCTCTACGTTGTCCGATCGTCTACTCGCCATCATTGTTAAAAAATAAATGTAATTAGAAAATATTAAAAATTGAAAAAAAAAAAAAAAAAAAAAAAATTGGGATTTTGAGATTACTAGGTAATTAGAAAAGAATTTTGAAATACTCAGAAGTGAGGTAATTAGGTTCATAATTATGAACCTAATTACCTCACTGAGGTAGATTCGAAATTCTTTTCGAATTACCTAGTAATTCAAAATCCCATTCAATTTACTTACTTTTTGAAATTATGTTTTTGAAATGTGAAATGTGATTTTGTAAATTTTTTGAGGTATTTTTGTCCATTTGAGACATTATGGGGGTGTGGTAGGGAATTAGGGGGGTACCGAAAATAAAACCCAATGATTTAATCTGGAAGTGTACTCAAAAACTGATTTACATTGATGTTCATGAAGCTCGGTTCTGGCTGTATGTACTATGCAGGGGTGGATAATTATTTTTATACCTTTTCTCTTTATTTGGTTAAGGACCATATTTTTCTGAATATTTAAAATAATTATTTTTATACTTCTTCTCCATATCTTTCGAAACTTGAAATATTTATTAAATTCATTTAGTTCAGTCACTACAAATTCATTTATTGAATTCCTTTCTTATTAGTATCAGCTATATTGGCACCGACGAATGATTTAGTTAAACTTTTTAACTATTCTATATTAACTTTAATGCTCACACGCATGAGTTTTTGAAAACCATAGTTGCTTCAGGTGTTCCAAATCATATTTTGACACTTAAAATTGGTGAACGTGTTATGTTGTGGATAAATATAGATCAATCTTTGCGTTTATGCAATTTGAACAGGTCTAACAATAAGTAGATTGGACAAATATGTTATTGAGCAGGCCGTTATTTCGAGAAGCAATGTGGGGCAAAAAGTTTATATTCTGAGATTATCGCCAACACCACCTGGTTTATAAAACCTCAAGAGTTTCGACACAAAATTAGAAGACTAATAAAACCAATGTTATTGAACCCGGACCGACCCGGTCGGTCGGACCATGAAACAGTGCCTAGGTCGGTTCGAGTCACCTATTGAATCATGGTTGTTCCAGACCCGGTGCGACCCGTGAGCGGAAGGCCTCGACCGGTGCGACCGGTGTTGACCCGATCGGTGCGATCCGGTGTTGACGTCGGTGCGACGGTGTTGACCGATCGGAGTTCTTTGATTTGTGCTTGTTTTTATTTTTAAGTAAACGACGCGTCTTTTTCTTTTTTTTTTAAACAAAAGCTAAATTTGAATTCAATCTTTCTTGTTGATTTAACTTTAAGATTTTTATTTAATTTCGATGCATCTTTTATGAGTTTTATCATTGCTTCTAGCTTTCTTCAATCTTTCTTTTTCTAATTCGGTTTAATTTTAACATTAAGGTTGTTATTCATCTTTCATTTCGGTTTAGAAGAAGCTGTTTTGATTTATCTTTAAGTTCTTTCATAATTTCAATTTTAAGTTATGTGTAATGTTGAAGTTGTTGAATGTAGATCTTTGAATCTTTAATCTTGAAGTTTATTTTCAATGAAGAATGATATTTAGTTCTTTGTAGTTGTTGTTGAGTTGAATATTATTCAATTTTAAGTTATGTGTAATGTTGAAGTTTGTTTTCAATGATGAATGAGTAGTGAGTTTTTGGACAATTTTATCGTATGGTAAAAAAATTCATAGCTCTGCGATATGTGAATATACAACATGCCTAATTTTAACAGGTTTTAGTAGTGTCACGGGTCATGCGGGTCAACTACTAACCCCTCGGTCCGCTCATTAACCCAGTGACCCAATGACTTGCTCTGGTCGACCTCCGATTCGATTTTAATAACATTGAATAAAACATCAAAAGATAGGAGACGAAGTGAATACATATTAAGATATCTCAGACATATATTAAGTCATCTTGAACTTTAGTTATTATCACAAAATTAATTTAGTGGTTTTTTTTTGTCCAAATTTTAGTGGTTTTAAATCCAGTCATCTTAATATGTCTGGTTTGTAAAATCTCATACATATAAGGGATTGTGATCCCCTGCAGTCAAAAAAAAACAGCAGGTCCTCCATTCATCAAAAATATGAGAAGACAAAAAATTGAAGGCAATATTTGCAATATTTTTTGGACATGAAAAGACCAACAGGTCCTAAAGTTTAGTACAAATGCAGAAGAATGTACAAAAGGTGACTGCAGACGATTTGAATCCCATATTAAGATCGCTCAGGTAGTGACGCTAGTTCATGTTCCAAGCGGGTTCACAGAGATAAGTGGGTGTTGGGCTTGTAAATCAGGAGCTTGCTACCTACACCCCTTATTTTTACCACAAACACCAATACAAGTAAAACATAAGAAATTATTGATTTAATAACTATAAATACTGCAAGCAAAAAGTTGAAGTCAAAAAATTCTGATACAAGTTCCAACATGTAGCTGCAAAAATTGGCAAATCAGAGAAATCAAAAGAGAATAGATTTTGGAGAACGCAGAAGCTACAAATTGAAGCTTCAGTCATGCCGACATGCCGTGGTTTTCGGGACGAATCGCACGTTTCGAAATCAAGTTGGAAATCACCCAATCAACTTCAAAGCGCTTCTCACCCGAACTGTAAGCCACGGGAACAACAAACTACATAATGCAACACATTGCATGGATACCCTATTCACAGGAATTTTATCAAACACGTTAAAGACGTTCTCACCCGAACACAATTTCTCATTTTTATGAAGGGCAAACTTGATAAATCATACTCTATTCACATTTTAGGAACATAAACGTGAAACGAAAACCGTACCTTAAGCCAGAGAGAGAGCGGAGAACCACGAAGCTTGAGGGTCGATGTTGGATGATGTTGGTCGGCAAAGATTCGTAGTTCAAAAAGAATTTTCGAAAATAACCGAAGAGATTACTGGATGAGTCGCAAAACACTCCGATGGAGTAGAGAAGAAAAGAATGATTTAGGGAGAAGAGAAATTTGGAATATCGTAAAGTTTCGGGGTGAAAAACGAAGTGAGGAGTGGCCTATTTATAGGCGCAAAACAGCTTGGAGCCCAAGTAGCTGTTGCGATCGAACAACTATATACGGTCGAATAAAACGGCTCTATCAGAGAGCTTGGAGTGCAAGTTTAGTTGTTGGATAAGAATTCTCAACAGCCAAAAATGACTCTATTTGATTAGAAGCGCTAACAACTAATTCAGTGTATCCGGTCGGTTACCACCAAAAATAAAATAATTTATTTCGTAAAAAATTAATTACACCTCACAGCCCAAGGCTCGGCCCGATGGACGGCCGTGCGGCGTGTGGTGGTGATCGTTAGTGTGCGTTCTTTCCCTTTTATAAAACTAGGTACTCGGACGTACATTAGTTATCGGCAAAGCCGTTGGAAACTGCGCACTAAAAAGATGTAACAAAAACTAGTATATATAATTGATAGTGGATAAGCTATCTATTTTAATTTATGTGTTTGATAAAACTAACGGTTAAAATAACTAATCAATGTAAAATGACACAAAATGATATTTAAGTAATGATTAAATTATTCAATGGTGACAAAATGTTTAATAAAAATAGAGAAGCAATTTAAGTGAAATAATAAGAGTAAAAATGTCAAAAAAAAAAAGTGAGACGCGTTACCAAAAACTTGTACTCGTCATTCGCTAGTCTCATCTGCTACTCGCTAACAGATAGCACGCGCTAAACAGAGCCTATGTTTGGCACGTGTTTTAAGTATATTTGCTTCTCATTTAAGAGAAATACTTTTGTAGACATCCAATAATATATTTCATATAACTTCACAAGGAAATTTTGAGGCATGTGTATAGCCTAATGAATATCGCCTATTTTGGTCTTTATAATTATAAAAAAAAGTTAAAATAAAATAAAAAATCTTGAGTTTAATTATGAAAAAGCCAAAAACAAAAGTGACCAATTGCAAACTCAATTGAAATGCTATATATATATATATATATATATATATATATATATATATATATATATATATATATATATATATATATATATCAACCATAATATTTGGAAGAATGAGGGTGTGGCAAATCTAGCTAGTATATGAGTTCTCTTATGTTAACCTTCTAGTAAATTCCAATTCAAATGTTCATGGAGTAATTAGTAAAGCACAAACGTCCAAACAAAAAAACCTCAATCATTTATGCCATTTGCAAATAAGATAGCTTAACTTTGTAAGTATCTGTAAAAAAAAAAAAAAGCCACATTTCCTGGTGAGATGTCAAAGAATTATTGTTCAATCTCATCTCATCTCATCTCATATATTGGAGGAAGTGGAACTACTTTAGTACTTTTGAGTAAGTGGTTATATTGTACTACTCAAAACGCCTTTTATTTAATTAATAATTAAATAAATAATCCGTTTCTTAATAGATAATTAATTTGGGTTGGGATAATGGGATCCCTATTCCCTCCCTTTATATATATATCTTCACTCCCATGCCATTCCAAACCAGTATCTCTCCCAATTCAACTACTCTCTCTCTCTCTCTCTCTAAAGGAAATAGAAACTGATCAATAATATCAACGGTTGAAATTAAATCGAAGAATGGAAATGGAGAGAAGGCAATCGATGGTAACAAAGAAGAAGGTATGGAAGACAATACGCATAGTGTTATTCATGTTAACAAAAGGCATAGCCTGCAAATCCAAACTCATCGCCGAGTTACTTAAACGCGCCAAACTCGCCGCCGCGGAGGCCATCGCCAACACCCTCACTCTCCACCACCACTCCGCCTCCGCCTCGATCTCCCCTCGCGACTACGAATTCAGCTGCAGCAATAGTCCCGCCATCTTCCCTAAATTCCGCAACAACAGACACCACCACCACCGCCACCACCAACACGAGCAGCATTACGACGACATTTTAAAGGTTCTAGAGATCCTCAATAATAATAATAAGAATGAGAGTGAGAATTATTCATGTCATTCTCCGATGGTGGCATTGCCTGGGTTTGGAAAAAGTCCGATTGGGAAAAAACTGATAAGAATAACAGACTCGCCGTTCCCTCTGAAAGCTGATGAAGGAGATTATGATGGACACGTGGACGTTGCAGCTGAAGAATTTATTAAACGGTTTTATAAGCAACTCAACTTGCAACAGAATTTGGTTTCTATTCAACCACCTTCACCTTACTACCATAACTCCTCCAGGGACAGATAGATATATAATACACCCTTAAGTAAATCCAGTGCTTCTAAATTGTGGTTGTGATTATGGTGTGAACCTTGTTGAGGATAGATACCTCAAAAACCGTTATGTTGCCGTTGTAATTACAGTTGCGGACCGCAATTTAAAACCATGTTGTGATTCATCAGATTTTGTTTAATCTGTGAGTTGATTGCTTTATCAGATCCATGTTTATGCAATACTATATACTATCAATTTCGTAATTTAATTATAAGAAAGTTAATTTATGTGCATCCACTCATTTCCTGCTAAACAAACAAATTAAAGGGGATTGTGTTTGTGGCTTCTTTATATTATATGCTTAATTTGTCCTTCTCTTATATTAAATAGCCACTAGAAAGTCACACACATAGCTGTTAAGTCTCAAGTTCGAACCTGATACATAATATCCAGCATAACAGTTTCAAATTGATGGTAGTAGAGAGATTAAAGAAGGGAAACACACTAAATATGTTTTTGTCCTTCAGTGTAGGAATTGATGGTATTGCTTTTCAAGGTTGTTGAGTTTGGAGTGGATCTTGTTTTTATTAGCCACTTCAACTACTACTACTACTATTTCTTGTCCCTCTCCAGCAGCATTATTGATTTATAATGTTGGTTACATTACAATCCTGTTGCTCCATTTACATAGTTCTTCTTATATTATAACTTCTGATTAAGACACCAATAAACTGACTTTCACTATTCTATAGTATATATAAACACCATAAAAGTCTCTTTACTTTTTGTTAGGTATCCAAACTTTAAGAATCAAACTTGATACCACTCATAAACCAAAAAAAACACTTCATACCATTCATATATTAAACGTATGTAGTCTCTTTATTTGAATTTATAGCATAATAATATGTAAATGTTGTTTGTTTTTGATAATATGTTACAGTATATTCTTAAATAATAAACACAAGGCAGTTGCGTTAATTAAATATATTTTATGTAACATGAATATGTAATTACATTTATTTTATGCAATTAATTAATAACTAATGGATCTTAGTTTTGTCAAAAACAAATTAATGGATTTTAAGTGGGACAAAACATTTGTGTGGATCGATGCATCGGCTAAAGGTCGAGCCTAGGACCAAATGATTACGGGATAGTGCCAAAAAATGAGTGTCTTATAGGATCTAGAGTTGGGCATAGACTAGCAGAAGAAATAGATATTTTGAAAAATGTCTTGTGATCAGTCACACAAATGTTAAAGGAGGGCCAACAAGAATTGGTCCGAGCAAGTGGGTCCAACTTTCATTTTAAGGTTTCGAGTTTTTAAGTCTTGGGTGTCTCAGCAACTAGGCGAAGGTGGGGTGGGCCTTGAACAAACTTGGGGCATATTGCTTGAACAAGGTTGTCTCAAACAATTTGGAGGCCTCGTTCAAATATTAAAAACTAGGTGCTTAATTATACTTTTATCAAATGAATCCTTAGAAATTGAGTTCTAATTATACTTTTATCAAATAAATCACCAAATACTCAAACTATTTTATTTAAATTGTAAATAATATCTCAATACAACATCAAACTAATTATTTTTTTTATAAAATAGATATACCCATTTCTTTAGGAGACTCTAAAAAAATAGTATTGGGCTAAAGTCCTGTGTAAGTGTGTAGTAGCACGACCCGCACACCCTAATATACATCCCTGAGCTTGAACTCCGAAAAGAACAAAATTCCAAAAATAACACTTATATATATATATATATATATATATATATATATATATATATATATATATATATATATATATTACTTTGATATATCTAAATTATTTAGGGCTCCCTATTATGACTAGACATTCATTATATGTCCCTGACTTGTTGCATTTAAATGAAATACGAACAAAAACTTGTTCCATTTTGTTAGCAGCTTAATTTATATTAAAAAAAAGGCATGAAGAGAAAGTAGTACCATTTTAACGAAAAGAAAACGAAAAAAGGAGAAAAGCAAAGCACAAGTGGAGAAAATTACTCTAATATTATTAAAAAGTTGGTATGAAAAATTGTGAAAGTAGTGCTCTATAATTGAAGGCAATCAGAGTCATTGTCAATCAATATAAGGGGCTCTTTTCTTCCTTTGTGGAACCAACGTGTAACGTACATATACAATCTAAGAAGCCCTCTTATCAACCAGAAATTTTGCTTTTAGCCTTGTTGATAGTTTTACTTTTTCTTTGCATGGAGTTAATTTTGATATATTCTTTTGTAGCTAACCAGCTTCCAACACTTGGCATACATATTATGGGACATCACATGATCAATTATTGATTTAAAACACGTAGTCCATTATCAACATAATCATTATTGGACAATGGACATCATTTGACACTTTATATATGTATGTGTAGTACTAGTGTGACATCTATCTCGCTCAAATTAACACTACAAGAAAAACATCACACGGACAAATGCAAGAAATGAAAATATTTGCAAGAATATGAATTCGCTTACTGACGATTTTGACAAATTTTGGTGGCAAATCGATGGCAAATTACACTTTTTTAAATAATAAGTTCTCGCAAGAAATGCATTTAAAACAAGTTTTTCTTGTAGTGTAAGTTCAAAACATATGTAAAATTGAATTTTGATTTTACTCTATTTTAGCTTCTTTTTTTTAAATAATCTCATTCTTTGTTTAGCAACATCTTTTGGTTATCACGTTATTGGTGTGTATTATCCATCAATTTTGTCGGTAACTAATCTACACTAGGACTCGGACTGCCCACGTGTACTCGGTTTAGCACTAATTCGCAATGCATTTATTTGAACTTTTTGAATAAAATGAAAGAGGATTAATTAATGAAAATGTAATAATTAATTAATTGTATCAAAATATAAATAGTGGTGATAAGCAAAAAAAAAATATTATATTAATTATATTAATGAGTCATAAATTATGGTTTACATTGAAAATACATTGATTAAGCAACTGTGTATTCCATAAAGAAATACCATTATTGTGTGCATTGTAAGTGTTTTTTTGGCAAAAGAAAAAAGTGTTTATCATTAAAAAAAAGTGTTTTTTTGGCAAAAAATTTTGATACTAAGGAATTCATTAGTAATATATAGTTACTAAATTTTTCGGCTATCATTATACAACAATCTAATGATTAGTACATACTAGCCACAATTTAGTTTTTGTGATGAGTGGGCAGGTAAATGAAAATACTGTTAGTATATTTTTGTCACAATATAACTTTAGTGTGGTCAATAAATTTTTTCATTGATGGAGAAATTACTATTATATTCATTAATTTAGTAACAATTACTAAATTATTGCTTAGTATATTATAAGTGGGACTCTTTTTTTAAGAGTAAAACTGATTTATAACTGAAAGCGAACAAAAGGATCAAGATAAGGGTCGACCGTTATGTTTTATAATTAATTAATTAATCAAGATTGGTTCGTCCGTTTCTTATAAAAAAATTAAAAGTGAATTTTTTTTTTTTTTGAGATTAATTAAAAGTGAAAATTAGTGCAGTGGCGAATGGCATTAGTGGAGCCGATTTTTAAAAGACAAAAAATCAAGCTGCTTTTGGTCTCTTAATTAAGTTTTGGTTTTTATATGTCTGCTAAAATTAAATAAAAAAGAATGATAGGTTAGGGGGATATTTACTATAGAGGAGAAGGGGGGAGAATGGAAAGTAGTGTATAACGTGGGAGCATTTTCTTTCCTTCTCTGCTTGCCGCTTCAATCGGTGGTTTACGTTTTTACTTTGTAGAGAAAATATTATTGCGTTTTTTAATAGCTAACAGCAATTGAGTTTTGCTACTTCCCTCTGTCCATCGTAATCGTAATCATAATCATAATCGTAAAGAATATCGATGATTCAAATTGGTGAGAAACTAAGTACCGGACAAGGCAACGCTAGGGTTATGAGAGAGCGCGAGAGAGAGCGTTGGCGTGCGGCTAAAGGAACGACCGTGGGCCGTCAACATGGGGGCGGCGATGAGGAGGGATGGAAGCTAGTGCAATATAGGAAACAACAGTCACTTCGTCACCATGGTAAGATGGATATCGCTGGTAACTGGGAGGGTAGTACCGAGGGCACAGTGTCGTTCTTCTTCTCCGATTTTCCTGATTCCCATGGGGCACACGAGATGTTTAGGGCTTTCGTATGGGAAAGTTGTGGAGGTTGTGATCCCTCCAAGGAGGAACAAGTGGGGGAAGAGGTTTGGCTTCACTAGATTCGTGGAAGTTCATGATCCGAGGCTTTTTGCGGTCAAGCTTGATAACATTATCTTTGGAGCCAACAAAATCCATGTAAACATTCCACGGTTTGGGAGGGAGAAGTCCCAAACGGCTGTAGACATGAAGAAGCGTAGCGCAGGGTTTGGTGGAGGATGTCCACTTGCTCCTCCGGTGGTTCGCAAGGAATGGCGTCCGGTGTTGGATAGACCGAAGCATGGTGGTATGACTTACGCAGATGTTGTGAACACAAACGGTAAGCACGACAGAACTGAGAAGAAGTGCTTCGGAGAGGGGTGTACGTGTGACAACGGAAGGCCGTTGGTCAGTCCGTTTGGGCAGGCCAAGGATGTCTATGAGGTGAGGTACAACAACTCTGACGAAGAGATGGAATTGTTTAAGAAGATGTACGTTGTCGTAGTTAAGGATGCTGGTAGTACGTACATGGTTCAAGAATGGCTTCACATGCAGGGGGTGTTCTCGATTAAAGTAACACCTTTGGGTGCTACTCTTGTCTTACTTGAAGAATCGGAGGAAGGTATGATCAAGCGCTGTTGGAGGATGCTAAGGAGTGGGTAAATGAGTTTTTTGAGGATATTCGGCAGTGGAATCCAAAGGAGATAGATACGGAATGGGTGGTCTGGGTTAGGTGTTATGATATACCGGTGAATGCATGGAATAATGAGTTCTTCTTGGCTTTGGCTCGGAACGTTGGCACTTTCTTGGGTGTGGATGACAATACGAGGAAGAAAAAGTATGGATGTTGCAAGAATATTAATACGGACGAAGTGTTTTGACGTGTTCAACAGGATTATCCATGCGCGGATTAACGACATCCTCTTCTAAGTTAAAGTGTTGGAAGAGTGGTTTGGCTTTACCCAGGGAAAGACGGTTGAAAACTCAAGTGATGGGTTGGATTGTGAAGGTGACAGCAGCGATGACAGTGATGATGGGGACGGGCCACCTTTGTTTAGGACTGAGTATGATACTGATGCGGAAGGAGAGGTAGGTGAAACGCCATTAGAAGGTGAAAGGACAGCAATTATGGAGAGCATACTTGTAACTGTTGCGCATGGGACTATAGCTAATGATGTAATTGCCTGTGCTACCAACACTGAGAATGTGGTTGGGGGCATGGGAGAAGGTGAGGAGGTAGCTATTGGGAAGCTTGATATAGCGGAGGAAGTAAATCCCATAACTACGGCGATTGATGTGGCTCCAACTTCTAAGGGGGGGAGAAACCGAGGCACCTAAATCTAAGGTAATTAAGGAACTGGTTGTGGAGGACTGTGAGTCAGACATACGAGGGCTGGAGGGTCAAAATAAGGGCCGAGTTGTTGTGACTGGACCAGTAACCTCTGGGCTTCAAAAAAGCGAGAAACGAGTCGCTTCATATGATGGACCAACTCTTAGCAACTCTTTTGGGCTTTTAATGAGAAATAAAAAAACAAAGCAAAATCTGGTAGTAATAACAACAAGGTGGGGGAGATAATCAAGGGGTAATTGTTGGATTTGTGAACGAGGAAGCTAGAAGCTTGGTACATACAGATAGCATTCCTACGGGATCATCGGGGTCTACAAATTTACAAGCGGTTAACCGTCAACCTCCTAATACCAACTTATCTCTTTCGAGTAGTTGTGTCTTTTATTCATAAGCTTTTATTGGCTATTGATTCAGTATTGAGTTTGTTATAGGATTTCAAATCAGAGTCTAGGAAGGAAAAATAGAGTTGACATGGATAGAGAAGAAACTAAAAAGGCAAAGCAAGGTATTTGAGCTTCATGCTCTAGACAATTATAATGTAGCAAAGAAGGCAAAGAGAATAATTTGTATTAGTTAGTGAGTCATACAATTGACGAACAATTTTTTGTAAAGCCATGTACATGTATGAATCATGTTTTGTTTTAATATTGTTCTTTATAAAACTATTTATTTCTAATATATAACTTTCATGAAATTGGATAGTGTATTATCTAAAAGATTTTGATATATGTTCGTTCAACATTTACATATGCATGATTTTTTCTTATATTTACGTAGAAGAAGCCATTTTTATCCCTAATTAAAGAGTTGAATTGTTTTCGTTTTATTATTATTATTATTATTATTATTATTATTATTATTATTATATATATATATATATATAACATTGAATTGATGTATATAAGTCAAATACGCAAACATAAATTTATTATAAACATAAATTTCATGTCAATTCTAATTTCTTAATTTTCAATTTCATTTATTTTTAATTTCCTTTTTTTAACATTTCAAATTCTAAAATATTAATTGGTGAAGAACAAAAGAAATAAATAGTAGTGTCTTTCTATTTTCTATGATTTATGTTTCTTCATACACATTCATTTGATTCTTTTATTGAAATTGATGGTCATAAAACACTTCCCAAAGTTAATATTATAATAAATTTTTAAAGAATTCTTTCAAACATACTTTGTCAAGACATTGTGCTTAGTTTCTTCATAATATACATTTTTATTCTAGAGATAGGTAAATGAGAGAAAATGTTTATTGTTCGATGCATTTGTATGTCTCTTTAAAGTACATTTTGTCGAGACATTGAGTCCTTTTCTTTATATAATAGAGAAAATGTTAGTTTTTTTATGACAAAGAGAAAAATGTTAGTTGTTAATTTATTGCATTTATACAAAAAAAATGGTTTTCTGATTCTAATATTCAAAAATAAGTGTAGCATCTTCTTAATTTATATAGTTTGTTAATCCTTTTTTTTCAGTGATTTTAATTTATAGTGTTTAATGTGAATTTTTTTTACTATAATATTGAAATTTTTCTAAGTCATTATTACGTCAATGAATTACTTATGGTTGTGCGCTTCTCTAGAAAAGTCTCCAATCCATACCGAATCAAGTAAAAAATATGATATTAAAAAGACTTGAGCTCAAGCATTAACATAAAAATTATACTCTTCTCATTTTTATTATTTATATTCAACTATTATCAGTACCATCTTCATCCTTTTAACTTGCACATGTTCAACCATCATTTTGATATTTCTCCAAATAAATTATATTAAAGTTCTTCAATTTTATGTTTACTTTAAATTTAATTTATAGTTTTGATTTTAAAAGAAGAATTATTAATTGTTCATCAAAAAGTAATAAAGAGTATTGAACTTTCGTTTTCTATGATTTAAGTCTCAATATACACATTCAATTGTCTCTATTATTAATATTCATACCCATAAATTTAATATGTTAAAATTCCTGCATTATATAAGAATATTGTCCCAAATAAATAATTTTTATATAATAATTACAACTAAATATTTATATTATACTATATTCTTAGTATATATAAATTATTTTATCAATTTGAATATTTTATTATATCAACTCTAAAAAAATTTAAAATATTTTATAACAATCCGTGCAGCACACAGTCATTTCCCTAGTAGTTCGTATTATATGAAAATAGATTTTCTGCCTAAGCATATGGAGAGGACAAACCACACCCAAACTTGCTACCCCATTTTTGTTTGTTGTCTTGTTCATGATAGCAATACAAGAATAACAAGTAAAAAATGTCAATGTGTGGGCTGCTTCAAGACAATAGACCCATTTTGCTTCTATCATGAACAACATGAACAATCAAATCTCTAATACATCAAGTTATCAAATCATAGATGTGTACCACCATCAGAAACGCCAAATCAAACAAAGTTTAACCAAACTAATAGATCTATATCAAAGAAGTCCCCTAGTTAATCACCTCTCCCCAGTCTTCAAAGAAGTCTCACAATCATCCACCCCATCTTTTATCTTGAATTCCTTAAGCACCGTCGCAATTGTATTGTCTTCTTGGGGGGCACCCGTCTCCAATGTCTCAATTTGTTTGCCATCGATACTCTGTTGCCCATCATTTTCGATAGACACTGGTATCATCATCTGAATTTTCATTCTCACGACCATCCTTACCACACTCTCCATCTGCGACAACTACATCCTTCCCATTTCATCTATAAATCTCAGTGGTGCGCGCTTCTCTTGTATCTTCTTCTATCTTCTTCCCCTCTCAATGGTTGTGCTATACATTATTAGACGCATCAATCTGTTGCATCACATTATCCTCCTTTGGTGCTCCGCCATATCCATTTGCATCAACTTGCAACTTGTAAGCTAGACAACATTATAACAGGACGTTTATATACTATGTATATAACAAATCCGAGATGTATATCCATGTCGATCAATGGAGTTTGCACACCATATAAAAGTTCATCAAATTCAAGCCGATATGCTCCGATATGCTTCCCTATATGAATACTTGTATGATATTAACTCTTGAGTGATATCTTGGCATATTGATGAATGTTTTTCAACACCTCTACCTATCAAACCAGCTACACATTGGTAACCGCAGTTAACATCCTAGTTACTATCGACCATCTATGTCTGTCTCCTTTTTACTTCCAATCCCATTCCATTGAGGTGACAATTACCCCTCTTTTAGGCCCATGCTTCAGCCAACCCCCTGCTACTCACCAGACACCCCCAAATTTGGTTTAATCCCAAATTGTCCTCACGTGAAAATCAAGTGACAGACAAGAATGCACCGTTCGGCGCTCGCGTAATCGAACCAGTTCGATTGGACCTCCATCGAACATTAAAAGATACACGGTTCGACGCTACCAGATTCGATCAACCGTGCGCCGAACCGTATGTAATTTTTTTTAAAAATATAAAATTCAATTTCAGTAAGGGCTTTTGGTCTTTTCACCCCATAAAGTGGTGTCTAGTGAGTAGAAGGGAGGTTGGCTGAAGCATGGGCCCTCTTTTATTGCACTATCTTCATTTGATGCTCCACCATTTTCATCTCATGGTACATTGTGTTCTCTTTTATCCTCGTATAATGCTTTCTAAAGAGGTTTTTACCGTAGCCAATTAAAGAATAACCAAAGAATGTAGGTATATGACATTCTTTTTTCTACGTCACCTAAACCATAACACATACAAACAATAAATAAATATATCAATAACAAAAAAAGAATAATGGAAATTTTTCTTATTATTAAAGTTTACTATCACAAAATTATTGTTATTGACCAGAAGCTAAATTTGTTGTTTAAATTGTGTTAGTCTGTATTTTTGGTACAATGCAAAAGATAATTCGGAGACTCTTATGAGATGTTGGCACCGTGCCTGTTCTGATCGCGATTCTGCGAGATAGGTGACACCGTAATTTACAGTAATGTTTTCTGCTGGAAACGTACATTACTGGCGGATTTTTTCGCCATCCCGCGGATTTTTGAAAAAAAAATTGAAAATCTGTCGGAAATGCATATTACCGGCGGATTTTTATTTTTATTTTTTTGCCATCCAACGGATAAAATATATATTTTTTCAATTTATTTTTTCAATTTTTCAAATTTTAAAATTTTATATGTAATTTATTAAAAAGTAAGAAAGGCTGTAGCTGTTGAGTACTCCCTGGTCTATCTTTGCTGTGCATGTAAATTTCATTCATTGTATAATTAACAACTTGTTTTATATTTATTTTCAAGTACACAATGCCAGTGGCTTAAAAAATATTCCGAGGGCTAACATAGCAATATATTCAACAACGAAATAAATAATTATGAATTAAAAAATTTCTAGAAAAACAAATTTGATTTAACAATAAAAACTGAATTGGAAATTCAAAATCACGTTGTTCTTGGTTAAATATGTTTTTGGTCTCAATAAAATTTGAGAATTTTGTTTTTGGTCCCTATACAAAGTCTTACTCACTTTGGTCCATATATTTTCCTCTGTCAATATTTTTAGTCCCTCATGACTTTTAATAGCGCTTAGAAATCGCTATTAGAAGACCCAAAAAGCGATATTTAGTCCCGGTGATCAAAATTGAAAACATGAAACACTCCGTTTTCATTAATGGTAGTTTCGTAAATAATGAAAAACATGTCTAATTGAAGTGGAATACTTTCCCTAATGTTTTGCATTCTTTTTTGTTACATTGTTACATTCTGGTTGCTATCGACTTGCTACCTTATTATTACTTTTTCAACAATTAACTTTCTTTTTAGAGCTATTTTACCAATTATATAACTGTTACTTTGATTTAATTTAATTTAATTTAATTAGTCCATACTTATAAAAGAAACCATTTGATTTTAAGAGTATTAATTGTGTATTTTGATAAATAATTTCATTAAATATTTATTTAATAAAGTATTTTAATTAAATACTTACTTATTTTTTTTTGACGCAAATACTTACTTATTTATTAATACATCCCTAGCAACTTTGTCTTCACCGCTAGTTGTATTGACAATTTCAGCAGCATGATGATATCAACTCGCGGGTTTGAATTCCAGTGTCTCCGTGTGGAAGAGTGTGTATATGGATGTCAATGAGTATCCAGGGGGTAGTACTCATTGCTACCCGAATGATATTTGTTCCCTTTTCATATCTATTTGGCTATCCGCTATGCGGGTATTTAAGGAGTACGGATCCTCGCAATTTATCGAATAAATTGTCATCTCCAGTTTTTCTGATATTAGAAGGACACGTGATTTACTTATAAATCAACGGTTGAGATTGTTTTTTATTTCTAATTGAATTTTAAAATGAAAATTCAACTGTTAACATTCACTTTTCGCCTTCAACCTCTATCATCCCTGTGTCGCCATTTTTCCTGCATCGCAAATTCGCAATCCATCCTCAGCCTATGTCGTTGCGTCCTTTACATGATGGTAGTGGTTTACCGTGTTGATCTGCAATTTGCTTTCTAGGATTTCTTCTTAAACAGATATTATAAAGAAGAATAAGAAGAAATACACTGCCTTTTAAAAAGAAGAATCAAATCAAGCATCATCATTTTCACAGAGACTATTCCAATTCTTTCTTTCTGTTATCAAATATAAAATATAGGAAATAATAAAGATACTACATTTTAGTCGGTTCTTTTTTGTGGTTACATTTTAGCCGGTTCTTTATTTTATAGTAGTATAAGTATAGGATAGATGATGATTTCTGTTTCGAAATCGAGCGTGACAAACTGGAACAAACGGCAAAGCGGTGGTGATTTTGCAAAGGGAATTGCGCTTAAAAGAGTTTCAGGTTCTGCGACGTGGTTGGTTTCTCTCACGCCTTGAGTTTAATTTTTATTAAAAAAACTTTAATTATAATTAAAAAACAATGTCAGCCGTTGATTAATAAGTAAAACACGTGTCCATTTAATATTAGGAAGACTGGAGATGACAATTTATTTGATAAATTGCTCAACCATTTCCATTTACATCAAACCTGTAAGTATCCGATCCTTGTATCTCGTGTTCTCTTTCATCGTGACCAAGTATCCCGTGTTCTCTTTCATCGTTAACAAGTATCCGATCCTTGTATAGTGCTCTCCAAAGATGGTCATCTTTATTGTAGCCGATTAAATAATAAGCAGAAAAGGTAGGTATAAGACAACCTTCTTTCAACGTCACCTAAACAATAACACACTTTAACAATAAATAAATTATATTAATATATAAATAACAAAAACGGAATAATGGAAATAGAAATACTTTTATTATTAAAGTATACCATCACAAAATGATTGTTGTTAATGAATGCATAGCAAATGGGAGAGAACCCTTCAGAAGGTTTGTGCTTTTGAGGTATATATATGTTGTGCTGCCTTGCAAACTCAATTGTATAACGTGACACCTAAATGCAGTGACAATTACAAATCCCATCCTTGTATCTATCCATTCACCTACGGTTTTTAACATATGCTCAAAATCATTTGCAAATGCTACTCACACTAGTGGGAAAAACGGATTTTACATCAGCAATTTATATCGGTTCAATAACTAACAGATATAAAAAAGGAGGCGGTGACATTTTTGAAATTTTGATTACATTTTTCATATCGGTTGAATAACTAACCGATATGGATAACGATATTGATATTGAAAACCCAAGAGGCTTTAGCGCATCGTTCTAACACCACGCGAGAGAAAGGTTTAGAGCGTTCCATCTGCTACTGCGAAGAGAACCCTAACCCACGCGATATCACTAACGACATCTTTATCATCACAGATCTGGTAACGTTAATGAAACCCACAAAAGAAATCGAAATCAATTAAAAATTGGAACCCATGAACGAAATCAAAACCCATAAACGATTCTTCTATTCTCTGTAATTCGATTCGATTCTTCTAAACCGCTCTTTGACCTCAAACGAAATCAAGCTCAAAGAACGATTCTTCACTGTAGTTCGATTCAGATGGAAGCAAAGAGAACGCAACGTAAACCCCCTTTGATTCAATCGTTTTCTTTGTTCTTAAACTTTTGGGTTTCGTTTATTCATTTCTGGGTCTGATTCAATTGTTTTTTTGGCAGCGTCCACGTAGTTGTTGCGCCGTCGATGGGAGCCCTACCACGTCGTTCTTTGCGTCGTCGTTCTTTGCTTCTTTGCTTTGCGTGTGTGTGGGTTTCATATATATAATCGATTTTAGGTATTTAACTTCTCTCTTTTTCTTCTCTGTGAGGTTTTCTTGTTCCCTTTCATGATTATTGCAATTCACTCCACGTTTGGATATGATGTTTGTTTAGGCTGGTATTGTAAACGATAACTTCATATCTTCTATGAAAAAGGTTTGTTTACCATCTCAGATGAATTTCTCTAATTTACTAATTTCTCTATTTTGTGGCAGATAAGCTGATACAGTATGTTAGGACCGATATAAAAAGTGATTTTCAATATCGGTTCAACTAAGAAACCGATATAAAAAAAGCGTTTTATAGGTTTAAAACTGACTTTCCATAACGGTTCCACTGGGAACCGATATAAAAAACATTTTCCATATCGGTTCTTTAACCGATATAGAAAGCGCCTGTTTTTAATATCTCATTTATCTATATCGGTTACGGAACCGATATGAAAAACCTTTTTTAACCGATATAAAAAGCTTTTTTTCTAGTAGTGTCATCTAAATTTATCTTTTCAACGTGATCATTGCGTACTGATGGATGATTTTCACCACGACCTATTGAACATGCTACGCAACGATAACCACAGTTCCCATCACATTAAAGTTTTTTTATGACTAAATGGATTTTTACTAAATTAGTGATTTCCGTTGGTAGTGGTTAAAGTTTTTTTTATGCAATTCTTAGTGATTAAATTGATTTTGATTTTAATACTTTTATTAGAGAGATTATAGTAAATAGTAAATTTTAGATGGAGTAAAATGAATAAAAAGGAAAATGAGATTTAAGGTAAAAAATGCACTCCTGCTGACGCTCTCGTTGCCGCTCCCGTTACCATGTGTTTACCCTGGTTTTCTATATGATTTAATATTAATTTAGTCATATTCATTTAATTATAAAAAAATTGTCATTTTTTGTAATGGTTAATGTTCTTTTTACTATTCTTAGTGAAAAAATAATTTTAGGTTTTTTAATTATTGAATATAATATTAAGTTAATAATTTAATTTATTGAAAAATAGTAATTTGAAACTTCAGTTAGAAGTAAGTACTTTTTTACAATTGGTAGTGGTTAAATTGATTAATTTTAGTAGTTTGAGTTGATTATAAAAATAGTTACTTTTTGCAGTTTTATCTTTTAGTGGCCAAATGACTATTTAAACCTAGTAATAACTTATGGAAGGAGGAAAGGTTAGTAAAGTTGGTGGAGGGTTGATTGCTACTTTTTATAGTAGATTGTTGATGTATTTGAAGACTTTTGATAGTGAATTGCATGGTGATCAAATTCACACATAAAAAAAATTAAAAAGTAAGAAAACATGAAAATGAAATAGAATATGAGGAAAAAATGATATAGAAAAGAATGAGAAGCAATAAAAGAATGAGAATGAAGAAGTAGGAATGAAAGAGAGTATTGGGGATTTAACTTGAAAGTTTGCTTGATGGTAGATTTAGCTCTTAAAGAATAAATAAATGGTATTTGCATGTGCATTTTGTTGATCACCTGTATATTATTAAGAGGGCTCATAAGATTTGAATCAATTAATTATTTGGTACCTATGTCTTATGTAGTTGCTAGAATGGAAATTGCATGCTACAGTTTTGTATGTATAATGGTTAGATTTGTATGTTAGGTAAAATCAAAAATAAGCAAAATACATGAGTTGTTCTCTTGTCTATCTTTGCGGTGCATGTAAATTTCATTCATTGTATAATTAACAACTTGCTTTATATTTATTTTCAGGTACACAATGCCTGTGGGTTGAAAAATATTCTGAGGGCTAACATAGCAATATATTCAAACGAAATAAATAAATAAATAAATAAATATGAATTAAAAAATTTCTAGAAAAACAAATTTGATTTAACAATAAAAATTGAATTGGAAATTCAAAATCACGTTGTTCTTGGTTTATAAATATGTTTTTGGTCCCATTAAAATTTGAGAAATTTGTTTTTAGTTCTTATACAAAGTCTTACTACCCAATGGATTTGGTCTAGTGGAAGCGGGCTATGGTCCGTAAAGTTCGACTCTGCTCCCGGGTTCGATCCTCACGAAAAGTATTTCTTTGGGGGTGAGACTGTGCCGCTTCTCTCATTTGGGGATTTGTGAAGTCCCCCTCCACAGTTTTAATCTCAAAAAAAAAAGTCTTACTCAATTTTAGTCCATATGCTTTTCCCCGTCAATGCTTTTAGTCCCTCATGACTTTAAATGACGTTTAGAAATCGCTATTAGAAGGCCCAAAAAGCGTTATTTAGTCCCCGTGATCAAAATTGAAAACATGAAACACCCAGTTTGCATTAATGGTAGTTTCGTAAATAATGAAAAACATGTCTATTGAAGTAGAATACTTTCCCTAATGTTTGCATTCTTTTTATGTTACATTGTTACATTCTGTTTGCTATGGACTTGCTACCTTATTATTGTTTATTACTTTTTTAAGAATTAACTTTCTTTTTACGGCTATTTTATTAATTAATAGTTGTTACTTTGATTTAATTTAATTAGTCCATACTATATAAGAAACCATTCGATTTTAAGAGTATTAATTGTGTATTTTAAATATTTTCATTCAATATTTATTTAATAAAGTATTTTAATTAAATACTTACTTATTAATACATCCCTAGCATCTTTGTCTTCATCACTAATTGTATTGACAATTTCAGCGGCATATCGATATTGACTCCCGAGTTTGAATTCCAGTATCGCCGTGTGGAGGAGTGTGTATACGAATGTCAATGAGTATCCAAGTGTAGTACTCATTGCTACCCGAATGGTATTTGTTCCCTTTCCATGCGGGTATTTAAGAGTTTACTAATAATCGTGGGTATTTGCAAATATCCACGAGTATCATAAATATTTTTTTAATAAATGCATGTGTTAAAAAGACAAACATCATACTCATATGTATGCACTATTGATCTCACAAATTTTAATACCAATTGCAGTGATGCACTACATATAAGACAAACAAATGATTAGTCAAATGTGGCATGGAGCTCACTATCACTAAATTGAATTAGACAACTCCCGCGAATCTAAGGGTGTTTGTTTTCGTACCCCCCTCATTCTCTACCACACCCCCATTTTTCCATAAATGCCAATAATACCCTTGTGTTTTAAAAAAAAAAAAAATTTAAAATTTTCTGAATTACCTCAAAATAAGATAATTAGGTTCAAAAAATTAAAAATTTGAATTACTCTCTAAAAAGGTAATTAGGTTCAAAAATTAAAAATTTGAATTACCTCTAAAAAGGTAATTCGAAATTTGTAATTTTTTTAAAAGTTTGTATTTTGGTCTTAAGATTTAAGCTGCGTTTTATTGGAAATATGATACTAACGATTTACGATTTAATAACAATACGTCAAAATATATAAAATGACCAACATAAAATAGGAGTACAAATACAACTATGGGTCCAAAATGTCTAAAAATGACTGAAAATAAGCACGTGAAGTAGGTGAATGGGTGACATCTAGGGCATCTCGGGTCAATCCAGGACGCGCAGTGCGTATATATACGATTTGTTTTAATTTTTATTACTAAAAGGCTACTAAAAATAGTCAAAACTACTCTAAAAAAATATAAAAACACCACTAAAAATCTAACAAAACCAAAATAAGGCTATACAAATTTTTTAAGATTTTTTGGAGACTATGAAAAATTAAAAAAAATCGTAAAAAATAGTAAACGATGGAATTTGGGATTTTGAGGTTGTTGTCCCGTAAGAAGTCCTTTCTAAGGGAGTCTTGATTCTTGATTTATTTCGCTTCTAATGGCTGTGGTTTCATTACGATCCGAGTATGTTGTCCGAAAACCGATTTTTTAGCCTAAATTATTCGTTCGAAATAAAAAAAAATTGTAATTTTCGGAATTACAGGGTAAATCCGAAATTCCATTATTTTTTGAGGTAATTCCGAAATTTTTAGAGGTAATTCGAAATTTGTAATTTTTTTAACAAAACCATGTAATTTTGTAAATTTTCAGGGGTATTTTTGTCCGTTTGGGATATTATGGGGGTGTGGGTGATGTTGAGGGGGGTACGAAAACAAACACCCCGAATCTAATTAATGATTACAATTACAAATACAGAAAAATAAAGATGCGACAAAATTTCTGCTACAGAATATATTGGAATCAATGTATTTCTATAATATTTTTTCTCAAGAGTATTTTTGCTACAAAATATTTTTGCTACAGAAAAATAAAGATACAACAAAATTTCTACTACAGAATATTTTTTCTTAGACACCAGGTAATTGCATGTTGTTGGTGATTGGCGAGTGCTTTGGAAGATGAAGATCTCTCCTAAGGTTAAACATTTTTTGTGGCACCTTTGTAGAGATGTTGTACCTTCTCGTGCGAACTTAGTTCATCGACATGTTGATATTATATAATGCTTGCCCTTGGTGTGTCCCTAACCCAGAACGTCGAAACATTTATTTTTCTATTGTTCAAAGGCTTTGGCTTGTTGGAATTTATGGGATTTGGCCTCTATTGTGAATGATCATGTGGTTGCACATGATAATATAGGCGCTATATTCTTCTCAATTCTTGCTGATCTTAACACCCAAGACAAAATTGCTTGGAGTAAGACCTTATGGAGTATTTGGCAGGGTTGGAACATCTTATTTGGGAGAATGCTAACGCTGCTGCGGGTTCTCTTGTGGGCGGGTAGCAATATTTTTGGGAGTGGGTTGATGCCTGCATTCCTACGACCCCGTCAGGTAATGCTTCTCATCCCTCTGGTACGCTCCTTGGTTCGTCCCCTAATTCTTGGCGCAAACCACATGCTAGCTTGGCGAAGTGTAACGTAGATGCCTCTTTCTCACTAAGTACAAATAATCTTAGAATGTGGTTTAGGCCTAACTCAACCCCACAAAACCGGCTTGTAAGGTGAGGGATGCCACCCACTTATAAACTCTTTTTCAGGCCATATCACATCCGATGTGGGACTCTTAACACACCCCCCTCACGCCCAGGACTGGACAACTGGAGCGTGACCTGAGTGGCCCGATAGCGGGTGGCTCAGCGGATCTTGGATTGACTCTGATACCATCTTAGAATGTGGTTTGGGCCTCAACCCCACAAAACCGGCTTGAAAGGTGAGGGATGCCACCCACTTATAAACTCTTTTTCAGGCCATATCACATCCGATGTGGGACTCTTAACAAATAAGGTTGGTATAAGTATCTGCTTGCAAGATGACCGTTGTTCCTTTATTCGGGCTAGGACTCAATGGTTTTCGCCAATCACTGATGTTCATATTGGTGAGACTATGAGTTTATTGGAAGTTATGGGTTACAAGGACGTTTTCTCTGAGCTTGATGCTGAGTGGGTTGCTGATGCCTTTAATTCGAATAAGCTTGTAATTTCTGAATTTGATGTTTTGCTCGGTTCTTGTAAGAGTCTTTTTTCTTTTTTTAATTACAACTCATGTTGAGTTTGCTAGGAGGAATTAATGCTAATAAGGTTTCTCACTCTCTAGTAGGGGTGACTTTATTGTCAGCTAGTACTCATGAACACTTTGAGATTCCTACATGTATTTTTAGCTTGATTATTAATGAAATGTACTAAGTTCCTATTGTCGGGGAAAAAATCTACGATCCTTTCACTCCCTAATTATATTGCAAGAAGACCACCACTAGCACAAGCTTCCCCGCCCCACTCTTTATTCTCATTCGCCACAATTTTTCTAATTTTCTTGTGTCTAAAGTAAAGGAAAAAATAGGCCATAGCTTGACCTTAATTAATCTCGTGTGTTAAATTGGAAAGAAAAAGCATCCTCATTCCTTGACATATACATATTACACGAAGAACAACTATTTATTTATTTACTAATCTTCAACAACACATTTTGAATTCAATTTGATAAGCACTCATGCAACGAAGAAACATTGAAACTAAAACTCACAATGATTTGGCCTTCAATCCTCAAATCCTTCTGCTCAAAAGGCCAAATCCGAATACACTTTTTTTGCTAAAATAAGATAAAGAAAAATGAGTTAGATTAAGAATAAAGGAAATAAGGGGAAGCATAGAAGGAACTATTAGCCAAAATGAGCGAGGGTGAATGACTCACGCTTTGAATAAACGCCTAGAATGTAGAAAGAGGCAAAGCTGATGTTAGGGCGACAAAGACACTGAGCAAGGAAGGACGACGACAACATTGATTTTGGAAGAACGAAGGTGAGACAGATCTCGCGACGCAGAGGCGGCGAGATGGAGTGAGGGTGAGGGAGAACACGACAAGCTGGTGAGGGCGAGGGAGAGCTAGGGCACTGTACGAGAGCGAATGAGATGGAAATGTGAGAGGGAAATGAGTTTTGTAGAAGATGAGAGCGCAAATGAGAGGGAGTGTGAAAATTGTGAGGAAATAAAAAGACTTTGATAATCAGTTGTTTACAAAATCGATTCTAAATGTATATATTCATAATCAGTTGTTTACACAACCGATTCCAAATGTATAGACAAGCCTTTTACAATCAGTTGTTTAAACAACTAATTCTAAATGTGTAATTTCTAATCGGTAATACATGAAGACATGTCAAAATACTCTCGAGAGGACGTTGTAAATAAGACTGCTTTGGCAAAGGAATGGACAACCTTATTAACATTCTTCCTAGTGAACCCTACATAAGAGTTGTTATTCAAAAAGAAAACAAAAACTTATAAGAAAAGATCAAACAACCAAACTCAGAAATTACAACTTTACTAGAATTAAAAGTGTGACACTCGTGTATGATGAGGGATGGGAGTGATTGCCGGTGCCCAAAAAGTTTGCACGAACAAAGAGCGGCTCTTGGAATTCTTCTAGGCGAAAGAACACATGGATGAACCAAATATGCACTAGAATGAGATGGATCCTGAGGCTGTGCAGGTATGAGACTGTACGATTGAAGGAAGACTTAAAAGAATTGATTTGGACTACCTATACCAACATAATGCATTATCTTTTTGGGAAGCGTGCTTGAGTTGAAGTAGTAGTGGGATGAGTGACTTCTAGGAAGTTTTCCTGGAAAGCATGCAAGTGAGGACAACACATGCTGGAAAGACACGTGTTGGTTTGTGCGGGCAGTCGACAATTCTGAAAGCAGTTTGAGATGTTACAAAAAGCATCGACCATCATTTTCGCGTCCAGTTCAAAAATAACGTCTTTAAATCCCACTTTATGAACCCAATTGATAACCAAATGCAACCTCATAGTTTCACCCATAAGAACACCTGTCATTGGGGGAAAGCTAGTGAGTTTTGTCTCGAATAGGATTCCAAATGATCACAGATAAATAAGCCAATCCCAACCTTATTTTTAGTCAATGAGAAGCAAAATTAAGAGTTTTTGGTTACCGTGTTACTGGTGTGCAGTATCCGCCGGTTTCGTTAGTGACTAATCTATCGCTGGAGAACCTAGTTGACACGCGTATACCCGACTTTTGTCGGTCCGTGTGATTCTCCCCTCTCAACAATTTTTTTTGCCACACCCAGTATTCAAACCTTAAACTTTAGGTTGGAATTCAAGCCTAGTTATCGCTCGGACCAATCCTTGTTGATGCCTAATTCAGAGTTTAATTGCTTATTTAGTGATTGTGAAGATTTATTCTCTTTTTCCGGTTATAACTCTCATGTTGAATTCTCTAATGATAATGATAATGTTAATAAGGATTATTTTTTTTTTTTTTTTTTTTTTTTTTTACATTTCTACGTGTAATGTTTTTGTTACTTATTTTGAATGAAATGCATTATTTTTGTGGAAAAAAAAGCATTAAATTTTTAGATATCCCAACGACACAAGACAAAGATATGGCACCCTATACCATTTCTATACTTTATTTGAAAACAATGTTTTGAAAATCAAACTTGTTCCGGTCTGGGCCAAAAGGCCCATTGAACATTGGATCAGGCTCAATATCTTTGCACAAACATGACCCAAGTATGTCCAAAGCAACAGGCGCGACATGTCTCGCTCAGACGATCAAAGCCGACGGCCAGGATCACGCGCTCAGATCTAACGGTGAAGACCGAGCTACTTCGCCTATAAATAGAGGTGTTGGGCTCCAAATCCAGGTACGCTCTCATTCTTGCAACTCTCGCCTATTCTCTCACCGACTTGGCAGGCATCGAGTGTTTGCGGACACCCACACCGGCGGTGTGGGCGCAAGCACACTCTGACGACCAGGACGCCTCCCGATTCGAGAACCGACGAGCCCGAGGAGGAAGAGAATCCAACTTATTCTTCGAACAAGGTACACTCCCGAGTTCAAGATCGAACAAAATCGAATATTGAATCGTTGAGACATTTGGATTATGATTCCACCACTTAAAACCGAATAAAATCATTTTTAACTGCTGAAATAATCAGACCGTATGTAGTGTCGTGTCATGGTTCAATCAAATCAACTACTCCGGTTAATTCGATTTTTAAAACACAACTTGAAAATAACAAAACAAGAAGAAAATTACGTTAGCGTAATACGCATGGATTTTTGAGTGGAAATTTACACGAAGAAGCCATTCATTAACAGTAACATTTTATTTTTTATTTTTACTTTATTCCTTGCGCGATTGAACTCGAACGTATTCAAGAACAGAGACACATAAGAGAGAAGTAGCAGTTGGTGGATTGCGAAATCAAAACGACGTCGTTCGTTGATGGAAGCTCAACTGTTTGATCTCTGAATGAACACTTTGGTATACGAACGAATCTGAGTCGTTGTTCTTTCAATGGCGTCGTGGCTTAAAGCTGCTGAAGGTAACGGATCTCGCTTTTTGATTCGTTTATTCCTCCAAATTCTATCTCAATTTAGCAATTTATTTCTCGATTCGATTAATTCAATTGCTTAGATAATTTCAGTTTTTTAGTTGCCAATGTATTTTGTTAATGTTTGCTTGATCACTGAAATATTCATAAATGTTAAATTCTTAATGATGCGTGAAGTTATTCTCCTCAAACGATGATGCTGAGTTTGTTTGTTTTTCGTTGCTAATTTTTGTGTGACAATGGATAGTGTGATTCTGATGTATATCTGTATTAGAAATTAGGGAATGGAATTAACAAAATGAAAAGGTGAATGTTACTTACGCTCTCATTCATGCTTTGTCCAATTCTAGTCTAAGGAGCTTACAATAATCTTAAACGTGCATATTGCTTTTATTTTTTATTGTTTTTTGTTTGGAGGGGGGATTATATCACTTAGCACATTTTCATTGGTGGGTGATTAGTGTTGGTAGAAGTATATTTTGTCCTACTTTTGTTTCTATATGACTATATCATTTCGAGCTCAAATCTGACATGCACTTTTTGTGGCCTTCATTGATCAGACTTATTTGAAGTCGTAGATCGAAGAGCGAAGCTGGTTGCCACTGACTCAATAGATGAACAGTCTGATTCTCAGTCGCCAGGTTTAAATCGTAGTTCTTTTGTATTTTTGCTGTAAAGGCGTGCTGCTAATTTAATTGAAAGATTAATCTTTTGATTTAAACAACAACAACAACAACTGGTCATTAGCAGGTTTCATGTGTTCTAGATTTGATTTTAATATTGATAGTCCTTAAAACCAAGTAGATTAGGAATTAAAGCATTAGAGAGAAAATAAGGGTAACACCTAATGTGGATAAGATGGTAGATCCTCCTCACCTTTGGCATGTGTTGATAAAACCCATAGAAGTTCTAGAAAGGAAGGCAGATTGGATAAAGAATTACGTCTTTCAGATATAAGTTATGTATTCTACTAATATTGCAAATGCTTATATTTGTTCTGTTGTCACTTTTTTTAATGTAGCTCCCAATGGTCAAGGATCTCAAGGCAAGAGGACAAAATCAAAAACGAAGGTATTGCACCACATTTATATCCTCAGATAATTTGTCATATAACATCTAACTTCTTGAGTTATTGCAGGCTCAAAAGAGACGGTCCAACCCATCAACTATAACTAGTGATGTTACTAAGGAGCAAAGTGGCTCTCCAGCAGCGCCAATGGATGTAGCAACTCCAACAGACAAAGTAGATCATGTAGCCAAAAGTGATGGGAGTGCTTCCATTTCTACAAACCAGCCAAAGGAGCAGCAACCTACGGATGCAACATCACCCATATTAGGCACTTCATTATCAAAAATGCTAGCCAGTGATGTTGGTAAACAGGACACAGGTGATGTGGAAGTCTTGGTAAATGATACTGATGTTGAAGTTACCACTGTTTCTGCAAATGGTGAGCCTGTCAAAGAGAATACTACAGATATTCATGAGGTGGTTCCTTCTCCTTCACCCAAAGGAACCAAAGACCCCAGTGATGAGCCCACTATTGCTGGCCAAATTCTCAAGCCTGGAGATTTAGATACCAGTCAGAATATAGATCAAGAGAAATCTGTTTCTGTGGCTGATGATGTAACTTCTAATACTAATGCTACACCTAAAGATTCTAATATAAAAATCGAACCTATTGTGAATCGAAAGAGCCAAGAGGATCATAAAACTGACATCTCCCCAAAGAAAGTACAAGATCAACTTGATGAGGTAGCACTTATTATGGAGAAATTTATTTATTATCACTTAACATACCATCTTCTGATACAATTTCTTCTGACTAATCTTTTAGTTGGTACACAGGCTCAAGGATTGCTTAAAACAACAAAATCTACCGGTCAGTCTAAAGAAGCAAGGTTAGCTCGGGTAAGAATGTTGTTTAAATCGACGTATCTGTTAGCTAAGACCTCCTTAAATAGGCGAAGCTGATCACGGAGGCAGATCTTGTAGATTAGTTCTGGAATATCAGAGTTTCTTCCTAATTGCTTCCTATAGATGCCTGTTTTAAATTTTCTAATGATGCTCAGGTCTGTGCTGGACTGTCATCCCGCCTTCAAGAATACAAATCCGAAAATGCACAGTTAGAGGAACTTCTTACTGCAGAGGTAAGGCACTATTGCTGATTCCGGTTAAAATGACTAAAAGGTCTCATTATGTGCTTAAATAGAAACACTTCCAATGTTTATACTAAATTTATATAAATTTACAGAGAGAGCTTAGTAAATCATATGAGGCTAGCATAAAGCAGCTACAAAAGGATTTGTCTGAAAGTAAAAGGGAAGTTACGAGAGTTGAATCAAATATGGTTGAGGCCTTGGCAGCAAAAAATGCTGAAATCGAGGCAATTCTAAGTTCAATGGATGCAGTTAAGAGGCAGGCTGCATTGTCAGAAGGAAATCTAGCTTCCCTGCAGGTTCTTAGTTAATACATTGAAGTGTTTCTTGCAATATTTTATTTCCTCCTATGCAACTGCAGTTTCCACCTGAACTTTATTCCGTACCATTTGCTTTAGTCTTATGGAGGCTTTTTCTTTCTTTAATGAACATATTGGGTTGCATACCATTTTATATTTTCATATACAATCTTGGCTATTTGACTATTGTTTGTAATCTGAATAGTCCCTTTCTCCAAGGTTGGTCTATGTATATTAAGATCTGATTTGCATATGTTATTGGCTTGCCAAGAATTTTTGGTCTATGAATGATATGGGTGCTTGCTATTAAGTTAGAAATGCATATTCACCTATTCAATTTGTTTCCGGTATCCAGAAGAAAACTGCTGCTAATTTCTTCAGAACATAGTATGACCATCTTCCTGCAAATGTTATAGCCATAAGCTCCATTCATCCATTTGCAGGTGTTTGTCTATTGGTCTGTCTGCGCACGGTGTCTGTTAAACTTATTCAGTAGATATTAGGGAACCTTTCTGCTCAGTAAATTGGGATAATATTTGACTATTATAGACTTGTTGAATGAGTAACATTTTGATCTACCTTTTTCAGTTTCCTTCATCAATTTCGTTCTAGACACATAGCATTTGTTGTTGTACTTGGATAGCTTCACTAATTTTTTGTTCTATTTATTTATAATTTTTAAGGCGTGGGTAACATTGCTCGTATTTATCAGGCAAACATGGAGGCTATGATGAGAAATAGGGAACTATCAGAAACAAGGATGATGCAGGTAATCAGGTTCTCCAATGCATGTAAGAAACCTATAATTGTATGATGTCCCATTCACATGATAAAGTTGTTTGCGTCATAAAACTGTTGCACTTGCAGGCTCTACGAGAGGAACTAGCATCCGCTGAGCGAAGAGCAGAAGAGGAGCGCACTGCTCATCATGCTACCAAAATGGTCCATAACTTCAATTATTTATTTCTTACTTTTATCTGTTTTAGATTGTACATTAATTTTTAATTTTAATGATTCTGTGAATGGTAGAACAGGCTTCTATGGAAAGAGAAGTAGAATTGGAGCATAGAGCAGTTGAGTCGAGCAAGCGAAACCGGTGGTTGCTTCAGATCTACAGCCCTTGCGAGGATACAGGTAAGAATAGAACAACCAAATTGATTTTTGATTTCTTTGAAGAAATTTTCTCTCAGCACTTACTACTGATTAACTTTTTAAGTTAGGTGCAATTCCTAATCCAATTAAAAGCCGTGTCCTGTTTCATTTTCTGGTCATGTTTGACAGATTATATCACGAATTGATGACAACATAGTAGACATCCTTGCTGGGTGTCAAGTTGTTTATACGACTGTAAATGCTTTCTATGACGTTTGAAATCTAGAGCTTGTACACAAAACACATAATTGGATTTTACGCATAGTTGGAATTTGGAAATTTATCCCCGAGAAAGAAAGCATTTGAAAGTAACACTTCATGTATTTAGGATGCTAGTATTCTGGCCTCGAGCTGCGTGTATTTCAGGCTGCAAGGGGCTAGTCATATCACTATATGACATCAATGTATAGACAAAGTGTTTTAGAACTTTGAAGGAAAAGAGGGAAGTGCAATACAAACAGGGATGAGTAATCCTCCTATAGCAGAAAAATAATAAAGTATTAAAGATTAAAAATTGCAGTAAAGCTGCCAATCTCTAATTAATCACCTTAAACATCTGTTAGAAGAACACCACAAAGACCATTTACAAGCTCTATCTAATTATAATTTCCTGGTGTGCATAGAATTATGCGGTGGACCTTCCTACGGAATACAAAAAGGGTCAGGATCATCTAAAATGAATCCCAGGCTGCTTAAATCTAAAATGATTTTTTGCTCATATTAAATCTGAAAATAGGAAGTAGGTTCATCTCAGCTTATTCAGTTATTCAACACTGGTACACAAGTCTGGCTACATTCCCTTGTGATTTTTTATTAAAGTTTGGTAATTGGCGCCTTATAGCATCAGATGCTATTTTGGATCTTGATTTTATTTTTTTAACTAGGTCATCTGTTTTGCAAAATAATCATTACCAATAGTAACAAATCCATAAGGATAAATTATATACAGCTGCTTTCGTTCCCCCTTCCTAGCTGTTTTGATTGGAGAACTGTTATTGACATCAAGGCTAAACATATACATTGGTTTGTTATTTGCTTCTCTTTTCAGAGAGTAGCAGATGAAAGGACAGTTAAGGCTACAGAACTTGAGCAGAAGGTGGCACTTCTTGAGGTACATTGTAAAACAGTTAACTTTTTCCTTTTTGAATATGAAGGCTGATTGGTGGTTACTATTCTGAATTAAAGATCTACTGAAAGGGAAACTGTGTTATCAGGTTGAATGCTCATCTTTAAATCAAGAATTACAAGATATGGAAGCTCGCTTGCGCCGGGAACAGAAAAAGCTACCAGAAGAGACAAATCAAGTAATTCAGGTATGGAGTCTAGACACAGACTTCTGAGATGAAAGTAGGCCGTTTTGTAGCTTCATCCTTTCTCCTTATATTTGACATCTCCAAAGATTTTAAATAATAAAGGACACGTATGTTTTTTTTTTTTGCATATTAAGTGTCAGTGTTTACTGCTTAGAAGTTAATCATTCCCCCCTATTTAGCTGTAGTTTATGAATATTGTAGATGAGGGATTGACTCTGAGCATTTAGTGAGTTTGGATTCTGTTTACTACATTACACAAGTCAACACCTACAAAATCTATGGTTGTCCTGCTTATTTTATTGAAATACAAATGAGTCCTAATTGTTTTTCTCATACAAAAGAAAATTCAAGAGAGGGGGGGGGGGGAGCGAGGTGGGTGGCCAAAATTGCCAAGGCGGTTGTTGAAACTGGGCATGGCCGATGGGCACAAACAAGTCAAAAGTTGACAAAACTGTCTCTAGCTCCAACAGGTCAAAGGCATTTTGAGCCACTGGCTTGTATAATTTGTGTTCAAATTATTGGAGTAGCAATCATGATAGTATTAGTGATTAAAATTCATCCTTATGGAATTATAACTTTGCAAATTTGGTACATTAAGGTGCAGGCATGGCAGGAAGAAGTGGAGAGAGCTCGTCAGGGTCAGAGGGAAGCCGAAAACAAGCTATCATCTTTGGAGGTAGTTGATTTTTTATTTTTTAATATTTCCTCATCAAGCTTGTTGGAGACAATGATCTTCTGTCTTGGAAGTCAAAGTTTTGGTTCTTATTATGCATTATATTTTATGTTTCACTATTTCAGGCCGAATTGCAAAAAATGAGAGTTGAAATGGCTGCCATGAAGAGGGATGCTGAACATTATTCACGTCAGGTAATAATCCTGATGTTTCTATGAATTTCCTCTCCGGCCAAATATGTTTTAAATTTAAATTCACAAATTAGATATAAAAATTTGTAAAATCTCCTTGTTTCCAAAGTCGGTGGTGCTTAGATGATTAATGACCACACTGTTGCATTACTAGCATAGTTAACTGAGTCGTATGGGTTTATGACTCTAGGTATCAAAATTGAGTTGACTTGCTTAAGATAATTTCTTTGACACGTCATAATTTTGTTTTTTAGGAGTCCCCCTAATGTGGACTTTTGTCAACTATTGAGTTTTGTGGGTGTCAAAGATGTGTCCCTAGATTGTCACCTTGAAGACACGGTGAATCTTTGTTGGGGAGGGGGGGGGGGAGTATAGTTAGACCCATGTACATATTAGGAGGATAGGGTGGGAATATTGAAAATACTCACTCAAATGGGCTGCAATACAACAATACAGGTGGAATAGGAGGGATTGGAAGAAGAGATTTGGCAACCAAAGGAGGACGAATGAGTGTGTTAGGGGGTGCAACAAACTTGGGAGGGCATTTGGAAACTTACATGAGGTTTAGGTGGTCTGGGAAGCCGGGAAGTTGGTTCTTATCTCAGCAGGTTTATCGATTCATAGCTAGTTATTGCCTCTCAGTCTTCATCTTTTGTTAAGAGTCCAACATTGGATGAGATATAGCCGGAAAAAGAGTTTATAAATGGGAGACATCACTCACTCTACAAGTTGGTTTTATAGGGTTGAGTTAGGCACAACTCATTCTAAGATGGTATCATAGCCTATCCAAGGTCCATTGGGCCACCCGCTATCGGCCACTTAGTCACGCTCACGGCTCAGTTGTCCGGTCCTAAGCGTGAGGGGTGTGTGTTGACAGCCCTACATCAGATGAGATACAACCTGAAAAAGAGTATATAAATGGGAGGCATCACTCTACAAGCCGATTTTGTAAGGTTGAGTTAGGCCCAAGTCCCAACCCAAATTCTAAGATCTTTCATTCCATTGTCAGTTTACTTTCTTACAAATTTATAGTCAATATCATGTTTGCTGAGGGAGTGTTGTTTGATTTTCTTTGAATCTTAATAGCACTTCCATTTCAGTTTCACTTTTAATTTTCTGGTTTCTATCACATAAACTGCTACTTGGTCATCTTAATCCAGATCTTCAAAAATATATTTACACGTGATTTTTGGATGGCCTTGATAATTCAACCTAGAAAATAGTTTGACATTGGTATCATCTTTTATTTATTGAAAGAGTAAGCCCTGTCTTTTGCTGTATACTTGATATCAATAGAATATTATCATAAGGAATGCTAGCATCGGTAGCATGTAGCAAATATTGGCACTCTTTCAACCCATTATACTATTGGATGAAATCACCTGCTGCCCCACTAACTAATCTAGTCCCACTCTATTGGTTGGCCAGTTTGGGATTTTACCAATAAAAGAGTGTGTTAAAAAGTGAGTGCTGCTAACATTTCTATTACTATTGTTAAATTATCTATGGAGGTATAGCCGTTGGCATCCAACCTAAGTGGAGTGATGATAAGAATTCTACTTCAAATGCTACCAGCATTTAGTGCTATTCTTTTGTGGGTTTTGACATAAAATACAGTTGAAGTTAACTTACTAGTTTTTCAGGTTGTGGTTTTATGGTGATTCTGAAACTCTACTTTTCTAAGCATCTTCTTATTCCTGCAACAGGAGCATATGGAGTTAGAGAAACGCTATCGGGAACTGACTGATCTTTTGGTAATTTGTGTCCTTGTTAAAGTTCATGCAATTTTTGTGTTCAATAAGTTTATGTGTTACTTTCATTGCAGTACTACAAACAAACACAATTAGAAACTATGGTCAGTGAAAAAGCTGCTACAGAGTTTCAATTGGAGAAGGAAATTAAGCGTCTTCAAGAAGCACAGGTATGTGCTTAAGTTCCTGTGGCTGCTTGATTATTATCTGACCATGTTTTTGACAACATTTTCACGTTGAACAGGCAGAGGCTGAAAGAAGTAGAGTTTCTCGTAGAGCATCATCATCTTGGGAGGATGAGACTGAAATAAAATCCCTGGAGTATGTTTTCTCTTAATATTATGTTAGCATTTATCTTGTTTCTGTAGCTCTCTGTAATGCTTTTGAGCAAAACTTCAGCCTCTCAATGGCCATGCTCCCTGCAAGTAGAGAGGGAAGTTCCTGCAAACACATTAAAATGCATTGATCCTTTGCGGAACTGATTGGTTTGACTCCCCGTGTTGAATCATCTCTTATATCTTCTTTGTATTCTAATTTGTTCATTACTACGTATGGCATAGTTGTGATTTGCTTATGATCACTCTTTTAAATCGCTTAATTACTTAGTTATTCCTTTGTCTCCAAAATGCTATGCCATCTTTGTTTTCGACTGTAGAGTTTGAAAACTGATCTTACGAAGTAATTAATTGCAGGCCTCTTCCTTTGCATCACCGTCACATGGTTGGTGCAAGTATTCAGGTATTTCAACCATCATATTTTATGTCATTTTCATTCTGCATTTGAGCACTATTTTTTACCTTGTATTTGGCATGCCTTATGCAGTTGCAGAAAGCAGTGAAACTGTTAGATTCAGGAGCTGTCAGGGCTACAAGATTTCTATGGCGTTATCCAACCGCTCGAGTTTCTCTATTTTGCTATTTGGTGAGATAAATTATTTAGATGTTACAAATGTCAAATAGCTGACATGAACTACCGTGGAAGGATGTGAATTTACTAACCTTGAGAAATTGCAACAGGTGTTTGTACATCTCTTCTTGATGTATCTTTTGCATCGCCTTCAGGTAAAGACACTCCGCCAAATATATGACTTTTTTGTTTTTTTGTTTTTGATACATCCAGACATGTTAACCCTATACCGTTGGATATATTATTGCAATTAAATTTTGTTGACTCTGGGTATATTTTCAATCCTCTATGTAGGTACAAGCGGACAGTATGGCTGCTAGAGAAGTTGCAGAATCTATGGGACTTTCTAACCAGAATTTACCATGAATTTTCTAAGCATTCCATTTAGGGCCTAGGTCAGGTGCTATTATTTTCCTGACTACGTCTTTTCGAGTGTACATTCTTGAAGCGGCTACTTTGGGTGGGTTGATAATGGTTCAGAAAATACTCAATATGCAAACCAAAAGAGGAACTTACAAGCATCTCATGTATTGAATTGATTATAGAGAAACTTCTGCTGGTTGGAGTTGAGAAAATTGGAATTGGCTGAGCTGAATGGTTATTGAACAAGTTGCAGCATCTCTATCTATCTCGGCTTGACTTTTTTTCCTGCAAAATGGATCGTTAAATCATGTTTGTTCATTCGTTTTTTATTCTTCCCCTAAAAGTTGTATTTCGGTGGGGAAGAAACAGTGTAGATACAGATATCTAGTGATATCCTTCTTTTTCTTATTTAGCACACCTGAAAGAACGAACAGTTGCACTTGCTGGATAACTTGTTAAGCTTAACATCTGAATATTGCTCTTTATATAAAAGGAATATCAAAACATTGCTAATTTAATAAACCTTTGATTTGATTGTGCTATCTCTTATAATATATACCAGCCAAATTTGTTCTTCTATTTCGTTCCTTCAAGTAAAATAAATGGTGGACTCTAAGATGAGCCAACTAAAACATGATGCATCCATTAATGAATCGATTATATTAATGAGTTTCGACACTTTTGCATGTTTTGCCTCCTACATGGCATGTATGTGTAATGGGACCACTTCCAGAGTTTTCTTCATTCCTTCAATTACTTTTTTTTCCCAGTTTGGAGTATTTGAAGATGTATTATTTGAATGAGATTTGAATCATTGAAGTGTGTATTTGTGAATAAAACCACAAGTGTATTTTATTTAAGTTATAAATTATACTCGTGTCTAAAGATTTTTAATAAACTAGTAGGATACCCGTGCATACACACGGGTGCCGTCGTGTTCTTTTAAATAGTATTTAAAAGTTCTGAACATTATCCCATGAAAATAAATGCAAACTTAAAGTAGATAAAAAAATGAGTTCTTTTCTCAAAAAAAGATAAATATTAAAATCTAAAAATGTAAAAGTATCATTTAAAAACAATTTATGCATTTATCCCGTGTTTTTTTATATATTAGTGCAGTGTCCTTTTATATATCAGTGATGTTATCCCGTGTTTTTTTATATATCAATTGTATCCGTGTATATATATATATATATATATATATATATATATATATATATATATATATATATATATATATATATATATATATCATCTGATTATCCCCGTATTTTTATAGGCTTAAATATGTTTTATGCCTCTGCAAATATAGGGTGTTTTGTTTTAAGCCCCTGCAAAAGTTTTTTTTTTGTAAAAAACCCTTGCAAAATACACTCTTTTGTTATAAGCCCTTCTGTTAGATCTCTATTACAAAAATTGTCTAAGTGACAAACAGAGGTCTGAGGTGTAATTTTATTTTATTTTATAATTAATTATAAAATGATCTGATATGCCACCTAAGAAATTAGGGAGTCAAATCCCTAAATTCCCAATTTTTCTTCTTCTTCTTCATCTACCACCTCCATGGATGCTCATAGCCAAGCTTCAGGTCATTACTTCCGAAAATCTTTTCGGAATTACCTTTTTTAGAGGTAATTCCGAAATTCTTTTCGGAATTACCATTCCGAAAATCTTTTCGGAATTACCTGTTTTTAGAGGTAATTCCGAAATTTTTAATTTTTTTTGAACCGGAATTACCTTTTTTAGAGGTAATTCCGAAATTTCTAATTTTTTTTTAAAAAGCAGGGGTAAAAACAGAAATAAAGGGATTTATGGGGGTGAGATAGAGAAGGAGGGGGGTGCGAAAAATAAAAGCCTAAATTTTATTATTGTTAACACTTAAAAATTGCTAAGCGCTCGGTCGAACGAGGTCTTAGTCGAGGTAGAGGTGTAGCCGAGGCAACATAAGCCGATTGGCTTAATTTTGCAAAGAGCATTCTAGAAGATCATTTAGGAAAAATCACCAGTGATTCATTAGTCGAGGTAACCTTTGAAGACATAGGAAAAATCATGAAGGCAATTGGGTCAGACACGCGGTGAATTGCGTTGTAGATCAAAAGCAAAGCGTGGAAACGGTCAATGACACGTCAAGGCGCCTAGGATGTGGAGATAATGTATAATTTCCATGTTCTGCGCACTAGGTAGTTAGTGGAGCAATTTGGTGCACATAATTATCATGTTCTTTGCCTTAGGAGATAGTGTATTACTTGTGAGACACAAACTAAGACTAACAATTAAAATTTTATACGAAAAAATTTGCAATTTAAAGTTCATTGAATTATTGAGGTATCTGGCTTATATTATACTGTCGTATGTATCAATTATTTAATTAACCTAAAACTATAAATTTTTCTTACAATAAGGACTAGAGTAGTACTTTTTAAAAAATTAAACTACTAATAATTTTTCTTAAGATGTATGCCGAAATTTCAAACCGCATACAAAATGGGATGAAAGAAGGAGTAACACATTTCAATAAAATATCTAATTTTTTAGTGTTTTATTAGTGTTATAATAATAAAACAATAATTAATTACAGTATTATTTTTTTGACAAAATCACAATAATAATAATTATTATTATTAATTATTAGTATAAAACAATAATTAAACCGTTTGTAAAAAAAACAATAATTAAACTGGACATTTTTTTAAACTAAAATGTCAATAATCGTACGCAAGAGCACTTGGATGAAATGACAAGGGTCTCTTCCAGCTTAATCAAGGTCCTGAGATCGAATTCAGCCTTTGGGCATGCAACAGTGTTAAATCTCTTGAGGGAGAACTTTGCCGCCAATTGTGTTCATACCCAGCTCAAGGGATTAGTCTCTGCAGTTACGCGTAGAAGATACCCGATTTATAAAAAAAATGTCAATAATCGTGATAAGATTTTACTACACTAGGACGTACACCTGTGCGATTCACATGACGTAGTTATAAGGAATTCTATAAAAAACGTCAAAAAAATTATGCATTGCAAAGTTAGTGGTTGATACGAATTGATAATTTACAACCAAACTTAGAATGAAATTTTTATGTTAACAGAGTTGTGTTTATATATGATATATTTACAAAGATACGTACCAATGCGGGTGGTAATTTAAAATGTGAGAAACTTAATTCATAAAAACTTTGATAAAAACACTCTTTAACAATAATGAGGGCAAGATAGTTCACAAAAAATGGACGTCTGTACTATTGGTTAAAAAATGGCTGTGAAATTTTCTTGTAGATATTAACTAACCAACGGTTATGTTATATGGCTCAACCATTCTCATAAAAATAAAGGATTTTTTGGTACCCCACCATTTGACTTCATACCTCCTCGCATATGGTGAAAAGACTAAAATACTCCTAAAAAATTACAAATTTACAGAATATTGACCATTTCTCACTTACATATGATTTGACCAGAAATATTTTAGAGCTCATCGTATTTACCTTCTAGGAGATAGATACGATTTCCAGCAAATTTCGCATCATATTTATCTAGATATGATTTCCTCACAGAAGTTTCAAAAATAGTAAGTCGTATTTAGCTTCATCATACATAAATCCGATTATACTTAAAAAATTGTATCGTGTTTACCTTATTATTTGATTTTTGTCAGGGAAATCGTATATAGGTAAATACGACTTGAAAAAACATAAATCGTATTTACCTATTACAAAAGTAAATCTGATTGGTTCAATTTTTGTCAGGGTATGTCCGTCCAAAAATATAGAGTGGGGTATATTGGTAAACAATGGGGGTACAAAAAAACCCAAAATAATACTCCTTCCGAACCTATTTATAAGCAAAATATCACTTTTTAGGTTCATTGGAAAACTAATGTATTTGGACTATATTATAGTCTAGATACATTAGTTTTCCAATGAATCTAAAAAGTGGTTTTTTGCTTATAAATAGGTGCAGAGAGAGTATGTGCTTAACAATGATGGGTACATTTTAATAAAAAAAATGGGTGTTGAACGAAAAAAAATAATGAGTATAGCTTTAATTTTTGGTATATTACTAATGGCACGCATACATGTATGATACAATTTGTAGGATAATAATTCCCGTTTAAAAGGGCTGAAAAAGTAGGGTATCGACAAAAAGCAAAAAAGCAACTAGTAAGATTCTTCAATTTTTGGCTTCTCGAGATTTGAAAAAAATACAATTCTTCTACCTTTGGTTGGACCCCATAGAAACTCATGGAATCAATTTGACACAAATTTCGAAATAGTAAAAAAATTATTGCATCCTTGGAAAAGTTCCTTTTGAAATTTGAAGTTAACAGATTACTTATAAATTTCAGCAAATAGTTTACGTTGAACAGTAGAAGAAAAAGCGAAAGCTTGTCAAGTAAGCTAAACCCACTGTCATCATCGTCGAGTCATCATGTCGAGTCTTTTCGTTGCAGTGAAGTGCGAATCATCATCATCATTTCAGTAATTCGAATTCCTTCTCTTCTCTTTTTTATTTTTTATTTTATATAAATAAACAAAAACTCTCGTAGCTGAAGATTCATTCCGTTCTTTCTTTGTATTCATCGTTTTCTTTTCTGTTTCTCTCGTCGGAGTTGTTTTAACTGCAGTTACGGTGGTAGATCATGGCGGAGCAACAACCTGTAGTTCTTCCGGCACCGGTAGAGGATTTAATAGAGAAAATCTGCAAAGAGCATTCACTACCTCCACTCGACTTCAATGTGAGACAACAACTTGCTAGCATTGGAGAAGAACAATCAATCGAAATTCTCAACACAATTTCAAAATCAAAAACAATTCGAACTCTCGGTGGTTACATTATCCACTTGCTCAAACATTCTTCACCTTCTCCGGCGAAATCTTCTTCTCCGGTAGCGACAACAGCAACGGCAACAGCAGCGGAAGTAATTCATATGGCGGATTCTGATGTTCTTTCTGCGTTGGGAGAATTGGAATTTAGAAAGGCTTTTCTGCTATTGAGTTATGCTGGAAGGTAACTAACTACTTAATCTCTTCATTTTCCTTGCATTGCTTTGAGTTTGCCTAAAGCTGTAGTTTCGATTTTGTTTCTGTGCAGTTTCAGAGAGAGACTTGATAGTTTTATCTCTGCTGACTATATTAGAAGACTCAAAGACTTTCCGATGCGAGAGTTCGAGAGTAAAATATGGGAAGATATTGGACAACACCACATCCATAAAAGTGATAACAAAAGTGATCGCCAACTGGTAACACTATAGTTCACTTTGGGATTTTTTATTGTATTGTAAGTTTTCTGCTTTCTGGTTAACTAGGTTTTAAGGTAGATGAGAGATGAAGGACTAAAATGAAGGGATCAAAGTGTCCCCTTTTTGAAAATTCCAAGAAACTTTTAATAAGGGGCTAAAATGGGTCAAAAAAACACAATTACATGTCACTTAACGTAACCTGTCACTGAGCAGTTGACGTGCCACCTCTGAAAGGTTAACCTGTAACCTACAGGTTAACCGCAAGATTTAACATTGAATGAACGGAAAGACTAATTTGCACCTGTTTGAAAATGTTGTTTGAAAATGTTGGGGACTAATTTGTTCTTAAAAATTGTAGGGACTAATTTATCCCGCGAAGTCTTGTTATGGACTAAATTGGGCCTTTACTACTATAAAAATATAGTATATCATATTATTACTATTGTTATTATTATTATTGATTATTGATTTCAGTATTATTATTATTACTTGATTTTTGAAATTAAAATATGATTTTAGGAGATTTTTGCTGTACATATTGCTACCTATCAACATGAGGTTGTTTTGCATACAATATGGACTAATAACTAATAATAGCTTTGATTTCTTTCTTCAGTATCTTGATTGGGATTCTGGCAAGACACATATATACCAGTGTTACGTTTCTCCTAATGGAAGCTTGAGGTTCAAGGTTTGTCTGTCTCTATATGACTCTCTTCTCCTTTGGATTTGTACTGTTTAAATTTTATCTTTGTGATCGTAACTGGCTCGCTATTCAGTGAATTTGATGGTATGGGGTTTTCAACTTGTATCACATTAATCAATAATTAATGTAGTAGAAATATGAACCTGAATGAATAAACTTTGTTCAGATTGTTAAATGATCAATATTTCTAGTTACCTTTTGCTGATCTGCTGTCTATTTAGTATTTATATATGTCAAATGTCAAATGTGCTTTGATTTATCACCTTGTTGTTTAAATAATCAATAAAAATAATTGTAATTATCATTATAATTCAGGGCCCAATTTTACAACACACCCGAACACTCCTACAAAAGTCTCTGGGTGATGACAATGTTTTGGTTGTTAAATTTGCTGAAGATAAGAATGTGAGAAATACAAAGAACAGGGCTCAAGAAGCTGCTGGGCTCTATGGCAAGTTTAGAAAAGAAGGGATCCGTGTTGGTCTTCGATTGTATCGCTTTTTTGGTAAGCCTATTACTTGCTAGTTTTACTTTGTTTCTTATTCCTTTTAGGATTTCTATGATTTTGAAGCCCCAACAATTTTCATCCGATTAAAATGTAAATAGTTTGGGGAAATTTGCATTTTCATTTGTGATCTGCTTTTACTTCTGTATTTCTCCCATGTTTGTAAGTAATTAATAACCCTGCCTATTCCTCTGTAAGCTTACACTTGCATATTATAATATATATTTTATATTTTATTTTATTATTTACATACATCATCACATTTCTGAAATTTTGCTTGCTCAATAATATTCTTTAATCTCATGTCATCCTCATATTTTCAATGAATATGGAAATTTGCATTTTCATTTGTGATCTGCTTTTACTTCTGTATTTCTTCCATGTTTGTAAGTAATTAATAACCCTGCCTATTCCTCTGTAAGCTTACACTTGCATATTAAATTATATATTTTATATTTTATTTTATTATTTACATACATCATCACATTTCTGAAATTTTGCTTGCTCAATAATATTCTTTAATCTCATGTCATCCTCATAATCAGAACTCGAGTTAAATTATATCTGGTTTTGTAGGATTACTAGTAAATTTTGATGTGGATTTCGATGATATAGTGAATATGTCTGGCTTCCCTTCTCTCAACTCAACCTTGAGTTACCTCTGGGTCCTTTCGGTCATTGACTGCGAAAAGCATTCTCAAACCATCACATTGCCATGTGTTTGATTTTGTCTCTTGAGTTGTTTAAGAAACCTCCAGTGACTAATATAAGTGTTTTGAAACTTTTTACCGATTGAACAGTTTTTAAAGATGGTGGCAAGGAAGAGAAGAAGAAGGACTCGACAACATCATCTGTAAAATGTTATTTTGTTAGGATGGAATCACATTCTTCTGCAGATAAGAGGGCATTATACATTTTATCAAATTATAAGACAATCGGTGAAGCAAGGTCTTTGTTCATGCACGCACACATGTTACCCAGTGTTGACAAATATATGGCTAGGTATGATATTTGTGTTATAACTATCGTTTAGAGTTTCATTTATGTTCCTGCATTCACTTTCTCAAAATAAATTTGATACCATGTACTAACCGCATTGATATTCAGGTTCTCTCTCATTCTGTCAAAGACTTTAAAACTCAATATTGACTTTGCAACTGTGAATGTCCAAACAATAGAAGATGTATCTTGCAAGGTATAGTCAGTTTCTAAGTCACCTTAAAAGGTTCTACAATTTATAGTCATCACTGCAGCAAATTATTTCCTTCTGTGGTTTGATTTTATTTATTTATTTTGAGTTTAGGATCAAAATGGCAATATTGTGTATCATAATGGGAAACCGCGAATTCTCACAGACGGAACTGGGTTTATATCGGAAGATTTGGCGGTGCTCTGCCCAAATAATGTGTTTAAAGGAAGCAACTTGAAGAATGGATACATAACGGTTCTTTTATTTTCAATTTGTTTTTCCATCATATTTTTTGTTTTAGTTTATTATGCATGTTTATCAGTCAAAGGTTGTGTTAAAAATCCACTTAGAGAATACATGTATTATATAAGTCCACTATTACCTTTTTCACCATTGCCTCATTGGCTATTTAGCTTCATCCCATCATAACTTTTTCACACGGCTTCCTTTAATTTTTCCGGCTAAAGTAGTTTTCTTGGTAGGAAAATGTCTTCGATAGACTAAATCAGCTGAAAAAACAGAGACTGTAAGAAAATGTTTCTATTATGAAAACCTTTTGGATTATTAGTTCTGCTCAAAATATGATTTGGAGAAACTGTTTTTTTTATACTTGCCGTCTTTTTTAAACCTTTTTTCTTTATTCATTGCCTCAGTCTTGCTTTTGGCGTTGATAAATTTCTTTCAATGACTTCATTTTCAACTGTCGTGTACTAGATATATTTGAGTATGTTTAATGATCTAATCCTTTTATCTCTGATTCTGTGCTTTATCACTGCTTTTAAACTCAGGAACTTTCCAATCTGGTTGAACCTGATGATATGAGTAAGGCATTGGGAGTAACAGCACCGAGCACAAATCAGCCAGTAGATTTTCTGCCACTTTCATCTTTCAATGACATAATTTATGTGTATGCATATGTAACATGTATAGATATTCCTCTAATATAACTTATCCTTGTTTCTCCCACCATTAAGCCTCTGCTGATTCAATGCCGTCTTTTTCACACTGGTCGTGCAATCAAGGGTACTCTTTTGGTTAATAAAACAGTAAGTTTTGAACTGATTCTGTTGGTCAATTTTAATTCTCTTTAAGTTATTTTTTTTTGAGTTATTTTTATACATTACTTATGAGAGACCTAGTTAATCTCTAAGTTGGTGTTGAGTGCTTTTGAAACTTTCATGATTGATAAGTTTATAAATAATTATTTATATATCATCATTATTTGGACTGTAATTGGAACTTGGAATTTTGTGTGACAAAATTGATAAGGTACACTATGTTTATTTAATATTTAGCAATATGATTTTGGTGGTCAATGAGGGCATTATGTGAGAGGTTTTCTGTAACCAAAAAAACGTGAGAGGTTTTCTTGAGCTGTATCATCTAACATTCAGTACCACAGTGCATGTTGGTCTTACATCTGTCTGATAGAAAAGTTTGGGAGTTGAGTTACCTTGCTTTCACATAAAACGCCTACGGCATTTATCCATTTCTAGTTTCTTGAGTTAATAAGCGGAAAAGTTTCATTCTGTTAATGCTTTTTTAAAGCTTTTTTAGAGTTGTGTTTTATCTATTGTATCTTTAGTTGTGCTGCTTTTAATTCTGATATTGTGTCCGTGAATCTTGAAGCTTCCTCCTAGAACAATACAGGTTCGTCCTTCAATGATTAAAGTTGAGACAGACTCGAGACTTTTGGATAGGCAATGCATAAATTCGATGGAGGTGGTTACCACTAGGTATTTCCCTTTTACATTGAGTTTTTGACTTTGATGATACAATTCACACTTACAATATGTGACTTCGGCTTGTTGGGATGAATTATACTTATGCATATTGTCGATGGTTGGGTGTCGGGACATACATACCTTAGCTTGTTTCTTTATATATACACAATCTTGAAAAAATATCAGTACGATACTGGTATCGGTTCTGTACGGTACGTGGTACAGGTTCTGGTATGCGGTATGCAACTCTCAAAGTATTAGGTATGTGATGGGATACATCGTCAGTATGCTGTTTCGATTTATGGGACATTCTAATATACTAATCGGTATGCTATTAATAAAAAATTTATTTAATTAGAAAACAACGCAATAAATGATTAAAATATTAATCTTCTTTTTCCAAATACCTTATTGATTAAGAGAGAAGGAGGAGAAGGACAGAACCAAAATTGTGTGGTGTGGAGAGAACCATGAGTCTTACTGTGATAAATAGTGAGTTCAAAATCTTTTGGAAAGTGGGAGAGGCAACCTCATTCTAATGATATGATTAAGTGATGTTTTTGATAAATGAAAATGGTAGTATCGTTCACAGAACTCCTATCAAATGATTATTTGAATTAAAAAATATATTCCTTTCATTTTCCTTTTTCTTTTTGGTAATTAAACCTTTGAGTTTTTTTCTGGGTTCTTCAATTAAGGCGAATTCTGATGAATTTTGAAGAACCAATTTGCCAACGTACCGCGAACCAGATCGTGGTTTTCCAAGTAGTAGGAGAATTATGTGACTATGGTATTGGGTACAGGTAAGGGTACGAGGTATGAGACTTTTGAAAAATCTGAGATGCGTAAGAAACTTTAAAATATATTAAAAATAGAATTGCATATCAATATCACGAAATTGTATAAGTTGAAGTTAAAAGAAGTAGCAAAGACACAAGTTTGGGAAGAAAATGAGTTGAATCACTTGAATAGGATTCTAGAAACGCTACTGAATTGCTTCAAAGTCTCAGTCACTTGAATTAATAGTATCTGTTGAGATATTCTGAATTTTATTAGTATCGGTCAAGATATTAAGTATCCTGGATTCTTTTCTAATTCTCTTTCTTAGTTGATTCTAATCTCTTTCTTACAAGAAATACAATATATTAATCAGTCTTAAGTATAATCATTAGAAAAATCCCTTGATGATAAATTGGATTAGATAATCTAATTATTGCCTAGAATGTTTACTAGTTTCTTACATTAGAATCAGAATTAAGTCAAGAAATACATAAGAAGTAAAGATATTATTAGGAAAAGGGATAGAAGTAGGAAAGGGAAATAGGAAAAGATTCCACATGGTAATAAGGTTCACTCCCATATAAGGTCCTTAATTAGGTTAGCACTGGACCAAGGTGCATACCATTCATTAGACATAATAATTTTCAGGTTTCACGTGCAGGGCCAATTGCAAGTGCCACTGTGTTTGGTGTATAACTGACATGGTGTCCTGAAAAAAAAAGAATCTCTTCAGAATAAAATGACGCAGAAGACACTCACATTGATTTTTGTTTTTAACTTCTTATGAACATCAACTTAAGCCTTTCTGCGTTAGGTGGGGTCGGTTTTGTTGATTTGCTCTTATCATCTAGATGGAAATTTATGATTGTTGTAGTGCGTTTATCCTTTCTATTAATATAGATTTTATTAACTTGCCTAATGCTTCAAGCGGTTCGGAAGCTAGACTAACCATTTGTATGCCTGATTGGAAAAACACTTTTTTTTTGCATTGCTTGAAAAGTAAGTTGATCTGATGCCTCCATGTTTCAGTAACAAACCAAAACGAGCATATTTGTCTAAAAATTTGATTGCACTTCTGAGCTATGGCGGAGTTCCAAATGACTTCTTCATGGATGTACTTAATAGTAATTTGGAGGATGCTAACCATGTCTACTCCAATAAGCGTATCGCACTTAGAGGTAGTTTTCCTTCATACTTCTAATTACCAATACTTCCTTTGTTCATGTTTAAAGATAATCTGCTCTTTATTTGGATATGACTCTAATTGTTCCATTGCATAAAATGCATGAGAGTTCCCCTCAGAAGTGATTTTCAATTGTTGATTCGCTTGCAGTTTGTGTCAACCACGGTGAGATGGATCAATACAATGCCGCAGAAATGATTCTATGTGGTATTCCTCTTGATGAACCATTTTTACGGCATCATCTGTCTAAACTTGCAAATGCAGAAAAGAACAGGCTTAGAGGAGGGAAGCTATATTTGCCGGACTGTTTCTATTTAATGGGGACTGTTGATCCTACTGGGTTCCTGCAAATGAATCAAGTTTGCATAATTCAGTAAGCATAAATTTCATAATTTTCCCAATCAAATGATCTTTTAGAAAAAAATCTTAATGTTTGATGTGCTCTATTCTATCTTCAAAGCTATAATATAGAATTTTTCTCTACAAGTATTCTATCTTCAAAGCTATAATATAGAATTTTTCTCTACAAGTATTTCCCACCTAAGTTGCTGCAGCTGCATTGCCTGCAATTTTTCTTTAATCTCTGAATAAAATATGTTGCTTTGGTTTCTATTTTACTGATTTAATCCTTAAGCTTTTATATTTGTGTAAGCATATTTATGTAGTTTTCAGTTCCTTGTCTTCAGTAGCTATGATTCGATTATAGTTTGTCTCTTGATATGGTTATTGTTCTATGAGAATTTGTAAAATTGGTCTAATTTTCATTTTTTTTATCCAATATATATTACTTACCTTATCCAGATTCCTACTTTGTATGTATAACATCAAATATTAAGTTGAAGTTATGTACTGTCCTATTTGTTACATATGGCAAATGGCAAATGCTACAAACATATTCAACCATGTGCCCTAGTGTAATTTTTTATGAGAGTTATGTTTGAAATTTAAATTATCAGGTCTATGCTGGTTGTTGAAGTTTTTTTTTTTTTTTTTTTTGTTGTAGTGAAAATGGCCAGATTTCTGGGGATGTGCTGGTTTATCGAAATCCAGGTTTACATTTTGGGGATATTCACATTTTGCATGCCACACACTGTGTGCGGGGTTAGAATCTTATGTTGGGCATAGCAAATATGCAATTTTTTTCCCATGTGTTGGACCTCGCTCTATAGCAGATGAGATAGCTGGAGGTGATTTTGATGGTGACATGTACTGGGTTTCAAACAATTCCCAGGTTTCAATTTTGATTCAATTTAAAGCCTTCATGTTTTCTTACTAGACCAGTAGATCATATTGAAGGAATTGTTAGTATCAAAAGTCTCCTAGTAACTACTAGATTGGACAATGCTGAAGAATTGGCAAACCAGTACAATTAGAGTGTGTTTAGTTTTTAGAAGCTGAAAATTCCTTAATCCTATTTGTCAACTTGTGCACACAAGATAATGGGCAAGATGAACATTTTCTCTAAATACTCCAACTTTGTATTTTTGGTAAATTTAACAGAGTCAGTTTAGTTGAAGAGACTTGGTTGGGATATTGTTTAAGGGAATGAGGTTTGAAAATTGTATATTTTTTTTAATTTGGGTAAAGTGGAAAGTATTATTTATTAAAATTACACTGATGGGCATTATACAATCGTCCTAGAGGGGACTTGAACTCTGTCCCTTGAGGTTGCGATATTGTTTAAGGGAATGAGGTTTGAAAATTGTATATTTTTTTTAATTTGGGTAAAGTGGAAAGTATTATTTATTAAAATTACACTGATGGGCATTTTACAATCGTCCTAGAGGGGACTTGAACTCTGTCCCTTGAGGTTGCAAGGCGAAACTCTTACCAATAAGTTGACACCTCATGGATGTGGACCGAAAATTGTTGAGTTGAAGTTTAATTAAGTAAAGAGTAATCTTTAAAGTTATACAAAGAGTAAACAAGGCAGTACCATCATCTTGAGAAACTATGATTTGACTAGCTTTATTCATCTATCTTCACAAAATTGAAGCTCCACCTATATTTTTCTCATATTGTTATCTTGTATTTTTGTTATTTGTACTTGTGTGTATTTGCTGACAAATCTGATAGTACTTCAAACCTTTTATACTAACCATTTATATTTTGAAATGTTTCAGTTGTTGCAATATTTCACACAGAGTGACCCTTGGATTGAAAGACCTGCACCTATATTGGATTCTATTGTTAAAAAGCCAAGTGAACTTTCAGATGAGGAACTTGAGGAACATCTTTTTAATCTATTCCTGAAAACTCGTTTCCAATCAAGGTGGGTCTGTACTGAGTTGATGAGACTAGATAGTGCGTATATAGTATTAACTATTGCCATTTTGGTTTCCTGAAGAAGAATGTTGTGCAGACATAGTTAGACCTGTCTGTAGCTAATATTTTAGATATCCTATTTAAGTGATATAACAATATTTATCACCTTTGTAGTTGTTGTGTAGCACTGTAGCTATAGTCGTAATAATTTTTATAGACATTTGGAATTTGAATGTCATTTCATTGTAGTGTTTTTATTGCATACTTTGCTACCAAGAGGAAAAATGAATTGTCACGGGTAATCAGGTTGCTAGTAAAGAGTTTTTTCAGTTTTAGTTTTATAATCTATACCTGAAAACTATTTTCCTCTTCCAGTTATGCAATGGGCGTGGCAGCCGATAGCTGGATGGCACTCATGGACCGTTATTTGATTCTAAGAAATGACTGCTGTAAGGAAAATGAGATGTCACATGTGAGGGAAAATATACTTAGGTTGATTGATATATACTACGAGGCACTCGACGCACCTAAGAAAGGTGGAGGAAAGGTTAGTTATTCAATTGCAATACACTTTTGCCCCTCTGTCTGTTGTATTTCCAGACATAATGTTCTGTAGTGAGTTCTATATACTATATGCAGCCTAAGATTCTAAGAAAATTCTATGATACTGATGAGTACACAAATGTGAAAGGAACGGGCCAGGCTAATAGATATGGGAAGGTTTATGTTAGGAGGGGTAAAAAGGGATTTCACAGTAAGTAGTGGAGAGGAAATTGTGTAACTAACTCTGCTGTGTCTCTGTACTTGGGATATTCTGGTTTCCCTGTTTGTACTCAGTACCTTTTCTTTCTGCTAGTTAATCACTCTGATTCTAGCTAATATATCGCACTGTTTCATTGCTCATTTCCTTTCTTTCACTATTATCTTTTGATACTAACAGATACCCTTGAGTTTTGTTGGTACTGATACCCTGTAGGTAAAATTAATTCAAAGTTTAACATATTAAATATAAAGGAGGGTCCTGTGGACATGTGACCTACTCCCTTCAGTCTCATATATGATTAAAAAAAACACTTTATAGATTGATGTATCTCGTCTATATTATAGACGAGATACTTCAGTAATTCAAGTTATTCAATGAACCTAAAAAGTGTTTTTTTAATAAATGAGACCGTATATTGGAAAATAAGTGCTTTGTGGGTTTGTGCTAGTTTGACCTTGAGGAGAAGAAGCTACAAGCTGTAGCTTCTGGTTTGACATGGGTGCGCACCGTGAAAATTTGGTTTCCCACTCATACGCGTAAAACTTGAAGAGTTGAAATAGACATGATGGAGCTTGACCTAGGTTTTGTTGTAAAATTACTAAAATATCATTTTATCTAAAGTTAATTTTCTTTGGTAATACCATGATATGATCATTGCATCTACACATTTACAATTACCATGATAACCTTTGTCTACCTGAAGTTAGTCTTAGAAGTACACAATTGAGTACCACTTTATCTATTGGGTTTTCTAATTTAAACCTTTTGGTAATTGTTGTGACAACAGATCGAAGTTCCAAAAGATTTGACCGCAGAATTGTTCCCGCACTATATGAAAAGAGACTTCAAATCATTCACTTCATTCTCTATCTTAGGTAAAATATACGACAAGGTTGGCGAATGGCAAACTAATGATGACATGTCTGGGAAAGGTTAGGAAACTCAATATTCAGCCAGTTATCTATGTATTTATTTCTCTAATATTTTATAACGCGGTATTGTGATTTTTACATTACACTCATTCATCAACTAATTCTTCAAGTATTTTTCCTTTTTTTATCCATATGCTATCAGAAATTGGAAAACTCTCCTGTTTTGATGTTAATCAAATTCCTATAAGCTGTATGGAGAAGTGGAAACCACTGTATGAAAAGTACAGGAAGGATATGGTCAATGCCTTAAATGATGAATCTAAGGACAATGATGATGAGGCTGCTGAAGTATATAATATTTATAAGCAGGTAAACATATTTCAGTTTTTCTTTCACTATTGGTTCAACTTTCCTGAGTTGCTGATTGGAATCTTTCTCATAGAAACTGTATGGCGCTGCAAATATGGAGGAGAGTACGAGGAATATTTGCGATATTTTTAACGAGGCTTTAGCTATATATAATGTAACTTATGACTATGCTATTCAAAAGGAATCAGTCAAGAAATGTTGCTTTGCATGGAAGGTAGCTGGTTCAGCTCTCACTCGTCTCTATTCGATAAAACAAAGTCAAAGGGTTTTGACCTGTAACCCATCTGCAATGCGTGAGATTTTCGGTTCATAAGCTACATTAGTAACTCTTATCATTACTACCATTAATGATTAATGAGTTATTAACATTTGTATAATATTAGTCCCTAATTTAATGAATATTTTGATATTTAGGATCGGTAGATCCTTGTGTCAGTGTAGTTGGTTGAAGATGATTGCTTCCTTTTGATAATGTTCAATGTGATGGTTCAGATGAACAGAGGGAAGAAAGAGATAGAATATTTAGTGGATTTTTTTAACAATTAAATAATTAAATATAAACTGCAATCCTACCCCTGACTTTTGACAATTAAATAATTAAATATATACAGTACTATTGATTTAGGTGAGATGTTACAGAAGCCAAATCTATCGTTTGTGATTGTTTAGTTTTGATTTTTCAGGAAACCAAACAATCTGGCATTATTCAGAAGTATGTATATACATTTTGTCAAAAAAAGTATGTATATACAATACTATTGATTTAGGTGAGATGTTACATAAGTCAAATCCATCTTTTGCGTTTGTTAAGTTTAGTATATACAATGTTACTAAAGATGCATTTAATATTGTTGCGTCCAATGTAATATTCTATAACTTGACACTTTAAAGTGAAATACGAATCTAGTTACCGCTTGTAATAACCTTGTTTTTTTAGAGTTTTTTATTCTTTGGTTTGGACCATTGTTGTCTATCACGGAATGTCCCAATCCTTTCAACGAAATACTATCTCCTTTCGTACTTAAGATTGAATTTTGCATTCATAAATACCGAGTTTATCCACAGCGGGAATTGAATTAGGAAACACTTAGTCGACCCCAATGTTGCAGAGTAAATTAAGTCACCGAAAAATTGGTTGTTTTTGAGAGCAAATTCTAATTCCACTTCTAAAGGGCACCCATCATTTTTAAATGTATCAAATCCTTCTTGATCGGCATTGGGTTTTTGCACATTCTATTATTAAATGCATTCATTCGCCTCCTTGGTTGAATTGAATATTGACCAAAGAGTTTGTAGTGAAGTACAAGTTGGGGTTGTCTCGAAGTTGGTGGAAAATAATTGAATGGATGACTAAGAACAAATTTGGTTCATGCATGCCTGCAACTTGTCCAAGGGTTTTTTTTTGGGTACCCCCACCCATTCCCCTAACACCCCCACCCACCGTGTGAAAATACCAAAATACCCCCACCCATTCCCCTAACAAATTTGGTTCATGCATGCCTGCAACTTGTCCAAGGGTCTTCACACAATTGGTCATACCTACGTTTGACCACCTTCACTCGCATATACGCCAGCTTCGACGTATATACGATCAGCCCAGAAATCAACCAATCGTATATACCCCACTGCACTTCTATATACGCATTTAACACTTATTACTCACCGTATATACCCCTAGTCAGGCGTATATACGATTAACAGAAATTCATCCGCTCGCATATACGTCCAGAAGACCCTATATACGACGAGCAAAATAGTAAGCATCGTATATACACCTGTTTTGATGTAAATACGATGAGCAATTTTTTTTTTTTTTTTTTACTACTTTTTTTTCTTCGCTTGCAAAGTGTCCAGGTAGGCATAGAGGAGAGGCGTGAGGTCTCTCCGATCGAGAGAGATAGGAGTCATCTCATCGCTCCGAGCACGAGGACTCGGAGGCATAATCACTCCATGCTTCAAAGACGGAGACAGAGCGAGCACACTGAGCGGTGAGTATGAGCACGAGGCGGTGAGATCACTACTGGAGCTTTCTATCTCGGGGATTACTGCAGCAGAGACGCAGCAGGAGGATTGGCATAGGGGAGGCGGTTTCGATATCATTCCCACTACCCTCGATATCATCCACGGTATCCCCGTGATGATCCCCAACCTCTTCATTACCATCCCCACCTCCCGAGTATCAAAGCAGCAGCGGCCTGTGTCGATGCTTATTACTCGCATCATCCATGTCCGAGTATCATGAGGTGCCTCAAGAAGATCGAGGAGCCTCAGCGATGATCGGGAGGAGCCTCGGGAGAGGAGCCTCTCACTCTCTTTTCACCGACTTGGCGGATCATGTCTGCAGATTCTATACTCATTGACCGGTAAGTTTTGCATTTTTGCTTAAATAATTTATTTAAGTCACATAGTCTGCACTTTTGCTTACATTATTTATTTATTTTTATTTTTGGAGTATCGTGAGTTGTCAAAGTATGGGCTCATGGCAACAAAGTCCATACTAGACTTCATCTTCATTACCCGACCTACTACAACAGCAGCACCACCGTGGTCGGGGACTCAGATTGGCCCCACTTCTCCGGGCATCGCCACGCCACGAAGAGACCATGAGTTCTTTGTCGGCTTTTATTGAGAGATGGCACTCGGACACTTCGTCATTTCACTTGCCATTTGGTGAGAGATGACGATCACTCTAGATGGCGTCTCTTGTCTCGCACGCACCTTCCCATCCGGGGAACTATGCCACACCTCCGCGCCTCACCGTTAGCTCGGAGTTTGCCACACACTTTGGCCGAGACATATTTGGGTGTGTCACGGGTTGAGGTCGCTAACAACACCCGTGGGGTCCATATCTGACTTCAAATGGTCGGAGCGGGTTTATGAGCGTAACTTGGAGGAGGGGGTGACATCACGATTCTTTGTCGGGGCTATATGCCGCTTCGCGCCCGACTCTGATATCTTCACCACGAAGACTGGAGACAGGGCTGAGGCTAAGTGGTTGATCTACCTGGATGATCTGAGTCCAGAGGTTCTTGGAGGCTATGCATGGGGTGCAGGTGCACTAGCTGCCATGTATGAGTCCTTGAACACTGCGTCTTTGAGGACTACGCAGCAGTGTGGAGGGTATGCCAGCCTATTTCAGGTATACATTTTAACTTCTTGTATTTTTGTTAAATCGCACTGATTTTTGGTAAATTTTTGTGAATTAAATATGTTCTTTATTTTTGCATTTCAGGCTTGGATTATGTGGTATTTCCCCCGGATGGTGGATAGGTTGCCCGGTCATATCCCGGTGCGTGAGCCACTACCGGGCGCCACTAGGAAGAAGAAGTCGACCACCAAGCTCGGCCACTACTGGGAGGATGCTTGATGATCCGAGGCCGAGGATGTCTGCTGGCGACCATTTGAGGAGGACATGGGTGGTAGACCTTTGAGCGAGATCTCCTCTACAGAGGCTTCATCGGTGGTGACTTCGAGTTCGTACATGCCCGATAGGTGCTTGCGTCGGTTTGGGTACACGCAGATCATCCCACGTGACCTCTTAGTGGGCCGTCCGAGTCACCGATTGCGTGTTTGGGATCGCCCACTTCATGGCATCTGTGGAGGACATCCGCGCACTACTCGGGTTGCTCGAGGGCGGATCAGTCAGACGTAACTACTTAGAGTGGTACGTCCGGCTTCTATCCCCGGACTATTACCGGCTCCACCATCACCACCATCACCTAGAGCTCACCTGGACACCTCCCGAGATACGCCACGACGATCGGGGGTGGATTAGGGAGCTTGTGAGGGCTTGTAGAGAGGGATTCGTGGTGGCGACATCGCGCATGGCGTCCGGCGTGATCGGACAATCCATAGGATGGTGGGGATGGCAAAGACCGGATGACGTGGTCGGGAGCTTAGACGCGATGGGGGGGAGGGCGGGGACGCCGTTAGGGATTTTTATTTGTTTTTGATGTATTTGATATTATTTTGGCACTTTATTATATTATTAACTTTTTTTGGATGTTTTATTTATTTTACGAGTTTCCATGAATTTTTGATTTCATTGATTCGATAAAACAAAGTTACACAAGCGATAAAACATAAACAACTTGAATAAAAATAGACAGATAAAATGAAAATACAATAGAAACCATCGAAAGTGGTGGAGTTAATCGACGAAGGATCTCGTGACGACGGTCCTACGGTTTCGACGCATGGATGAATGTAACTCCTCCATTTAATTGTTATATGAATGGACATCATGTCTCGGACGTCATCCTCATTTGTTGACATCCATGGTAGACAGTAAATACCTCCACTAGTCGTTTGGGTTTCCGATAAACAATACGAATTATCTCATGTTCATCGTTCTCGGTTGAACCATCTGCGCAGAGTTTCGCAAGAGCGAGAAAATGATATATCGTGTTTTAACCTACACGAAACAACATCTCTCCCATCGAACTTATACCATCATCTTTCAAGATGATGCCACGATGATCAACAAACCCCATATTAGAATGAGCGATAGTGAGAGGAAGAAGGCTCGTAGTATGACATTAGCGAAGCTCGCATCATCTTCACTTGTGATGTGTGTGAGAGAAGGAGGAAGTTGAATTTTTGTGTGAAAATAGTGATGGTGGGAGTGAGTATTTATAGATGAGGTAAAAGATTATCAACCGTTGATTTTGGCGTGCAATCTACACCGTTGATCAACTTTGAAAGCGAAATCATGACCGTTAAATTTTTTTTTACAATTTTTTAAAAAAAAAATTTAAGACGCATCGTATATATGTCATTTGGGACATATATACGATGCGTTAAAATTACACATCGTATATATGTCCCAAATGACATATATACGATGCGTCTTTTTTTTTAAAAAAAAAAAAAGATTACAAAGGGCATTTTGGGGATTTCAATTTGGGTGGGGGTGTTAGGGGAATGGGTGGGGGTACCAAAAAAAAATCCCCTTGTCCAATTGTGGCTGAAAAACTTTAACGTTAACCAAAAATTTAGGCTATTGCTTTTCCCACACCCCCTCCTACTCAAAACACACACCACAAGGGTGTGAAAAGACCAAAAGGCCAGCCAAAACCTCCTTTTTTCACGAAATTTCACTGTTTGAACACGAGTATTGAGCAGTTCGAAATGACATCGTTCGAGTGTGTTAAATTTTGACTTCACACTCTTTGGGCGTTTATCACTGTTCGCGATGAGGTCATGCGAAGCGAGTTCGCATGTTTCGTTGAACCCGTTCGAACGACATCGCTCGAGTGTGTTAATATTGACTTCACACCCTTTTTGTGCGTAATTTCACTGTTGAACGAGGTCATTCGAACGTGTTGAACAAGTCGTTCGAGCGATCTTTAAACACGCCCTCGCCATGCGTTTCACGCAAGTTATTTTTGGAATAAAATTTGTTAAGGGGTGTGAAAGAGTAGGAGGGGGTGTGGGAAAAGTAAACGCCAAAATTTATACTACTATTTTGCAGTTAACTAGAATTATTTTTTTTTACCATATTTTTGGTGTGCAATTTCCATCGGCTTGACTGATGACTAATCTACGCCATAAAACCTGATTGGTCACGAGTACCGACTTTATCAGTCTGTGTGGTTCTCCCCTCCCAATAGAGTTTTTGCCACACCTAAGAGTCGAACCCGAGACCTTGGGTGAGATCTAAGTCTAGTTACCACTTTGACCAACCCTTGTTGATAAAAGAAAATTAAATTATTTTAAGATTCATATTTTTTTTTTGTAAATATATGACTTATAGTTCTTTAAAATAAATATATTAAGTTTTCGTTTCTGTAATTTTTTAAAACTTTCAGTATGTTCTTTAATAGTTAATTTTTAACTATTTAAACTAAACTAAGATTATCGGATAAAGAATTTAATTAGACGTTTATTCAATAAAATATTCATTCACATCTTAATAATACCAGTACATCAGTTAATTTCATATATATGTTTTTCTTTTAAGTTGAACAATAAGTCTCAAAAATTGCTCATAATAATAATAATAATAATAATAATAATAATAATCCCCAAAACAAATAACTTAACATCCAACCCCCCAAAACATATCTATTTTTCTACTTAAAATAAAATCTATATTATATATCAAACATGTGATGCTGTTATTCCTAACACATGCAATTCAAAAGCATAAACAAATTGATGAGGCTAGTAAACAAAATTCTCCATGCTGCTAAGCTCAAAAGACTGACTACTCAAGTTTGCTTTTTCTTGTAAATATTCAAATCCGCATGAGTATCGCTGTAGCGTTGGGTCAAGTAATCCCGGCATAAGATAGGAGGATATCTGGAAAAATTAAGTTGTAAACGTCAGAGACCAAACATGATATCAATAATTTGATAGTCTAAACTGAACAACATTTGAAAATGTTAAGATATTAGTTAGGAATTAGGACCGAGTATTGTCAATATTAGGGACTAAACTGAAACTAATAACCCTAACGCTTGCAAAACTATTGTCTCGGATTTGGATCCTCTACTACCCACCGCACTGTGCAATGGTGGCAGCAGATTGCACGGTGCAGTGGCAACAAAGGATCCACACACAATTGTCTCATGTTAACTTCCATTAATGTTTTAAATTATGATCCACGACCACATTTGCGGCCGCTAAAATTCAGGTTTAAAACTTTGATATGCATGTAACCAAACAAAATAAACCTTAAAATGGAAGGATGGAATTTAGGTATGATATTAACTCTCCAACATATCATGTGTTGTCTTGTTTAGCAAAAATAAAAATAATATGGTGTCAAGTTTTTTATGGCATATTCAACTCACTTGGGAGGGTTGGTATCTGATTTGCAAGTTGGCAAACACTCCACTAGACAATCATGACTAGGTTCCAAAAAGTATGCAATCTGTAACAGGAAACAACATTGGAATGAGAAAATGAAGCACGGACACAGACACAAACACCAGACACGCAAACATCAGTTTTAATCTGAAAAAACACCAGTAATTAAAGTGTAGGTATCAGTATCAATGTCTGACACGATACATGTCAGATACTAGACACATATTCAATCGGAAGTGCCGGTGCTACAGAGTGTATTACTGGTTTTACAATGGAATTGAGAAGCAAAAGGGGAAGAGGAAAAAGTTGAACCAGGAAAGAAGATCCGAGGCTTACCGAATATCGCTCTTGACCGTTTCCTAGAACTCTGTGCAGTGTGGACCTGAAAATAAATGTAAAGCAAGTTGTTAATTATTCAATGAATAGAATACAAATCTAGCAATTACACAAGCAAAACTCTGCTTTAGTTGTAGCTTGCAGTTTTCATTCTAGCAGCTAAAGAAAACAGAATATTATGTTAAGGATTTATAAGTAAACAAAATTGTATCTAACCACTTATGTTCTCACTGATTTAGTATATTGTCAAATTTCCTTTGTGACAAAATAATTAACAACAACAATATCATTATTCTTATTAAGTATCGACCGGCAACTGGGAATCACGCAAATCAATCGGTCTAATGAATTTTTCAGAAGACAGAAATACACCTGCCTTCAATCGTACTCAAAACTACCTAGAAGATAGAAAGATTTCTTACTTGAAAACACCGTTGCTCCAGCGTTCCAACATGTCGCCAAGATTCACTATGAATGCGCTGCTATGTGACATAAACAATAGGTTAAATAATGTAACTAGTTCAACAGAAGGGCATGTTAGAGGCAATAAACTGCATAATCTTTCTGTAAACTATAAAATCTATGATAATAATGACAGAGGAACCAACCCTTTCAATGGAGCCACATCTTCCCATATCTGAGGTTTAGCATCTCTATCCTTGCATATCTGCAAAGCAGACATACATGTTCTTAATTAATTACACCGAATATTTGTAATAGCGAAAGAAAAATCAGTTGGCGTCTTACTTGAAGACCTGAGACATCGTCTGTTGCCAACAATGTAATTAAACCGTAATCGGTATGAGCTCCGGCTCCGTATAACCCTTTTGTGGGATCTGAGATTTGACCTTCATATAGAACAAAGATGAACACAACTATAGAATTTAATTTCCTTTGTAATTGTATTATAAGGTATTATAACAAGACACCTAGATCATTGATTTGATTCTATACCTTCATAATGCAGCAATCTTAGAGTTGCAATTGGCTCTCCTAACATTTCTGGCTTATCAAAAAAGTTAGCATCCAAATCAAGTGCAAGTGCTATTATCTTTCCAACTTCTTTCCCCACTTTTCTGAATTTCCCCAATATAACAAAAAAAGAAGAGAGAAATGTGTTAAGCCCTTTTCCTTTAGACTAATAATTACACTAGCAAACTACGTAGCACTGACACTTCAGATTAAAAACATGTCTGGTGTTCGACAGGTGTCTGTCTCAGGGTAAAGACACGACAACGACACATGTGGTTAGATGCAATTACTTCTATTTTCTAAACAATTATAGGTATCTATTAACAGTGTCCGTGTCATTTCTGGTGTTATTGGTGTCTGTGTCGTGTCTGTATTTGTGTCGGTATTTCGTAGGTAGCAAAATTGAACTATAAATCTTAATCTTAAAAACTTACAATGCTTCTTGATGGTACTTTTCCATAGTCTCCCTCCAACCTGGCAGAATATCTGCACAGCAACAAATTTTAAAAAAATGGCAATTAGAAAGAAAAACAACAACAACAAAAGAAAATCTAATTTCATAAAAATTACATTTTTCTTTTTTTATCAAAGGTGAAAATTTTAACATTTTTACCTGGTTCAGGCCATTTATTAGGCCCATAAAAAGGTTTCTGAGATTCTGGGTCATCTTCATCAACTTCAACTCCAATATAATACCCCTCTTTATAATCCCCTACTTGAACAAAAAAAAAAGATATGATATAGAGTTTTAGAATTAAAAATGGAATCTTTTTCTATAATTATTTATATACATGCAATAAAAGAAAAAGGGTATGTATAGTTTTTATTATACCATGAACTTGATTTTCAGGATCAAGTAGTTCATCAAGAACAGGGGTATATCCTCTGTGTTTTTCATTCCTCAGAACCTTCATTTTTTCCTTTAATGGAAGAGAAAAAAATCTCTTGCTTTGTGCAAAAACCTCGTCCATGAATTCCTCGCTTATTCCATGGTTTACAACATAGAAAAAACCTGAATCCAAACATGCCTTTTTCCAATCCCCCAAAAAAAAAACAAAAAAAAACAGAGTCAATTCAATTGACCCAAGTTGTCGTTTTGTAATTAAAAGAGAGAAACATGTGAAAGAGAGAGAGAAAATGGTAATAGAAATTGGAAACTAACCTGTTTGAGTAAATTAACGGATTGGTTGATTTCAGGGTTTGAAAGGTCGATGCAGTTGAGAGCAGAGAATTGTGTTTGGGTGCTCTGTTTTTTTCCCATGTTGAAAAAGAACTGAGAAAAATGAGAACCTCAAGTTCAACTCTGCACTTTGAAAATAACAAACACCAAAAATTGAATGGCTTTTGATTTTGCTTATATATAGTACATCATTAGCACCATTCATAGTTGCCTTAGTTTATTTATTTTTTTATTTTCCTTTTTTTAATTAAAAAATAATATATTTTTGACTATTTAGGAATAGACATCTCTTGGTTACAAATTGTTTTAGTTTTCTGTCTCTTTTATTGTCTGGTTTTTCTGTCTTTAGTTTCACTAACGTGGTGGTATAGCACAAGTATTCCATATTTAGGTTAACTATCTGGTCAAGAATTCGATCTTCTTTGGTGCGTATAATACTTAGTGGAGAGGTCAGCCCCTTAAATAATACCTCGAAGATTAGTCTTTCTAGTCGCACACGCATGAAATACATTAGTTTAAGCAAAAAATAAATTGCACCCATTGGTAGTTTTAGTTATGGTAAATTATTTGTTGTTGATTTCTTTTAGATCGCATATCTTTCTTTTGATTGTGATTTTACAACCTTGGTTTTTTAAGAGGTATCATTTTAATTGCAATATTTCAGATTTAAAATATTAATTAATACAATACCTTATATAAAATTATTTCTTATTCGGGTAAACGAGTTACTGTTTATTTCATTATATGCTTTTATTTTTCTAACATATCATGAATTTTTTAATGGGTGGACCCACCTAGGCTAATGATGAGACGCTAGCAGTGGTGGATTTGAACATCGGCGATACGGGGTGACTGCCCAAAGCCTCATTTTTTGAGGGGTAAAAAACTGTATTTTCTTACTAGTATATATAGATATTATTTTTTGGACAAGAGTATATATAGATATTAAAATTAAAAATTCATGAATTTACAAGAAAATTATAAAACTTACTTAATAAAAATTTAACAAAAGTATAGTAATTATCTGAGTTGCTTTCGAAAATATCAAAAAATAGATTAAATAGTACTTCATTTAATTTATATCGAAAATGAGTTATAAAATAACATTCACCATAAACAATTTATTAAAGATTTTGCAAAAATAATAATATAAAAAAGATAATATTTATAGAGTGATTAGGGAACCGTTTTATTGGTTTGTCATGGACACCCAAAATCTAAGGACATATTTTTTTGAGTGTAATACTAAATCTCATTTGTGTTATCTTTTAAGTTCCATTTTTTGAGCTTTAATTTTTTTTGACAAATTGAGCATTATTTTTTTCACATTAGAAAATCTTATAATTAATTCAATCATCATGAATGTCAAAACAGAATTGTTTATTTATTCATTTTGACAATAAAACACCAATCTTATTTCAAAGATAAATTTGGATTCAAATTTTGTAATAAACCTGAAATAATACAATTAAGAATCATATGTAGAATTTCTTCTATCCATATTTTTTTTACAATTATTCTATCCATAACTGGTATGAGTTTTCTAATACAAAATTTTCAAAATTATAGGTAGCCATATTATCATTTTTATGGACCATGATTCACTACAGTCACTGATTCTTGCAGTCAACTACTCTACTAGCCATTGGATCCACTCATTTTAATATCATGGCCCTTGAATTATTTGTTATTAAAAAAATAAAAATAATTGAAAGAGGAGAGGGATAGACAGAGGCAACTGTAGAGAATAAGTATCCCATTTTTACCAATGTGGGTATTGTGACAGTGGGCCTCTAGAATAATACAAGGGTTTTTTTTTTGGTACCCCCACCCTCTCCCCTTAAACCCCCACCCACGCTGAAATTCCCAAAATGCCCTTCAAAAAAATGTTTTTTTCACTAAATTACACGAATCGTATATATCTTTTTTTGTGGCCTATATCGATGGGTAAATTGACATCGTATATATATGTTCATTGTGCGTATATACGATTGATGCGTTTAAGTCAATCGTATATACATAAAATGAACTTATATACGATGGGTAAAATTTGACATCGTATATATGTCCCAAAAAGAGATATATATGATGGGTTTTTTTTTTAATGATTATGATTTTATTACGATTATAATTTGAAGTCTCGCGATTTGATTAACATCAACGGTGTAGATATATTGGATAAAGTAAACGCGTATAATTACAAAAAACGCGATATATATATATACACGTGTAATACAAAATATGTGTGAATCTATCTACAAGCCGTCAATAGAACCATCGGCTAAATCTATACATCTAGACGCATCACCGTGAGTGGGAGGTCGCGACGAGGAGGACACATAGATCGCCATAGGGTAAAACGTAAAGCGTCATACATACGGATGTAACCATGAAGCGCACTCTGCAAGTAAGTAGTGCTTGCACCACCGCGTGGGGCAATAGGGAGGCAACAGACAAGTGGGAGAGATTGAAAGATGCAACAGCGGTGTACATTTTGCTCGTTCGTAAGCAGATATGATTTTCAACTTAGATGAACTGTAAGTGCCTCTCAAAGGCGATAAGTGAAATTCATGTAAAGAAAATCGAACCAATGCAACATTATACGGTTGCAACCATATACCCCATCTCGTGCAAATCAAACCACTTTGACTCGGTGACGTCCGTATGACTCGATAGTTAAAGCTTTGCGAAAGCTCTAACGATCGGTTCTTCCCAAACATGTCGAATACAAGGTTTTTCGTCCTTTGTTTCTGAATCAAAGCTTGCCTAATCAGAGGCCGGAGTCCTCACCCATGTCAAGTTCAAACCCCGATCGCTCTAAACCGCAGATTACCGTCACCTTCAACATCAACAATTTTTTCAACATAGTTGCGCACGCGTGTCTTTGGAAGAAACGGTAAGTGGATTTTAGTCTCATTTGTCTGTGATAATACTCTAGAAGCACCCCGAGATAATTTGGTTGACGTTGTGTAGGAATTTTGGAAGCCCGGATTCTTGATCTGTTTTACCTCTCATCCACGTGCTCCCACCCGAAGGATCACGCTTAGCATCAAAAATTTCCCTTTTTCTTCTTTGGTGCACCTTTCGCTCGACTTTTGATTTAGGTGCAACCATAGAAGAAGTAGAAGGAAAGCTATCTCATTCACCGCCTCTTAATAAGAAACTTCTCCTCCTCACTCACTTTATTAAATCTTGCCAAGATAGCATCAAACCGGTAAGAAATATCGCATGCAGATGATTTATCCCGAGTGGATTTATCATCTATTGCATCCAAACTCAATCTGTTTCAAAGTGATCATCAACAACGATGAAGCGGAATAGAATTATAGGAAGCATGAAAAATACCTATCTCACAAGCACAAGGAAGTAGATGTGTCTTCATTTGAATGCACTGCACCGCCCCTTTGTCGTATCCAACCCTGATTTCGACCTTTCAAACTCCTTAACCATGTGTCTCAAAGGTGCAGATAAAGAAACAAGTCCTTGAAGATTTTTAAGCGATGGAATATTGACTTGACTTCAATTCTCATTGATGCTTTGTTGAAAAGACCCGATAATTTGATCAAAATGTATTGTCAGCATGTCATCAATAGATATCAAACATTTTGATAGATCACCATTCGAAGTCTTCAACTGTGTTTTCAAAGACCAATGCAAGGATTCCGCTCTGAAATAATAAACAAGTGTCAAAAAAAATCGAGTAACGGATAGAAATAATAAACAAGTGTCAAAGAAAATTAATCGACAAAAAAAAATATGTCCACGTGTCAAAAAAAATCGAGTATCGAATAAATATAATAAACAAGTGTCAAAGAAATTTAATCGACGAAAAAAAATATGTCCACGTGTCAAAAAAAATCGAGTATCGGATCTCTATATTTAAATCCAAAGGTAGTCTCCCAAGTGGGACCTACCTCCTTTTCCCTCCCTTTTTCCCATTTTGGCGCCAAACCCACCCCCTCCCCCCACCCCCCTCTCCTTACCCCCACCCCCCTTCAATTTTTTTTCCTTCTCCAAACTCTCTCTCCCTTCTCTTTTTTTCCTTCATATTTTTATTTCTCTCTCTCTCTCTCTCTCTCTCTCTCTCTTCTTTCATGTTTTATATTTAAGTGGTACTTTACGATTAAATAGAAAATTTAATTGTTTAAATAGACAATATTTGCTCTTCCATAATCAAATTTTTGGAATCAAACATGAATTTGGTAACAAATTATATAAAGTGTAACGCTATGTAGAGTATTTTTGGGTATTTTAGTGTCTGAAAAAATTTGCTTCTTAGTAACCAATTTTATTTAAAAACAGTTGATTTCATAACAAAATATAAAATTACTTTTGTTCCAAAATATGTAAAATGATTGAATTTAGATTGTACAAATATACGAAGTTCGTTTATAAGTAATTGGTTTGGTCAAACCAAAAATAAATTCTGTCAAAAACGTAAAAAATGCAGAGAGGTAGCGTGTTTGAGTTACTTTAATTTTCGAAAAAATTGTGACTATCCAACTATGTAAAGTTTGTTCCTCAATACGGTTTCTTTGGAAAAAATAATTTCATTACGAGATACGTAAAGTGCGATTCTGAGTGGTGTGTTTTGAGTTACTTTAACATATTTGATTAAATGTTCCTATTCTATGATAATATTGTTTAATATGGGCTAACCATTTACTCTAGCTTTAACACACATTATTTTTTTGTTCGACAATTTGTTGTCCATTGTCCTTAAACTTTGACTTCAATTACTATTAATCTAATCTTCCTCTTATAATTCATCCGTAGAACTTAAAGCTTTGCCCCGTGTATCGCACGGGTCACGACGCTAGTAGAAATAATAAACAAGTGTCAAAGAAATTTAATCGACGAAAAAAAATATGTCTACGTGTCAAAAAAAATCAAGTATCAGATAGAAATAATAAACAACTGTCAAAGAAATTTAATCGACGAAAAAAAATATGTCCACGTGTCAATATCTGCTGCTGTAGGCGGGTCAATATCTGTTCCACGTGTCAAATCGAGTATCGGATAGAAATAATAAACAGGAGCCAGCGAGAGCTCAGATCTCCGCTGCCAGGCGGGTCAATATCTGCTCCAACAAAGCAGATAGCAACTCGATAAAAAACGAAAAAAATAGCCCGATCGTATATACCTCCTCACCATGTATATACGATGGGTATTTTTCACATCATATATACATGGCCCGGATGTATATACGATTAGATCTTCAAAGCCCACTCGTATATAACCTATATACGATGGGTAGTCAACGAAGCGCATTTAATAATCGCAATCGTATATATGCCTTGAAAGACATATATACGACGACGAGTAATCAACGAAGATTAAATAATTCAATCGTAGATATATGTCTTGAAGGACATATATACGGCAGAAATTTTTTTCGCGCGTTCAATATTAAATGTAATCGTATATACCTTCCATTGAGGTATATACGATGCGTTATCTTGTGGGTCCCAGTCAGAGTGAAATAAATGAAAGTCAAAAAGTGATTAATGCCAGGAGTATAATTGGAATAACAATAATGGGTGGGGGTGGGAGGGGATGGGGTGGGGTGGGGGTATAAAAAAACAAAGCCATAATACAATCATTGAGAATTGGGCATCAATCTCTATAATATGTGGTAATCTTTCGCTTCTGAAGTGGGTTTGGTACTGTTAGGGTATCAATCTCTATAACTAAGTGCTGAAAGAGCATAGCACTGACAACGCTCAAGCCTAATTTTGTTGGTATGAATCCCTCAACTTGTTATATGTCTTTGCACTATTGAGACCAAAATCGCCGTTGCCATAACTCCACGGTTCATATCCCAAATTACGTCTCCAACACCCCAAAATCCTCGAGTAGATCTAGTCGCATCCAGATTTAATTTGTAGAATCATTACGGAGAGGCTTCTACTTTTGAAGAAAGATATCGCCTTGGGGGAGACATAAAGTTTATTTATTGAGATGATTTCACGGTAAATTTAGGTAAGAATAAATTCCCAGCCTTAGTTGCTATGGGGTTTGAACCCGAGAGTGAGCGGCTTTAGTTGTCATTTTATCTAAACTGACTAATTTTTTTTTTTACTTTTGAAGTTCACTTGATTTAGTTACAATTACATGATTTGTTGTCATTTAGTTATTTCTAGATTACTCAATAACAAATTTACTCACATTGTATAAATATGTAATGGTTTCAGGTGCTCATTCTAGAAAAAACAATCATGAAAAGAGATTCAGCAACCAAGTCACCTACTTCCTCTCAAAAAAAATGAGGCAAAGAAGAGTAAAGGAAATACATCATATGAAAACAAGAATGACATAGTAACAAATTTGAAAGGTGGGGCCCAATCAAATAATAGAGTAGAAGCAACTATACTTTTTAATCCTATAGATGTTTGCTGCTATTTTGGGTAAAACATCTTGCTCCTATCTTTAATTTCCTAGTCTATTCTATTAACTATTATTTAAAACTCTCCATACATTCATTCATCGAAGATATTTCATATTTTACAATAGTATTTAGAAATTTCAGTTGAGCTTCTGACATGTTTTTAATTGATTAAGAAATTGTATATTTGTGGGAAAATTTCAGGGATTACTATTACTGTCTCCAAGGAGATTTCAACAACCAGAGGAACTTGAACATGGGAAATATAAGAGAAGCTATATTCACAAATATTATGACATGTACTTCGAACACACATATAAGCTACATGCTGAGATTGACAAAGTTTTGTAAGGATTAATTAATTGCAATTTTTTTTTATACATCATTGTGTTTTTATTGAAATTAATTTCTAGTATTTAACTATACTTATATATGCAATATACGTGGCAGAAAACAGGAATGCATTGAGACAAAAACCGTGGTAGAATATATTAAACGACTCAAAGATATTGCTGAACCGTACCTATCTTTTTCCCTATAATCCCATTATTATCCATTATTTTTTCTTTCTCTTAAACATATAATTATATGCATGCTTGTTTAATATTTCTTTCTTTTTTTATTTTCAGAGTTGGCGCTCTTAAGGTTTTGAATGAGATTGATAAGATGTTACAATCATGCAAAAAAGGAGATCTGGAAGGGTAATATTAATATATTGTTTGTTTCTTGCTAAATACAATTATGTTTATTTACTTTTTTTTAATTAGGTTGTTGAACTTGTAACCCTAGTTGACCTTGTGGAGTATAACAGTCCCAGATTCAAATCCCATCTAGTCTCCCCTTAGGTGAGGTAAATGTATTTTCGTAAGTTCTCAAAGTGTTTGAAGATCTTTCCTGCCTTGGACGGGGGCGTCATCCCCTTACCTTAATTTTTTGTAAAAAAAATAAAATCGTTGAACTTGTAAATACGTTCCTCATAAACTTTTTAAATAATTTGTAATAGGTGTCTAAATATTTTGAATAATTTGTAATTAGTTTCTTGAACTCAATGAATTGATTACAAATTATTTAAAAGTTTATGGACCTAATTGAAAATTATTTAAAACTTCAAGGACATGATTAAAACCAAAAAACCTACTTTTAAATTATTATGAAATTCATATTCCAAAATTTCAACAACCAAATTAAAAATTCTCAAATAATCTAGGGAGTATTAACAAGTAATTGAACTTTAAAGTTTTAGAGCGAAAACGTGTGTATAAGTCTACTCCTAAAGTTCGGTTTTTGCGTATTTAACTAATTATGAATGTCGACTAATAAAGCCATGAATTGTGCAGGTTTATATCCGCTTTTGATAAGGGATGGGAAGAGAATGAAAAACTGCAAAAGAAAGTTAGGCCTTACTTTGAGGTATTGCAATCTACTCGAACCATACATAATTTTGTTGTTGTTGTTACCCTGTCATTGATGTACATGTATCCACATAACTAATCAAACCATAGATATTATTATAAACACTCATTTTGGAAAGAGCTTGAAAAATGCATATATTAATCTTAAATATAAATTTTGGAAAGGCCTTACTTAAAGAAGATTTTCCAAAGAAGGTGCAAAGGATTGAAGAGTTTGGAGGAGGGCAATGGAAATTGAAGATTTTAAATAGTTCAATTGAGAGCTCATCCTCAAGTTAAGGTTCATATGAGATTGGAGATATCACCAAAAATAAATCTAAGGAGTCATTTATAACTAAGTAGAATTCCAATAGTTTATTGCATTTAATTTGTTTCCATTTCCATATCATATACTTAGAAGGGCCGTTTTTTATATTTATTTATAGACCCTTTTGAAAAAGGTACTTCAATTTTTAGTTGTGCTTTGTCCAACAATTTGTTTTAATTAGATGACTAAATTACTCCAATTATTTTTTTTAGTTTTTAATACAAATTTTTAAATTTTAGTTTTATAATTTTTTTTTTGCGGTTTTTATTTTTTTAATTACATAAACTGACCTAATTACCTTTGTAACCAAATTACATATATGTTAAAATTGTTTCATACATTTTTAACTTACACAACTTTTTTATATTTGTTTTAAATTATCTTTTTTATGGCCTCATGATGAATTGAATTCCTTATCCTACGTAGTTGGTTTATAACACAACCTTCACTATAGGATGATATTCCATCTAGATATCTCTTATCCTACCATCAAATGAGCATTTAGTTTCGAGACTATTACGTGTATTGATATTTTGTTTGTTACAACAATTTTAGGGTGAAGGGGACGACGCCACAGTTCGGGAGGAACTTTCGATCTCTTTGAGCAATAATAACTAATGAGTTAGATAGAATCTAAGCACATGATGAAATAAAAATAGACAGGGGAAATCACATTCTTAGGCCTTCCTTTGTTGTTTTTCAATTCTCGCAAATTCGTTCTTCTTGTAATTACTTATGCATAATACTCTATTTGATCGCCTAACAAATCAATTCCTATAATTTGGTACTCATTATTATTCCTTGAGGGTTGGATACCTGAGACTCAAAATTGCATTTTTAATTACTACGTTACAACTACAATTAGGTGCACTTTTCTTTGACCTAACATTTGAAACCGTTCTTAGCGAAAACCATCAATTCATACTAAAACATATTAGGGTCGCCAACAATTCCTTCATGGAATATTTAGGGTCGAGTACTTTTCTATGATATCATGCCTTGCTTCGCGAAGTGAGTGTATTTGCAAGGCATTATGATGCTCTAGTTAAAAAGGAGTTTTATTAAGGAACAATTTTTAAGAGGTGAATGGTTGGTTAATTACCAAAGGGGGGAATTCCCTTTTAGACTTCTCTTGCCTACTTCATAGAGTTGTCAATTTGGCCCACATGGGACAACCCAGCCTAATCCATGTGGGTTTGGGGCCTAAAAGCTCATGTGTCCAAATTAAAGGCCACTGTTTGGAAGCCCACGTGGGCCACAAAGCCCCAAGCTCATGGGCCTGCCCACCCACAACCCATTAGTTTCTACTTTTTGCTCACACAAAGGCCCAAAAAGTCATGTGAGCCAGGGTCCGCCCATAGGCCCTACTTTTTTAAATCTCTGTAATTAATTGTTATTGCTTAATTTTGTGATGTCAATGTAACTAAATTGCAGTGATATTTACAACAATGCATATGTCCATAAGAAAAATACCATAAAAAAATCATATTACGTATGACACAATGTAAGGAAAAATGATAAATTGAAGGACAAATATTACAGACACTCTTTGAAAAAACAATTTAAAAACAAATATTTTTTTAAAAAAAAAATGAGAATAGTTGAAAATTTAACTAACCACAATGCTTAGAGGTGCTACAAAGATACTCGCTGAAACAGGAACAAAAATCCATCCTAGGACTTGGACTTGTGAGAGTGAGGTGATGGTAGTGGCGAGATGGAAATGATGGTGTTGGTGGTAAAAGGGAGGAGGAGGAGGTAGTGGTGGTAGTGAGAGGAGAAAGAGGTGGTGGTGTGAGAGGGAAGTGGAGGTGTTGGTTGTGGTGGTGAGAGGGAAGAGAAGGAGGAGGTGGTGGTAGTGAGAGGGTGGTGGTGGTGGTGAGAGGGAAAATGAGGTGGCGGTGGTGGTGGTAAGAGGGAAAATGAGGGAGAAGAGGGACGGGAGGTAAAAGAATAAAAGTGGGAAAGTGGGAAAAGAAAAGGCCAAAAAAAAAAAGATTGGGGCCAACCGACAAAACCCTGACCCCAACCCACTAAAGGGCCGAGGGGGCTGGGCAAGGGAGTTTAGTTATTTTGACAGCACTACTACTTCATAGGTCAAATGTTACGAAAATATATTTCATAATTTTTGGCCATCATCGTTCTTTTTAAGGTTTTTAAATTTTGTGGGTCATTGAATTGGAGTGATCAAGGCGCGTGAGGGCAAAAAAAACTATTTCTTCACTTTGCAGCTCAGCATAAAATTTGAATGTATGGCTCAACTATAAGGACTACGATCCACTGTAGTCACTACTCAACAGTGACTGTAACCAAAGTAATTAGAGTTATTAGATTTTCTTAATGTCTAATCTCAACCCTCCATTTTATTTATTAATAAAATAAATTAAAAAAGTGAGTTGGAGAGAGATAGAAACACGTGACAGTAGAGAATTTGCATCCCAACTATAATAGTAGTCAAAGCCTTTTAGTCAATGTTATTAAACTCGACGGGAGGTCGGCTTAAGCGACTCAGCAGCAAGTCATTGGGTCAATGGTCGGGACCAGAGGGTCACTAGTTGACCCGCATGACCCGTGACACTACTAAAACCGTTGTTAAAATTAGGCATGTTGTATATTCACATATCGCAGAGCTATTTACCATACAATAAAATTGTTCAAAAACTCACTACTCATTCATCATTGAAAACAAATAAAAACCTTAAAGTTTAAACCGAACAAGAAATATTGAATTCAAATTTAGCTTTTGTTTTAAAAAAATTAATGTCGCTTTACTTAAAAACCCTCCATTTTATTTATTAATAACCGGGTCAAACGGTCGAGCCGACCGAGGTCAAAAAGTGTTCGTTGGAGAGAGATAGAAACACCCACGATGACAGGTGAGACCGATTTGCATCCCAACTATAATAGTAGTCCGGGTTTAATAACATTGCTTTTAGTTATTAATAATTATATGTCCTACAGTTGAGACAATTAATGGAGAATTATGATAACTTGCACAAAAAAGAGTGCATGATAAACAATCTTATTTATGAAGTTTTTTATTCTATTTTAGAAAGATATTTGGACATGGTTGTTTTAACTCATTTCATGTCTTCTTATTTATTTTAAATTGTATGATATTTTTCTAGTTATAAATTTGTTTGAGATTTTGTAGTACTCATTAAGTGTCTTATTAAATCTAATTTGGGTTCTCTTGTAAGTTCAATCTTGTGAGCTTTATTTTTTATAACAGAAAATCCTCTAATTAATTCTAGAATGACAAAAGAAATTATTTGTTTATTCTTTTTGACAAATAAACATCAATATTTTTTCATAGATAAAATTGGATTCGAATCAAATAATAAATCTGAAACAATATAATTGAGGGCCATATGGAAATTTTCTTCTGTTCATATCATCTGGTATGAGTATTCTAAAACAAACTTTGCTAAACTATGGGCGGGCATATTACTCTTTCTCTACTCGTGGGTATATACTATTGGGTAAAATATGTTTTCAGTTCCTACAAAATTTTGTTTTTTTAAATTAGTCCCTACATTAACGAAATAGGTGTTTTGGTCCCTACATTTTTTTTTGTTTCCATTAAGAGTCCTGTCGTTAACTCTAGCTGAATAGACAACGGAAAAGTGACGTGGCATTTACACGTGGGTATTTTTTAGTTACGTGGCAAATTAGGCTTTGACCCGTGGGATATTGGCTGGCAATTAGGGTTAAATAAACAGACTAACGGGTTCAACCCGTACCCGACCTGGTTTAAGTAATCTAACTTGGAAAATTTTTGTTTGGTGCCACATCATTAAAAAGCCACATGTCAAAGCCTAATTTGCCACGTAATTAAAAAATACCCACATATAAATGCCACGTCACTTTTCCGTTGGAAACAAAAATTTTGAGTTAACGACAGGGACTCTTAATGGAAACAGAAAAAAAATGTAGGGACCAAAACACCTATTTTGTTAATGTAGGGACTAATTTAAAAAAACAAAATTTTGTAGGGACTGAAAATATATTTTACCCTATACTATTTGAGTTTTTTTTTACTCCCACCACTATCCTCCCTACCCGCCACAAGACTTTTTTGACAAAAATACCCCTAATGAAATTAGACACAATCGTATATACATATGAGAGGGGTATATACGACTTTGAAAATGAACAAATCATATATACCCCCACAAATACGTATATAAGATTTGTTAGTTGTTTTTAAAAAAACAAATCGTATATACGTATTTTTGGGGGTATATACGACTAGTTAATTTTAAAAGTCGTATATACTCCACCCATACGTATATACGATTTGTTATTAAAAATTGTTTTTTATTTAAATTTTTTTAAAAAATGTTATAAAAAGGCTACTAAAAATCCATTAAATAGTCAAAGCTAATCAACAAATTATAAAACACCACTAAAAATCTAATAAAACCAAAATAAGACTATGCAAATTTTTTGAGATTTTTTGGAGACTATGGAAAATTAAAAAAATTTATAAAAAATAGAAAACGATGGAATTTGGGCCCCCCTAATTATAATGGACTGTGGTTTCATTACAATCAGAGTAGGTTGTCCGAAAACCAATCTTTTTATCCTAAATTATTCCCTCAACGTATAACATCGTCACGTGTTAACAAACTACACACTAAACAGAACCAAAAGACGGTCAATATTCATATCTAATTTAGTTTTTTAAAAAATATTTTTAATTTTTTATATGATTTATTTTTTTTTAATTTGGGTTATAAAATCGTATATACGTAGGTGTGGGGGTGTATAGGACTTTGTGATTTAACAAATCGTATATACGATTTTAATTTTTTTTTTGGAGCTGAGCATATGTTGGGGTTTTTAAATTTTGTGAAGGGTATTTTGGTATTTTTCGTAGGGCATGTGGGGTAGATGAGAGTGTGGTGGGGTACAAAAAAAACCCATACAATTTTTTTTAAAGTGGGCCTCTAGGCTAATATGATTAGGCCCATGCTTCTTACACACTCCTCCCTATTTTACTAAATAAATGTGCAATTTTGATCCCCCTATTTTATTTTTGGCAATTTTGATCCCCCTATTTTACTAAATTCGCAATTTTGACCCCCTATTTATTTTTGTGCAATTTTGGTCCCCCTATTTTACTAAATGCGCAATTTTGACCACCTATTTATTTTTGTGCAATTTTGGTCCACCTATTTTCCCAATAATTTTTGTAAACATAAACTATTTTTATATTTTTTATATTTAAATAGTTAAATATTTATTTAAAAATTGAAAATTATTAATTTATTTCACATAAAGTAAACTGTTTTTATTAACATAAAAAATAGAAAATAATTTAATTATTTTGTATATTTTATATTTCCAAATATAAAATAATTTAATTATTTAAAATATGTTTTTTAAAAGAAATGAGGTGGTTCCCCTATTTTATTATTTTACTTTATATTTTAAAATATAAAATATAAAAATATTTTATTTGTTTTAAACAATTTAATAATTTTCTATTTTTAAATAAATATTTAACTATTTAACAATATAAAATATCAAAATGTATTATATATTTTTATTTTATTTTTTAAAAAAAATTAACTAATGAAAATAAAAATATAAAAAATCTTTATTTATTTTAGACAATTTAATAATTTTCTATTTTTAAATAAATATTCAACTATTTAAAAATATAAAATATCAAGATAGCTTATTATTTTATACAGGGACGAATCCAGGAATTTCAATTTGTGGGGGCAAAATTATTTACTATGAATATTTTTGCGCTTATATTTTTTTTTAGATTTACAATAGTTCGGATTAGCGTGGTCCGAACTAGTAAACAATGCACAGACACACCCCGTTTTCCTTCCAGTTATATTAGAAGAGGTTTAAATTAGCGTGGTCCGAACCAATTCGAATTAGCATGGTTCGAACCAGTAAACAACGTACAGACACGCCCCTTTTTTCTTTCAGTTATATTAGAAGAGATTCAGATTAGCGTAGTCCTAACCAGTTTGGATTAGCGTGGTCTGAACCTATCCACAGTTATATTAGAAGAGAGCTATTTTGGGAATTTTGAGAGTGATGGAGTATCCACTAAGTAACTTGAAAGTCGTATGAAGTATTGCCCCAAAGTAAAATAGCTTAACTTTTTTTTTATTGTGATTATGGTGTGGTTATTTTTTTTAGTTGAGTCATTATTTTTTTTGGTTGAGACATTTTCCACACAATAGTATTTCCTTTTCATCTATGTGGGGTCAACATAAAAATAAAGTGAGGTCACTGTATTATAATATCCCTATTATTGGTAGAAAAAATAAAGAAAGAGTGGGGTCAAATGACCCCAATATGTTCTGCCTGATTTTATATAATCTAATAATTTATATTTTTTAAATAAATATTTAGCTATTGGAAATATAAAATACATAGTTTATTTATACAAAAATTATTTGAAAAATAAGGGGACCAAAATTGCACAAAAATAAATAGGGGATCAAAATTGCACATTTAGTAAAATAGAGAAATCAAAATTGCTCAAAATAAAATACGGGGATCAAAATTAAAATTGCACATTTAGTAAAATAGGGGGACCAAAATTGCCTAAAATAAAATAGGGGGATTAAAATTGCACATTTAGTAAAATAGGGAGACCAAAAGTGCATTTAAGCCTAATTTTTTTTGCGGGATAGGGAGGGTTCGGTAGATTAGCACTGAACCGGTTTGGTCGCTAACTACCGAGTACGTTAAATGGTCAGGCACACCCCCCCCCCCAAATTGTTCTGAACTGGTTTGATGGTTAATAACCGAACCAGTTTGATGGATAAGATCCGAACAACTGTCCACTGTTGGTATTTTAGGGATTTTGAGGGGTGGGTAGTGGGTGGTGAGTAGGAGGGGGTGTGTAAGAAGTATGGGCCATACGATTATTAAGAATTGGGCCTAGGGAAGATATGATAATGTTTCGCTTTTGAAGTGTATTTAAAACCGTTAGGGCACACCAATCACTACCACTATCACACCCACAAAACTCAACCCTAATTCCGCTGGAGACCAAATCGGCGGTGCCATTACTCCATCGTTCTCATCACGAACCACATATCCAAAACCCCGAAATCCTTGAGTAGATCTAGTCGCATCCAAATTTAATTTTTAGAATCGTGAAGGATGCAGATTCCATTTCTGAAGAATAACGTCGCCTTGGGGAAGACCTAAAACTTATTGGAGATGATTTTGCAGTAAATTCAGGTAAAAAAAGTTCTTAGTATTAGATATATATCATTGAATACAATTGAGGTTTTGGCTATCTTTGTTTGCTTATTTGAATTTTCATAGTCCCCTATTTGTATGATTTTTGATGTTGTTCGCAATAGGGATGTTCACGGATTGGATTGAATCAATTTTGGTGGATAAATCATCAAATCCAATTTTACTTCAGTCGGATTTGATCGGTTTTGGGGGAAAACCATCTAATCTAATCCTTGCGGTTTTGCACTTTTATCATCCAATCATCTTAGTTTTAAAATCAAATCCAATCCGATCTGATCCAATTTTATTTTGGTTTGGATTGGATCAGATCGATTTTGAGTGAAGAATCATCCAATCCAATCATTGCAATTTTGCACTTTTATCATTCAATCGATTTATTTTATAATCAAATCAGACCCAATCCGATCCAATTTTACTTCGGCTTGGATTAGATTGAATTTCATTTTTTTTTCTCTAAAATTTCTTACAATGCTAAATGAAAATAACATCTCTTTCATAGCATATAAACATCATACATCATCAAATTAGCTATGTATGTTTTAGAAAATTAGATAAATCATTACAAAAGTTGCAAAATACATAGTCAAAAGTACATCATTAAAGTAATCAAAATAAAATGAAAATAATAAATAGAAAAAAAACATTAAATGTGAGTAATATTGTAATTACATTATAATCTTATTTATACAATATGTATATAGATTAGGTCGGTTTGCATTGGATCAATTCCAAACAAAAACCGATCTGATCCAATCCAATACAACCCATTTTTTTTTGCGGTTTTTTATATGAAGTTGCAAACAACAATTCAATTTAGTTATCAAATTTTCTGTTAAAATGATGAAAATTTGTCTTATTTATAAGCTAAAATTTTAAAATCCTAAATACAACTCACAACGGTAGTTGCATCCTTTTATTCTTCATTTCATTTATTTCAAATTACATTTCTTTTATTTTGGAGCTCACTTGATTTAGTTATTGTTAAATTTCAGGTGTCCATTCCAGAAAAGAAGTAGAGACAACTTAGGAGATAGGAAAAACACAAACATGAAGCGATCAACAACAAATTTCAGAAGACAATGCTAAGAAGAGCAAAGGAGATCTATCCTCTGAAAACAACAAACAACAACAAAAGAACAAATTTGAATGATGAGGCACAATCAAATGCCACAACCAATGCAGGGATCCAGCTAGAAGGAAGAAATGGTCCACCTCTAGATGTTCATGCTCTTTTGGGTGAAAATTTTTGCTCCTCTCTCTCTCTCTCTCTCTCTTTTTTTAAGTTTATTCTATCAAGTGTAAAGACTCATTTTAGTCACTGACAATTTCTTAATAGGACAAATTTCTCACTGACAATTTTTTGGGATAAATTAGTCTCTAACATTTTTAAAACGGGGACAAATTAGTTCCTTGGTCAGAGACTAAATTGTCCCCGTTTTTGAAATGTTAGCTACTTATTTGTCCCAAAAAATTGTCAGGGACCAATTTATCCTGTAAAAAAAATTGTTAGGGACTAAAATGGGTCTTTACTCTTCTATCAATTATTATTGGATATGAATCTCTCTAAATGAAAACAAGCATGGTTAGGACTTAGGAGTTAGGACTTGATTGTGTTTTGGTTTTTTAGGGTCGTTCGGGGTGGTTGTGAGTTTTTAGTTTATGGTTTTGAAAGTCAATTTAAAAACCAAAACATGTTCAAGTAAAATGAGGTTGAGTTGGATTTTTTCTCAAATTTAAAACAATTTTTTATGAAAACCAAAAACAAACAAAAATAGGTTTTATAATTTTTTTAACGCTAACACATCACCACCAATGATTGTCGACCACTACTCTAACAACTATATAGACCACTATCGGTCACCATCTTGACCACCGTCGACAATCGTCGACAACTACTTTGACCACCACCGATCACCACTCTAATCATCACCCAACCACTACTTCGACAACCATTGACAACTACTTTGACCACCACCGATCACCACTTCATCCACCTCTGATCATCAATCTGACCACCACCAACTACCACTCTGACCATCGCCAACCACCACCGGCCACCACTTTAACCACCACTTTGACCACCGTCAACCACAATTTTGACAACCACCAACCACCACTCTGACCACCATCGATCACCACTTTATCCACCTATGATGTCCAATATGACCACTACTTTGATCATCGTTGACCACTACTCCATCCACCTATGATTACCATTCTGACCACCATCAACTACCATTCGACCACCATTGATGACTACTCTGACCACTGCCACCACCACTCCATCCATCTCTAATCACCAATCCGACCACCACCTACTTCCAATTTGACCACCGTTTCGAACACTAACACCACGTTAAAAAATATCAGTCCCCACCAACGACTACCTCTCTAAACCGTTACTCCGACCATTGGAAATCATCATTCCTACCACCACTATATCACCAAGATGACTACCATTGGTCATACCATTTACTACCACTATGAAAACCATCACTGATTACCACTCTGACAGATGTCTATTGATAATTACTACTTTCAACAATTATTGTTAAAATTGTCACTAAATAAATCTATTGTATATCTGTAATATTTTAATTCTTTTTCAAACCTAATTTTATATTTTTTTAATTAAGATACGTTTATGTGAATCTTTATTTTTATATTTGAAACTAATTTTTATTTTTGAAAATTTCTTAACTAAAAATTAAATTTGATTTTGGTTTTTAAAAATTTTAAAACTCAAAACAGAAACTGGTTTTATTTTTTGGAAATTTCATAACAAAAAACAGAAAACCACCTCGAACGAGGACTTAGTTATTAATTTTTTTTTATAAATAGTTTTAAAACTTTTTAAAAAATAATTATTATTTATTTGACAAAAAAAATAATTATTATCTGTTTTGGTTTTAAAAACAAGAAAATAAGACACGATTTTGTAAAATATTTTACAAAACAAATTCTTGTGTTTTCTCTTTGTTTTGTTATTTGTTTTGCAATCGTTTGTTTCTTTTTGACAATAAATTCGATTGAACTGTATTTTCGGAGTTCTATTTTAATACTTTGTCAGCTAACTAATTAATTAGTTAATTCATTTTTTTATTGAAAACATAGTGTAATCATTTATAACTGTTTACATTTAAATTTTATCCATGCAAAGTTACAATATCGGTCATTTAAGTTATTTAGTTATAATAAGTTGGTCTTTTAAATTTTTTTGGTATCACTAAAGTCTTTTAATTAGTTAATAATGTGTACACCGTTAGTACTTTTTTATTTTCGTTACAAAAAAGCCCAATTCGCACTAACAAAGATGATGTGGTTGTTACAGAGCATACATGTGATCATTTGTTTAGTAACAATTTTGTCCTTTGAAACTACCGTTATGTAGCAATTTGGTACTTTCAACTTAAATGAAAAAGAGGATAAACCATATTCTTTTTAAATTTTAAGTTGAAAGTTTCAAATTGTTCTATGAATGAAATCTTAAAGGACCAAATTCTTACAAGATAGATGATAGGTACTCTCTGTCACGACCACGTCAGCTCTGTTAGTGCGAATATTGAGGCTTTTTTATAACAAAAAATGGAAAAATGACTAACAATATACACATTATATAACTTAAAGGACTTTAGTGATAAAAAAAAACTTAAAAATTAACTTATTACAATTAAATAATTTAAAAGACTCATGCTATAATTTTACCATTCTATCAATTATTGTATATAGCTATGAATTTGGTTTGTTGTTTTACTAACTATTTGATATATGCAGCTAAATATTATGAGTTTGAAATTCCTACAATGAAACGTGATGTTGCTGTCTTAAAGAATTCCATATTCGAGGAGGTTCTTCTCCTAACTTTTTTTTCTTTTCTTTTCATATGATTTCAGACCAATCAATTGTAATATTTGGAAATTACAATTGATTTCTCATATATGTAAAATTGATTAATAGTTTGTATATGCTAAAAATTTCAGAGATTACTGTCCCCAGAGCAGTTTCAGCAACTCGAGGAATTCGAACATGAGAAGTATAAAAAAAGCTACATCAAATTCTATGACGTGTACTTTGAACGCACCTTTAAGCTACATGCTGAAATCGACGAAGTTCTGTAAGCATCAATTGCAATTTTTTTAATATATGATTGTGTTTCTGTTTTTTATAGGCAATGTTAGATGTTAATTGTTATAAAGAGGGTAAAAGAATATTAGTTTTCAGGTTTTGAACCATAAACTTTCTATTATATATAACGCCAACCGAGATACTTATTTAGGATAATTGTTTTTCTATTGATATTGATTTATAGTATTTAACTAATACATGCATGGAATAAATGAAGCACAAATTTGCAATAGATGAATGCATTCACTGAGACAAAAACTGTGGAAGACTATATTCAACAACTCAAGGATATCACTGAACCGTACTTTTCTTTCTTCCCCATACTACTATACTCCAATTTTTTTTTTCTTTTCTCGAGCTCTATTTGGCAAAGTTAAACCGCTAGCTTATAGCGGATGATTTATGGCGGATAAGCTCGTGATAGTTGTTTGGCAAGACAAACTTATAGTATTTTTTTATTAGGTTATAACATTTTTTGAAACGCTACTTGAAGTAGCGTTTGAGCTTATAGCTTATAGCTTATAGCGTTTCATTTTTTTTCTACCACTTTTACTATTTTAATTAAATTTCTCATTTATTCACCATTGGATGATTCCTCTCTCTCATATTAAAGCATTAATTACAAATATCCATTTATGTCATTTTATATTTATAAGCTAGTTCAACCACTAATTTAACCAAAAACTTAAAATTCATTTCGCTAGCTTATCCGCTATAAGGTATCCGCTATCAGCTCTGTTTGGCAAAAAGTAGCGGATAACAGATAAGCTAGCGGATAGCGGATAAGCTAGCTTATACCGGATGAGGTAGCGGATTGAATTTAAAGTGTTTGGTAAAAGAAAAATGCTAGCAACACTCTCTCTTGGATATTCTCTCCAACACTCACTTTTTGATTGGTTAAAATTTATGTGGGTCCCACCACTTTGGAAAGGAAACCCATTAACTTAATGGGAGCACATGAATTTTAACCAATCAAAGAGTGAGTGTTGAAGAGAATGTCCAAAAGAGAGTGTTGCTAGCATTTCTCTTGGTAAAATTAGTGGTTGAATTAGCTTATAAATATAAAATTACGTATAGACATATGTAATTAATGCTTACAAAGGAGAGAGAAATTTATTTAATGGAGGATAAATGAGTAATTCAATTAAAGTAGTGAGGAAAATTGAGAGAAAAAATGAAACGCTATAAGCTATAAGTTCAAACGCTACTTCAAGTAGCGCTTCAAAAAATGCTATACGCTACTGAAAAAACGCTAAAAGTTTGTATTGTCAAACACCTACAACTAGCGGATCTGCTATAAGCTAGCAGATGATCAACTTTACTAAATAGAGCTATAAGCTAGCTTATTTGCTATCCGCTAGTTTATCTGCTATTCGCTCTCTTTTGCCAAACAGAGCCGAACTCTTGAACATATATAATTATGTGTATGTGGATTTTTTCAGAGTTGGTGCTCTTAAGGTTTTGAATGAGATTGATGAGATGTTACAATCATGCAAAGAAGGAGACTTGGACGGGTAATGTTAGCTTCTGTTTTAATTACTTTCTGTAGTTAGGTTGTTGAACTTATCAATATTTTGTAATTGGATTCCTCTTAAAACTTCTATAATTTGTAATAGGTCTCTAGATCTTCAAATAATTTATAATTAGGTTCCTGAATTCAGGGACTCATTTATAAATTATTAAAAAGTTTAAAACCTAGTTATAAAATTTTTAGTTTAGAGATCTAATATTAAAACATAAGAACCTACTTATAATTTATTTTAAAATTCATAGATTCAATTATTCAAAGACCAATTTAAAAATTCTCAAATGTATTCAGACCTATGAAAATATTTAAACCTTAAAGTTTTGAAGAGAAAACTTATCCATAAGTCAGCTAGATTATACATTTAAAAATTGTTTTGTGTGTGTAATTATGATTGCTGACAAATAAAGCCATGAATTGTGTAGGGTTAGATCTGCACGTCTCCAGACTCGTATATAAGCAACAAAACACTTTTTAGATTTATTGAATAATTGATATATCTGATCTATAATATAGACTAGATACAGAGGAATCTAAATAGTGTTTTGTTGCTTATATACGAGTCTGGAGGGAGTACATATCAATCTAAACACACATTTTGAAAAAAGCCTAAAAAATGCATATAATAATCTTAATTATAAATGCATATAATAAACACAATTTGAGTTTAAAGAAACTATTATTCCAATGGAGGAGCAAAAGAGAGAGCTTGGAGTGGAATGGCAAGGGGAATTAAGGATGTCAAATAGCTCAATTGCGATTCGAGATGACAGTTCATCCTCGAGTGAAGACAACTCATCTTCAAGTGAAGGCAGCTCATCAAAGACCGAAGAGATATCTGAGATTGATGTGTTATTTGTGACTAAGTAGAGCAAGAACTTTGTTCCATTTGTTTGGTTTCAATACACATACTTAGATAAAGACCATTTTTGAGATTTTGGGTACTATGTGCGAACTAAATAATTTGTGCCCTATATTTTTGCGCTCTGATTCATATCCAACTTTTTGTCTATGTTTATTTTGTTTTTATTATTTGACAATCATCAATAACAATGCTTATGGATCGTTTTTTATATGTGATTTCGTCGTTTGAGTGCAATGTTGTTTTGTTTGTCATCTTGTTGTGGTATTCATTTTGTTTGATTGACAGATTAGCTTCGGTTCAGTATAGAGTCAATCAATGACTTGGGCATCAACTCTACAGATCAGGAGGTATGAATATTTTGGTCACTTTGATTTTGTCACATTGGTAGACATTTTGTTGTTTTATATATGCTATTAACATGAGTGTTGTGACTTTGGTCGTAGATTCATTTTTTTTTGTTTTAGCAATGTTGAATTTGTGTTATTTTTGATGTGTTTTACTGATTTTTACGAATATTTTTTTAGTAAACAACCAAAACAAAATATTATTTTTTAGTAAGAAAAAAAATTCTTATGCACACTTAGTCACATACCCAATGCAATCATTGTTTAAATGGAGTGAGATTGCATGAATTTCAATGGGGACTATGATCACTAATAAGCATAGCTATAGATAAATACACAAAGATGACTTCAAACTCAATAGAGTGGGATTGGGATAAGCCCATACAAGTTCAAGATATTAATACTCCCTCAGTCCCATATTATATGACGTTTTTGCCATTTCACGCAATGTTGCATAATCTCTCTATCTTTTTTTCCTAAAGCGTCATATAATATGGGAGAGAGGGAGTATTATGTTCTCAAGAATCATCAATGTTGCATGATTTACTTTACATGAGTTTGGATTTGATGGCTAGCAAGGTTGAAAAATGCACCTTTTTTGCGTCTAAGGTGAGCATAGATTCATTGCTCAAGAACCTTTCCTTCTGACACATAAGCAATTGAATCAAGATCTTTGATAGTGTTAAGTCTATGTGCCACAACAATAGTTGTTCTTCCAACCATAATCCTATCAAGTGCTTCTTGCACAACTTGTTCTGATTGTACATCTAATGCACTTGTTGCTTCATCAAGTAGTAGTATTGTTGGGTTCCTAATTATGGCTCTTGCAATTGCTATTCTTTGCTTTTGACCTCCTGATAATTGTACTCCCCTTTCTCCACATTCTGTTTCATATCCATCTTTTAGTGACCTGCATACCAAAAGAAACATTTCAATTTTTTTTTCAAAACATTTTGGCTCAGTCCAGTCGGCCCATGGGTAATAATAGGTCTACCTTTTTAACCACTTTTTGTGTTTTTTTTCGTAAAATTTGCGTTGGGCTGGCTCTCTGACTCAGTGTTTTGAACTAGGCTGGACTACAAAAAACACAGGCCCCAACTTCTTACAATCCCCTCCCTACTCGGTTGACACCCCAAAATACCCCTATTTTTTTCTGAAACTCTGAAGGGTTCGGCCTCAAAGTTCTGAACCGGTTTGATTCGTAAGGTCCGAATCTGGTAAGTTCAATATTAGTGAGGGGGATGTCTGTGAAGATATAACGCTCGGTGGTAAACTTCCGAACCATCGTAATCTCCGGAAAAAAGTGTGTTTCACTAAGGGCATTCTGGTCTTTTCGCTAGTTTTGGGGGTATCCAATGAGTAGAGAAGGGTTGTAACAAGTATGGGCCAAAACACAACCCAGTAGATAACTTGGTTGGCTCAGCCCAATCGACTTCTGCACTTTGGGCCATTGAATCGGGCTAGGCGGCCTAGTTTGACAACTCTACCTTGTGGAAGCCTTGTGCACTAGGCCACCCTTTTGAATGTGGGGATGGATGGTTAAAAGTAACAAGTGAGCTGTGAGCATGTAAGCATGCTATATATCTAGAGAGAGAGAAAGAGAACTTACGAAATGAAGTCATGAGCATTTGCAGCTCTAGCAGCTTCAACAACTTCATTCTCTGTAGCATCATGCTTCCCAAACAAAATATTGTCACGTATGGTACCAGAATATATAACAGGTTCTTGGCTAACCATTGCTGTGTGTTGCCTATACCAATGGATATCTAATTCTCTTATGTCAACATTATCCACTTTTACTGATCCTCTTTCAACATCATAGAATCTTTGAATCAAACCAATTACTGTTGATTTTCCACATCCACTTTTTCCAACTAACCCAACACTTTTTCCTGGTTTCACTTCCAAACAAAAATTGCGTAAAATTGGTGTCTTTGCTCTGCTTGGATATGCAAAATCAACATTCTTTAACTCTATCTTTCCACTCATTTTTTCTAACTTAATTCCATTAGTGCCTTCTCCAGCCTAATTATACAAACAAAACATGGATTAATTTGTCACAACAACATTATAGCATCACCAAAAATACAATAAAAATAGTCATTTTGGTCCCTGAATGTGTGGTGCGCTGTCATTATAGTCTTGGAATGCATCGAAATTGCAAACACATCTCCAAATGTGTCTTTTGTTAGCCACTTTGGTACTTAAATGTGTTTTTTGTTAACCACTTTGATCCTCAAATGTGTTTTCTGTTAGTCAATTTAGTCTCTGAAATTACTAACAAAAGCGACAGTTAGAAATGTATTTGCAATTTTAATATATTCAGGGGCTATAACGCAAGCGCTTCACATATTCAGGCATCAAAACGACTATTTGCAAGAAGAAAATTTGTCACCTTTTGGTCACTCATGTTTGGAAATCTAGCAATATTAGTCCCTACTCAACCTCGAACAGGGACTAATGTTGGTACATTTCCAAACACGAAGAACTAATGTTGATGCATTTTCACACACGAGGCTCCAAAAGCAAACAAAATCTTTTAGGGGGACCAAATCCAAACATTAACATATTTTAGGGATTAGAATCATACTTAAACCTAAACATTTTGTTCCAATGTGCTGCATAATAGTAAGAGATACTCCTTCCATAACAGAATACAAACAAAAATGGATCAACAAAAGTTGCCGTATTTGATTCAAATTTTGAAATAAATAAATCAACTTTCGTTGACACATTTTTACTTATATTCTTTTACAGAGTGACTACATACATACCTTAGGAATTAGTGATTGTCTGTCAAGAATTTCAAACACAGATACCACAGCTGTTGAGCTCTTAGCAAGATCAGAAGTCATACTACCAGCATCAGCTATAACTTTACCAGTACTAACCAATACAAAAAATGTCTTAAAAACATCCCCAGCTGATATTTCTCTCTCTTCCACCAATTTACCACCATACCAAAAATCCAAAGCCCATGTCATAAAAGTAACACACTGAGCTGAACCCATTCCAATACCAGCTAACCAAGATTTCTTCCTAGCTTCTTTCCTTGGTTCCTCTTGAGCTTCATCAAACAACCTTAAAACTTTTCCAACACTTCCAAATGATGTTACAATTCTATGATTATAAACAGCTTCAACAGCAATTTGTGTACTTTGATTCTGTGCCCTAACAAAGTTTGTAGACAATGTAGATAACAAAACTTTTCTTGTATAAAAACAAAGTATTGTAAGTGGTTGAACAGCTATCATAACAAGAGCAAGTTTCCAAGCTACTACAAGACCAATAATCATTGCAATTGTAACAGAAGAAGTTGTTTGAACAAGTAAAGAAACCCTATCAGCAACAAGTGATTTTACCATGTTAGCCTCATTGGTTAACCTTGAACATAATGCTCCACTAGAGTTTTTCTCTTCATCAAACCAAGCAGTTTCAAAGGTTAAGATTTTCTCCAACATGCAAAGTCTTATCCTTTTAGTTAACTTAGCTCCCATGTAAGCAAAATTATAGTGTTGTAAAAGATTGAGTGCAATAGAAGCTATAGATAAAGAAGAGAAAATCATAGAATAGTTTCTTATTCTATGTTTCATTTCTTCATGGCTTTCAGCAAAAAAAGCAGATATCATACCACCAATTGTTAAAGCATATAAAGGTTGAACTGAACCATAGGTTATAGCTGAAAGTGTTCCAATAAGTCCTTGTTTCCATTCAAGTGAATTCATAGAAAGAAGTCTTGGAAATGAAGGTGGAGGATGATGAGAAAGAATTGATGGTGTGATATCATTGTTAGGTAATAATGGTGATTTTTGAAAGATGATAGGACTTGATTTTGCACTGGTTATTGGAGGTGAGAGAAGGATATTGGACTGTTCTTGATTTTGATCTTGGTCATCTAGGGTTAGTTGTGTTTGTAAGTTTGATAGATTTGCATAGTGACCATTTGGATGGTTTATGAGTTCATTGTGTGAACCAGTTTCAATGATGTAACCATTGCTCATAACTGCGATGAGATCTGCATTTCTAATTGTTGATAGCTTGTGTGCAACAACCTGTGAAAATTCAATAGGAGTGGTTTTTTATATGCAACAATGCAAGTAAAGTTTGTTCATTCACTTATTTACTAGAGAAGTCGTAACAAGGTTTCCGTGGGTGAACCTACGGAAGGATCATTATCGATGCCTTACATATAGACCAACTTGTGAATCTGTTTGAATACACGGGGATGGCTCGGGGTGTTTGGCACCACGGCCTCCCTTTGGGTAGGAGGGGCGCGCATTGTGTTCCCCTCCTGTCCGAACACAAACCCCTGGCGCTGACTGCGTCAAGAAAAAAAAAGTTTGTTCATTCACTTATTTACTATGATGATGTCATGTTATCAATATTGAAAGCATGTCTTATATATTATTTTGACATCAAAAACCCAACACTCTATATCGACATCGTATAAAAATGCACTAAATACAATTGTCGCCGTGAGAGAGAGGATTAATAAAACATCAAGAGAGATGTCTCCTTCCAACCACATTTTTTTCCATCCAAATGCTCAAATCCGAGACTATGCTTAATGGATTTGTTTCAGATTGGGCCGCAACCCACTCTGGATCTAGGCCGGCCACAAAGGCCCATATATGCAAGACCCACACTCCCCAATTGCAAAGCAACAGCCGAGATCGACCTAGATCTCATTGTGCGGTCAGGAGGTTACCTCGGCCTTGATAATCAGCTTGTGACTGTATTGCCACATTGGATGCCTCACACGTGCTTGGAAGGCAAATCCACGTCAGCTGGCACATTACCCTAAATACGCAAGCCAATCATTGGATCAGGTTTGCATTTGCTATTCACTATCTCATTCTCATTTTTCTGTTTTGACTTAAACATTGGAGTGTGTGCAGGTACCACCCCATCAGGTCTACGCGATGAGACCACCACTAGAAGCGATTCTGATGACTCATCTCAGTTCGGCATCCCGGACCGAACAAGATACAAGTCCAATCCACTCATATAAGGTGGTTTAATGTAATGAATAGAATTGCATATATAGTTTTTGATAATTTATTAGTGTGTTTTTCTTTGTGTGGATTAAATGGATGATTGTACTTACCAAAGTAGTTCTCCCCATGGAGGCTTGATCAAGGGCATTTTGAACAAGTAACTCTGATTCTGAATCAAGAGCACTAGTTGCTTCATCAAGTAGAAGAATAACTGGATTTTTTATAATGGCTCTTGCAATGGCTATTCTCTGCTTTTGTCCTCCTGAAAGTAGTGCCCCTCTTTCTCCAATCTACTTTACAATCACTTAAGTCAGTAGCATATTTTCTGAATGATATAAAATTTAGAATAAAAAAGGCTTAAATACGTTTTTTCTCTTTAATATACCTATTTTTCTAATTAATGTTTTTTTTTTAAAAAATTGACTTTCTTTTCTAAAATTATCTTTTTTTTGAAATGGTAAATAATTAATGCATTAAAAAAATTAAGGGTAAAAATGGAAAGTGACAATGAATATATTAGAAAGTTAATGTATGTTTCCTATAATTTTAGGACTATAAAGAAGGACCCTTTTGCTCCTTTTAAAAAAAACACAAGAGGGAGTATTATAGGATGAAAATAATTTTAAAATTTAAAAACAAAAAATTAAGGGTTAAGATTATAATTACCTTGGTTTCATAACCTTCAGGTAACTGTCGTATAAAGTTATGAGCATTAGCAGCAGTAGCAGCAGCAACAATTTCATCCATAGTAGCATCAATTTTTCCAAACATAATATTCTCTTTTATAGATGTACCAAACAATGCATGTTCTTGACTCACAAGTCCCATTTTCCCTCTTAACCATTTCAACTCTAAACTTTTTATATTTACACCATCAATCTTTACAACACCTTCATTTACATCATAAAACCTTTGCACTAATGCTATTGCTGTAGATTTTCCACTCCCACTTGCACCAACTAGGGCAACAGTTTTTCCTGCTTCTATTTTGAGATTAAAATTGTTAAGTATAATTGTATCTTGACGAGATGGGTATGTGAATTTGACATGGTGAAAATCTAGGTTTCCATTGATGTTTTCTAGGGTTATTCCTTTTGTGTCTTCACTATCAATTTCTGGTATTCTGTTAATCATTGTGAATATTCTTGAAGCTGCTATTGATGCTTCTGTGAAGTACTTTAAATCTGGAAGTGCCATTCCAAGAGATCTACATTAAGATTCAATAAATACATATTGGTGATCCTTGATCAAAATGTAAGATTGTTTGATAACCAAGACAAAACAATTCAAACTTCACAAAAACTTGTTTATAGGAAAATGTTAGTAGTGAGTAGTAGTTAGGGGTGAGGGAAATGTTAGTTCTCTGGGTTTGAATTTGAGATCTGCTTGCATTCCTTCAATATTTCTTAGTTCACCAAAAACTTGGTTTATTAAGAAACTCTAAAGTTTTTCTAAATTTATTTTTCATGAATTTAGTCACAATTTCACTCCTTTTCTCTATTTATTTACCGTATATTTATTTCTCTATTTATCTTGCAAATTTCTTTTTGACCAATTTATTTAAAATGGAGGCAAGTTTGCAACAACTAGCGGCAAGAAATAGGATCCTCCATAGTACTGGACCCTTCCAATATGAGAGAGACAGATACAAATATTAAAATAATTTAATATATAAAATAATAATCTTTTAATGTATGAGTCAACCAATCAAGGGTAAATACTACCTTGTGTATTCTCAATTACCGAACACTCGATCTCTTGGTTAACGAACGAGGCGTCACTGCCTTGGTAGAATCTTTTACAAATAATTTAGCTTAAATTAATCTCATCTTTAATGATTACTGTTTTTAAAAAGCACTTGCTTTAATTTCTAATATTGAATGTATCAAGGCCAAGTTGACTACTCTCCAACCCCTTTTTTGGCTTAAGACTGCCAACATTATATCCTCAAATTGATCAATAATTCTGATGTATAGTAACTAAAATATTTGGCATATTATTGAAAAAGATAAAGATCAAAACTTTTTTGAAGGGATTTGATTCCACTTATATCATACACATTATTAAACTAATTGTTTTTAATCACCTTTTCCCTAAAGAAAATCATGTCATTCACAAAGTGATCACAAAGACCACCCACTCCGGTGTCCAGGGGAAAGGAGAGGTAAGTAAAGTCTGACTCCAATTTGTTCCATCAGGGGATCAAACTCGGGTGACTAAATTAAAGCATTAACCACTGCATTGAGCTAAGTAAGGTCATATACTGATATACTCAAAGTTGGCTACTTTATGTGACATATGGACTTATTTGAATTTTTTTTGACAATAATTACTTGAACTTTATTGTTCACCATTTTAAGTTAAATTTTCAAGATTCAACAATTTGCTACTTTATTCGTTCTTGATCTTTGGTATACTTTTTTTTGGTCAAGTTGATCTTTGGTACTTGTAACCTTTTATTTTTGTTTCAAAATGATAGTACTTTTAAAAATCAATATACAATTCACTATATTTTTCCAAATACACTTTTCATATTTATTGAGTCTTTTAGAGTCTAAAACATGATTAGTTGTTTTAACACACATTTATTTTGACTTCAATCATCCAAAAGACAACTACAAAAGAGGTATTTTAATACTTAGCTAATAGAAATTAATGATACATTAATTTGTGTGTAATAAGTAAAAAATGTCAAAGATTAGAAACGGAGGGGAGTACCAAAAGTGTACATGGGTCCCATAAACCATTGTAATTAGGCTTTGACCCCGATCTAATACCGATGTCCCATTTTATAAGTTGTTTTAGCAAAATCAATTTGTCCCAAATTGTTTGTTGTTTTATATTTTCAATGAAACATTAATATTATTTTCCACTAATGCCCCTCTTAATCATGACAAATTTTAACATTTAATAAATGATTGACATTTATATATGTAGAGAGATAAAGTGTTAAATGTTAAATTAGACAACACTTTTTATAAAATCTAGACTACTAATAATTTTTTATTATTTGGTGTATCAAAACCTTAAACTGCATGTAAAATGGGACGAAGGTCTAGTATATCCCTATTGCGTCGTTCTTCAAATGGTTATATATAATAAGATCCTCGATTTGAGGCTTAATCACACTTAAGGCTCCTTGATCCTCACAAAAATATATATTTTGTGAAGATAGATTTAACTTAGAAAAGTGCGCTTCAAAAAATAAAGTGTGAAATCAAAATCATCAATTGAAAAATGTATAGATCTTCCATAATTTGTTGCGTACACGCTGTGCACACTTACTTTATGTTAAGTGTACACTTTATTTATTAAGTGTATTCTCACTATTAGAAGAGTGAAATTATTGACTAAATTCTACATGACTTGAGTTGAAATCATTTCCATTTCTCAAAAGAAATTGAGAACATTTATGTGTGTCCGCCACCCATCATAGAAATATATACTAATCCGTTATTTTTATTTTAGAAATGGAGAGAATATCGACTCGACTCAAACATATGATTAGAAAATGTAAATTCTTAGAAAGTGGTTTAGGCTTAACTCGAACCCTACAAAACCTGGCTTGGAAGGTGAAAGATGTCTCTCACTTATAAACTCTTTTTCATGTCATATCACATCTGATGTAGGATTCTTAAACCCCCGGAATAAACATCTAGAGCGTGACCCAACAACGGGTGGCCCAACGAATCTTGGATAGACTCTGATGTCATCTTAGAATGTGGTTAAGACCTAACTCAACCTACAAAACTAGCTTATAAAGTGAGGGGTGTCTCCCATTTATAAACTCTTTTTCATGTCGTATCAAATAAATTAAAGCTTATCAAAAGTAAAAGAGAGATATATAGATAAAAGAAACTACATACATTCCACTCATTATGAAGGAAATGCCTGCTGCATAGATTCTTCCACCACTTTCACCTTTATACATAACCAAATGACTTCCATACCAAGCAAGAAAAGCCCATATAGCAAAACATAAACCTGTGCTTCCTACACCAAGACCTTTAGCTATACCTTGTTTAATTCCAAGCTTTGAAGTTCTATCCAATATATCTGAATATCTCTTCAAGATTCTCTTCTCAGCAGTGAATGAATACACAGTTTTAATAGAGCTTAATGCTTGTTGTACAATTGCATTTGCTTTTCCATACTCTTTCACTAATGATTTTGATAAATAGATTAGATATTTGCCATAAATCATTCCAGGGATGATGAGTAAGAGAAGTGTTGGAAATGCTACTAATGCTAATCTCCAAGAGAAGTATGTTGCAAAGGCAATCCCAGATATGAATGATGATGAGTGCATGAAAAATAAGGGTACCTGAAAATTAAAACCAAGATCAAAGGGGAAAATTGATGAGAAGACGATATCGAGCTTTAAAGAAAAACGGTCTACACGCTGTAATATCAAGATTTTTGATGTCTTTGTGACCACAAAGTAATCCCAAATGCAATTGTATTAGCTACATTTGACCGCAATTCTCAAAAAGATTAAAGATGATATCAAACTTTAAAGAAATGTTCCCTCCATCACAAATTATAAGAAAAAATAATAAAGTTCTTATTTAGAAAATCAGTTATCTTCGCTACTACTAAAAAGGTGAATTTAGAGAGAGAAAATTAGTGAGGGAAAATGAAAAATCTCTCTCTAAACTCGTCGACGAATTTCAAAAAAATTTGTCACTAAATTTGATTGCTAAATTAGCTTTTTTCTAGTAGTCTCAAATTTACCGAAAGAATAGTCGTGTTTCTCAAATTTACTCTTCCTTAGAACTAAATAACTTCACTACTATAAGGGTGTTTTTGGAACAACATAACTAAATAGTTAACTTTTGCATATAATTTGGGACAAAAAAAATGATAAAAAAAAAAAAGTCAAATTTTTTTTCTTGTAATCTGTGTTGGATGGAGTAAGGTCTACCCGCCGCGACATCAAGATGTTTTATATCTTTACAACCACAACATGACTGCAAACATCACTGATGATGCATATCAATCGTATTTGACTGCAATTCGTAAACAGATTAAAGATCACAACCCGAATAATCATATTGTGACTGTGAATTAAAACTTTAGATAAAAAAATTTAACAACAAAAAATGATATATGATAATATATGTATTGAGAAACACAAATATCTGTATATAAAATTACCAGAAAGCACAACCTATAAACAATATATAACACCAGACACCAAAAGGGACCAGAAATAGAAACGCCAAAAAAGCAGAAAACATCAAAACTATAATGATGTTGAATTGAAGGCAATATATATATATATATAATGCAAAGATATAAATTACGAAATTATTATAAAGATAACCTTTTCACTTAAAACTTCTTCTATAAGGGAAGTGTCCTTTGATATGCTATTAATGATTTCAGAAGTATTTGTTTCTTGAGAATCAAAAAACCCTACTTCTTGTCTAAGGACAGCTTCTAAATACTTGTAGCGAATTCTCAAGACTTGCCTCTCACTTGTTTTGCTCCAACAATAGCCTTCTGCAAAATCATCAATTCAATACTCTATAGCATGCATTCTTTGAAGTGTTTCATTTTGTTTTTCATGACCAAAAATTTTCAGAAATTAACTTAGTTATTTTCATTCATCACATCAAACTATTAGTTGTTAGATAGATGCATAGTTCTAATAATAACTTATTGGTTAATTGGTTAGTGCTTCAAATTTCTTTAAGGAAAAAAAACCCTCAACCTTTTTAGGGTTTCATACTACAAAAGACCAAATATGTGAACCAAACATGTGAAAATTAAGGATATCTATATTCATATATATGCTTGTTAAAATATTTGCCAAAAAAAATATTTCATGCATTTGTCTTAAAAAAGTAAAGCAAATAAAAGAATATGCTTTAAATTTAGATTATATACCCATGAAAGCCATCACCATAACTGCTAATCCCAAGTAGACAAAATATAAGCTGCACTGTAAACAATAAACCAAAAAATAAGAAAAAAATTTAAAAAAAAAAATAAAAATCAAGAAATGTAAGTATACTATACCAAGAATATGAGTTAGTCAAAATTTAATAACTAACCTTTTCAACCTCACATAGAATTCATACTATGTTGTTTGTTCTTGTTGTTATTACTAAAACCTAAGCTGTTCATGATACGGCTAGCAAACAGCAACAAAATATTTGTGGACATTCCATCTCCTATTGCTCCTAAAGCACCCATTATCATCAACATAACATCAATCCAATCTGCATATCTCAAAATAATGCTTATGGAACCTCTCTCTTTTTTTCTCAATATTTCTTCCTCTTTTTTGGAACTCATTTTTTTCTCCTTTGATCTGCTTCAATGAGACAACTAAGAAGATAGAGAGAGCTGAACTATATATATATATATATATATATATATATATAATACATACAATGCTTAATGGTTACATAAGTGTCTATAAGTGTGAACAGTCCTTACTATATTTGCATCACTATCAAGAAAAAGAGTGAGTGGCATATAAATATTATCAACAATGTTATTTGGACAAAAAAAATTTAGACAAAAATAGACAAAAACCAACTTACAATTACAATTAACCAAGTTTTTTAGGTCATTAACCAAGTGATCAATTAACCAAGTTTTTAATCAATGCCTCGAAAACTGTGAAAAATCAGGTTGGCTAATGGTCTAAAAAACTTGGTTAATTGGTGTTGTAAGTTGTATTTTTGGCTGAAATTTTTGGCTGCATAACATTATTGAAATACAACAATGTTATTTGGACAAAAAAAATTTGGACAAAAATAGACAAAAATCAACTTATAATATCAATTAACCAAATTTTTAGGTCATTAACCAAGTGATCAATTAACCAAGTTTTTAATCAACGCCTCGAAAACTGTGAAAAAACAGGTTGGCTAATGGTCTAAAAAACTTGGTTAATTGGTATTGTAAATTGGTTTTTGTCTATTTTTGGCTGAAATTTTTGGCTACATAACATTATTGATTTAATATAGAGTAGGGTATTTGGATCTAATTGTGGGTCATTTTTTATCAAAAATGTTATTTGGACATAGAAATTTAGACAAAAATAGACAAAAACCAACTTACAACACCAATTAACCAAGGTTTTTAGACTATTAGCCAACCTGTTTTTTCACAGTTTTCGAGGCGTTGATTAAAAACTTGGTTAATTGATCACTTGGCTAATAGTCTAAAAAACTTGGTTAATTGGTGTTGTAAGTTGGTTTTTGTCTATTTTTGTCTAAGTTTCTATGTCCAAATAACATTAATTGTTGTTTTTTTATTGGGTTTTTTTTTTGGCAAATGAGCTTGTTGTGTATGGCTCATATGTGGGCTTGGCCCAAGCTGGGGTTTCAGGGTATTGTTGTAATCTAGACCGAGTTATTATAAGTACCTATAGTAATACCGATCAAATTCATCCTAAAATAAGACAGAACTACACTTGTTCTGTAGTCGCAGACGTAGGCATATTTTGGACAGTCAGTATATGTCAAAATACTGATGAACAAACTATTTGCGAAACAATGACTATACAACCTGAAAATGAAGGAGGGTTTGATTTGCAACAACACGTTGATACCTTCAACAACATAATCCCCGATCTAGTGAGGCTTGGGGTGAAGATCGATGACGAAGACAAGGCAATTTTATATTTTGCTATGCTCGATACAAGCTTCATACGATACTTGGGGACTACTCTTACCTAAGGGAAAGACGTTATTTGCCTCAATGTAATTACATGTGACACCCTTATCTCATTCTCAAAAGGAGACAGAGTGTAGAGGAAGGAAGACAAGGTGACACTCTATATGTAAAGGGGGTCAAGATCATGGGAGAAACGAGGGTAAAGTCGATTTTGGAAGGAGAAGGTCTAAACAGCAAAGTATTATGGTTGCAAACAAAGTGTACATCAAAAGAGGGAATTTCCAAATAGAAAGCAGGAACCATTCAGTTCTGCAACTGTGGTTCAAATCGATGATTTTGGCAGTGAAGGGGATATGTTTATTTGGTTGATGATAAATCATGCTATATATCACAGGAATGGTAAATCCTGAATAACTTATATTTAATTGGTCCTCCTAAATAAGCAAGTTGGTCATTTAAGTTATTTAATTGTAATTTTTAAATCCTGAATAACTTATATTGTTCAGCCCTAAATCGTTACAATTAAATAACTTAGAGGACCTAAGTGGTATAAAAAAACTTAAAGGACCAACTTGCTACAATTGAATAACTTAAAGGACTTAAGTGGTACAAAAAAAATTAAATGACCAACTTATTACAATTAAATAACTTAAAGAATATCTGGGGTAACTTGGCCATTATTTTATTAGTGTTAGTCCATATGAAATATGTGTTGTTATTTAGAATGGTTATAAAGTTGGATATGTGCGTAATTCATGGTGAATGCGCCCGTTGCTCGGTACATAAGATTGTTTAGGAGAGCTTTATCAACAAATTATTGTCTTAATAATTCAATATGATGTGAACTCTCTTGCTACAATGTGTTTACCTGCTCCCACTAATTATTTGTTAGGTCTATTACTTGGTTAATGCTCATTAACTATCATTATTTATTATTATTATTATAGTACAAGCCTACAATGCATGTATCTTCATATTTAAAAGCCACGTGACAAATTAGACACACTCTACCCCCAAAATATATTATGTTTTTAATGGTATTATATTGTGTAACAGATAGAGTATATAGTATTGAATTTTCTCTATTTTTACTTTCCTTTAATTTTTCTTTAACCGGGTTGTTATTGTTAATTGCAGGGGTGCAAATAACACAAGCCCATCATCATTGTTGTGATGAAGTCCGCCCAAGAAAGGAAAGACAGGGACAAAAGAACACGGACCAACGTGAGACTCTTCAGTCTCACACTTCTCTCTCGGTCTTCTTCTTCTCCACCGCACCCTTCACCTTCACTTGCTCTGCTAGGGTTTCGTCCCTAGCACTCACCTGAGCTCCAAAACACCAAAACTTACCACCAAATGAACGATCTTGATTCCCTCTACCAAACCCCTCAATAAACTCTCGGTTGTGACCACTCTTGACCAAACCCTAGTTTTCCTTGGACGAATCTGAAACCCAGGAACACGATCTGAACTTCAAAGGTAACAATCTTTGTTTCTTGTACCCTTTTCTCCTTTGATTCTGAGTTTTACAACAAAAGCCCTAACTATTGTTGTTGTTTTCTTTTGTTGCAAAAACCTCTCTCTGTGTACTGAAGATGAACTCTCCTTCACTTCTTGAAGGAACCCTTCACTGTCAGAAACTACACACACAGGTATCTTTCCTTCTCTCTTGATTTTTCTCTCTTTCTCTTTTCCTTATCTTTACTTATGAACAAAACTCTAACTAGTGTTGTTCCTTTTTTATGCAGGTACCTCCCTGTACCTTACAACTCAGTGAAGAAGCTTGAAAGGAGATTGAAAAAACAAACTGAAGATGAAGAAGGAATTAAACGTAAACAACTATAAACCTTTTTCTTTTTATTGATTGTATGTAATCAGTTGTAAATATTTACACTTGTATGAATATATATACACAATGATAGGCACTTTTAGCAAACGGACATGTTAGTTAGAGGCTGTTAGGTAGAGCTAATCGCTTTCTAACTAAATAAACCGTTAGGTTTCTTTAGGTCAACACTATTTAAATTCTGTTGTGTGAATGTGTGACTGAATTCTTTGATTACAACGGCTATAAATTTTATAAGCCTTATTAAGGGTATTTTAGAACTTAGGGTTGATGGATTAGAAATTCCAACACCCCCCCTTAATCTAGAAAGCCCTAAGTTAGTTTAGTGAAACCACTTAGAGCTAGCTTAGGTTAGAGAGAACTAAAACATCCAGAACAAGCCTCTGGGGTAGCCACTAGTAATAGACACCTTAGAACAAGCCTCTAAGGAATAGCTTTTAGTTGCTGCCTTCATAGTTTAGAAGGCAACAAGTCCTATCTCTCTTCTAAGCTTTACAAAGGTTTCTCCTTTGAGGACCTTTGTAAAAATATCAGCCAATTGATTCTGTGTTGAGCAGTATTCAACACTTAGCCTACCATTGTTAACTTGCTCCCTTAGATAGTGGTATCTAGCTTCAATATGCTTGGTCCTTCCATGAGCACCAGGATTCTTTGCTAAGTTTAATGCTGACTGATTGTCTATCATTAGAGTAGGAGGTTGAGTTAGGTCCACTTTAAGCTCCTTGAGTAGTGACTCCAGCCATGCTGCTTGAGTTGCTGCTCCACAACCTGCCACATACTCTGCCTCACAGGAGGACAGAGCCACAATACTTTGTTTCTTGGAGCTCCATGAAATAGGGGCTCCTTGAAACTTAAACAAAAACCCAGAAGTACTTCTCCTATCCAATTGGTCACCACACCAATCAGAATCAGAGAAACCAAGGAGAATATTTTTCCCTAAGTTAGAACCCTTAGGAAAAAATATTCCATAGTTAGTAGTACCAGAAATATACCGTAGAATTCTCTTAGTGGCATTTAAGTGTACCTGTCTAGGGTCATTCATAAACTCGCTAGTCATACCGCTTGCAAAGCGAATATCACAGCGGCTATGGCATAGGTATCTCAAAGAGCCTATTAGCCGCCTCAGATATAGTGTAGCATCTACCTTAGCATCACCTTCACTTGGCTCTTTGCTAAGGTTACTTTCTGCAGGATTTGTTGCGAAGTGCGACCTAACAAATCAAACTTAGTTAGTACCTCGATAGCATACTTAGATTGATGTAGAATTATACCTTCAGGTACCCTTAGGAACTCAAGCCCCAAAAAATATGACAGTTTGCCTAAGTCAGTCATCTCAAACTCACTGTGCATAGCCACTTTGAAATTTTCCACTTCACTAGGACTACTCCCAGTGACCAACATATCATCCACATATAAACACACAATTAGTAAATAGGTATCAATACTACCTTTAGTATAGACTCCAAACTCACTAGTGCATTTAGAGAACCCAATTTCCTTGAAAAAAGAGTCAATTCTCTTATTCCAAGCTCTAGGGGCTTGCTTTAGCCCATAGAGAGCTTTATGTAATAGGTAACCATACTCCTCTTTACCTTTTTTTTCAAACCCAGGTGGTTGAGCAATATAGACTGTTTCCTCTAATGAACCATTAAGAAATGCTGACTTAACATCCATGTGGAACAACTCCCAACCTCTATTCACAGCCAAGGCAATTACTAACCGTATAGTCTCATGCCTGGCCACAGGTGAAAACACCTCTGTGTAATCCACCCCTTCTTTCTGTTGGAACCCTCTTGCTACCAACCTAGCCTTGTATTTTACAATCTTCCCTTTAGGATCAAGTTTGAGCTTGAAGACCCACTTGACACTAATGGGTTTCTTACCTTTAGGTATCTGAACTAGAGACCAGGTCTTATTCTTTTCAATAGACTTGAGCTCTTCCTGCATAGCCTTCTTCCAATGCACATCCTTAAGTGCCTCTAAGTAGTTCATTGGTTCAGCATCTGCCAACATTGCATAGTGAACCAGATCACCATCATTTGTGACCTGATTATCCATGTGTACCTCAAAATCCAACATCCTCCTAGGTAACCTCCTCTCTCTTTGAGGCCTAGGAGGATTCTGCACATTTTGTGCAAGTTCCTGCTCACCCTCCTCATTTTCCCTTTCATGTGGATTATGATCCACATTGGGTAACATAGGATCATCATTAGGTAGAACAGGATCCTCTTCATCAGAATTAGTGTCACCAGAATTAGGTTCAGTGTTAAAGACTTCTTCAATGGTTGTAGAGTCCACTGAACCTACCTGTTCAGCTTTCTCCCAATCCCACTGCTTGTCTTCAAGCACCACCACATCCCTAGACACCTCAGTTTTACTTGTATTAGGGTCTAGTAGCACTGTCAGAACCCTGTAGGATGATATCCCACTAGGATTAGAGGTCTACTCTTGTCCTCAAGTTTAGATCTCTTACTATCAGGTATATGGCTGTAAGCAACAGAGCCAAATACCCTCAAGTGAGATACACAGGGTATTTCACCATTCCACATAGTTTCAGGCACCTTAGCCTCCAAACCTCTTGTAGGACACCTATTCAGAATATAGACAGCAGTCACCACTGCTTCTGCCCATAGTCTTTTAGGTAGTCCCTTGGTTTTTACCATACTCCTAGCCATTTCTAGGATAGTTCTGCTTTCTCCTTTCTCGCCACTCCATTGTCTTTGTGGAGTATATGGTGGAGTTACCTCATGAACAACACCATCTGGTGGTGCAAAGATTCTTCAAACTCCTTTGAAGTATACTCACCACCACCATCTGTCCTTAACACCTTTAGTTTCTTACCACTTTGAGTCTCAACCATAGCCTTAAACTTTTTAAACACATTGAAAGTATCACTTTTGGACTTGAGTAGATATACCCAAATCTTCCTTGAATATTCATCCACAAAAGTTACAAAGTACTTGTTCCCTCCTATAGATGGAGTATCCATAGGACCACACAAATCAGAGTACACAACTTCCAATAGGTTTTTAGATCTGTGTTCAATCTGTTTCTTGAAGTTTTTCCTAGGTTGTTTACTCATTAGGCATGTAGTACATTTTTCTTTAGTGTTAGCTATCTTAGGTAACCCCTTTACTAGTTTATTAGTACTTAGGTTATCTAGAGCCTTATAGTGAAGATGTCCAAACCTATTATGCCATAAACTAGTATCACTGTCAGTGGTGGCACTTAAACACAGTGCCTCAGTCTTGCTTATACTAGCTTTAAATGTCCTGTTTTTAGCTAGTTGAGTAGTTAGAATTAGCTTATCCTCCTTATCAAACAGTTTCAACTTAGCATTTTTCATTAGGCAAGAAAACCCTTTTTCAATTAACTGTCCTAAACTGATTAGATTGCAACTTATCTCAGGAACATATAACACATCATAGATAATTACCTTTTCCCCATCAACTCTAGTTAGTTCTATATTCCCTCTACCCTTAGAGACTATAGTCTTACCATTAGCACACCTAATAGCAATTCTAACAAAGTGGGATCAAAGTTAATTAGCCATTTCTTATTACTTGTCATATGATTAGAACATCTTTGAGTCTAAGTACCGATTTTACAGTTATAGTTTTCCCATCCTTATCTGTTACTATTAAAACAACATATTCCTTTCCTTTCTTAGTTTTAAACTTTTCTTTCTTAGGCTTAGTTACATTGGGTTCACAAAGCATACTGAAAGCAATGATGTCGATTCATCAGACCGAGTCGAGTCCTCCTTAGCCACATTGGCTTGAATCGACTCATTAGGCTTAGAGCCCTTTCTGGTGGGACACTCAGTGGCATAATGCCCCATCTTGTCACACCTATAACATTGTACCTTAGATTTATCCTTTTTCTTAGGTGCATTGCTATTTTTAGATGAATTAGATTTAGTAGAAGAGTTAGAAGTACCTGAACTGTTCTTAGAACTCTTAGACTTTTTACTGCTACCTCCCTTTTTACCTTTCTTGCCCTTAGCTTTAGCTGCATACATGGCTTGGTCCTCATCTTCTGATTCTTCCTCCAGAATCTCCAGCCTTATCTCCTTGGCCTCTAGTTTTCCCTGGAGCTCTTCTAGCTTCAGGCCTACATTTTTTGTAGTTTCTTCTATGGTGTTAGTCACCACATACCACTTTTTTGGCATTGATCTGAGAATCTTTCTGCACACTGAATTCTCTTCAAGCTTCTCCCCTTGGAGAGCCATATCATTTTTGATCTTCTTCACTCTGTTGAAGAACTCAGTTACCTTTTCATCTTTTTTCATTTTAAGACTTTCATACTGTGCTCTTAGAGCTTGCAGCTTCTCTTCCTTGATTGGAGCTGCACCACAGTAATAATGTTCTAGAGCATCCCATGCTGCCTTAGAAGTTTCACAGTCCCTTACCCTTTCAAAGTCCTCCTCTCCACATGCCCTGTGGATGAGAGAGATGTGCCCTTGAAATCTCTTCATTTCTGCTTCAAGAAATTCTTTCTTTTCACAGCAGGGCAAGCAGAGCTCAAAGTCTTTGTGAGTCCCTCTTTCACCAAGTATAGGCAACCATGTGACCCTAGTATAGGCTTCATTTGAATAGCCCAAGTATCATAGTTGTTCCCATTGAGCTTAGGAACATAATCGTCTTTCTTTACCCATTTCTCGCAAATTTACACTTTAAACACACGTAAAATTAGAACACAAGAACTCGCATAATTTCACACACATGCAAGGGTTTAAAGAAATTTAAAGAAAACTTTAAAGAACTTAAAGAAACAGAGAATAGAGTTAGAAAATTGCCCTGGATCGTTTTTTACCAATGCTCTGATTATACCATATTGAATTTTCTCTATTTTTACTTTCCTTTAATTTTTCTTTAACCGGGTTGTTATTGTTAATTGCAGGGGTGCAAATAACACAAGCCCAATACTGTTGCAGTGAAGTCCGGCCCAAGAAAGGAAAGACAGGGACAAAAGAACACGGACCAACGTGAGACTCTTCAGTCTCACACTTCTCTCTCGGTCTTCTTCTTCTCCACCGCACCCTTCACCTTCACTTGCTCTGCTAGGGTTTCGTCCCTAGCACTCACCTGAGCTCCAAAACACCAAAACTTACCACCAAATGAACGATCTTGATTCCCTCTACCAAACCCCTCAATAAACTCTCGGTTGTGACCACTCTTGACCAAACCCTAGTTTTCCTTGGACGAATCTGAAACCCAGGAACACGATCTGAACTTCAAAGGTAACAATATTTGTTTCTTGTACCCTTTTCTCCTTTGATTCTGAGTTTTACAACAAAAGCCCTAACTATTGTTGTTGTTTTCTTTTGTTGCAAAAACCTCTCTCTGTGTACTGAAGATGAACTCTCCTTCACTTCTTGAAGGAACCCTTCACTGTCAGAAACTACACACACAGGTATCTTTCCTTCTCTCTTGATTTTTCTCTCTTTCTCTTTTCCTTATCTTTACTTATGAACAAAACTCTAACTAGTGTTGTTCCTTTTATGCGAGGTACCTCCCTGTACCTTACAACTCAGTGAAGAAGCTTGAAAGGAGATTGAAAAAACAAACTGAAGATGAAGAAGGAATTAAACGTAAACAACTGTAAACCTTTTTCTTTTTATTGATTGTATGTAATCAGTTGTAAATATTTACACTTGTATGAATATATATACACAATGATAGGCACTTTTAGCAAACGGACATGTTAGTTAGAGGCTGTTAGGTAGAGCTAACTGCCTCTAACTAAATAAACCGTTAGGTTTCTTTAGGTCAACACTATTTAAATTCTGTTGTGTGAATGTGTGACTGAATTCTTTGATTACAACGGCTATAAATTTTATAAGCCTTATTAAGGGTATTTTAGAACTTAGGCTTGATGGATTAGAAATTCCAACATATAGTTCTAAAAGTGAGATAAAGCTAAGAGTAAGTGCTACCATCCTCAACTTAACATGATGTTAATTTAGTGTATGCAGAGTTACGATATTGACTCCTTTATTTGCTTCAAAAAAAACTATATCAAATTATCAGTGGGGGAGCAGGTAAACACCATTGTAGCAAGAGAGTTCACACTCATCAGAGTATATTCAATTATCCATTTTACTTTATAAGTTTATATGTCTGCTTATTGCTTCTTTAGAATTTATGGTAACTTTCCATTTTAGGACAGACAATAACAAATAACATACCTTCAAAAAAGAGTGTTTACACTATAACTACTTATATTTTTTTTTTGATAATTATATGATCGTTTCCCTTTCATTAATTAGTTAACTTAAAATAAAAACATAATTATACAATGATGACATAATTATCAATCATGCTTGTATAATTTTCTCGGCGCTAAGAAACTTAATTCATTTCATTCAAAATGGATAACATAATACATGGAGGAAAGAAATTGAAGTTATGAGTGATAAACTGTAAGCAAATAATTGGTTTTGACTTCTAGTAAAACTTATCTTAAAGTTTGTATGGTGATCAATAATCCCTTTACAATTTGTTAACTCGTTTACAATCTAGCAGCTCAATAGTGAATTCATTGTGAGGAAGATTTATCAATGACTCGTTTACAATCTAGCAGCTCAATAGTGATATTAGAGAAACTCTACTCATGAACCTAATTCAAAGCTTATAACAAATAATATGCTTCCATTTGAATTTATGTACTTGTACAATTGTGTGGAGCATTTCTTTGGCATAATTGATAGAACGAGTTGTGAGGGCTCATAAGGTTGACCCCTTAAGGAGACTTATAAGGTTATGATCTACGACTATACTGAAGCGTGTGCAACGACAAAAATTAATATGTGACACCTGGCTTACACGAGCCAGAGAGTTCGATCCGTAAATACTGGTGGCACATGCGATCGTGTGAGGTTGTTGATGGTTGTGAGACTGGGTTATTGTCAATCCTGGGACAACGATACTGTATCAGTCAATTATCGGTGTCCAAAATCTATTTCCATTAAGGGCATGCATATGAACCTTTCATAAAAACAATTTAAGTTTGTCAAAAAAAAATAAAATAATAATAATAATAATAATAATAATAATAATAATAATAATAATAATAATAATAATAAAGAATGAATAGACTCGTTAATACCGTAACACCCCGAAACTTGACCTACTGGGTTGAGGATATCCAAAAGTAGAATTAATTGAAGTCGAAGTATATAATAGATTTGTTCATGATTATGAACTCAAGGATCATGTTTGAATGCTCAAGTAATGGGATCAAGGATATGTAATTGTACAACAAGTTGGAACAACTAATATTTTGGATGATTGGTGATGAAAAGTAATTAGGATTTTCTATCTTATGGGTTTTATAATAATTTTCACTGATTGCTAATTGGTTGATTTGATTTTGTTGTTTCCTAATTTGTTTTAGGTTTTTTTTTTTTTTGATTGAATTTTGTTTTAGGTTTAGGTTAAGAGAAGAAGAGCCGCGGCTGGAATAGGATTTGTTTTAGGGTTTTTTTTGGTCAAATTTGTTTTAGGTTTCGTAATTTGTTGTTTTTGTTTGTTTTTTTGGTAATTTACAACTTCTTGTTTGTATCTTTTTTATCTGTTTTGTACTTTTTATTCTAAAATCTTTTGTTTATATGTGTTTTTGTAATTAGTAATTTTTTTGGTATTTGTAATTAGTAATTGTAATTTTATAATTTTGTGTATTTTATTTTTTTTTTTTTGTCATGATGTATATTTTATTTTATTTTTGGTCAAGATTATATTATTTTATTGATAATGGGCAAGGCCTCAACCATACAATCTAAGAAGGACTAACTCAAGGCACCACACAACAATCGTGGGCTCAACAACAAACTAAAATAAAGATAACAGGTAGTATTAGAAATAAACAGGGGTGCAAACACAAGCCAAAAGGGAATGGACTCAAGCCCGACCCAAGATCCCAATCACCACTGAAGAAAACAAACACCAAAATGGCAAAACTGAACCCTAAGTGGCAAAGCTGTCGCAGCTCAAACATACCCTAATTCGGCAACGAAGCTATCCCTCTTCAATTCTTCACCAGATCACTACATCAATTCTCAACCACCAACTGTAGATTACAGTAATGGAACAAACCGACAATCACAAATAAGGCTACATCACTTCAATTCACCGGAACAAGTTCTGCTTGTCTTTGACGATCACGGCTCGCAGAGAAGGAGGTGTATGTTTTATTTATTTGCAACATTAGTTTTATTTTTTACTTCAAATACTTGATTCTTCCTTCTTTGCTATTTTGGCCCTTTTAGCTAATTGGGCTCGTAGTTGGGGTAATTGGCTTGTCACAAAATTTTGGGCCATACTTTTCTCAACCCCTCCTATTTACCACACACCCCCAAACTCTACAAAATGACCAAAATATCATTAATGAAAAAAAAAACTTTAAAGCGCATCCCCTTTTTTTCTTGGAATTTAACGAGTACGATACGGTAACACCGAATCAGTACAGTACTACACCACCGTACCTGTTAAAATCACAATTTTTTCCAAACATCCCCCTTTGCCCAAAGTTTAACAGCTAGGACATTATGTTGTTGAACCAGTACCGTAGCCTAGTGTCCTACTATATGTGTTTCTACAATTTGTCATTTTAAGTAAATTATTGAACTCTTACATCAATCCCTTTATTCATGGCCTGAAAATTAGAATTTGTTTGTCCTGTTTGTTTAAAGCTACTTTTATGTTGTTTATTGACTGATTCACATGGAGCATTCATCATGGAGACCTATCTCTGTTGTCCTCTTTGAGTAAACTTTTGTTGTTTTAGAATATGTTTGTCATGTTCGGTGCTTTTTTAGATAAACAAGAATTGTATTAATGGGAGTACTATGGGTGCGCCAACCCATATTCAATAAGAGAATGGGGGCCTCATTAAAACCTCCTTGAGCCAAAATCTATTGGGAAAAAGACTCAGGCAGGGAAAAAGAATTCGGGAGTGTTCGGTGCTCTGGTACCGGATCATTTCACTACTTTGGTATCGTACCCGTCAAAAAACACAACTTAGGAAGGTTTGGGAGCGTATTCCACATGAGGGTAAATTTGGGATATTTGAGGTTTGGAGGTGTGTGGTGAGTAGGGGAGTGGGAAAAGCATGGGCCAAATTTTTAGCTAACAGGTTGAGTATTGTTGCCAACGTGTTTAAAGAGGGATTGAATATGGTAAAGGTAAAATACCAAACATGAAGCTAGTAAACTCGCTCAAATAAAAAATAAAGCGAACAAAATTAGGAATACTATTAAATTAGGATACAATTGTATGTATGTATGTATGTATACAGTCAAATCATGTAATAAATAGTAAGAGCATTTTAGAATGACATTTCAAAAACTATTTTCAAAATGGGTTATGTTATTTGGACATAACATTTTTGACAAAAATCGACAAAAACCAACTTACAACACCAATTAACCAAATTTTTTAGACAATTAGTCAAGTGATCAATTAACCAAGTTTTTAAACAACGCCTCGAAAACTATGAAAAAGCAGGTTGGCTAAATAGTCTAAAAAACTTGGTTAATTGGTGTTATAAGTTGGTTTTTGTCTATTTTTGTCAAAAATGTTATGTCCAAATAACATTTTTGTTTCAAAATAGAGCATGTTTGAATGACTTTTCAAATAAGGTTACAACTGTATGTACATATGTATGTATACAATAGTATGTAAGTGTGTATGTATACTAGGGATGGAAAAATGGGCTTGGCCCGCCGGGCCAGCCCGTTAGCCTGTCAAAAGATGATGGGTTAGGTTAGTGATTTCACCATGTCGCCCCTCCTAACCTGCCAACTCGTCGGGCCAAAGACGGAGCGGGGAGGGCCAACTTGCCAACTTTAACTTTCCTATTTTTTATGTTTTTCCATGTTTTTAACTATTTCGAAATACTTTTTAATGTTTTTTTACGGGTTGTAGCAGGTCAACCCACTAACCCGTCATTTTTATCTTGTTTTTTGGGAGTTTGGGTGGGCCAACCCGTAAACCCGCCTATATTATGCCCAAAAAGTGAGATTTTAGAAACTTTTAATTATTTTTTTTAGATAAGCAATAATTGTATTGATAGGTGCACTAGGAATGCGCCAATCCATATACAGAAAGGGAGGAGGAGAGCCTCATTAAAATCTCACTGAGCCAAAACCCATTGGGAAAAAGACTCAGGCAGAGAAAAAGAGTACCTCAAAACAGATGTGGATTGCTTACAATGTGCAACCCACAGTTTCTCCCTCTTGAAAGCATGAAAGAGGGTTAGACCCCCATAAAAAAATAGATTTAAATATTTATTTTAATAGTGGGCTAACCCAACTCGCCGATGGGCGGGGCAGACTCAACTTCTCAACTCACTATACTATGTCGGGCCGGCCCGCCCGCTCAACTTTTGGCGGACTTAAGTTGAGGCGGGGCGGGCTTACCCGTTTTGCCATCCCTATATACACCATCAAAACGCTTTTTTTATAAAGTTTTCTTTTAATACATTAAAGTTTCAATGATATAGTACAATATTGATATTTCTAATAATTAAACATGATAAAACGTTATTTCCACGAATTGCTTAAAAAAAAGTTATTTCCACGAATAATAATTTATAATTAATGTTATATTTAATATAAAATTTTATTTTAATTATTATATATTATTATACAACTAATAAAAACCTTCTTTTGCATTGTTTAAGGAGGGTATAATGCACAAAGAAAAAACACGTTAAAAAATGAGTATATATCAACTTATCAAGTAGACAATAACTATATTTATTGAGAAATTTTTATAATTTATTTTAAAAATATTTAAGTTATATAATCTCTCACACATTCTTTAAAACTATTCATAGAAAATATAAATAAATACACACGTTAGCACACCAACACAACAATTAAGACTTATGATTCTATGTGTCAAATACAAAGCAAGATGACTTGATTTAAATATTTATCTAATATTTCCATTCTTGGCAGAATTTCTCAGTGCTCCTCCTGCAGTGGCTGCTGCAGAGGCTGGATTGACAGCTTTCCTTATCTTAGAGACATTCCAAGCTGTATTAGCAGCATGTCCTGCTGTTGCAAATACATGCTCTGTTGCTTCCCCTGCTTCTTCCCCAAACCTATTATCCATGGATAATACAATGTGAAGTTATATATTGCATACTTCCTCCGTTACATAATACGAGAAAAAATGAGTCAGTGAAAGTTGATGTATCTAGTTCAAATTTGATACCAGATATATCAACTTTTGTTGATTCAGTTTTGCTTATATTCTGTAATGAAAGTTAATCCCCCTCTTTAGTGAAACTACAGAAACTAAGAAACCAAAAGTATATTTAAGCCACCCTTAGCAAATTTGTGGTATGGGTTAGGAAGAGTTCAATTTAACACATAAACTGAATGTGGTCCATAATAATTTCTGTTAGTTACCTGTTAGAAACCATTCTGGTTGCAGCTTGAGAGGTGGCACCAAGGGCTTGTTTTTCAGCAGCTTCTGCTGCTTCAAAAACCTTATCTGTGCCATTAAAATAAAATATAGAAATTAAGTTGATGTTGCTACTTGTTTTGTAGAATAAGATAGAGTGATGCTGCTTATTAATTGACTTAAATTAGTATTGTTTAATTTAAAGTCTGATAACCTTACAATAGAGACTATGCAGCTATGTTTGAATAAACAATTTAATTAAACGTTTATATAGCATAAGCACTTATAAATGCTTATACATAAGCTATTTCTACATTAAAAAATAAAATAAAGCCAAACTCAATTTATAAGCTATCCTAAAAAGTTTATGGAAATAAGTTTTTTTTATAAGTTTATGGAAATAAGTTGAAAACAACTTATGAACATGTGTCGTAAGCTATTTCGATAAGCTCTCACAAATAGACTCGCTAGTTATTATACCAGTAGATAAACTCAAATAAGTCAATCCAGACGAGTTTACTTACTAACTGCATCAAGGGAAGCCAAGAGGACCTCTCCAGGGAGCATCTTAAGGAATGCTTGTCCTGGTTGTGATTTAAGCACAGGACCCATCACTGATCCACTCATTATTCCAACACCATTAAGCAATGATTTTGATAAATGTTCTGTCATATTTGTCAGCTTTCTCACACTACATTTCAAACATAAAAAAACAAAAATAGAGTCAGTTTGTGTCATGTTCACTGAATATTGTGCTATGAAGCACCGACACTTTCGGTAGGAGATGTGTCGGACACAGATACTTCAATTACTTGTATTTTTAAAAAAAAAATCAAAATAAAACTGGTGTCTTAATGACCGTGCTTCATAGATATTGTGGTATATGTTTCCACTTCCAGTGTGAAAGTTTTGAATACCGTTTGAGATTTTCATTAATATTGTTGTTCTTTGTAGCATCAGAAGCCTTGTTGCTCATATTTTCTCTGACCATGCCATCATTTTGCTTATGTGGAGCACTATTTAGGATACTTTGCCCTTCTTTATGTACCTGATTTTCAAAACATGTTTTAGATGAAAAGCATAGTGATTAATGATTTAGTAGTAGTAGTTACTACTCTGGTCCCCATATTTATAGACGAGATACAACAGTTATTCAATGAACTTAAAACTGCAAATTTTTCTTATAATAGGGACCAGAAGAAGTACTTTACAAACAAAGAAGGGAAAAATCAGAACAAATCATTCAGGAAAAAGGTTCACTTTTTAGTCACAATCACAATTGAATTTTAGAAAGAGATCCACGACCGCAATCTAAACTGCAACATCAAGATTTTTAACATCGTTACAAGTTACAACCGCAAAGAAAATCTAATTTAGGTTCCATCAGTCGCGTTTGATCGCGATTCTCTACAATATTAAAGATCACAACAGTGTGCGTGTGCGACCGCAATTTGGACCGCAACATCAAGATTTATAACACCGTTACAACCACAAAGCAAATGAAATTTAGGTTTTATCAACCGCATTTGATCATGATTTTCTATAATATTAAAGATCGCAACGGCGTGACAGCAAGTTAATACCTCAACAAATTCAATCACAATCACAATCAAAGTTTTAAAAAGAGGTTTGCGACCACAATCTAGACCGCGACATCATGATTTTTGACATCATCACAACCGCAAAACGACTGTGATTGAGGTCGCATCAGTCGCATTTGACTGCAATTCTTCGTAATATTAAAAATCACAACGACATGACCGCAATTTAAGACCTTCATCACAATCAGAAACACATATTTTCGCTAGCTTCAAGAAATCACATGGTTCATAAAAATTAAAAAAATTAAAAAAAAAGAGAATTAAGAAGTAGAAGTAAACCTGATTAGTGTAAGCATTACTACACATAAAGATACCCTTAACAATCTGACCAGTTCCACCAGCAATAACCTTAGCAAGAAAATGATTATAATCTTCAACCCTAGGAGCAAACTCTTCCCAATCAAGATCATTCTTCTTCTTATTATTATAATCACTCAATTTCAAATCCGAAAAACAAGAAGAATGCTCCTTCAAAAAAGACTCCAACAAAACCATGCTTCCAAAAAACTCTTCATGAAAAGTAACACCATAGCTAAGAGGCTCACCACCATCTTTCACAGGCAATGAAAATAAGTAATGAAGTTCATCAACTTTCACTATTGGTTCATCTTTTGTTAAAGGAAATTGAACATTATTTCCTATTTTGATTATTGTAGCTAGAGAAACATTTTCATCAACTATTTTGATGATCATGAATTTTCCTTGTGTAAGTTCATGTGCTTTTCCTTCATCCATAAGATAAACTCTACATCCTGGAATTTGTATAAGCACTTCTTGTCTAAGACTTTTTGGTTTTGAGATCTCAGGAACATTGATTGGGATAGTTTTTGAGGTTTCATTTTGTGGAAGATTTGTAGAGCTACCACAACCCATTTTTTTTGTTTTTGTTGTGTTTGTTTTTTGGGACATGTTTGGAATATTTAAGGAGATAGATGTTGTAGAAAATGTTTTTGCTTTTTTTTTGTTGATTTATTCTATTCCTTTTGATTGGTAATAGCATGGTATCAAAGTAATGTCACTATGAGAAAAATTGAAGAGCTTGTTGAACAATCTTCATTAGCATCACACCTTGCCTTCCAGGTGTGACATGAAATCCCCTACTATAACTACAATATCGCATCTTAACAGCATCTTTTGACATTTTGGTGGGAAAAATTTGTATTCCCACCATTTACCAATATACCCCTCATTTGTACCCCACTGTTTACCAATATACCCCACTTTGGACTGACATACCCCCACTCTATATTTTGTACCCCATCATTTATCAATATATCCCTCATTTTGTACCTCACTGTTTACCAATATACTCTCACTCTATATTTTTGGACCGACATACCACTGACAAATTTTTTATTATCAAAATGTACCCCTCATTTTGTACCCCACCATTTACCAATATACCCCTCATTTTGTAACCCATTGTTTACCAATATACCCCCACTATATTTTTGGACCGACATACCCCCACTCTATATTTTGTACCCCACCATTTACCAATATACCCCTCATTTTGTACATCACTGTTTACCAATATACCCCCACCTTTTGAACTTTTGTGCCCCACCATTTACCAATATACCCCTAATTTTGTACCTCAGTGTTTACCAATATGCCCCCACTCTATATTTTTGGACCGACATACTCCTGACAATATTTTTTTTGTCCAACACTTTTTTTATTATCAAAATGTACCCCTCATTTTCCCCACTGTTTACCAATATACCCCCACTCTATATTTTTGGACCGACATTGTTGCCTCATCCCACCAAAGGCTATTGTTGCCTCTTCGTCTTATATATATGTGTTGCGTATTTTTATACCCCCTTATAAAATGTTGATGTTTTTTCGAAACTACATCTGCAGGCCTGTTAATCACCTCCCCGTGCATCGCACGGGTAATCGTCCTAGTAGTTTATTATAATTGAATTATTCTTTCCTCCACCACTAGTACTATCTTCATTTTTTTTCTTCCTATATAGATATTTTCATATTGTTAGTTCAATAATATGCTTAAGTTTTTTTTTTACAGTGTTAATGGTGTGCAGTATCCACATATTTTGTCCACATATTTGTTGGGTTCCTCCTGAGACGGGTTGGCATAAATTAAACACAGATGGGGCCAACAAGTCAGACATTCACCGGTCTGGGTGTGGTGGAGTCATTAGTGGGTGTGATGGTAAGTGGACAATGGGTTTCTACAAAAACTTGGGTTTTTGCAATGCGTTTGTTGTAACACCCCCTTCTATTCTTCTAATTAACTTAAATAAAAATCAGAGTTTTCAAAACAATTTCCACGCACCTCGAAGAGAGTGCTACATCTAATAAAAACATTATCAAAACATATTTAAAATTCAAACGCATCTAGTGCGTGAAATACATATCATAGTCACGTGGGTTAAAACCCTAAAAACATTTAATGTTTACAATAATCCAAAACAGCTTTCAAAGAATGGAAAAATAAAATTGAGTTCAACACACTCAATACATAATTTAAATCAGTTTAATCCATAACATAAGATAACAATGCTAAAACCCAAATCCCCGGTGTTACTAGATCAGAGCCGACACAAAATAATCCCAAGAAAGGCCTAGACATCTTCACTCAGAATCACCTGTTTGTCGCCACGAGAGCAGGCAACATAAAAATGCTAGGGTGAGTCTCTTTACATAAATAATAACAAGTAAGATAAGCATTATATTAGGAAGCATCTAGCAACATCAATTCCACAACAATTAAGTCATTTACCATTCAAGTATAATACCAAGAAGCAACGAGAACTTAATTAACTAAGCATCAACAAGCATTCAAGGAGAGTATGAATGTATGCATGTGTGCAATATGCATGTGGATCCATAACCACCTTAATAACCGTCGTCGGGCAACCACCTTGTTTGGCGAAGCCACCCACCATGTTTTGGCCGAAGCCATACCACCTTGTTTATATGCATATGAGTTATGTGACGCCATGACAAATGCATCACCACACAATAAAATACATCACATCAATTATTAACCACCTTATTGGCCAAAGCCCACATAATTAATTAACCACCGTGTTGGCCAAGCCCACATCATTTATTAACCACCTTGTTGGCGAAGCCCACATCATTTATTAACCACCTTGTTGGCCAAGCCCACATCATTTATTAACCACCTCATTATCATTTCCTCACCACCACACCCCCATTTATTAAATTAAATCTCACCTAAGGACCAAAACACCTCATAAGGACCTTTTCCACACCTAAGGACCATTTTTGACACACCAAAGATTAATTTAGTACCTAAGGATTATTTTGACTCATTATGAATTAATTTGGTACTTAGGAACTATTTTGACACTTTGGGTAACCTTGGCAACAAGTGCCGGATTCCTACAAAGAAGACTCTACTTCGGTGATTTATTTAAAATAGCAAACGACATCGAAAAATTACAAAAGACCACTCATTGGAAAGCCCTCTGAGTGTAGTTTCTACCTATGATTTTGGTTTCTCAAAATCAGTGTCCATGCAATTTAGCAGTTATATGACCTTCCTTACCACACTCGAAATACTTGATGGCCATGCAATTTGGACCCCTATGCTCTCAAACACCACACTTGTGACACACAATCCCCCGGTCGCGTCTCTCCCCCACTTGGCTTCTTGCCCGAACTCTCCTCTCCTTTGCCCTTACCACCTGGAAATTCATAGGCTTCCCACTACACCGAGAACTCCTCTTCTCCTTCACTATCTTGTATGAACGATTGCTATCCTCCTCGAAAACCTACGCTAATCCCATGAAATCAACATCCACTATTCTTATCTCCTCTAACCGTTATCATTCAAGTCCCATCGTACACACAACAGATCAAACACTCTTCCCTACACTCTTACTCCCCAATTAGGTATTCTAACCTGTAGTTTGTCAAAATCCCACCGACTACCCAACACACGAGGCAGCAACAATTATGGCCAGAGGCCCAACAACCCTAACAACCGTAATTACACAACAATACCAATCTCAACAATTTATCATATATCCAACATCATTCACATCAACAATTAGCACGATCATAACAACAAAATTCAAGTTCAACCTATTCCACAATTAATCATTTTATTCAACGCTCAAATTAGTCCACCTAAACTCTAAAAGTGCAGAAAAATTTTGTAACTTTGCGCCTACTTTGGCGAATTAATTAAAATAGTAAACGCGACCTCGGATTTCGACAATTAAATACTTGTTAGAAAGCCCTATGGGTCTATTTCTTATCCTTAAGTTCAGTTTTTGAAGGAGAGTGTTCAATAGGTACAGTTTTCAAAAATACGCATACTAGTTTCAAAAGATGCAGTTTCTGTCCTTCAAATTCAAGCAGTTCTATAATGACCAAAACTCGATCAAATTGCATGAAACTTGTGCATAAAGTGAGGCAAATTCTGTCAAGTTTTCAAAGAAATTGGATTCGTTCGAAAATGAGCTCTTTTGAAAACGCATAGAACAAAAACACCGACCCTATGTCCAGATTGTTTCCAGAATTTTAACCTAACTTGTTTCACCTATAACTCAAGTTCTACAACTCCAAATGCAACCAAATCAGTGGCAAATTAACAAGCATTCAATCAAGTTTTCAAAATGACAAACCACATAATTTTTCAATTAGTAAAATGTTCTCAGTCACTGAACTACTGGACTCATGTCAGAACATCTCAAAACAGTGAACTCAACAACACAATCAAACGTCATAATTCAGCCACCATTACTAATAATCCTACACCGAGCTTTATAAAAACAGCATTTTCAGAAAGTTCGCAAAAGTATGCATAGCTTTTCCGGTCCCCATGACTCCCAACCTAAGACATTGATTCTGACACCATTACTACTCCTAGGTTGTATAACAATCATGCTTTCATTCTAAGCACAAAACCATTAAGCAAGTAAAACTCATCATGATCAATTACCAAAACCATTTATAATCATTACATACTTTTGCATTTCATCAAACGCCAAACAAGCATAACCAATCATGCAACTAATTTACACACACAATTCCGAAAAGATTAAACATATAGGCATATTCTTCGGTTTCCTCTATTCCTAGGGATTGGCTAGCATGCAATTTTTACAACTTCCTAAAAGATCACGGGCACATAATTCTACCAAATTGAATTGAATTCATATCACAAATAATACAACCAACACATGTTTTATAATACAATTGTTTTGATTCAAGACTTGATATTAGTTTAACTAATGAAATTACATACCCTTGTCAACATTTAGCAAAGAAAACTAATCAAGTAAGACAAGTGCACAAAAATCTAGTTGCATGGTTTTTATCGTTAGATTTATAGTCCACGTAAACAATTTTCAAGAAGTGACAATTAATGCTAGTGATAGCAACAACAATGCCAAAGTTAAATCGTACATCGAACAAAATTTTCACAATTGGAATTCATAGTTAGAAGGTACCCAAAATTGTACATGCTTGTTTCTAACACTTTGAGAGTCATTATTGGACTCACCTTCCCGTATCATAAAAATTCTACTTTTTCTAACTATGCAATTAGTGTAAAACTTCCTCATTTTCAAACAACATCAAATTATAGCTTAATCGATCCAAAGACCTAAGTCATGACACTTTTTGAAATAAGAATCAGAAAACAACTCGGAAACAGAATTCAACACTAACCCTTACATTACGTTCATTCCTAATAGCACAAAAATTTTCCGAGTACCGCTTTTTGAAAATCACACAGCTTTTGTTTAAAAGGAACTACACGAGAACCCAACCTTACTATCACTCGAGCATGCAACAACTACCTATTAGTTCAAAATTTAACTTCCGACATTCACTAAAAAGGTAAGGAAATTAATCAATTAATTTTTTGACGAAACCCATCATGCTCCCGAAACAAGCCAAATCGAAACATCAAAATGTCAAAAACTTCAAATTATGCAACCTTACTCTGAGAAAATGAAAATTTAGTGTTACACAAAGATTTCATTTTAGCATACTAGCTTCAAAACAATTTAGCACAAGTCAACTTAAACTCATATACATCACAGTAACAATCAACCTATAACAGAGACGTCAATCAAGTGCAACAATTTTCAACAAGCAGTCTTCAAATATTGTTCAGTGTATACCTACCACGGTTAGGTCATATAAAAGTTACTTCCTATATTCTAGCAAGCTAATCAAGCAATCAATCAAATTAAAATTAGTGTATGCATCCGAATTTAATAATAACCATGAGTTATTGTCGCCTCTTTCATTGGGGATGAGTGATTGGGGTGATCATCCCTCCTACTCATTCAACCAACTAATTAAGGTCACAAAAACTATCGTCTTTCAATTTATAACTACCACATTAAAAGATTTTTAACGTAGTCGGAGTGCGGCGTCGTCACGACTTTCACTCCTTTGACGTCGTTAAAGCTCTTTTAATCACACTTATCTAAATGATACAACAACAATCATAATAATCAAAATCAATGATACAATCAACAGTCACATATTTCAGTCACACATACCTTAATCAATCAATAAAATTTTCAATCGCTATCCATCAAATAAATTGCAAGGCATGTCAGTGAAAGAACAAACCAACCAAGATAACAATAATAAACAGCTACATAATTATGATTCTAGAACGAGTACTAAGACTCGAGGGTTAACAGACTCGACAACTTGGCCGGACGGACCGAACTGCTCTGATACCACTAATGTAACACCCCCTTCTATTCTTCTAATTAACTTAAATAAAAATCAGAGTTTTCAAAACAATTTCCACGCACCTCGAAGAGAGTGCTACATCTAATAAAAACATTATCAAAACATATTTAAAATTCAAACGCATCTAGTGCGTGAAATACATATCATAGTCACGTGGGTTAAAACCCTAAAACCTGTTTAATGTTTACAATAATCCAAAACAGTTCCCAGCAGCGGAAAAATAAAATTGAGTTCAACACACTCAATACATAATTTAAATCAGTTTAATCCATAACATAAGATAACAATGCTAAAACCCAAATCCCCGGTGTTACTAGATCAGAGCCGACACAAAATAATCCCAAGAAAGGCCTAGACATCTTCACTCAGAATCACCTGTTTGTCGCCACGAGAGCAGGCAACATAAAAATGCTAGGGTGAGTCTCTTTACATAAATAATAACAAGTAAGATAAGCATTATATTAGGAAGCATCTAGCAACATCAATTCCACAACAATTAAGTCATTTACCATTCAAGTATAATACCAAGAAGCAACAGTAACGAATTAACTAAGCATCAACAAGCATTCAAGGAGAGTATGAATGTATGCATGTGTGCAATATGCATGTGGATCCATAACCACCTTAATAACCCCGTCGGGCAACCACCTTGTTTGGCCGAAGCCACCCACCATGTTTTGGCCGAAGCCATACCACCTTGTTTATATGCATATGAGTTATGTGACGCCATGACAAATGCATCACCACACAATAAAATACATCACATCAATTATTAACCACCTTATTGGCCAAAGCCCACATAATTAATTAACCACCGTGTTGGCCGAAGCCCACATCATTTATTAACCACCTTGTTGGCCGAAGCCCACATCATTTATTAACCACCTTGTTGGCCGAAGCCCACATCATTTATTAACCACCTCATTATCATTTCCTCACCACCACACCCCATTTATTAAATTAAATCTCACCTAAGGACCAAAACACCTCATAAGGACCTTTTCCACACCTAAGGACCATTTTTGACACACCAAAGATTAATTTAGTACCTAAGGATTATTTTGACTCATTATGAATTAATTTGGTACTTAGGAACTATTTTGACACTTTGGGTAACCTTGGCAACAAGTGCTGGATTCCTACAGCAGTACTCCTACTTCGGTGATTTATTTAAAATAGCAAACGACATCGAAAAATTACAAAAGACCACTCATTGGAAAGCCCTCTGAGTGTAGTTTCTACCTATGATTTTGGTTTCTCAAAATCAGTGTCCAGTTGATACAGTTTTTCAAAACACTACGCTGAGGTACCAAAATCGGACAGAACGCTTTACCCAACTTGCAACCAAATTTTCTTTCTCATTTCTTAATGAAATTCAGTGAAATCAGTGCCTATTTCGTAGAGAATTAAGTCTATTTTTCAATGAAATAGGAATCACTCAAAACGGAGTTCAATTGAGCACACAAAACCTGCAAAAACTGAACCTACCCCCGGTTTGACTCCAAAAATTTGACCTAACTTTAGGGACTCATAAGCTGGAGCTACACAACTCCGAATTTAACGAAACCAGTGCCAAAACGACCGGCCTTAAGTCTATTTTCAAAAACAGTTAGCCACATAATTTTTGGATCAACCAAACAGTACCAGTTTGAGAAAACCGAAACAGTGTCCAGAAAACACACAAAAACCATAAACAAGTAAGACTCATCATTAACCCCCAAATAAATTCAACAACACTTGAACACCATTTAATCCAACAAATACATGAACATCAATTTAATCTCCACAACACTTAGGCATTTAATCAACATCATTAAATCAACATATTCTCATATTTCATCACATTGAAGCATTTTATCAAACATGTGGCATGCATATTTAACAACTCATATATTTCCAACATCAAGATCATGATATCATCAAATCAATTTCAAATACAACAACAAACATATAATCAACACAAAACTCAACCAATCAAACTATTCCAGAGCTATTTCCACACATAACACATATCTTACAACTTATTATAAATGTAAATGAGAGTCCCCTAACCTCCAATTGCAGTTCCCAAGAAAACCCTCTTCCAATCACCCAAGAAAACCCAATTAACTAGTCTTCTCCAACACTTGAGCTCCAAACCCATTCATGGAAAATAGAAAAATACACAAGATTAGGGTGTGAAACTTATACTAAATGATAGGGAAGAAAAATGTGAAAGATTTAGTCACCAAAAACACTTACCCAAGCAAGAAAAATGATTTTCTCTCCCTCCTCAAGCACATCATTTGCGCACTCTCCTCTCCCTCTCTCTCTCTTATTTTTCTGTTTTTCTTTGTTCTAATGAGAAGGAAACCTTTACCCTAGTTTAAGTCTTGACTTTGGCCTCTTTAGTGAGGCAGGCCCCTTATTTACACCCTCTAAGACTTCCTCACATCCTCCCAATATAAATAAAATACTCCCATTTATTTACTACACCCCACCTTAAATAAATTAGACCCTCATTTAATTTAATATACACAACTAAAATACTCACTTAATTAAATTAGCCAAATAATCGCTTAATTAAATTAATTAAATAATCACCTAATAGAATTAATTAAATAATTCACCTAATTAATTTATTTGGGGTGTTACATTTGTAGCTGAGATGTGGGGTGTGTTTGAGGGTTTAGAGATGGCTAAGAACTTAGGGGCTACTAAGTTGGAGATTAATGTTGACTCTCAGAGCGTAGTGCGGTTTTACATGATGAGAACACTTCTAGTCATTTGACTTGGAAATTGATTGCAAAGATTAAGAGCTTGTTATCTCTTGATTGGGAGGTGCGTATTGCTCACATTTATAGGGAAACCAACAGTTGTGCAGATGTCTTAGCCTCCCTTGGTTGTCATCAGGTTGTTGAGACTTTATCAGTTAAGTTCCCCCTCCAAAAGTTTGTTCATTGGTAGTTTCGGATGCTAGTGGAGTTTTTACTCCTTTTTGCTTAATTTTCTCTCTTTTTTGGTCTCCGGCTCTCTTTCTAACACAAGATAGTACTCGAAAAAGTTAAGTTTTGAAAGACGTTGTTGAGAGAGAGAAAAGTTTAAAAAGGGGAAAAGGGAAGTGCTGTAAGTAAAATACCAGGTGTAGGTAGTAAGGCCCAAGCCCAACAACTCACACTCATACTGGCTACTTGTCTTGACTCCCTCTCTCCGATCTCATTCGCCACCGCTGATCGGTGGTTGTGACATTTTCGTGCGGTGTTTGTAGCTCCATTGAACACTGGTTAGTGAAAACCCTCTCTCTCTCTCTCTTCTTGTAATATGCTTACCTACCCTTTTTTGTTTTCGGTGTTTCAGATTGAATTAAGCATCAAAGTCTGCAACTTTACCAAGATGGTATTGATAATTGCACTCGCATTGCTTCTGGGTCTCTTCCTTGCTATTCTTCTTTTCACCCCACGAAACAACAAATCTGGTTTTTTCTTTTTCTTTTTTACTCATTTGATTATTATATTATATATTATAATATAATTTGATCTATGCTAAGCTTTTAACAATTTGGGGTATTCATTTATGTGTGATTTCTTTGCATACTTATCAGGGAACAAGGAAAAATCTCAGTCCACTTTAAACAATAAGGTACTCATTCAATTTCAATAGCTGAGCCCTTTTTCATGTGTTTTCTTACTTGGAATTTTGCTATTATATAGATGATAGAACCATTAAATAGTGCCATTTCTAATTATGTTACTACTAACTTACTATCTAGCATCCACACCTTAGGTTGAAGATGTGTCAGGTGTACGACACATGTCGTGTCGGACACCAACAGTGACACTTCTTTTACGCCCTCTTTTTAAATTATTATGGTGTCTATTTGTCCGTGTCGTGTCGGTGTTTCATAGCTTACTACTACTTTTTTACTATGATCAAGTAATGGCATAATTTGTTGAACTGCATTTAGGATCTAGGTGAAACTAACTACTAATTAATTATTGTGATGTCTCTGTTTAAGTTTTTTAAGCTATTGATGTGCTTAGGTTTATTAAGATTTGGTGTCATTTGAGTGTTTTGTCCATACCTTTAAGAAAGAAAATTGTGTTAATTGGAGAGGAAGTTTCTAACATAGTCTTGAAAAGCACAATTATCAATGCAAATTTACTATCTTAATGTCCTATTCCTAAAGCACATCTTCACTTGATGTTGTTAAACGTCAATTTGCATTCGAAATAATCTCATACAAACATATACTAAGTGGAGCCTACTAAGGAACAATGTTGTCAATGGCAGATGGCGGTTTATGGCAGTGAGCCAAAAGTACAGCATTTTAAGCCGCCATAAACACCATCCTTCACAAATTGGCCATGACAGTTGAAAAGAAATCCGCCACCACAATTTGCCATGGGCGCCGGCATGGCCTATATTTGACAACACTGCTGACGAAGCACTAATTCTCTTGAAATAGTAGTTGGTGTGCGTTGAATACTATTCTCTATTGGACGCTTTGAATACTTCTTGTTGTATTTGATTTTCTTTTTAAAACTTGTTAAAATATCAGTTATGATTTGTCATATCAAATAGGTTTAATCAGTATCAATTAGGTTTTATTAGTCTTAATTGTAGTTTATTCCTATTTACATTATAAATTGATGAGTGTGCTCTATTGTGAACATACAGAGACATACAAATTCAACCAAACTTTTATTTTGATGCATAAAGAAAGACCGCAATAAATTCTCTCTCTCTTTTCATTTAAGATTTGTATTTTTATATTAGCATTTAGAAGGAACACTATCATCCTTTTTACTTGTATTATATGAGCCCGAAGTTAGTTTGGTAAGATGGAACTATACTTACCTTAATTAAGCTTTATTTCAGACACTAACAATGGCATACAAGTTTGATTGGATTAGAATTAAATGTGTATGAGTGGCACTTACAAGAAAAAAATGTGAACAGAATGTGGTTACCTTTTGCCTTAACGTGATTTTACATAAGATGGTTCAAACATCAAACTTAATTTTGAGTTTTATTAGCATCCTATAAATTTTCCTGTCTAGTTTTTATCTTTTTTTTGTGTACTGTATTGTATTTGCAGGCATCAAAATCCTATAGTAAGACTGAAGTCTCATTGCATAGTAAGAGAACAGATTGTTGGATAATTATCAAGAACAAGGTATAATCTTTTATTGCTGTTTTATATTATGCACCTTATGAATGCAATTACTCCTCTGGTTTAAAACCAAATAGTATTTATATAACAAATCATCAGTTTACCTTTTTAACTGATCCAGAGTTTACATTTATTGGGTTTCGTCTCACTGTAGGTATATGATGTTACCTCATATGTGGAGGAACATCCAGGTGGTGATGCTATTCTAGCACATGCTGGAGATGATTCAACTGAAGGATTTTTTGGGTATGCTTTTGTTCCTTTTCACCTTGTCTGAACGAAGTTTAATCCCATGCTGGCTCACTTTTCCATTTGTATTTAATTCTCTGCACTTATTTTCGCAGTGAAGTTCATAACTGTACTTTTATTAACATATCCTGTACCTCTTACTGTCGTTTTTTATCTTTACATTGCAGGCCACAACACGCAACTCGAGTCTTTGACATGATTGAGGACTTCTACATTGGAGACTTGGAGCAATAGCTAAGTCAGTTGGTTCTGGTTTGTTTGTAGCATTCAAGAGATATGTAATTTGACAATTCCAAATATTCTATTTATTGTTGCCCCACAATATTGCACTCCTTATCTGATCATTTTTCTTCATTAGAAAAGATTTATAATGTTTATGATTTTTTTCCCGTCACCATTCTCATTCCAAAGTACTTAATTATGAACATATGATTATCAGGATAAGAGCTTTTTTTTTGGTTCGAATCATTGTTCGATACCTACGGAGTGTCTTAACGCTTTTAACAACAAAAGACTAATCTCCACTCATTCTTAGGAGCAAATTTTGCACTGGCGAACACCGAATTTGTCCACTATAGGAATTGAACTCAAGAGCACGGGGGGTCCACCCCCCGTGTCCCAGGGTAGCTTATGTTAATGAGCCAACGGTGTTGGTTTATCAGGGTAATAGCATGTTTTGTCTAATTGTTAAAAATTAAAATAAAAAGGTACTATTTAAGTGAAAGCCAAGAGAGAGTATTGTATAACAGAGAAATGGAACTAAAAAATTGAATGTGAATCACTAATATGTACACTTAGCGATTCTTGACTGTTGTACATGAATTACAGAATTGAATTATCTCCTAGGAGATGCAGCTTGGGCTGAAAATTCTATAAGATTGAAATTTAATTACAACAAAATATGGAACAGGGATTCTACCAACTAAAGAATCAAACAACCAATACTGAATCACCAAACTATAAATAAAGATCAATTGATCTACCAACACCATTGCTTCTAATGGGACAGGTTGCCCCCATTGTGCCACAAGATTTGAGAAAAGCTAGACAGAGACTATGTATGCTAAATGAAGCTATTTCATAGTTATTCAGATCTCTTCGGTCGGCGCCATAGTGTAAAATTTTTGGACAATGAACCAAGGAATGAGCTTTTGCTAGGCATTCCTTTTCTTCCATATAATAGTTTTCCTGCCAAGTCTGTGAAAACTGGAGGCACATCTTGGTTTGTTGGAGTTCTATCTATCTGTAAAATACACAAAATAAATGAACAAAAATTTTGGTTGAGAGAAAGGATTGCAAGAGTATATAGTTCCAACCTCCCCCTCCTAAATGCTTCGATAAACATATTTATAAGTATAGTGACATTTTAGAGAGGAAGATTAGAGTACTAGAAATATACTACTCCGTTACAGAATATGAACAAAAATTGGTCAATAGAAGTTGATGTATCTAGTCCAAATTTTAAACCAGATGCATCAACTTCTGTTGACCAGTTTTTGCTTATATTCTGTAACGGAAGGAGTAATATTTACTAAACCTTGACTAACTTTACCTTTCTGATTTTTCCATCTTTCAAGTGGTATGTAATACCAGACCAGTTAATAGATTGGGAGAAATGTGAACGAATTGCAGATATCGGGTATAGAAAGTTATCCACCAGCATAGCAATGAATACCTGCTCAAAAAATAATTAAAAAAATATTACTTAATAAAGTGTGTTTCTCATATCTTAACATCATTTTAATTAATGCATTCATATATTATAACTTTTTCCAGCATCCATTCACACAAATCCAATCATCTCTTTCATACTAGCTTGATCCTTTTAGATTAATATAATATGTTGATGCAAATCCTTGTTGTGCCATGTAATGTGATTTCAGTTAATTGAAAAGAATATGCTTTTCTGTAATATATACCAGCTTATTCAACATGCGAAGACATAAATCGATGGATTTGGATTTAATACAGTTGGAGATGTGTGCAGTCATGCAGTCCGTAAGCATAGAGCTGTCCGATTAAGATCTGACGGTCCAAATTTTTAAGAGTAGTTTTTGATTTTTTGCTTAGTAAAAAATTCCGACTTTGAAATCTGGACCGTTTGATCAAGATCAGACGGTCCCGAGCTTGTTGACTGTCCTTTGATTGCATGCAGCTCCGACTGCACACAAATCGGATCCTAAATCGATACATCTTTGTTACAATAGAAATGTATAAGACATTGAATACAACATCACTCAAATCTTTCATCATACAAAAGCAAGAAATACTTACAAGAAACCAGTTATAGTTAACAATAGAAAGCGGGTGTGCCTCTGGGGACAGAGTATCGCAGAGTTTAACTTCTATCCTTGTCAAGTTCCACATTGAAAGAAGCTCAAGAAGAGTGCATATGGCTAGGAAGTACTCCAGTGAGAACCCTGAGAGAAGACAAACTGTTAATCCTAATTTGTAAGTTCATCTCAATTCATTTCTTCCAATTTCTTTTCTATTTCGCAAGCCTTTTCTATTCGAAATAAATGCATATATATCAGTAGTGAATATGCAACTAATAACAATGAGACAAATATGTCCTTTTAGAGTATTTGAACAAAATAGTTACACAGCTAAATTCGATGTAAGTGCATGTTATTCCTACATAAATGACTTGTTTGGATCGGCTTATCTGGACTTATATAGTGGCATAAGTACTTGTGAGACTGTTTGAGAGGGTTTATGAGAACAGCTTATGACATGTTCATAAGTTGTTTTCACCGAAATTTCATAAACTCTCTAGGATAGCTTATAAAAACAGCTTATAGCTTATAAAAAAATAGTTTAATAGTTTTTTTTTTATCTTTTATTATACAAACAACTTATGCATAAGCTCTTATAGGATAAGTGTTTATGCTATAAGCGCTTAATTAAGCTGTTTATCCAAACATATCGTAAAGAAACCTGCGAAAACTCACTAACAGTAAAGATAAAAATAGAAAATCTGGAACTGTATTTCTCAGTCAGTATCAGAAATCTGCCAATTGTTCACACATGAATCAACACTAACAACCTACCTAAAGAGGAAGAGTAGTGTTCTCACCACCAGAAGTGTAGGTCATTTCTTCAAGTGAGTAACCCTTAGAGTGAAATCTTATTGCTGCAGCAACATGAATCATTGCCATAACGTATGGCGCTACAAATCCCCATGACAAATAAAAGTGAACAGCAAACAATGCACGGTTCATTATACGGTTAACTTTCGTCGTGTATGACTCCAAAACAAAAGTCTGTTTCCTCAGATAATTCCAGTACCTGCACATTTTAAATTGATTAGCAGAAAATCCACAATGAAATTTTAGTTAACAGGTGAATGATCATCACAAACCTTCCGAAATTTAGATCACTTGCGAGCGGGTGAGGAAAGATAGCAACCGGAGGCGAAGAAATGAGCTTTTTATGAGCCTCTAGAAGTTACAATATATTATGGTAAGCAACAGGAATCTTAGAAGCAGTAATATCTAACTAAAAGATAGCAACTGAATATTTTCAATGAGCAATACTGATATGCTTGTTATATATGATGCTCAAAATGTTTAATATTTTGTTTAAAAGTTTAATGACAGTTTCTGTATCGCACCAGCTATAGCCGCAAGAGTCATATCATCGGAATATCCTCCATTTTGAAGTACTGAGACAACACCGTAATTATCGTGCCGGAAGTCTTCAGCATGCATCTGTAGAAAACTAAATAGTTAGAATGAAAGTATTTATATACACCAAAGAAAAGGGGAAAGGTAGAAACTACTTACCATCATGCAGCCTCCCCACAAAAAGAATGTTTTTCCACCAGTGGCAAAGCCCATTGAACAAGGCTGTGAAACAAAAAGAACAGATGAGAAGAAATGAGTTGAATGAGTATATTCAAAATTCTGATTCAGCTACCAATTATTAGTTTAAAAGAAATGGAAAACAGAAGAAAATAGAATCTTATAGACAGACATTTATTGCATAAATTAGAGACATACCATATGGTATTCATAGATGCAGTAACTCCCTAGACTTCCAGATGGCAAATCCAGAGGATATCCAGTTTGAATAAATATCTGTTAAGCATCAAAACAGTTAAGAGCATAACAAAATGAATTTAGGCATGTGGAACCAAGGTTCTAAATAGCGATCCCGGTTGCGTTAAGGCTTTCGCAATTTCGGCTGTTGCGGCCGTTGCGTTACAAGTTGCGGTCGTCGCGGTGTGAATTAATCACATCTTCCCATTTTTAAGACATACCTCGGGATTTTTTTCCATCTCGCGAGTGAGTGCTCCAATTGATCCTGGATGTAGCCTGATATCATCGTCCAAAAACAATACATACTTGCTGTCTTTATGCATTTTCTCCACTCCAATCTGCCCAGTTTTACCAGTGCTATGTAAGTAATACTATGGCAGTTTGTAAACCAAATATCTATTGCTTTTTAACAACGTATTTAGACTTATCTATTGCTATATGTACTTTCAGAGAGTTTGAGAGAGCTTATGAAAACAAAATATGACATGTCCATAATTTGCTTTCAACTTATGTCGATAAGTTCTGAATGATAACTTATGAAACCTATTTAAAGCTTATATGAAAATAGTTAGACAATATTTTCTCTTTGATTATAGAAATAGCTTATACGCATGTGTTTATCCTATAAGCACTTAACCTGTTCATGGGCCCGTTTGGATAAACAGCTTAATTAAGTGTTTATGGCATAAACAACTTGTCGTATAAGAGCTTATACAGAAGCTGTTTTATAATATAGGATAAAATAATGTTAAACTATTTTTCTATAAGTTATAAGCTGTTTTCATAAGCTATTCTGATGAGCTTATGGAAATTAGTTGAAAACAGCTTATGAACATGTCATAAGTTGTTTTCATAAATTCTCCCAAACAGTCTCCATGTCCCTATTTTTATATGAAAATACTAGCAAAAAATATATTCAAGAAAAAGCCATACCAATTGATTGTGAATTTTTTGACTACAAGTTGTTGACAAACCAGCTACAACAACCCTAGCATCAACATAATCCTGCATGCATTAAATAGGCATCTAAATGAAATGCAGATTCTGATATTAATCATGCAACGCAATAACATCAAGCCTGAAATATGAGTTTTGCTTGTACCTCAAATTCTGATATTAGTCTTGATACATTATGGTAAGCAAGATCCTCTGTACTTTCTACCACTAAAAGAAATTCTATAGGGCCTCCATAGAGAGATGTTAACTGCATTTTTGAAAGAATAGAATCATAATTAACAAAGGTTGTCTTTAGGATTGACAATGAATCAAACCAACTCGAACATAGTTCGAAACTTGACTCGATAAATAGTTCGTTGAACTTGATTAATGAACCACATGATTGTGTGTACTATACCTGAGTTCTCCAGTTATGGAGATTGTGTTCTCCAAATCCTTTTAGGGGCATAATTACTGTTACTCTTGGCAAATTGACCTGATTTGAGTGTTCAAGTTCATTGATATCATGACAAAGGAAAGCAAAGCTATTGTCGTTCTTTATACTTTTCTTTATTCGCGTTAACTCTCTCCTCCTGCAAGACAAAAAACTGTGATATAAGAGCTTAGACTTGTATCCTCAATGTTCTGAGTTCAAATCCCTCGAGGACAATTGTAAAATGGTCATTAGTGCCACTTTGATTAATAAAATTTCCCTCTTCCCCAATTTTTTTAACAATAACAGTGTTGTAAATTTATTATGAACACAATAATAGAAGTTTCCAAACTCTGTTTGACATCAATGAGTACCTGACATAAGCAGCTGCAGCCCACCCAAAAGCTAGGAGTAAACAAATTATACATCCCTACATGTAGAACATAAAATTCAGGTTTGTATGACATAATATCATGATAGATTTCCTCATCTGTGAATAATTATGATGTATGGTAAAAGGCAAGGTATTGATGGAAGATGATCCTATTAAAAGGAGAAAAATAATATAAAAGAGAACTTTGGAGAAAACATTAAATATGACCTTGTTCTAAATTTATCTTTTTTTATTGAAATTTTGATTTTTGAAAGAGCTCATTGGCGTTTACGTTTACTAAGCATATAGACTTTCAATCAAAGTTTTGAAAACCGAACCGAATATCGAATCGTTGAGACCTCATAGTTCAACTGCTTTAAACCATTCAAATTCGGATGAAACTACAGTTGAATTGCTCAAATAATTGAACCGAATACAGTGTCGGGTCATGGTTTAACCGATCAGTTGGTTCAATTATTAAAACATTGCTTTCAACGTATTAAAAACCTACATCTATAGAGATAGGTCGTTTAAGTTACTCGACCTTAGTCAATTGTAGATATGTTAGATAAAGTGCTAGGGCGCTTTAATATGTATGATAAGGGTTTCTTGCCTATGTCACATGGTGTGTACTTATCTAAGGGACAATTGTGATTATAACCACAACATCAAGGTTTTTGGTATCTCTACTCTCTATATTCGACCACAATTTTCAACAATATTAAGGATCACAATGCAACTATAACTACGATTTATTGAGATTTTTTTGTGGTTTGTAGACGAACTGACAATTGTCAATAGAAACTCACGCACACAACTGTAAAGTCTTGGGTTCGAACCCAAGATATGATATCCAGCCTAACAATTTCGACATTTGCCAGTTGAGTTAGGCCTTACAGATCGATTTATTGAGATTTTATTTCAAATCGCACTCATTCAAACAAATTAAAAAGCCTCCTATCTAGCTAAACTTCACCTCAGAACTAGAAAACTATTTATCAAACAACATATATCAATAGAAAACCTAGATGAAACCTACATAAATTCTTGCACTTTGCATTACATTAACAATCCCTTTTTATATAAATATAATGTAATTTCACATTGTAAAATGAAATATGTCACAAAGAATGAGAAAAAGGAGAGATGTAAGACCTGTATCTGAATGAAAATTCCCAAAGGAGAAGAGAAATTAGTGGTAAGAGAAAAGAGGAAGGAATCAATAGAGTCTGAAGAAAGCATTGCCATTGCATGCAAGCGACCCTTCTTTCTCTTTCAATTGTTTTTGTTTCTTTGAGCTATGATTCTTACAACACAAGCGAAAATTGTTCATTGATTTGTGTTGAGACTATTTCTCTGTCATTTTCATTTTCACCACACAAACACATATCAAAACAAAACCACCACTCTTTCTCTTTCTATTCTCTATGTGTCTTTTGCTTATATTAGAGAGAGAAAGTGAGTGTTTTGAAACACAACCTTAAAATAGAGATGAGTGGAAATGACCGTTCGATTGGCAGTTATTTATAGGTAAAGAGGATGGACACATCAACAACAACATTACAATGATTTCATGCAATGTGCTACATTGTCACGTGCAGTGTTTTAAAAATCAAACCAATTGGAGTGGTTGATCCGGTTGAACCATGACCCGACACTTTATACGGTTCAGTTATTTCAACAGTTAAAAACGGTTTTATCCGGTTTTGAACGGTTGAACCATGACCCGGAGGAGGTCTCAGTTAATTCAATGTCTGATTCAGTTTTCAAAATATTAGTCCCGTGTGGGTTTCAAGTTATTGTAAGATCCTTCTGAATCTTGCATTTTAATAATTTTATACACCTATTTAATTGACATGATTAATTATAAATGGGAGATAATATAAGATTCTACCTTTTTTAATTTCTTCAATTTGTACTCTACTGGCACCAACGTTTAGGCCATGCTAATAGTCATGTTATCAATACTATATCTTTGTAATATTTCAATTCCATGTAATAACACTTTTGAATTGTGTAAATCGTGTTGTTTGGAAAAAGCTCATTGTATTCATCAACCACCATCGACCACCACATACAATGTCACCATTTACCACCAAGCTCTCTATAACATTACCACGATTGCAAGCAGTGGCAGAGGATTATGAGAGCCGGCAGAAGCCATGGTACTGCTCAAAAATATAGAAATTTTTTTAGTGTACTATCCTTTCGTCCCTAATTATAAGACTCTTGATACTTTTGTTTTTCCTTAAATATAAGACCCTCTATTAAAATTAGATATATTTATCACTCTTTTTTCAACTACTAAATTGTCTAGGTATATAAAAAAAAAAATTAACATTGGATATTTCTGTACTCAAAAAGTGGTTTGTTTATATTCTTTTCCATTACCATATTGTAGTTGATTATATTCCTTGCCTAAATTGTTAGGTTGCATCAAACTTTACAATTGTGTGAGAGTTTCAGGTGGCATTTATCACTCTGTAAAGTCTATATCATCACCCAGATTCAAACTCGAGACCTTACAAGTGTGTGTGTGAATTTCAGGTGGTACTTGTCACTCCATATACTAACCAGTTAAAATTGCCCACGTGCTCAGTGCATTGGAAAACAAAGCACCACCATCACATTGTTTTTTGGAAAGCACCACCACATGATACGAAGACAATTTAATATTTATTACAGTATTCTAATTCAAGTTGTATAAAATAAAGCACCTAATATATAGTTGTTTTAAAATATAAGTTAAGTTGAAATTGACCAAAAAGTGTGTTAAAATGCGATATTAATTCATTTCGATTATTGATTTATGAATTCTTTTGGAATGATACGGTGGCTAAATATCAAGTGTTAAACAAGCTCTTGTTCAACCTCTTTGGCTTGAGGCCATAAAATGGGAATATCAAGCTCTTGTGCTAAATAACACTTGGCCTCTAATTCAAGGGATGTTTTTTCCATACCCCTACCAAATTGGATAATCCCAAAATGCCCCTTTGAAAATTAATTTTTTTTTTAAAAAATAAATAAATCGTATATACGTTTTGAGTACGTATATACGATGGCTATTTTATGTCCAAATCATATATACGATGGGTTTTTTTATTTTTTTTAATGATTTGTTTTAATTTTTATTATTAAAAGACTACTAAAAATTCGTTAAATAGTCAAAACTACTTTAAAAAAATTATAAAACACCACTAAAAATCTAACAAACCCAAAATAAGGCTATGCAATTTTTTTAAATTTTTTGGAGACTATGAAAAATTAAAAAAATCGTAAAAAATAGTAAACGATGGAATTTGGGATTTTGAGGCCGTAGTCCCGTAAAAAGTCCCTTTTAAGGGAGTCTTGATTCTTGATTTTTTTCAGATTTAATGGCTATGGTTTAATTACGATCGGAGTATGTTGCCCGAAAACCGATTTTTTAACCTAAATTATTCGTTCGACATATAACATCGTCACATTTTAACGAACTACACACTAAACCTATTTTCAGGGCTTAATTAATTTTTATTTGACTTAAAATAAAAAAAAAATACCATAGAGATCGTATATACGCCTAAGCCCTGAGGGGGTGTATATACGACCCTTACATTTGCCAATCGTATATACGCCTTGGGAGGTGTATATATGATGGCCAAATGTAAGGGTCGTATATACACCCCTCCAAATGTATATACAATTGGCCAATTTTTTTTTAAAAAAATACGTTTTCAAAAGGACATTTTGAAATTTCACTTTTCAGTGGGGGTATATGGGGAAAGGGTGGAGGTACAAAAAAAAACCCTCATTCAATTACCACCTCATTGAAAAACTATTGGTTGCAAATAGGTCTTTTGTGTGAAAAAAAAACTCCAATGACACTGTTAATAAATACAAAGCTAAATTGGCTGCTAAGAGTTACGATTGTTTGACCAAGATTATGCAGAAACATTTGTACTTGTCATTAGGCCAACCACAATTCAGGTCATCCTTACACTAGCCATTGCTCATAGTTGGCAAATTCAATAAATTGACATGAATCAATAATCAATCAATAATACATTTAATATTCTACAAAGATGTCTTTTCTCTACAAATTCTGTGAAGTTTGAAAAGTTACATCTGAATCAAATACCTACCCCCTCCAAACAATAGATAATAAAAATGCCTTCACCATAAGAACTACTTCTAATTTTAAATTAGAATATTTTAAAGTTTACTCTGACAAAATAGTACATAATGCTTCAATCATAGAAGTTTTGCTTCTGAGCATATGATGAATATTAGTGATACAACACAACCTTAGGTTAAGTTACACTTCATCCTCAGATGATATAGAAGAAATCCGTTCCCTAATCATGGGAAATTTCTCGGGTAATTTATACAACGGCCCAGCACCACTAGCAACACCCTGAAATGCAAGGCCAAGAGTGTATCCTAGAGCTCGAGCTACAGGAACTGCAACTGCATTCCCAACTTGGATGTATCTATAATATTATAAACTATGTTAGTATAATTACTTTGAATGAAGATAACAACTTAATTTTATTTTTTCATGAACATACAACCAAAAGAACAGAAATAAGATCACTTGAGTTACCTTTCTTTAATTGGCCCACATAGCTTATAGAAGTCTGGGAATCCTTGAAGTCTCGCATTTTCACGGATGGACAACACTCTATCCTGCTCAGGATGTGTAATTGCCTAAGGAAACACAAAATCAGGCACGTTAGATAAAATGTTCATTTTAAAGTGTAAACACATGATTGAAAGGGGCTTGGGAAACACAAAACACTAATTTACACTATTAAACATGGCTTGCATGAATTTTCAAAAATGCTTAAAAAAATATCCCCAATAAATTAATAAATAAATAAAAACAGCCCAAGTTGTACCAACCTTCAATTATGAGTATTCCATGAGTTACAAAAAATGATAAACTATTACTTACAAATAAAGGTAACTTTTTTCGCAAAATCTATGATATATATCAATCTAAGCATCAATTTTCTGATAAAATTTAAAATACAACAAATATACCTGATTGTGAGGTTCTGCTCTTGTAACAACAGTTGGAACTGTTTCATCCCACCATAATCGAGCAAAAGGCCTGAAAATATACCAACATAAAGCATTTTAGAGACTAAATTATCTGTGAAATATTAAGATTAACTATGAAATAGTAAGATAGGCATTCAGCCACAACATTAAAAAAACTAAATCAAAATTACTATTATGTTAAAAACTTACTTAGACGAACTTCCTTTCACAAAAGACATGGCATAATCTGGAACCTATTTGAACAACCACAACATTACATGAATATATATTATTGAATTGAATATTTATAAAACTACAATATTCCCAAAAATGTAGCTTATGTATTCGACAACAAGTGTATTCATGGTCAAGTTCAAGAGACATTCTTCATGCACTCAAAATATAATTGTTATATACCAAAAAATATCACTTCAAAATGAGATGCCTAAAGAAATATAAGGACAAGATTTATACCAATGGTTTTCCCGAATCTAAATATTCACGCTTAACATCAGGATCCCATTCGACCTTATTATCAGGGCCCACACGAACACCTGGTAAATCTCTGAAGCATCCCCCCTAACACCAATATAGAACTGTTAATAAAGATAAAGAAACATTCTATACAAGATCTACATGTGGCAGAGAAAACCTAACTGATCAACATATATGTTGTTGGTGTGACATAAGTAACAAACTTGTAACCTTAAACCTAACTGAACAGTTTTGTTTAAAATATTTTCCTGTTTTAAGAAGTTTTCTCTCAGTTTTTTAGTTAACTACTTTGTAGCCACAAGCAAGTGTCATATACGTATAAGACACTTGACTAGAGATTATGAACATCCATTCATTGTATTCATCCTCCTGAGAAATAAGAATGACAGAAAGGGATTTCTTTCTGGGTTTTCTGGGTATAAGGAGAAGGGAACAAAGTAGTGAAAGTGTTCCACAACGTTTGTGATCAAAGATTCTTTCTTAAATAAAAATGTGTGAACTGTGAACAATTCAGTGTGTTGATTCATATCTCTACTCTCTATCAATACTACGTTGTTTTTGTCAGAATCTGTAAACTGTGCAATTCCTGTTGCTGTTGACAGGTTATTGCAAAACAACGTACCTTCTTTTTTGGGATCCGACACACACGTTGATAATCATCCTTATTCAATTCCAAGGAACGATGATCATGAAGCATAGACTTTGAAGACTTTTCCTTAGTTGAAACACCCAACATTTCTGCACATTTCTTTTATTAATAAATCACAGGTTGCATTTTTTGCAAAAATAAATCACAAGAAAAACTATGACTGTAAGATTGATCATACTATGAATTTATCAATGCGTCACCCAAAAAAAAGTGGATAATAGTTTTCATAAACGGCTCTAAAATCATGTTAACAATTAATTACATCCAAAAACATAAACTGTAACAATATATTACCACTTTTGCTTAATCTAATAAATCGCTGGAACTCTGTCTGGGGAGGTTTGTCATATGGCATCTCATCTCGTCTTTCATTATTCTCAATCTGAATACATTTGTAAAATTAAATTTATAAGTGCATATGTTGACTTAAAAGGCACAGGGCAGAAAAAACTAGAAAAATAACGACCAAAGATATACCGGAGGAAGGTCAGAAATAGCATCTTCCAATAAAAGTTTTTTTTGTAGCTGAACATTGTGTCCTTCATCATACGCAACTGTGTTCCTCTGCAAGCATTACAAACACCAAATCAAATCATAGATGAAGTGTCTGTCGCATGTCATGAAAAGCTCTTTACCAATTCCCACATACCTCAAACTCCTTTGGAATAACACCTCTCATTATAACATCGTGAGTTGGAAGTGGAAATTGAGGCAGCTTCTGCAGAACAAAGAATTTCAATTAAACATTAACATGAATAAAAACTCAATAAATAATATTATTTTTAAAACCAAAACTATTCGACCATTCCAACCAGAAAATTGAAGAACGGCACAAATCTCAATACATTTAACTCGACTCTTTATAAATTTAACTTACAATTCATCGACAACTCAAGTCATTCTATTTGATAACACCAAATCATGTTAAGTGATCAATATCAAGTTTGTGATTATAAACACAATCGCCTCACTTATGCAAATTAAAAATATGAATTTAATGTGAGTATAAAGTCCAGAAACATCCGTATCGAGAAAAAATACATACAATGAAGTTACTAATGATTACATTTTGCAAATGCAGTAAAAACAGACTTAGAAACTCCATCAACTACAATTCAACCTGAATACATACACACACGTGACAAACAATTTTCAATAAACTATTTATGTGATTCTATGGCCAAATTTTACCAGTAACTATCACTTATGGCTCTGATACCAATGATAGAAAATCAATGAAACAATAAAAGTAACAGTGAATTATAGCAGAATTGGAAAGTTATATTCCTCAAAATCAGTGTGATTACAAGGAAAAGAGTACATAAATCTGAGAAAACAGTATGAACCAAGTGCAGTACTCTAAAGGTGAGAGAAACTGACTACCAAGTTCCCTTACCCTTCCTAGAGTAAGTTTGCCCAAACATTTTGTCAATTCCAGAAGTACCCTCATTCTTATCAGTATATCTATATCTATATTTATCTATTCATATACATCTATATATAAATAGGGAACGTATATGAGAGGAGTTTTATAATGAGAGTGTGCGAGGGACGATAAATGTACCTCTGAAGGTGCAGCACCCCATAGGAAGACGCGCCCGCGAAATTGAGGAAGTCCATAACATCCCGCTGCCATAATTCCCAAGCGACTTTGATAATTCATTTTAAGGAGGCGAGCCAATGCATACCTTCCAAGGAACCCTTCGGCAAATTTAACAATATCAACTACATTCTCCATCAATGCAAATTTGGGCCGAAGGTAATTAACAATATCCATGAAAACCACTAGTTGTTTGTTCTTTTCATCATCCAAAGGATTCTCTTTATTCCTAAAACGGTTGAAACCACTGATTCCTTGACACGGTGGTCCACCACATATTATATCAACATCCCCCTGCATAACAATAACAATGATTAACAAATCTGAAAAGTTACATGCTAAGCTAAATTGGGCAGCTATATGATTAATCAAAATCCTCCCATCCCCAAGTTAAGAGACACTTTCAAACATTTAATTTAAATAAAGACACAGCTCCCTCAAAACTCATATACATGCAACAAAACTTCCAAAATAAATGGTTCAAAATTTAAGCATTTTTTTAAACTATTTTAACCCGTAAACTATGTTTTCTAACAGTATCCTAGAATGAATTGAGAATTTGACATTGTCTTTTCCAATAGATATCATGACAATTTAGGGTTGCAATTGTTTTTGTTTACTTTCAGAATATCAAATGAAAATAACTAATAACTAATTTTCTTAAAATGTGAGGTGGTTATATTTGCTTATGTACAAGACCGGAGAGAGTAAAACTTACAGGCAGTGGTACGACGTTTGACTTGAAGCCTCGAGTGACAAATTCCTTTATTTTCTCCTTGCAATTACTGATACATCGACAAATTTTGAGGTGACCAATTAGTTAGCAAATAAATTAAATGCAACTTAATTTAAACCCAAGATCATTACAACAAGACATGTAGCAGAAAAAGTATTCAACAATGCAAATACAGATAAAAGCGCAATGAAACGCAGACACAAATGAAATTAGCATACCATTTTAAATATAAGTTGGTAAAATCACACTTGTTTTAGATTGATATTATTTACATCAAAATATAATATCAACCAAATTCAATTAAAAAACGAACTGCTACTTTCGCTGGGTCTATGTTGAATGGGTACAAGTACGTACTGATACCATTACCGGTATAGGATACATAGTTTTCCAAAAATCTAGGATATGAGTACGTAACATAAATTTGATATAAATATGGCTAAAATATAGAAAACACAAATTAGTAAAGCATATAGGAAAAAACTATACAATGAAATATAGGAAAAAACTATTTATAAAATAGAAAAAGAATTTTGGTCGAAAAAAATAATAGAAAAAGAATATATAATAATAATAATAATAATAATAATAATAAAAGTTTCAGTATCACCAAAGAAAAGAATAAAATATCTAAGTTCTTATTGTACGACAAACATGTAATAAGTACCCATAAGTACCTACTGAATATCAGTACCAAGTACATACCTGGGATGGATACGGGCTCTAGATTTGAGGTACCCATACTTTAGAGAGTATGGTTAACGTACAGTCATGCTTTAAACAATTTGCAAGAACAAATAGAATCAAGCAGATGTATTTTTAGACAATACAACTCACCTTAGACCAGTAACTGGCTCCCAAGAGTATGCATCAGGTCCATATCCCTTCCAACTAACCTAATATACACATAAACAAAACAAAAAGGGTCAAAATTTTCGTATCCAACCGGGGAAAAAAGGCCAAAGAAATAAATGGTACTGTAGCAGCTGATGAAAATCTAGACAGAAGTCTAAAATTAACTACCTTAAAGTATAACCCCAATTCCTTTTTCCGACTGGGATCACCATAGCATACAGCTAGCACTTCCGAAACTTCAAACACTTCTCCATCCTCTTCACCATTGTTCTCCTCACTTCCTGTGTCATCAGCCTCTTCTGTACTAAAAAGATTCACGTACTCCGGATGTGGCACCTTGTTTTGCACTAAAGAGAAATAACTACAAAGCTTCTCCCATTCCATCATTAAGGAGAGGAAATTTTCTGCTGATTCATTTCTAACCTGATTGAGAAGGTAAACAGAAGTCAGCAATTACTAAAAAGAAGTCTACCACCCAAAGGGACAAAAATTACTAAAAAAAGGTTCTTCATTTTCAAATTTCTATATTTTTAATACAGTTTGTCAACCGCAACATTAAGAGGATCCCAAGACAGTTGATAACATGCATGCATATAAACAAATAATCACATAAGATTACCTCTGTTTCAGGATGGTTCAACTTAAGACTTTGACAAGCATATTCGTTCAGGTCCACTGCCCATCTCTATTCAAAAAGAAGAGTCAGCTTTTAACAGTCAAAACTCAAAACAAACACCAGAGCAAGACGGATTCAATGGATTGCCTTCACATAAGAAGCAAAAAACTCACAGTGACAATGTTTGAACCAGACAAAATTCCGCCTTGGCATAACCCAGTTGACATTGCACCACAACCAGAATATAAATCTAGCAACTTCAGCTCGGGTTCTTTATTTACTTCACGATCAACAGTATGATCAAGTTGAGAGGTCACCTCTGATCTTCCATTGACTTCAACTTCAGTAGATATTGTTGATGACGTCTCACTGCCAGTCTCCTTGCTTTCTGAGTTATAAATGTGCACATAAAATGAGACAAAATCACAAATACTCCCTCCGGTCCACTTTTAAACAAAAAAACACTCATTCAATAAATGATGTATCTAGTCAATATTATTGAATGAATCTAAAAAGTGTTTTTTTACTTATAAAGTGGACCAGAGAGAGTAAATAAAAAGGCAAAAATAGTCAACAGATAAAATGAAACCTGTTGGTAATTTAACGAATGTAGAGTACGATAGAAGATAGAGTGTATCACAGTAATAATCACACTGTGGGATCATTTTCTTCGTTGCTTCTGGATCAACCTGAAAATGAACATAATTATTACTAAATTTAATATAAATAACAAAAATATTTTTTTTGAAACATAAATAACAAAAATATTATTAACTATAAAATTACAATAGTCAATAGAAAACTAAAGAAAGCAACACAAAAAAATATCCGTAGCCTGCTAACGTACATTGAGTGGTATTCTAGCGATATTTAACTTTTCAACCAGACAATCCAGGGGGTTGTCGTTTTGGATTTCTGAAAAGAAAACTCGCCTTGGTTCAATAAGATAATCAAGGTTCTGTATGACCTGTGAAGTAAAAGGAGTATCCAAACCAAATAAATTAACATTCAGTAATCATCGTAGTTGAACCTCACTCAAGATCTAAAGAGATGACATACAGTGTCTTTTGCCCGGTAATACCATTGTGCTGTAAAATAAAGTTCTCCATCAATGGCCTCAAACATCTCAACAATTTTACAAATATAATTGTCTTCTCCTTCCCCCGCCTGTAAAATTAAAAAAAAATAAAAATCAACCACTTCTTGGAAATAGACAAGTAATATATGAATCAGATATTGAGGGACGTGATTTTAAGTAAAATCCAAAATCAACCCCAACCAGATCATGATAATCCAAAATCAAGCAATGCTTAGATTGAAGTCCTCTGTTCTAACCCATATTATATAATTATTGAATTGGTGACAAACAAAAACCTACTTAATACCTCTAAACCTACACTGACTTAGCTACGCAGGGTGTTAAAACAGTTTGTTGCAGCTGGGGCAATGTACTTAACCAACATGTGTTACCTTTCATAGTAATATCATCTCAATTTATTTAACTAGATTCACATTTCACATATTTTCAACCGAACATGATAAATCAGCGCTTTCATAACACACACACAGATAAGTAGTTTTATTATACTGGAAAAACAAATTTCACAGCGCAACTAGATTAAGGCTCTGTTTGACAAAAAGTAACGGATAGCGGATAAACTAGCTTATAGCAGATGAGGTAGCGAATTGAATTAATAGTGTTTGGTAAAACTAGCGGTTGAAGTAGCTTATAAATATAAAATTACATAAATAGACATTGGTAATTAATGCTTAAAAAAGAGAGAGAAAATCATTTAATAGTAGATAAATGAGTAATTTAATTAAAGTAGTAAGAGTAAAATTGAGAGAGAAAATGAAACGCTATAAGCTATAAGCTCAAACGCTACTTTCAAAAAACGCTATAGGCTATGTTTGGCAAAAATAGCGGATAACGGATAAGCTAGCTTATAGCGGATGAGGTAGCGGATTGAATTAAAAGTGTTTGGTAAAACTAGCAGTTGAAGTAGCTTATAATATAAAATTACGTAAATAGATATAAGTAATTAATGCTTAAAAAAGATAAAGAAATTCATTTAATGGTGGATAAATGAGTAATTTAATTAAAGTAGTAGGGGTAAAATTGAGAGAAAAAATGAATCGCTATAAGCTATAAGCTCAAACGCTACTTCAAGTAGTGTTTCAAAAAATGCTATAAGCTACTGGAAAAACGCTAAAAGCTAGTATTGTCAAACACCTACAACTAGCGGATCCGCTATAAACTATCCGCTATAAGCTAGCGGATTGACTTTGCCAAACAGAGTCATAATCTACTGAAAAAATGCTAAAAGTTATTATTGTCAAACACCTACAACTAGCGAATCAGCTATAAGCTAGCAAATCGACTTTGCCAACCGGAGCCTAAAGCATTGAGCCAGCGATAAAATTGAACCCAGGTAAAATACTTTTAAGCATTTAATTTCACTATTGTATGCCTTGATTGGAAATAAATAATAATAAATAAAAAGATAAAAACTATTTGAACTCACTTTGACGTGTGCATCATCGTAAAGATTGTAAAGCGTACGCCCGTCAACCTCCGCCTGCTTATAGTGACGTCGAGCTTGACAGATTTCTTCATCATCACTGTTGTGATGACAAACCAAGTCAAGAGAAAATTACAAGTCTGTGACAAAATATCGAACAATAACGCGGTCAACTTATAACATTACAACATACCTGTTTGACTTCCGCCCAGCAGATTGCTTCTTTATCTAAAACCAACATAGAAAACTAAAATTAAAAAAATAATGGCTACTTGAAGAATATCTAAAGATTCACTCTAACAAAAACATATATATTTTTTATTGGACAAAATTAGTATAAAAAGATCCACTTAAGTAACATATTAAGCGCATGAGAGACTCGTCTACTAAGTGAGAATGACTTACTCAACTCAATGTGAGACTCCTAACATTAATTCAATTTTAAAAAACAACTTTCAATCTATCAATAGCCATTTCCCTTTTTATCAATATTGAGTGAGTATTTTAATCTAATCTATTGGTAGCCCTTTTCACCATTAGGACATTGCTCTTACTAAAACTACCAATTGTTAGGACATAAGCCCATGACAATAGCACAACTCAACAGACTAGTACATTAGGCAAAAGAGTCTCATAGTTTAAGTAACACATTGAGTTTTCTGAATCTCCTCAGTGTAGCTGTTACTTTTCATCTCTTGCTCGAGATCCCAAGTTTTTTGTCAATTTGCAAAGAAGAGATTAAGGGTGGTAATTTGGGCAAACAATGGAGCCTTAAAGGAAGACTAGAAAGTGAGTAACATTTTTTTAAATAAACATTTAGGTGAATAGATCTTGGAAAACCAAAAATTCGAAAAATACATAAAAAAGAATTCACCAACAAGGTGCTTACATAGACACCAAACTTAAAGACGGTAATTTCCCAAGTACAACTAGCTACCACTTGATCTGAAAAAAAACTAGTGCAATTAACAAAGTGGATATTGTTAGATTGAACCCCTATGTGATAACCAAAATTCAAAAGCCATCACTCTTAAGTTAAATCTCCACTTATTCCTTCTTCAATTTCATTCTGGTTAACAAATCCATGTCTTTGTTATTCATCTTATGTCTCTCTATACATTTCTTCTAATTTTATTAATTCTTCTTCTATCATGTTTGTTTTTCTTATTTTAGTATTAATCAGCATACATTCTTTAACAACAATACTTTTTCATTCCTTCTTTTTTTACATTTTTAGATTTTAGATAATAATTCTACTGAGATAAAACATTCTGTATCCATTATTTTCCTTGAAGCAATAATACTAATAATTCATTTAAAAGTCCCATTATTATTGGACACTCTAGAATAACTAGGGTGATGTTAGCTGAAACAAATTTGAAAAAGACCCAATTTAATCCCTCATTATAAAAAAATACACAAACACTCTTACCTGAATTTGACAATTTCTTCAATGGTGTTAGGGTTTTGAGGTTGAAGTAATTTTAATTAAAGATTTAATGAAGAACTAAAATTAACCTAAAAATCGAAACTAAAATAGCTTCTTTTCTTTTCTTTTAAATATACAAAGCTCATTCTTACACATTGACACTACTAACAGACATTCGTCATAGATTAATTGTAAAATGCTTAAAATTCATATATCTTAAAATAAAAAAGTTACCTCTTGGTACCGTTGTGGCCAGCGCCGCCTTGCTTCCTCGTCCGGAATCGGTTCTCCAACGAATCTGGAGTTACTTTCTTCATCGTCGTTAACGTCAACAATCAAAGGAGCAGCGACATTGTTGCTTGTTTCCTTCTTTTCAACAGCAGGTGAAGCTGCTACAGCTTCCACAGCATTCAGATTCGCCTTTTTCCTTGATTTGTTCAAAGACTCATCGGAAGTAGAATCGGCGGGAACGGTTACAACACCTGCTACGGCGGCGGCAGGAGATGACCTGGTCTTGCGCTTGCTCGGCATGGTGGCGGAGGAGAGCGGGGAAAGGAGCAGAAGAGGGTAAGTTAGTGAGAGAGTAGGTAGAGAGAGAGAGTCTTGAAAATGAGTGAGAGCGAGATATTTGGAAATGGGGAAAAGGTTATTTATAGAAAGCGCGGAAATTTTGAAGATCGTGAGGAAGCGGGAAGGCGAAATTCAAGGAATCGTGCCTCTTTGCGAAACGACGCGCGAGTTTTTTTGAGTTTTTAGATTGGGCTTGGGCTGGGATAGTTGGGCTTTTTGTTGACGGCCTTATAGTAGCTTAGCCTGCATCAGATTAAAAAAAAAAGTGTTATTGATAGTAGCTTGCTAATAGAAATGTTGACTAATATATCTATGACTATGTATACATATATATTAGTTATCAATTCTCAAAAATGAAGAAAAGTTACATAAAGAATATCAAATACTACTATTCATGTGATTTTTGTTGTCTGATAGTCGGACTGGCAGGCGTCAAAACCTAACACACACACACACACACACAAACAACAAAACCAACTCGACGCCGGCGAGATCAAATCCGACAACTGGGTATCCATGAACAACATTGTTACTACGACGAATCAACCTTGGACATCATTCATGTGATTAATAAAGCATGAGCTTGATTTTCATGATAATATTGTTTTTATTCCGACCTCAAGTCTCGACATTGATTTCCAATGTATTTTCTACTTCAACAATTCTAAATGCTACGAAAGTTTTAGCAATAATCTATAAGATGTCAACTTACCAGATATGAGATAAGAGAGATATATAGAGAGGAGGGGGGATCATGAGCATGGAAAAAAGGAATCACACGACTTAAAACTATTTTGTGCATTTCATTCAAATATCACACGTGATAATAAGCATTACACTTTCTGCTTTAGCCACCTGTGAAGCAAAGCGAACAATCCCTCAGAAATTTAAAACATAGGTGAAGCTATAAGACAACTTTTACGGTGAGGTGCTCGAGCCTCAATTTCCACTGAGAAAGTAAACATGTACAAATGGAGAGAGTGTATCGTGTGTGCACACATTCTTATTCTTATATTTCTTTGCGGACTGAAAAAGGTGTGTTGATATAAAATTCATCCCCGATGCTTAAAAGACAACTAGAATGAAACATAGTAATTTAATTTCAACAATGTCCATAATACTATTTGGTTTATACTTTGAAAGGCATTCCAAAAGCATCATTGTCAAATTCTAGTAAATAAATCTCAAAAAAAAAAAAAAAAAACTAGTAAATACTTGGCTATTCATCTCACAAGACCATTTAAACCATGTCTTTGAAGCATAAGTCATGATAAAAATGCAAAAGTCCAGTGATATTCAAGTAACCATAAACCTTACGAAACATGCTTATAAATAAATAAACAATCTTATGATAATATATATGGCTAATTTGCCACTAAGTAAAAATGGAATTCTCTGATGAAAAGTGAGTATGGTCTTGTAGCATTAAGATGCATATTTTTGAAACATTTTGCTTTTCTCATGAAAAGTGCATAAAAGTATGTCATCATTATATAAAGCATCTATTCACTCTAATGGAAACACAACTCAATTGCTTTGAACAATTTTACAAGGAATTAATAGGGGAATTTGGATTAAATTTTAGTATTGATAATATTTAATAAAGAGGATAACAAATAAATCTTATCAAAAAGAAAAGGGGATAGGTGAAATTCCCAAATTAAAAATTTTAGGGTTTTCAAGGAACTAATGTAAAAAAAGTTAGATCTAGGTTTTCGATTATTGTATAGTTGTAATACTCTTTCAAAACATCAAAATGCACTACAAAACTTTGAGAGATCATAAGATCTTTTACATATAAAGCGAGAATAGTAAATATATATCCCCAAATTTAAAAAAAAATTAGGGTTTTCAAGGAACTCATGTAAAAAAAATTAGATCTAGGTTTTTGATTATTTTATAGTTATAATACCCTTTCAAAACATCAAAATGCACAACCAATCTTTGAGAGAGCATGAGATCTTTTACATATAAAGCGAGAATAATAAATGTATATCCCCAAATTAAAAAAATTAGGGTTTTCAAGGAACTGGTGTAAAAAATCCAAATCTAGGTTTTTGATTATTGTATAGTTATAATGCTCTTTCAAAACATCAAAATGCACAGCCAAACTTTGTGAGAGCGACAGATCTTTTACAAATAAAGCGAGAATAATAAATGTGAACTCACCGTGAGTTTTTCCTGCTAGTGGGTGCGAGAGAACTGGTGACTGAGCCAGAAAATTGAGAGAGAACACACTGAACAGAATACTAGAAATCGATGAAGAACGGCGCAAATAGGGAGAAGCATCTAGGGTTTTGACTTTTATTCTCAAATGGAAATTTTTTTAATTTTCTTTGTTTAAAGAAATAGTGAGTTTTTTTAACAATTAACTGTTCCAATAAACCATAATTATAAATAGCTCACAATAAACCATCAGTGTCAGGGTTTTTAAATTACAATTTTACCCATATTATTTTTCTATCATAAACTATTAGCATCGTCTTTTTTCTCAAACTTCTCAACTATATTCGTCCCGTTCGAGATTAAAGCACGAATTCCAACCATTTTTACAATGGGTTTCACTTCCCCTCACTTCTTTGACATGAATCTTAAGTTGTACATTCTCATTTTTTTCCTTTGGATATCTTACACTCATCCTTGAATTGGGAGAAATATAAATCATTTTATGGTTTTTTCCTTGTTTTTTCAAAATGTAACTATGTTGTGGTTGATTTATGGGTTTTTTTTCTGTTTCATTTGTAGTCACAACAAATAACTCATCGTAACCTTCTTTTGAGTGAGGGCTCATTTTTTCATGTGGTTCTTTGTCATCTCTGCCTCTATTACCCTAAGCACAAGAAAGGATACTCATGTCGTCATGGCTACCCTCACAGCCTCCACCTTCATGTTCACATCCATTTTTTTGACATCAATCCTTTCATTTTCTTTTATTCTCTGTCTCAGTTTGATTTTCCCCTTTCTCAACACTATAGCTAGCATTCACACGAATTTTATAATATTTTGATTTGCCTAATGAAGCTATTAATATAATTAAGGTATGTTAATTTGGATTTCATTAATGGGATGACAAGGCATCTCACTCAAGACCTTGTCATTCATACTAATAGGGGGTGGAATATTGAGTGAGATATATGAATGACAAACAAGTTTAGGATGTGATCCACAATCACAACAACATTCTAGTAAGATTGGCTAATTTAAAGTCTTCACTAATTGGTTAGAAGAAAACTTTTGGGGATGTGATCTACAAACACATTTTAGATGTGGAAAGGTTATTTTAAAAGGTTTGGAGGAACTTGTGTCTAGTTTTAAAGTGCGTAGTAGGAACGCTGAAATTTCCTTTTGGTCTAACAAGTGGTTGGAGGAGGACTTCTTATGCAATATGATCATTTTTATTTGCACAAATGATACCTTATTGTAACTAAAACACATTTCTGAATATAGGACATGTCATTTTGATAATTTGACTACAAAACTTTCACCTGAGATACTACTGAAATTTAAAAGTCTAATCTTGAATGTTCTAGGCAATTCTTGTAGATTAGGTTCTTCTTCTGGTAAGTTAGGTTCTTCATTTTGAGGATTAGGTTCTTCTTCGTGTAGATTAGGTTCCTCTTCATTTGAATTGTCTTCATGTTCTTGATTAGCACTTTATGTTTTAGTCTCATTAGTCCCCTCTAGGGTCACAAAACCTTCTGAACTCCCTTGCCCAGCTATCTCAGTTCCAGTGCTCATTTTCAAGCACTGTGACATCTCTACATATCTCCATCTTGATGTTTTTAGGATTAAACAACCTATAAGCTCTTGTATGACGGCATCCTAGAAGAATTAGTGGCTTGCATTTGTCCTCCAACTCCTTTGTTTTAACATCAGGTATATATGACCATAGCACAGTGAGTCAAATACCTTCCAATGGCTTGCACTAGGTCTGTTCCCAGTCCAAACATCTTCTAGAACCTTATCTTCCAGTTTCTTTGTAAGGCATCTGTTGAGTAGATAGGTGGTAGTCGTCACTGCCTCTCCCCATAGCCTGTGTGGTAGTTTCTTCAACTTTAACATACTTTTGGTCGTGTTTAATATGCTCCATGCTTCTTCTCTCTACAACTTCATTGTGTTGTGGAGTGTAGGGGAAGTGACTTCATGTATGATTCCTTGGTTGGTGCAATATTCTCCAACCTCCCTTGAAGTGTACTCACCACCTCCATCTGTTCTTAGGACTTTAAGCCTCTTTTGCTTTGTCTTTCAGCCATCACCTTGAACTGTTTGAATGTCACTAAAAAGTCTATCATTTAGCCTTGATTAGGTATAGCCATAGCTTCCTAGAGAACTAATCTACAAAAGTCAAAAATATTTGTTACCTCCAAGTGAGGGTACATCAAATGACCCACAAATATCAGAATATATCACATGTAGCAAGTCCTTAGATCTATTTTTTTAACTCTGATTTAAAGGACTGTCTAGGTTGTTTTCTATTAAACATGTAATACAAGTATTGCTAGGTGCATTAATTTTAGGAAAACCTCTTACTATACCCTTAGCACTTAGGTTAGTCAAACTCCTAAAATCAAGATGACTATATCTCCTTTGCCACATTAGGTTTTCAGAATCTACATTTAGACAATCTGCCTCTGTAATGATTATACTAGTTCTGAAAGTCCTATTTCTAGACAAAGGATATGTTAGCACAAGCCTTTTTTCTCATCAAATAGGTTTAGTTTATAACATTTCATAATGGCAGAAAATTATTTCTCTATTAACTGTCTTATACTAGTCAAATTACAACTAATGTCGGGAACATAAAAATCATTATGAATTAGAACTACCTGTCCATTATCCCTTTTAAGCAAAACTAGCCCTAAGACACGTTCGATGGACGAATTGGCTAACAATTTGCTAAAGAGTAAACCTCCAAAGAAAAGAAGCATAAGAAAATCATCAATAAAATTTGTGTAAGTTATGTTCATGTAATAGGAATTCGAGGGATTAGTCTCTAGGTTGCGCGTAGAGGATATCTAGTTTATACAAAAAAATGTAGACATAAAAATTTAACTCATAATTAAAGAGAGAAAGAAGACAACATAATTAAAAGGTGAAACACGAACGTAGGTCTCATGCAAAATTGATTTAAAAGTAAATATCAATTTAATTATGCTTCTAATACTTCTTGATGCGAAATTATCTAAATAAAGAAGAAAATACCAATTTGGACATGTAATTTTTTTTCAAGATTCTAAAGTACCCCAAAACACATCGCCTGCAGAATCACACTTTATGTATTTTCCCATGAAATTGTTTTTGCATCAAATAGATTATTGACGAACGTAGTATTTGAATAGTTAAAAAAAATTGAATCCTAAAGTAACCCATAACACACTGTCTAACATTTCACGTTACGCGTTTTCCTACAAAATAATTTTTTCCCCATCAAGTACACTAAAACACACTATTTAACATCCCACTTTAAAATATAAAAATATTAAAAAAAATGTAGATTAGTCATCGGTAAAACTTTGTTGGGAGGATATAACCACACACGCCGACAAAACTGAGTACTCGTGGCCAGTCAACTTCCCCGGTGTAGATTACTCATCGATAAAACCGATGAAAATTACACACTAATAAGATGGTAACAAAAAAAGTAAAAGAAAGGGAAAAAACCAAAGTGAAAAAAAAGGCCAATTGGCCAAAAAATTGGAGAAGCCAACAAAAAATCTTTCCCTCCTTCAATTTTAGCGGCATGTCAAGCCGCATATATGTATTAGATTAGATATTACTCATACTTTCAGTTGTGATATGTTGCTAGCACACCTTATAGATGTCTTATTGCTAGGATCAAAATCTGTTAGCCCTTCCTTATTAATATCTAACAATACGCTCCTCTGGTTGGTCACTATCACTATCAACAATATTCAACCTACTCTCCCATTTTGAATTCTTAAGAAAGGGAACAACTTCATACTGTCCAACATTTCTCTCTTCAATTGCAAACCCTCCTTCACATTTGAGCAATACATGTAGGACCTCCTTCATAGAAGGCCTACTAGCAGGAAGTGTAGCAGTGCACATTATCCCAAGTTTGAAAATGCAGCACATTTCATCCAAGTAACTTGGTTCCACAAAATCTTTGTCTAGCATGTCTTCCATGTTGCTTCCTACATGAATGTGGTGCCATGCCCACTCTGCAAGAGATGAATGCTCATCACCATAATTGGCTTCCTTACCAGTTGTCAGTTCCAATAGGATAACCCCAAAGCTATACACATCAATCTTTTCACTTACTTTAGTTGTTTGAATATATTCTGCAATTCAACCATCACAACAAAACACACATTCAGTTATAGGGGTAGAGAATGTTAAGTACGGACCTATGTACCACTGACACTTCAGATTCAAGACGTGTCTAGTGTCTGACACAACACTGACACATGTAGTTATATTCAATTATAAGTGTTTACGTGCCAGTATCAGTGTTCTGTCTGGTGTTTGTGTGTCGGTGCATCATAGGAACTGACCAAACATGTTTGTTAGTCAGAAAAACAAAAGAATAAGCATGTTGTTAATTTTACCTGGAGCCATATAACCAAATGAGCCAATCACAGCGGACACAGTGTTAAATTGCCCTGGCTTCATTAACAACCTAGCCAGACCAAAATCTGCAACTTTTGCTTTGAATTGAGAATCCAAAAGGATGTTGCTTGTTTTGATATCTCTATGAACAATAGGTGGTGAACAATCATGGTGCATGTAACTCAAACCTTGAGCAATCCCAATGGCTATTTGCAATCTCTTTGGCCAATCAAGGACTAAACTAGACATAGCTGATGGCTTATTCTTGTTGTGCAGCCACATATCGAGGCTACGGTTTTCGAGATACTCATACACAAGCAGCATGGAATCATCATTAGAGATACAACACAACAATTTCACTATGTTGCTGTGACGAATATTGCTCAATATTTTAACTTCTGCGCGAAATGAGCTTTCGAGTTTTTGGTTCAACTTTCTGTTACTCATAATCTTTTTCACAGCAACATAATAGCCTAAATCATCGACAAGTACACGGTATACTGTGCCAAATCCACCACTGCCAATGATATTGTGTTCTGTCATTGAAGACACTATATTTGATTCTGTGAAACTCAGTCTTTGAAAGGAAATGAGTTTCCATGAATTGTCTAATAATTGCTTACTTTTTCTGTGGAATTTAATAACTAAAAGTGATGCCAACAAAGCCATCAATAAGGCCACCACCACAAGGCTAATAATCAAACCAAGAGACCAATGTGAGTCTTTGGAATTGGTTGGCCTCTCAAGGTTAAAATTGCAAAGGGTGAGATTCAGTGCTGGTGTATCAGCACATAGACCAAAATTGTTCAAAAAACTTCTATCATATGCAGAATTTTCAAATTCAATTGGAACCTTCCCAGTTAAATGATTGGATGATAAATTTAGGATGGTGAGTCTAGGAAGTATAGAAGGAACATTGCCAGAAAATTGATTTTCTGACAGGTCAAGAACACTAAGGCCAGGTAAACGACCGATGGCGTCTGGAATTTGTCCATTGAGTTGGTTTTGGCTCAAATTTAGATTCACTAGAGACTTCCATGATGTTATATCAGATGGAAGTGTCCCTGTGAGCTGGTTCTGATCAAGCAATAAGACTTCTAAATTAGGAAGATTTGTTAACTCTTGTGGAATACTTCCATTAAGATAGTTCTTACTTGCTATAAACTTAACAACATTAGTCCAAGAAGATACCCCAGTTGGAATTCTACCGTAAAACCGATTGTAACTTATATCGAAAAGCGATATACTTGAAGACAATCTTTCAGGTAGTTCACCTGTGAACTTATTATGACTCACCATGAAATTCACCAAATTGATGGACCAAAGACCACTAGGAATGTTACCAGAAAACTCATTATTGTAAATTTTCACCTCTAGCAAACTGCTACAATTTCCTATTGATTCTGGCAACTCTCCACTAAGATGATTTTCATAAACAGTTAAATTACTTAACTGACCATGATAACACAAGTTCTTTGGTAACCTTCCCTTAAAACTATTAGATCCAATATGAAAACTTCCAAGCTTTGAATAAAGACCAAAATCAGGAGGAAGAGTACCTGACAAGTTGTTCATAAAGACCTTAAAATCTATTAAAGATGGTAGAAAACCTATGCTTTGTGGTATCTCCCCTGACAAATTATTCACAGATAAATCCAACCATGTCAACTTCTGAAGCTTTCCAAAATCATCTGGTATTTTACCTATAAGAATATTCTCTGCAAGATCAAGTTTAGTCAAATTCAATGCTTCAACCACACTTGGTATCTCCCCAGAAAGACTATTTTTATAAAGGTATACTATGCTCAAATTCTTCAGCATGAACAAATCACTAGGAATATGTCCAGTTAAATTGTTTTGTGATATATCCAATTTCTCCAATGCAACCATTTCTTTAATAGCTTCAGGAATTTCCCCTACCAAATTTGAACCATACATATAAAACAACTTCAATTTCTTCAACTTGGTTAACCCTAATGGAAGCTTAGAATGAGGTAACAAAGTATTAAAGGACATATCTAAGAATTCAAGGTTGACCAAGTTGCTAATTTCAGCTGGTAAAGTACCATTAAATAAACAATATTGAAGTTGAAGGAATCTAAGTTTCTTAAGCTTTCCAATACTAGAAGGAATATCACCACTGAAGTTAGTTGAACCAAGGTTGAGAAATTTCAAGTTAACCAAGTTGTGAATATCATAAGGAATCTTGCCAACAAAGTTGTTCATTGAGAGATCAAGATACTCCAACTTGGAACAGTTGTAGAGAGATTTTGGAAACTCACCAGGAATGAAATTTTGGCTGAAATCAACATGTGTGAGGTTTTTGAGGTTACATATGAAAGAGGGTATAGTTTGAGTTATACTTGCGTTGACTAGAGTCAACCTAGTGATAGAGCCATTGGTGCAGGTTATCTCTGGATAAGAACAGTGAGAAGTGTTTGATGAGTTCCAGTGAGTGAGAAAAGGTGAGTTTTGTAATTGTAGGTGCAGTTTTATCTTCAGTAGGATTTCATGTTCTTTATCATACTGAGAATTTGCATGGCTTTGGATTAGAATTAGAAAGAAGGCTAGAAGAATGTGAAATGGAGATAATATTCTCATCTTTGGTTGACTTGATTGAAACTTTGGACACTCAATATATGGATATGATATTGGACTGTTTATGATTCCACTATTTTATTTTATTTTATTTACTTAGTTACATTTAAAAACTAAATTTATCATATAGTAATCCTAATGCTCAAGTACTCTACTACTCCCTTTTTTTTGGTGAGTCAGAGTCAAGTCAACTCTTCAAGTCTTCATTGCTCCCCTAATAATTAGCATATCGATTATACAAATATGTCCATTATAGTGTTTTAGGTGATAAAATGATTGTGTTACAAAAACAAGCTTTGACAATCTAGGTCGGCTCAATTAGTAAGGAGTTTGGCTCATAGTCTGCAAGAATGTAGGTTCAACTCTTACGTCCAATGTGATGATCTCTTTGGTGAGTGATATGTAAATAACCCAAATAAACGAAGATCCAAGCTCTTCCCAATATGAGAGGATGGGGAGTCTTAATACGTCACCTAAACTTTCTTATTCTCAAAAAAAAAATCACCATCAACGTATTAAGACTCCCCATTTCTCTCTCATACAGACTCGTTTGGATCGGAACATTTGGTTTTATATCTTATGCAAGACTTGAAATTGTTTGACAGAGCTTTATGGAAACTTTTTTATGACTTGTTCATAAGTTGTTTTTAATTAATTTCCATAAAGGCTCATCGAGATAAACATGGAAAGCAAACATATACACACTGTAGAAAAATAGTTTTAACATTATTTTATTATTTATTATATAAGCGAATTTTTATGATAAAGACTTATACGATAAGCGTTTACATGTAAATGTTCATCAATTGTCATGTTTATCCAAACGGGCCCTAAGACTCTCTTGCTTGATAGTTGATACACCTCTATATATGTGTGTGTGTCGGTTAGAAAATTCTAAGTGAATGGACGTAATTAAACACTAATCAAATATCCTTATTATTTTACTTATTTATAAATTATATGACTTTTCAATCGTACTTTTACAAGCTTAAATTAGTTATTTTTGCTTGAATACTATTTAATGAAAATATGAATAAATCATGTATCGTTTGAATTTACAATAATGACGATAGATATTGTTTTGTGCTTTTGTCAATCATGTTCATTTTGTAAGTGCAGCACACCTTTGTTGAAAATGGACCTTTGCATAAAATTCCACCATACCAAGAGATTAGTATTGCAATACCCGACAGTGGAAGACCTTGACAAATGACAATTTACTTCTTATAGTTAATTAAAAATAGAATTTAATCTAATTAGTTTATTAGTCTATTTAAAGATAGATTAGATAACTTGTTTTCTTATATGAAATAGGTTTTTAAGTAAGCTAACAAGTCGCATCATACTTTCAAAAAACACAAATCAGAACTAGAAAAAGTGTATAATGTTTGGATATATGTCGAGTTTTCCACGGTAGATCATAATCGCGGTTCCAAATCACGTCTCCAAGACTTCTAGATGTGAGTTTGAAGAGACAAACGTGCATCCAAACACACTAATAACGTGTCGTACTTAAACTTTGAGTTTTTTAATAGAGACCTAGCAAAGTGTAACTCAACACAATCTATTCTAATAATAACTCATTCAAATAGCCATGTTGATTTAGATTTTTCTCACCTCAAAATTGAAAATGTAGTGTCCTAACTCCCAATGCACCAAAATTTAAGAATATAAAACCCTATGCTGCAGCAAAAACAAGTAATGAATGAAATTTGGCAGAGACAAGACAAAAATCTAGGGTGGGTCACTTTGTTAGGTGTTTTACGTAAAAACTAATACTAGAAAAATTGACTCATTCTGATGACAACTGAAGTTGCCCCTAGGAGCCTGAAGGTTACACCCCTCTATGTCCTCATGGCTAACACGACAATCTTATCAATTGCTTCAACAAAAAACAAGAAGAAACAAATATGAGTGCCTTAAACTCAACTTGTGTTGGCTTTCGTTTGCTTTTTGTTGAACCGGAACTGTTAAGGTTACCATCTCAGCCATAGTTAACAGCACAGACATAACAGATAGATTATATCCTTAATTGAGAAGTGTTGTGTAAAAGAGCGTGTTGCTAGCATTTCTCATCCTAATTTCGTTCTTAAACGTACAACCTCACTCCTCCTACTAGATCTCAAAAAGTATTTAAAATAAAAAGCACTTAGTTTCCAAAAACCATCTCATTAGTCCTTAACTTATAAATAGTCCCTGAAGTATTGTGAAATCTGTAAGGGACTACTTATTATTTTTCTATACTTTAAGAAGTAAATAGGAGTGTAAGTTCAAAGACTAAATTGAGAGTTTATAACGTAGAAATTGAATGAACATAACATCTGAATGGTATATAAATCAAAGTCATTTATCTCCACCAGCTTAAACAACTAAGTCAACTCCCTTGTAAAATTGAGAACGTAGTAGTATTCACTATTCACAGCAACCAATCTATAATATCAGTATATGCATCACATTGAAAAGACAAATCCAACACAAACAATTTTGCCAAATTGAGACAACAACTATGAAATTCAGAAAGATGCAGAAGTGATCAAAAATCATACTGCGCACTAAATATTAGATGTCACCAAAGTGCTGTCAGGTGCGCAAAGCAGTGACCTCTTTCGAAAGAGCCAATAATCTAACCATAACTACTAATTGAAAGGACCCAATCGCTTTCAACTCGGACCAACTCATGTTGGTACATGTTCGACTAAAATGTGACAGCTTCACATTGCCCACATTGCCTTTGTGAAAACATTATAAATGACACACTTTTGAGTATTTTATCACTTGAAACATTAAAATACACAACCTTAGCCTTATCAAGGCCACTAAGCATGTGAAATAGTTCTAATTCCTGTACTGTACAGGGAAGCATTCAAATTAAACACACTGCAAATCTATTAACACACATGAATACTAACACTAATTAAACCAACAGCTCTGCTAAATAAATGATATAATCATAATTCGGTACAATGAAAGTATACCACTAAACTCATATTTTACAAATTACTTATTTATGTTTATAAATTGGTTTAACTTTAACCAGGTAAGAAATTTATGATATAATAATAGAAGTAGAACAATCACAAAGTAAGGTTCAAAACAAAACCCTAACACTTATCAATTTCAACACAAAAAATCAATCACTACCTCAAAACAAAGCTCAACTTCACTTGTACTCAAAACTTGGCACAGGAGGCGCATCAAAACTCTCCAGAATCTTCGTCTCGCTTCCTCCACTCGTATTCTCCTCAGTTTTCTTTCCTCCACCAAAGAATCCCCCAAACCACGATTTACCAGCATTAGTCGATTCCTCCGGCGGTGGCGGCGGCGGCATCTCATCAACAAGAATCGGCAAAGGCTGCTGCGCGCTAAGGAACTTATTAAGCGCGATTCCAGCGCCTTCAATAAGCGCTAGTAAAACACCGCCAAAAGCAGCAGATCTAGCAGAAGCACCTATACCCTGACGCATAGAGAGAAATCCACCGGTGGCGGCACCGGCGACGATTGAATTCCAAGGATCTTCCTTCTGACGAACATAAACCATGGTACAATCGAAGGTAGAGAATAAACCACCCCAAACAGCGAAGCTTCCACCGATTCGAGGAGCGTTGAGACGAACGGCTTGTGTAGCACCGATGAATCGTTCACCTTTAGGGGAATTGTAGAGTCCTTTGAGGAAGTGAAAAGCGGAACCACCTACAGCTCCCATTCCGAATGCTCCTCCGATGTCGTCTAGTATACGATCTGGACATGGTTCTCGTGAAACTTCTGGTGTTCCCATTTTGATTGAAAACGAAGTGTCGTTTATTTAGGGTTTCGTTTCGTTGGGGAGTGAGTGAATAGGTGGAATGGTGGATGGTGTGTGCTGGAGATTTTTCTCTCTCTCTCTCTCTGCGTCTAGGGTTGGTTTTGGAGAATGAACACGAAGCATCGAGGAAAGAGATGCTGAGAATATTAGTTTGCTTGAGGAAAAAGCTTTTGTATTTTTTTGGTCTTTCGAGGGTGAAAGAGCAAATCAAATCTTTCACCGGTGAAACACTAAAATTGACCATTGGATGTAGTATAAAAATTCATCGATGGTTGAGATTTAATATGGGTTGATTCAATCTTAACCATTCGTGGCGATTTTAAACAATATCCAATGATCAATTTTAGTGTTTCACCGGTGAAAGATTTGATTTGCTCTTTCACCCTAGAATCACCCGTATTTTTTATGTAATAAATTTTAATATTTTCTTGTAACCAAAAAAAAATTCAATAACAGAAAAAATTTAGTAAAATAAAAAAACGAAAAAGTATTTTTGGTAAATAAAAAAAACACAGAAAAAGTTAAAAAGAAAATGTACCCACGAGCCATGTTGTTCTCCCCTCCCAAAAAAGTTTTTGGCACATCTAAGATTTAAGATTTAAACTCGAGACTTTGGATGAGATTTAAGGCCCGTTACCACTTTGACCAACTCCTATAGGTAGAAAAAGTTAATTGACATACATGTTTAACAAAAAATTTTACACTTTGGGTTAATTAAAAATACTGACTCATTATTTTTTCTTTTTTCGGTAAATAATATTGACTCAATTGTTTATATATATACTGTATTCAGTAAGAAAAAAGTGATAGATCATGGATTGATAGCCAATCTACGAAAATTTTAAACTAGGTTGAGAGTGGTGGGGAGTGTTGAAAGTCTAATTTCAAAACAAACTCTCTAAGTTGTAACTAATCAAGTAAGGGTATACAAAACTGAACAAAACTAATAGAAAACCACAAACCAAATCAAAACAAACCAAAACCCGCAAAAAACCCCTTTCTATTGGTTCTGTTCGTTTTTTTTTATTAGTGAACCTTGTGAATCGGTTCACTTCGTGGTTTTGATTACATAAATCGAACCAAACCAAACAGAAAAATCTTATATACAAAAATAAAATTAGACAAAGTAATATATATAGAAAATAAAGAAAACGGTTTATTTAAGTACCCGTTTGAATTAACTTATTTTTTAGCTTATGAAAATCAACTTAGGAATAGATTTATATTTCTTCTTCAGTGAAATACATAAGGTTGGAATTAGAACTACTTCACATGCTTAGCGGCTAATTGCAAAAATGATTATTGAGTCTTATGTATGGAATATATATGATCATGGAACTTTCAAGTATGTGGTGATAACGCTAAGGTCGTGTATTTTAATGTTTATTTGGTTGGCAAGAAACTTTGTACTCAGCCTTCATTCAAGTGATATAATACTCAAAAGTGTGTCATTTATAATGTTTCCACGAAGGCAATGTGACAAATTAGTTGAAACTTGTGGCAACATAAGTTCGTTCGAGTAGATTGGGGTTCAGGTCCTTTCAAGTTTCAACCAGTAATTATGGTGAGATTATTGGCTCTTGTGAATAAAGCTGGTTGTGTTGTTGGGAGAGGTCTTTGCTTTGAGTCTGACAAGATAATGGTGATGTTCATTATTTGGAATTTGGTGTAGATATCCATGACAAAGTCATCGATTTGTCAAAGAAACTACAGCTGTCGGATTTCTGTGTTGGACTTTGTCAAAACTAATAATATAGATGTGAAATGATGTGGCAATCCTCAGTTTCTGTTTTAAGCCATTTAGTGCGTGCCACGTGTCACTCTCAGATTGGACAGGTTTTGAATATCGGTTAAAACCGTTGGAGCTCTGTTCTTGGCGCCAACGGCTCGGTTTGATTCTCGTATATAGTTTTAAGCTCTCATTTCGCTTGTAATCAATCTGTAATTCATAATTGGGTGTGTGTGAGAGAAATACACTGGGAATTAGGGTTTAAGGGAAGTGAGGGGGTTGAATCAAATTGGGATTTCATTATCTTGTACAATTGGATCTTGAATCATTGAATGCAATCTGAATTAATTTCGTTGCTTAATTCCCGCACGTAGATATCACTCGATATCGAAGTGGGTGAACAATTGCTTGCGCGTGTTTGATTGATTGTGTTGATTTTACGTTTATCCCCAAATTCATCGCGTTAGGGTTCTTAAATTGGGAATGCGGAATTGACCAAATTGAAGTCAAAGATTGAACAATTAGGTAATTGCGATCGTGTCTGAATCGATTGTTGTAAGAAATTCACGAATCTTGGGTCTCAATTCTCAACAAGATGATTCCCATTTGTGGGTGAATATAGTTGAAGAAAAAAAACACCACAACATTAAATGAGAGGGGAAAATTTATATAACTTCAAATTTTATGAATAAAAATCCAAAAAATGACTCATCTAAACATTAATTAATATCCCTTTATAAATATAGCAAAAGAAACATATATACTTTTCTTGGAACTTCACGGCTATCTCTTAGATTAAATTTAAGATTTGAAATAATTTTATTTCTTCTTCCCTTTAACAAAATAAGCCCATAGTTTTGAGTTCAAAAAAAGAGGCTTGATGACTTGTTTTGAAACAACTTATTAAGAGAAATAAGTAGTGAAAATAAGATAAAACTCATTTGAATCAATCTTTCTCCTCTCGAACACTTGTTAAAAGATGGCAACTACAGTTTTTAAGCCACTAGTTCTTTCTAACACTTTGTCTTAATAACTTAAGGTTTTTATTTCACAAATACTTTTTATCAAAATATTTCCTCAAAAACTCAAAGCTTTAAACTATGAAACCTCTAAGTTGGATTATTCCAAAAAGTTCGAACCACATCACATACATTTAATTGGTAGATGAGTTATGGGTGCATCTAATATGGACCTTAAAAAATGTTCAAAGGTGGACCTTTACTGTTTTTGATAAGTTTTAATAAATATATTATTTTTATTATAAAATTTATTTTTTACTAAAAGTAATAATGGTCCATATTTGGACTTTTTTTGAAAAGTCCATATTAGACGCACCCATCAGTTATATCTATTATATTTTTTCAAAATAAAATAATGTACAATTTAAAAAAATACTTTTATTGAATTAAAATTTAATTACGTAGAAAAAAATATCATTATTTGTTTTCTTTTTTGTGGGAAAATTTTATAGTACAACAAGTTAGTTTTAATAAGACTTTGGAGTCTTGGTCAAAAGAAAAAATAAGACTTTGGAGTCCACCAATAGAAAACATCCATATTAGTCAATTCAATGCGCTTTTTCTCTTAAAGAAATTGACCCGTCATGTAAAAAGTTGTCCCAAGTACTAAATATTGGATTTTACTTTGTACTTCGGTCAAACATATTTTGAATGTATCTACGAATTTTTTTGTAGCATGCCTTAATCTATACTAGTCTATACTAGTAGATTTATACATATTAACCATGTTTGAAAATACCCATAGGGACATTTGACAACATTGACATTTGGATTTATTAGGGACTATATTGTCCAATTTAATTGACTCACTTCCAAATGTAAACTTTATCACTTATTTTTCTTCCTTCACGTCTGTCTCTCTCTCACACTACTGTCTCTTCTTTCTCTTCTCATTGTCCCCTCTCTGCAACATCATGTCTTCCATCATTTCTCTCACTCTCCAGAATCTCTCTTCCTTCATTCTCATCATTTTTCTTCTCCATTCACATTCACAAAATTGAGAATTCATTCTCCAAACCCTAAAACACTCACTCTCTGAAGCATTTTTCAATCTCATCTCATCTCTTCATCTTTCTTCACAAAATTGTTTTACAAGCCCATGATCTTCAAATCGAAACCCCATCATCTTCAAATCGAACAAACCCTAACTTGAGGTAATTTTTAAACATGTGATTCACTTTCTTCTCTTAGTTTTTGGTGTTCTTATGCTTTTTGTATTCTTAGGTTTTATAGTTTTTAAACTTTTTTGTTATTATGTTTTTGTTTTCTTCTCTTTTAAGTTATGATGCTCTTCTTAGGTTTTGTGCTTTCCCCTATCTTCAGATTTTGCTACTCTAACAAGTTAATGTTTTTGTTTCATGTTTGTTTGATGTCTGGGGTTGGGGGGTTTTGATTCAAAAAATATACATTTCATGTTTGTTTGATGTCTGGGCTTGGGTAGATTTTGCTACTTTATTTTTTATTTTTTTTAATAAATTCGTGCAACTTGCCTGTTTGTCAAAAAAAATCTCCAAATTATTTAATAACAAAGTCGTTTTTTAATCCGTAACAAACGAGACCAAAGGAAAGTCTTTAAAAATTGAGTTATTTAAATGTGGATAAATTTATTAGTGGAGTTATTTAAAAATTGAGTTAATTAGGAACATGGTTAGACTAGGTTAAACCCATAGTTGGACTGTTTGACTATTTTAATTAGTGGAGTTATTAAAAATTTGAGTTAATTAAATTAAATTGCGTTAATTAGTGGATAAATTTATATTCAAAATTAAATTATTATTCATAACCACCACAAGAAAAGTATCATGACTAAAATCAGAATTCAGTTTTAATCTTCCCTCTCGTTTTCTTTGATCTAATATCTTCAAGTTAGGCTTGAGCCCAAACATTATTACTTTCACAACCCTATTAAAGGGACTCTCTCTCAATGGAGACTTAGATGCTGCAATTTCTCTTCACCACAATCTAATTGCTCATGGAATTCAATTTAATGAGATGTTTTATGGGACTCTGATACACGCCCTATGTGAGAATGGAAGAATAGAAGCAGCTATCAAGTTTTTGAGTACAATTGAAGAAACAAATCTGGTAAAGTCTAACTCTGTTATGTACAACTCAATTCTAGACGGGCTCTTTAAAGAGGGTTCTATTCAAGATGTTGTTATTCTTATTCAAAAATGATTTCCAAAGGGGTAACTCCTAATTTGATTTCAAAAACCATTTTAGTTGATGAATTTTGCTCAACTAGTGATTTGAAATCGGCTTTTAAAATAGTTAGTAGGATGATGTTTGTTGAAGATACTAAATCGGATACTCTCATCTTAAACGTGCTTTTTGATGGTTATATAAAGTGCATTCGACTCAAGGCAGAGAAACATATTTTGGGCTTGATGATTAGAAAGGGCTTTAATCTCGACGCCTTCAATTTTAACAGTTTGATGAATGCTGATCAAGTTTCTACTGATACTGTATTTAGGAAAATGATGAAACTAGGTGTGCATGCATCCCAATGCTAGTTCTGTTTCAATCTTGATTGACTATCTATGTATTGTTTAATCAAGGTAATCACAATCGTCGAACATCTGTGTTGGACTTTGTCAAAACGAACGATACAGATGATTCCCATTTGCTAGTGAATCTAGTGAAAATAGAACGCCACAACATTAAAACGAAAATCCTATGAATGAAATTGTTTCTCACTCCTACACTTAATGGAGTTATAGAACTAAACATGAATGAGAATCTAAAAATGACTCATCTAAACATGGAACATCCCTATATTAAAATAACAAGAGAAACATATATATTGCGTCAAAAAAAAGAGAAACATATATATTCAAGCATTTCATAAAGACTTAATCATTTTCATTCTAGAGACGTTAACTAGAGTAATTAAGCCACTAGTTCTTTTAGCCCTTCTATCTTAACAACTTAAAGTTTTTCATCACTTATTTTTACCAAATCTCGTCTTTGAAAATTAGAGCTTTAAACTCAAAAAAAATTAAAGTTAGCTTCTTTCTAAAAACATCAAAATAACCAAAGCTCTATGTATCAAAACTAAGATTTTTCTATGAGTTTGAATCCAGTATTGGGAATGCAACAATGTTTAATCTCTTGAGGAAGAGTTTTGCCACCCATATATGGCGGTCCTACTCGGCTCGAGAGATTAGTCTCCGCAGTTACGCGTAGAGGATACCCAATTTATACCAAAAACTAAAAAATTTCTATGCCAAAACATTTAACATTTCTTTTCAAATTTATATCATTTTCCACAAAATTATATATTAGACTTTTGAATGAAATCATTTTCATAAAGAAATCATTTTCATATATATGACTTTTGAAACATCTTATTAAGAGAATTAATAGAGAGAAAAATGAAAAAACTATGGAAACTTACCCCAAGGAACTATTTTCTTTTATCAAAGATCCAATTCTACTCTATAAAAAAAATCTCTATGTGAAATCAAAACTTTTTTCTATTTTTTTTTAAAAAAACAACTTACGGCTACTAAAAAAAAGGTGGTGGTGATCTTGCTTAAAAGTAACATTTGGTTTGTGATGAATCTCATATCATCATGATCATAAAAGGATGAACATATAGCAAGTAATATTTGGGTAAATAATAGTCTTTATTTCTTCCAAGATCTTCACATAACAGCATGAATTTATTTATGAAGTAAAACAACATAAGGAAAGAAAGAGCAAGAGAAAAATATGTTCACCTTGGAGCACTTGGATGCCACGATGCTGTTAAGTGGAGAGAGAGAGAGAGGAAATAATGAAGAAATATTTGATGAAAATGAATGAGAGGAAATGGAGAGAAAGAGAGAATGGAGTAATGGAAATGAAAAAAATGAGAGTGAATGAGAATGGTGTTGCTTCGGCCAGGGGTATTTAAAAAGTGAGGAATGAACTTTTTATTTTTTTAAAGCTTAACTTGGTTGGTTTGTACTATTACATTTCACTCTTGTGACTATTGGGTTCGAAACTTGCATTATAAGGAGGCAAACCACAAAATATCTAGATATTTATTGTGTGTTTTTAGAGGGAGGGATACCTCACCGGTGTACCACTTAAATTGATTGTTAGATTTAATATAAAATGTTATGAGTGGTTGAGATTTCATGTTGATTGATACAATCTCAATCAATCATAATATTTTATGTTATATTTAAGGGTCAATTTAAGTGGTACATGGTGAGAAACTTAATTTGCTCCATCAATTTAGAAGCACTCAATATTTATAAGTTTTAATAATATAATAATAGAGTTAGACAATACTTAGCGTTTTCTTAGAACTTGACATACTCTCGTGCGTTGTACTAGTATTAATTATTTTTATTAATATATTAAAAAAATACAAAATTTTTTAGAGAAACAAGTCAAATAAATGATAAGGTTCAACCAATAGATTTTGATAGACTATTTAAAAGATATTGAAAATCTTGATCGAATACCTATAAATGTTTTTAAGTGGTAGAGAGTAAATACCAACAATTTTTCTTTATTAGATAATTAGCTTTCATGAAGCATGTACTTCATTAACTAAATGGGACCCTTTTTTTTCTTTCTTAGAAATGTGTTGCATGATAATAGGCTAAGTGATTTTTGGTTTCCTATGCTTTTTGTTAAGTTACTTTTGATTAAGTTGAGATTAATGTCCTATTGCTTTCAACAATTCATTTATTTACGGCCCGAAGCCGATCTACCTTTTTTGTGGTCCCTTTGTTTTCTTCTTAGATTTGTGAAACTTGCAACTCATGACATTAATGACTGAGGTACTATCACACAACATCTTCTATTTTCAGCTATAATAATTCACCGTTTCTTTTATCAACCTAGACACGCAAAACCCGCTATAATAATTGACTCTGGGTTCAAGAAAGTTTAAACACGAAATATATTAGTCTTTCATTGAATGCGTTTGGACATTTCGTGGATATTATTACACAACATCTTCTATTTTCAGCTATATTAATTCACGATTTCTTTTATCAACCTAGACACGCAAAACCAACTATAATAATTAACGGTGGGTTCAAGAAAGTTTAAATACGAAATATATTAGTCTTTCGGTTTGGACATTTCGTGGGTAGACAACAATGCTCCAATTAACTAAAACAAAAACTTATTTTGATCCCCTCAATTTAAAAGTAAAATAAAAAATAAATTAGGATACTTTAATAAAAAATTCATTTTAATCCCCTCAATTAATCAAGATACATCACACGGTTAGGATACATTAATAAAATAAATAAATAAAAATTCAAATATAAAAAAATTATACAAATATACTAAAAATAACAATATTGAACTTAACAGACTTTTGTCAAAAATAAAAGAACTTAACAGACACAATACTAACAGAAAAAAGTAACATATTTTTTTTAAAAAGTTTATATTAAATTTAATATATATTGTTACTGTGATAATAATAGTAACAAATAGACTAAATTATATTGAAAATTATTTAAGTTATTTAATTGTAACAAATTGGTCCTCTATATTAATAGACTAAATTCTTTTTTTCTCCTTTTTATCTTTCTTCCCTTTTTCATCTTGTATAAAAAAATAATGTTATCTACAGCCTCAAGAAAGGGACCAAGGAAAGGGCGACCTCTGCTTTTACGGTACTACTCCCTCAGTTTTACTCACTCTGGACTCACATATAAGTAGAGCTGGCAAAACGGGCTACCCGTCCCGTATCGGTTGGGCCCGCATCGGGCTCGGGTTTTTATGGTCTGGGCTAAAAAACCCGGGTTGCAATTCGGACTCAACGTTTTCGGCCCGAGCCCGACCCTATGCGGGCCGCAGGCGTTTCGGGCTAGCCCGCATTGTACGCAATTTTTTTTCTATTTCTCTTTAACGCATTGAACTTTAGAAAGAATTGAAGAGAGTTAATCAATTATCATCACTTTTCACGCATCGAATACAATTATGGCTTATAAACTATAACACTCTTTTATGAAAAAAAATAAAAGAATAAACATGTCGATAAAGAGGAGGAGGAGAAAAGAAATCCTGCAAGCATAACACGCCACTGGAAGCCAGTCGAAGTAGTAGAATTGTAAAAAAAAAAATCTTGATTTTATATTAGTCTAAGTATCATAATTATAAACAATAAAATTTCAGTAGCTAAAACACTAAAAGGTTGTGTATTGCTTATTTGTTTTGTTTCTGTTAACTAATTAACTAATAGAAATTGAATGATGCTTCTACTCAAAAAAAAAGAAATTGAAAGCGATGTTAGAGTCAGTAGAGAGGAAACCGAGACATGCAGTGCACTTGGGTTTGGATCTTTAAATTTTGGTTATTAGTTTTGGACTTTGGGCAACAATCTATCTTAATTTTATCTAGTGTACGGGCTTGCGGGCTACCCACGGCCCGGCCGGGCTAGTCCGGTACGGGCTCGGGCTTTTTAGGGTTGGACTAAAAAGCCCGGGTGTTAAAATGGGCTCAACTCCTTTGGCCCAAGCCCTGTGGTTTTTCGGGCTGTCCCGGCCCGGCCCGACGGGCCCGGCCCATTTTGTCAGCTCTACATATAAGCAACAAACTGCTTTTAGATTCATTGAAAAATTGATGTATTTGGACTATATGTAGTCCAAATACATCACTTTTTCAAATGAATCTAAAAAGTCATTTGTTGGTTATATATGAGTCCGGAGGGAGTATATTACATATCATTTAAGGTTGTGGTATAAGAATTACGAAAAATAGTTAATTTTATTTATAAAAGAGAGATTGTGAGTCAGTTTACCAAATTGTCTTTCATTAATGACATTGAAAACTAAAAAGTAAAATTGTAGGATCCGGACAATGTCCAAGTGGTAATTGGACTTAGATCTAACTCCAATGTCTCGGGTTCGAATTTTGGGTGTGGCAAAAACTTTGTTAGGAGGGAAGAACCACATGAATCGATAAAGCTGGGTACTCGTGACCAACTAAATTTCCCGGCGTAGATTAGTAATTGGCAAAACCAATAGAAACTACGCATCAATGATATGGTAAAAGTCGAAAGTTAGCTCAAAGGCAATGCAGTAATCGAATGAAAAAGAATGTTTAGGAGAATAAATTTAAATTATATAAAAATGGTAGTTTTGGAAAGAAAATTAGATTTCAACTTTATTAATTGAAAATAACAAGTTTCAATGTTATTCCTTAGTATCTAAGATGTTTGATTTTTTCTATTATATTGTGAATGAGAGCTGGTAGAATTAAAGGCAATTAATGCAACAATCAAATTTCAAGCTTGTTTTTATCAAAAAAAAAATTCAAGCTTGCTGGTTTTAAGAATATTAGGAAGTTTTGTAAAAAAATAATATTAAAAAAAAAGTGCCACGTACGAATTAAAACACTACTACTATCTATATATATATATATATATATATATATATATATATATATATATATATATATATATATATATATATTCAAAAGTACAAACAAAATTGTCTCAAACAAACTTTGACTAAATGAAGTCACTCCCCCAAACCTCTCTTTCTCTCTTTGGAACAGAGTAGCACCTCATACCTATAGATTTTCAATAATAGATAGTATTAGGGTAATGTAGTATCAGATTGGGTGACTATAATATACAGTTCCTAATTGAAAAAATTTAAGGTTTCATTACAATTTTCGTCCTCCATTATGATCAACTCATGATTTTAGTTTCCAAATTTTGTTTTTTTGAAATTAGACCTAACTCAATTCCACAAAATCAGTTTATAAGGTGAGAAATGTCTTTCACTTATAATTTTTTTTGAGACTATATCTTTAGTTAATTAGGACTTGAGTTTTTCCCAATATTATGAAAAAAAATATCTTTGATGGACAAAAGTACACGTGGTATTTTTTCTTATGAGATGGGAAGCATAAAGCTGAATAAAAATTGTTTAAAAAAAAAAGCTGAATAAAAATATATAGCTGAACCAAAATTTAGGAAATGGACACGAGAGAGAGAGAGAGAGAGAGAGAGAGAGAGAGAGAGAGAGAGAGAGAGAGAGAGAGAGAGAGAGAGAGAGAGAGAGAGAGAGAGAGAGAGAGAGAGAGAGAGAGAGAGAGAGAGAGAGAGAGAGAGAGAGAGAGAGAGAGAGAGAGAGAGAGAGAGAGAGAGAGAGAGAGAGAGAGAGAGAGAGAGAGAGAGAGAGAGAGAGAGAGAGAGAGAGAGAGAGAGAGAGAGAGAGAGAGAGAGAGAGAGAGAGAGAGAGAGAGAGAGAGAGAGAGAGAGAGAGAGAGAGAGAGAGAGAGAGACTTGTAAAAGTCCCACAAAATCCTATTGTTTTAGGTGGGATAGTTTTATGAGTGTAATGTTTGTTGACCGTACTAAAAGTCTCACAAAATCAATCTACTAAAATAATCCTTAAAAAATTTTGTGTTTTTAAATACTAATGAATTGTTTTTAAGTGATAAAAAGTCTCAAATAAATACAAACAGATTTTGACAGACTCTTTAAAAATATTAAAAATCCTGATTGAATACCAGCCGATTATTTTTAAATCATAGAAAGTAAATACCAACAGCATTTTTACCCAAAAAAAATTATTTTAAAATCCTAAACCAATACAACCTCATGTATTGGTAAAAAAAACAAAATTACTGCTTTCACATATTGGTAAAAAAATACTCCTTTCAAATAGTGAACCTATATTACTGTCAATGTTTTTGCTTTGTAATTTATTTATTTAATTTATGAAAGCAAATATTGAGTCAACAAATGAGGGAATGCAAGCTGAAGGCAATACGAAAGGCGTGAATGCAGTAAGGTGAATAAGACAAAAGAAATGGTTAAATTCTGTTTTTGTGGGCCAGGAAATAGAAGAGAATGTGAGACTCATTGGATACCAACTCTAGTCTAGGCTATATACAGAGAGTAATCTAAAAAAATATACTCCCCCTGTCTCATTTTATTTGTTGTTTTAGCAAAATCAATTTATCTTAAATTGATTGTTGTTTTAGAATTTCAATGTAACTTTTAATATTCTTTTCCATTTATCTATTAATAATGATTTACAACTTTTACGTTTATTAAATGATTCACATTTTCCTATGTAGAGAGATAAATGGTTAATTGGTAAATTACACAACATTTTTTAAAAAATATAAACTCCTAATCAGTTTCCTTAAAGGGTGTGCCAAAACCTTAAACTGCAAACAATTTGGGACGGAAGGAGTATGCGGCTTATCAAAACCTTAGCTTGCAAGATTGCATGTACCCATGTGTAAATTGAAGTTCCCATCTCATAAGAATCGGTCATATATATAACTTTAAACGTCTAATGAATGGTTCTTCAAAACCATTTTATGAATACATATGCCATGTAATGTCCAATATCAATTCTAATAGACATACAATACTTACCAAATGATTCCAAGATAATTCACATAATAACCTCTTACTCAAGTTAGTTGAGCAAACCAAACCATCTCACAAACTTCTAGTTGTGACTTGATGATTAGTATAGTTGATGCATCAATAAAAATCATACGATATCTAAATGGTTCATTTGATTGGTGTATCCGTTTACAAACATCACCTTAAACACATTTTAGAAATGTGAGAGACTTATTCACTCAAATTCTCAACTTCTTTTGGGAACTGGTAATACACAAAAGTTAATGGATTAAAGAATCTACGGGTTCTTCGATACATGTTTACAAAATAATTATTAACAATTTTTGGCATCATAATAGACCCGGGATGACCCAATCGGTCTTTACAACGACAAACTTATTATAAACCGTAAACTTCTAGTTTAAGGTAGCAAATGTTATACTAATATGCATTTAGTACAAACCAAAAGAAACACAAGTATTTTTTTTTCTAATACATGTTTGTATTTTCTAAGGTAAGTCTCATGATATACGGACATTGAAGATTTTCTTTATTTATTGTTCAGTTTAGTATATCCACTTAGATGAGTATCCTTGAAACTTAATTAGTTTCTTTGAGACTTTAGAAAATATATTACATTTTCAATATGTTATATTTGCAATAGCTCTTCTAGAGTCCTCTGTTATATTTGCAAATTTTTGATTGCAAGTTAGAAATAAGTACACATGCTACCATATGACTTGCAAATAGTAAAGCTATTTAGACTAGTAAACTTCAGGTTTAAAATACATATTTTTTTAATATAAGTGCATAGCAAACTTTTAAAATAAGTTACATTTTTCCATAATGCCAAAATACTAAGTCATTATTTAGAATAACAAAGGTCATTATCACAAATCATACTAATGACTTTAAATAAGATAATGATAATCATTACCGTATTAATGATCATAACAACACTTTCGTTGTTCCAATTTTTTTAAAGTAAATCATATTCACATCTATAAATGAAGTTCACTATACCATATATATATATGTATTTTCTCTTAATTTGTTTTTCTTCAAAATATACTAAGATATAATTGATCTTATGAATTACATTCACAAGCAATCTATGTCTAATTCTTCAAGAACTCGCCACAAAAAAAATTAATAAGGATTATCGATCAAATAAAACCATATTTTATGATGATATGTTCTTCAAGAACTATATCTCACATCTAAACGATGAACAAATAAAAAATCATGCTTTAAGCAATCTACAAGGGAATAAAGTTCTGGAAATAAAGTCCTGACCATTATGCAATTTATTCATTTCTGAGAATAAAGTTCAATCCATTATGTGATCTTTCCTATTTTAATCATTTATAAGCCTTTTGTTCAATCACAATTGTGACTAAATTTTCAAAACATTCTTAAAATGTTTTTTCATGTTTGATACTTCAGGAGCATATTTGAAAAAATATATTTGTCTTATTTTCCTTTGTTTCAGATTATTATACCAAAGATCAATTAGATCTTTCAGAATACAATCGTGGTCTAAAAGTTTAGATCTTCAAGAACTCGATCATTAATCTTTTATAAAGGACGATCGAGGAAAATCATACTTTCTAACTATTTGTTCTTCAAGAACTATACCACTGATTTATATGATTACCATCATTTTTGAACAATCGTCAAAAGATGGTTGGATATTAAGTTAATTTTTTAAAGTTCTTCAAAAACTATCACAAGTCTTCACATTTTGAGTAATCCTACAAGAACACTCGAATATTAATTTTTTTTCTTCAGTTCTTCAAGAACAATATAATAAATCCTCACAAACAATGATAAAGAAAAAATTATTCTTTAAGCAATCCTACTGGGATGCTTAAATGCTGAATTTTTATCTAGAATTCATCAATAGTAGACAAATATAATAATTGAATAAGCTTAACAAAATTGTCAATAAAATTTCTATGCAACAAATATAAAAGATTAACATGTTAAAATATAAGCTAAAAGAAAGAACATGATAACATGAGTTAGATTAATCAAAATATAGTAGAATAAAATATCGTCACTATAGTCCTTGAACATACCAAAATTGCAAACATACAATTGCAAACAAGTCCCCAAGTGTCTCTTTAGTAAGTTTACTTTAGTCTTCAAATGTGTTTTTTGTTAATTATTTTAGTTCTCAAATGTGTTTTTTATTCATCAATATAATCCCTAAAATCTAATCTAATATCTATATCTAATCTAATATCTTCTATATATTCAAAAACATCACTACTAAACTTCCAAAATTAGCCCTCACCTTTAATTGACACATGTCCCAACTTTTCACTTTTTCCAATTTCACTCTTCCCAACTCCTTTTCTCTTTCTCTTTCTCTCCATCTTTAATTCAAATTCAAACTACCTCACAAATCTATTATTATTATTATTATTATTATTATTCACAAATCTATTATTATTATTATTATTATTATTATTATTATTATTATTATTATTATTATTACTAGCGGGGGGCCCATCTTTCATGTGTTTGTGTATTGGTGTATTAGTTGGTGGTGTGTTAGTAGGTGATTATGTTTATTAGAAAATTTTACTTACACTAAGGGTATTTTGGTCAAAAAAATCTGACACCAAAAATGGCAGTTTTTTTTGGAATCCCCTTTATATATAGGTATAGATTATTATCTATCTAATCTAATATCTATTTATTTATTTATTTATACTAATAAACTACACTTAAAATTTCATCTTTAGTCTTTTACTTTATTTGACACCTAGACAGCTTAATTTAATGAGAAATGATACAATGGTAATTGGACCAAAATTTAAATCTTTTTCACACATATTCATACTCACATGTTTGTCCCACTTTCTTTCAAATCCAACTACAAAAAGCTATACAAATAACCTAATAGAAGGCTTAATGACTATTTAAACTACTAATTAATATTTAATATAAATATTTATTATTTATATACTATCTATATTTTACTATCTATTACAATCTATTAATCAACTAAAATAATCAATTGAAACTACGAGATAACTGCAATGATATATAAGAAAACACAAGATAACTGCACTGAAATATAAAAAAGTACACAATTAATATTTTTCATTAAAAATTATAATTTTTGAAGAGTACTATAAACCTACTATCTAAAAAACAATAAGATTTAATGAGAATTTAAACTACTGATTAATATTTAAAACAAATATTTCTTATTGATAATCTACTATATTTTTTTTTGGTAGATACAAGGAAGAGAAAACAAAAGAAAACCAAAAAGGGAAAACAAGACAATTAGCTGCGGAAGTACAGAACACGACTTGCATCTCTTGCAAGCATACTTCCCAACTCAGCCACAAGGTCTGGATCGTCAACCAGCAACCACGGAGAATCCCAAACAGCACCAAACTTAGCCAGTAAATCTGCAGCAGAGTTCACCTCCCTCCAATTATGTTTCAGAGTCACGGTCCAATCCTTCTGCAATTCATCTTTAATCACTACAAAAAAAGGTCATTAGCGAGGGACTATTCGGTCGCTAACATGACCAATTCCGTCGCTAATTGCCATTAGCGAGGGACCAGTCCGGTCGCTAATTCCCTCCTCGCTAATGCAATTAGCGAGAGAAATTGGATTCCGTCGCTAATTACCCACGGCCAGTTCCCTTGCTAATTCCCTCGCTAATGCGAGGGACACATATTCCCTCGCTAACTACCACGCCTGCACATCCTATTGGTGACTGCCACGTGTCTGACGTCCCTCGCTAATTCCCTCGCTAAAGTCCACAATTTTTTTTTAAAACCTGCTTATTTATTAATAAATAATAAAACATAAAATACATAAATCAATATAAATACAAAATTTCTAAAATGTTCCATCAGAACAAAATACTGAAAAGTCAGAATCCAAATCAATACGTAAAATCAAATGTCAATACAACACAAAATACTGAAATGTCATAACAAAATACTCAAATGTAAAAAAAAATAATACAAAGAGTACTAAAAGGACCCGTCATTAGATTCCTCAGACCCCTCAAAAACTCGATACTCAGACTCATCAGACTCCCCAAGTTTCTCGCAAGCGGTCGAGACGTATCTCTCTTGAGACCGAAAAAGCTCCATCATCCTCTTCATGTCATTCTCCATCTTTTGCTCCCACTCTCGCTTTTGCATCTCCATCATTTCTTCGCCACTCCGGCCTTTTGCATCTCACTCTCTTTGCGACACACATTGCGTAGCATGCATGACTCCTCCTCCATCTTCCTAAATCGCTCTCTCCGAATCGATTGAGTAGAAAATGGTGGTCGTCTTCTAGAAGCTCTCTTGGGGGTAAACACCAGACGGAAATCGATCGCTAATCGCGCGTAACTCCAAGAGCGCGCAACGGCCGAAAATTAGCGAGGGACCCAGCTAATTCCGTCGCTAACTATCTTGAAGTGCGTGCAGCGCAATTTGAAATTGGTGCCTTGCATTTAGCGACGGCCAGTCCGTCGCTACCGGCCTTATTTCCGTCGCTAATTACCTACTTTGCGAGAGACCTGTTTCCCTCGCTACGTCCGTCGCTAATTTCTGAGTTTGCGAGGGACCTAATATTCCCTCGCAACGTCCCTCGCTAATCCCCTGTTTTTTTTGTAGTGAATCGATTGGATAAGAACAACATATCTATGGAAACGGGTTGAGTTGCATACCAATCAGATCCAAGGCTATCAAAGAGTCTCTAGGGTTGGCAATGGGTACCCTATGGGCAGGGTACTTCACTGCTAATTAATATTTAAAATACATGTGACAAATATTTGTCACTAATACCTAAAAAAGGACAAATAATTGTCACTTGATTTATAAAAAAACACTTGGTAAATATTTGTTATTCATAACCTACTATCTACTCTAATATACTAATTAACTAAAATAATGGAGCTACGAGATAACTGCAAATATATATAAAAAAACGGGATAACTGCATTGATATATAAAAAATACGGGATAACTACAACGATGCACTGACATATAAATAAACAAGGGTTAACAACACTGATATATAAAAAACACGTGATAAATGACCAGATTATTTTTAAATGATACTTTTACATTATTAGATTTTAATATTTATCTATTTTTTATTTGAGACTCATTTTTTATCTCCTTAAATTTGTCTTTATTTTCACGGAGTAATGTTCAAATTATTTAAATTTTGTCAAAGTTTATTCATAAAAAGAACACGACAACACCCGTGCGTATGCACGGGTATCCTACTAGTTACTAAAAAAGAGACACTCAACGACGTGTTTGTAATTTTGAAATATTTAAGGACTAAATTAAAAGCACCTCACATTCACGGACCAAAATGATACCCTAAAATCAATTATTCTTTTGAAATTGGCATAAGTCTTTTAAATATTCAAACTTTGGTGATGTAAACTCTAGAACATTAAACGAATCAAACAACCTTTGTCACATTAATCCCATCAAAAAGATTAACCTTTGACTTTGTCAAATCTCACCCGCCAAAATTGAATATTTTACCTCTAAAGTCAAACACAGCATTGCATTTCCACACACTCCAAATCACAAAACCTTCTTCCTCCTTTTCTTGTAAATTCACTTCCTTTTCAATGCAAAAACACACAAAAAAACACAAATGAAAATATCAACCTTTTCATTCATTTTTCTAACCTTCTTATTTCTAAGCCATGCAAACCCTAATCAAGAACATGCAATCCTAATGAAAATAAAACAACACTTTGATAACCCTCCATTGCTTAGTCACTGGACACATTCAAATTCCTCTCATTGTTCATTTCCAGAGATTACTTGCACCAATGGTTCTATAACTGGGTTGACTTTAGTCAACGCTAGTATCACACAAACCATACCATCTTTTATTTGTGACCTTAAAAATCTCACACATGTTGATTTCAACAATAATTTCATTCCTGGAGAGTTTCCAATATTTCTTTACAATTGTTCAAATTTAGAGTATCTTGATTTGTCAATGAATAATTTTGTTGGCAAGATTCCTGATGATATTCATAGATTGGTTAATTTGAAGTATATTAATCTCAGTTACACAAACTTTAGTGGTGATATTCCAGCTAGTATTGGAAGATTAAAGGAACTTAGACATCTTGCACTTCAAGTTTGTTTGTTTAATGGAACATTTCCTGATGAGATTGGTGATTTGTTTAATCTTGAAACATTGGATTTGTCATCTAATAACATGTTTTTACCTTCTAGGTTGCATGAGAATTGGACTAAGTTGAATAGATTGAAGGTGTTTTATATGTATGACTGCAACCTGTTTGGTGAAATTCCTGAAAGAATAGGAGAAATGGTTGCTTTGGAGAAGTTGGATTTATCACAAAATGGTTTAACTGGACAAATTCCTAGTGGTTTGTTCATGCTGAAGAATCTGAGCATATTGTTTCTTTCTAGAAATAGTCTTTCTGGGGAGATATCTAGTGTGATTGAAGCATTGAATTTGACCATCATTGATCTTACAAGAAATAATCTTTCAGGAAAAATACCAGATGATTTTGGAAAGCTACAAAAGCTGACAGGTTTGGCTTTATCTATGAATAACTTGTCAGGGGAGATACCACAAAGCATAGGTAGTTTACCATCTCTGATAGATTTTAAGGTCTTTATTAACAAGTTTTCAGGTACTCTTCCAACTGATTTTGGCCTTTATTCAAAGCTTGAAAGTTTTCATATTGCATCTAATAATTTTAAGGGAAGGTTACCAGAGAATTTATGCTATCATGGTCAGTTACTTAATTTAACTGTTTATGAAAATCATCTTAGTGGAGAATTGCCAGAATCAATAGGTAACTGCAGCAGCTTGCTGGAGCTGAAAATTTATGATAATGAGTTTTCTGGTAACATTCCTAGTGGTCTTTGGACTATCAATATGGTGAATTTTATGGTGAGCCATAATAAGTTCACAGGTGAGCTACCTGAAAGATTGTCTTCAAGTATTTCGCTTTTCGATATAAGTTACAATCAGTTTTATGGTAGAATTCCATCTGGGGTATCTTCTTGGACTAATGTGGTTGAGTTCAGAGCAAGTAAGAACTATCTTAATGGAAGTATACCACAAGAGCTAACAACTCTTCCTAATCTAAATGTCTTACTGCTTGATCAGAATCAGCTCATTGGCACACTTCCATCTGATATAATATCATGGAAGTCCTTGGTGAATCTAAATTTGAGCCAAAACCAACTCAATGGACAAATTCCAGACGCCCTCGGTCGTTTACTTGGCCTTAGTGTTCTTGACCTATCAGAAAATCAGTTTTCTGGCAAAGTTCCTTCTATTCCTCCTACAATCACCAATCTCAATCTATCATCCAATCTTTTAACGGGGAGAGTTCCAAGTGAATTTGAAAATTCTGCATATGATAGAAGCTTTTTGAACAATTCTGGCCTTTGTGCTGATAACCCAACACTGAACCTTACCTTGTGTAATTCTAGCCCTCAAAAGGAAAGCAAAGACTCATCTTTATCTCCTGCTTTGATTATAAGCCTGATAGTGGTAGCAGTAATCGTAATGATTGTGTTAATATCACTCTTCATTATCAAACTTCACAGTAAAAGAAAGCAAGAATTTGATAACTCATGGAAGCTCACTGCCTTTCAAAGACTGAGTTTCACTGAATTAGACATAGTGTCCTCAATGACAGAACATAATATCATTGGCAGTGGTGGACATGGCACGGTATACCGTGTCGCTGTTGATGGATTAGGCTATGTGGCTGTGAAGAGGATTTGGGAAAACAAAAAATTAGACCAGAATCTTGAGAAGTCATTTCATACTGAAGTTAAAGTATTAAGCAACATTCGTCACAAAAACATTGTGAAGTTGATTTGCAGCATTTCTAATAAGGATACCATGCTTCTTGTGTATGAGTATGTCGAGAACCGTAGCCTTGATAGGTGGCTGCACAAGAAGAGTAAACCATCATCAGCTATGTCTAGTTCTGTTCATCATGTTGTTCTTGATTGGACAAAGAGATTGCAAATAGCTGTTGGTGTTGCTCAAGGTTTGAGTTACATGCACCATGAATGTTCACCACCTGTTGTTCATAGAGATGTTAAAACAAGCAACATACTTTTGGATTCTCATTTCAATGCAAAAGTTGCTGATTTTGGTTTGGCTAGGATGTTGGTCAAGCCAGGGGAACTTGCTACTATGTCAGCTGTGATTGGCTCATTTGGCTATATGGCACCAGGTGAAATGAACTTAATGACATGCCCTTCTTTTCCTTCTGGCTTAATTCCACTTTTAGTCCCCTCGTATAGTGCAAAATTGATTTTGGTCCCTATAGTTTTACTCGAGCGATTTTGTTCCACACGTTTTCAAAACTGAACAAATTTGGTCGGGTCCTAAGTATGTAATGCCTGCGACCCTTGGACCAAATCTGCTCAATTTTGTAAATGCCTGGACCAAGATCCCTCATTTTAAACTATAAAGACCAAAATCGATCTTCCACTATACGAGGTGGACTAAAAGTGCAATTAACCTTTTGTTTTTTGTTCCTAACAAATACTACCTCCTGTCCATTTTATAAGAGAGAATATAGTTTTTGGTTCATTGAATAACTGATGTATCTGGTCTAATATAGATCAGATATATCAGTTATTCAATGAACCAAAAACTGCGCTGTCTCTTATAAAGTGGACCAGAAGTAGTATATCCCTTAGTTAACATTCATATTAGTCTCTCTTTTCCATTGTCCTATATTAATCTGAATAAGTTTTTGTCATGCTTGAATTGCAGAATATGTTCAAACAACTCGAGTTAGCGAAAAGATTGATGTGTATAGCTTTGGGGTAATCTTATTGGAACTAACAACTGGTAAAGAAGCTAACTATGGTGATGAGCACTCATCTCTTGCAGAGTGGGCATGGCGCCACATTCAAGCAGGAAGCAACATAGAAGAGCTGCTAGACAAAGAAATCATGGAAACAAGTCACTTAGAAGGAATGTGCAAAGTATTCAAACTTGGGGTCATGTGTACATCAACACTTCCTAGTAATAGGCCTTCCATGAAAGAGGTCTCGCAAGTATTGCTCCATTGTGGAGAATCATTTGCTTATAGAGAGAGGAACATTGGCAATTTTGATGTTGTTCCACTTCTTAGAAATTCAAAAAGAGAGCATAAGTTGGATGTTGATAATGATAACTAGCTAGATTTGTAAGCCAAGTATCATGTATTTTTGGATCTTGCAAGTCATTGTATATTAGTATATTAGTACCATAAAACTGTATGTAAGATGATACAAATCATACAATATACAAGTACTTTGTAATTTGTTGTAGCATGTAAATGCATTTTGCTATTTAGTCCTTTAATACTATTTTTAAAAACAATAATATTAATAAATAGTTTTTTTTTTTTGTTTGTAGACAGACTGAAACTCAAACATACAACTGCAAAGTCAGCCTACCTAACATTGGATTTGCCAGTTGAGCTAGGCCTTATAGATTACTTTTTTTGGTTCGAACTATTGCTAGCTACCCACGGAGTGTCCCAACGCTTTCAACAAAAGACTCATCTCTGCATGTGCCTAGGATCAAATTTCGCACTGGCTAACACCGAACTTGTCCACTACGAGAATCGAATTCGAGAGCAGAGTATCGACCACCGAATCGAAACTGTATTATAAAAATAATATACTTGAGAAAAGCAACATTGAAAGAGAGACAAAGGCGGATGCTTCCACGAAGGTTTTACAAATTCCACATTTCACGTTATCTGTGGGCCTGTAATATATGTAGCCTTATATTGACCATAGCACTAACGATAAATAAAGTTATAAAAAAAGAATAGCAATTTGATGTGGTGTTCTTCTAGTAACAGCATATAATATTGACAATTATTGTCATTGATATGTGGTCTCAAAACTTCACTATCTTTGGTCAGTCATACACGTGGATTGAGGTCAAAGTTTTGGGCTGGTAGTGGTAGATACCAACAAATCTAGAATAATTATATATTAGTTGCTAATTTAATAATAGTAAAAGTTAGATACATTCAGAGCAAAAATATATAGTATCACCAGGTTGGAAGCCATAACATCAAGGCTAGATAGAGGTTATAACTCTGGTTTAACAACTTTATTTTGTTTTTTTAAACCAGATATCTAAGCTCCAACTACAGAGACTAATCTCTTGAAATACTGAGATTTATTTAAGGAGTTGACCCCTCTACCAGATACGTACCAATCAAAGATTGAAGCCTTGACTAGATAATTAAGGAGTTCAAGTATTTACCACTTGTGCTACATGAGTTGGTAACTCTAATTTCGGACCTTATAATCATTAAGTTTTTTATACTAATAATAAAGAGAAGTAATTTATTTGAGCACATCATCTTTTGGCAAGATCTTAACAAACCTCATTTAAGAGTGTCTCAATCCAATATATGATCTAAGCACACAAAATTCTATTAGTTAGAATATGTAAATTGGAACACCAAAAGCATATTCAGTGTGTAGAAACTAGTTTGACCAAAAAAACAAAGTGTGTTGAATGAAACTAGTTGCTAAAGAACAAAAATCATTGCTTTTTCCAAAGTGAAATGTTGTGTACCTTTTAATCTCTATTGACTTGTATAGTAAGAGATTCTTTCTCATATAGTCAACATAATTTTCTCTCCTCTTCATTGCATTGCATGACACCCACACACAATACAATCTATGAACCAAACCAAAAACCAATCTTAAACAAACCAAATGACAATATTCAATCCATCATCATGTCTCAAAATGAAAATCTTCACTCTCCTCTCCTTTCTCTTTTTCATCTTTGCAAACTCTCAGCCTCAGTCTCAGCCTCAGCCTCAGCCTCAGCATGAGTCTCGGCCTCAGCCTCAGCCTCAGCCTCTGTATGATCAAGAACATGAAGTACTATTGAAGATAAAGAAATACTTTCAAAATCCATCATTCCTAAGTCACTGGACATCATCAAACTCTTCTCATTGTTCTTGGTCAGAAATCACTTGTACTAATGATTCTGTTACTGAACTTTCTATGATCAATACCAATATAACTCAAACATTACCTTCTTTCCTATGTGATCTCAAAAACCTCTCTTACATTGATTTTCAATATAATTACATTCCTGGTGAGTTTCCTACATCTCTTTACAATTGTTCAAAGCTTGAGTATCTTGATCTCTCACAAAACTACTTAGTTGGTAAGATTCCTGATGATATAGATAGGTTGGCTAGCTTGAGTTACCTTAGTCTTGGTGCTAACAATTTCTCTGGTGATATTCCAAGGAGTATTGGAAGGTTGAAAAAGCTAAAAAATCTTCAACTTTATCAGTGTCTTTTTAATGGTACTATTCCTGAAAATATTGGTAATTTGGGCAACCTTGAAAGGTTATATTTGTTCTCAAATAGCATGCTTCCTATGACAAAGTTTCCATCAATGTTTACCAAGTTGAAGAAATTGAGGATCTTTCATATGTATGACTCTAACTTGTTTGATGAAATGCCTGAAACAATTGGAGAAATGGTTTCCTTGGAGTATTTAGATTTATCAGGAAACTATTTGAGTGGAAAAATTCCAAATGGTTTGTTCACTTTGAGAAATCTGAGCATTCTTTATCTTTACAATAACAGCTTTTCTGGGGAGATTCCTGAAGTGGTTGAAGCATTCAACTTAACAAGCTTGGATCTTTCAGTGAATAATCTCACTGGGAAAATACCAGAAGATTTTGGAAATCTCAAAAAGCTAAACTACTTGAGTTTGTTTATGAATCAACTATCTGGGGAGGTACCAGAAAGTATTGGTAGATTGCCAGCTTTAACTGATTTTATTGTTTTTCTTAACAATTTATCAGGTACTCTTCCTTTAGATTTTGGAAGGTTTTCTAAGCTTGAAACTTTTCAGATTGCATCTAATAGTTTCACAGGAAATTTGCCAGAGAATTTGTGTTACTATGGAAGGTTAGTTGGTTTAACTGCTTATGATAATAACTTGAGTGGAAAGTTACCAGAATCTTTAGGTAGTTGTAGCAGTTTACAATATCTAAGACTTGAGAAAAATGAGTTTTCTGGTAATATTCCTAGTGGTTTATGGACATCTTTGAATCTGTCAACAATTATGATCAGTGAGAATAAGTTTACTGGTGAGCTTCCTGAAAGATTGTCTTGGAATGTTTCCATGCTCGCCTTGAGTTACAATCGGTTTTCTGGTAGAATTCCGGAAGGAGTGTCTTCTTGGAAGAATTTAGTGGTGTTTAATGCTAGTAACAATATTTTCAATGGAAGTATTCCATTGGAACTAACATCTCTTCCTCGGTTAACGACTCTTCTGCTTGATCATAACCGGCTCACCGGGCGACTTCCATCCGATATACTATCATGGAAGTCTTTAATAACACTAAATTTGAGCCACAATCAACTCTCAGGAGAAATACCAGATGAAATTAGTCAGTTACCCTCCCTTAACATATTAGACTTATCAGAAAACCAAATCTCCGGCCGAATTCCACCTTTGAGACTCACAAATCTCAATCTGTCATCCAATTTTTTCACAGGAAGGATTCCAAGTGAATTTGAAAACTCTGCATATGATACAAGCTTTTTGAACAATTCTGGTCTATGTGCTGAAACCTCAGTATTAAACCTTACCTTGTGCAATTCTGTTCCTAGAAGGATAAGAAATAACTCATCTGTGTCTATGGTTATGATCATAATCCTTGTAGTAATTGCTTCCTTACTAGCAATCTTGTCCTTACTTTTGATGCTAAGATTCTACAGAAAAAGAAAACAAGAACTTAAAAAGTCATGGAAGCTCACTTCCTTTCAGAGACTAAGTTTTACAAAAGCAAACATTGTAACATCATCAATGACAGAAGATAATATCATTGGAAGTGGTGGATTTGGCTCGGTATATCGCGTTGCGGTTGAGGATTTAGGCTATGTAGCTGTGAAAAAGATAAGGAGTAGTAGAAAGTTAGATCAGAAGCTTGTGGATTCATTTCTAGCAGAAGTTGAAATACTAAGCAATATTCGTCACAACAATATTGTAAAGCTGCTATGTTGTATCTCTAGTCATGATTCTCTACTCCTTGTTTATGAGTATCTGGAAAATCAAAGCCTTGATAGGTGGTTGCATAAGAAAAGTAGTAATATCATTGATTGGCCAAAGAGATTGAATGTAGCCATTGGAGCTGCTCAAGGTTTATGTTACATGCATCATGATTGCTCCCCACCTATTGTTCATAGAGATGTGAAAACAAGTAATATTCTTTTGGATTCTCAATTCAATGCAAAAGTTGCTGATTTTGGTCTGGCTAGGATATTGATCAAGCCAGAAGAACTTGCTACTATGTCAGCTGTGGCTGGAACATTTGGCTATATTGCTCCAGGTGAAAACAAGACACAAATACTGCTTCCGGTCCACTTTATAAGAAACAATGCAGTTTCAGGTTCATTGAATAACTGATGACCAGATAGATACATCAGTTATTCAAAGAACTTAAAACTGCATGGTTTCTTATAAAGTGGACCTGAGGGAGTATAAATTTTATGATTCCTTGTACTTTGACAAAAATTTAATCTTGATATTTTTGTCTTATACGAATTGCAGAATATGCTCAGACGATACGTGTCAATGAGAAGATAGATGTATACAGCTTTGGAGTTGTACTATTGGAACTGACAACTGGTAAAGAAGCCAATCATGGAGATGAATTCTCGTCTCTCGCAGAATGGGCGTGGCGCCACATTCAAATAGGAAGCAATATAGAAGAGCTTCTAGATGATGATGTTATGGAACCTAGTAACTTGAATGAAATGTGCAATATCTTTAAACTTGGGGTCATGTGTACTACAACATTGCCAGATAGTAGACCTTCAATGAAGGAGGTCTTGAAGATATTGCTCAACTGTAGAAATCCACAAGCCAATGCAGAGAAGATAGTTGATTTCTATGATGCTGTTCCACTTCTGAAGAGTTCAAAATGGGAAAAGCAAGTGGATTATTGATGATGATGGTAGCTAGGTAATTATCTTTTGCAGATTGTAAATGACAATTCAGCTCAGTAGTATTGAAGAGATACATGCCCTTTTTAGTCTTGTTTTTATGGCAGTGTAAAAGGTTGTTTTTCTAGGCTATCTTTGTAGTTTCTAATAAAAGATATTATTGGCCTAAAAGAATTAGTTAGTTATTATCATTATTATTATTATTATTATTATTATTATTATTATTATTATTATTATTATTATTATTATTATTATTGAACAAGTGTCACTATATTCCAATTTTGCTACTTTCTTTTATTTGTTTATTTATTTACTTTCGTACCAAACATATAAGTAGGTTGGAAAAGTTTGGGCTGAGCTAGGCTTTGCGAGGCCTGAGTCTGACCTGTATTGAAAGTGTTAGGTCTGAGCCTAAACTGTCGTAGACACATTTTCGGGTCTGGCCTAACTTTTTTGAAAGTCTGACAAAGCCTAGATGCCTATTTAAAAGTCTATTTCGCAATTTTTTACGAATGCCTACAAACTTTTGAGTGATTTATGTTTTTGTAAATAAATAGACTAAGAAGATAACAAAACCTTTTAGAAAAATATCATTATATAACAACCAACTTAAATTGTATTTGATAATAATAACTTTAAATATGTAAAAAATTGATATATGTCAATATGACTAAATGAACAGAAAATATTAACAAATTTTTAATTTATAATTTAACATAAAGTAAAAAAATTTGATATAATAATAGTAATGAAAAATAATATTTATATTTACTAAAATAAGTCGGCCTAGTAGACCTAAAAGACCTTTTTGATTGTCAATAGCTTTGTCTTTTAAGCTAAATAAGTTTTTAAAAAAGCCTTAACCCTATCTATTTACAAATATAAGCTTTCCAATGGAAGCACATCATAATAATCAAAAGAAACTCATAATTGATAACTCAAGCTTTAAAATTAAACTCTTTTGCCTTTTCAATAAGTTAATCCAAATTTATTCTCATTGAAAATTGAAAACATGTTACATTGGCAAAAACATGAGTGCTCAAAAGTTTATTATCTCTCCCTATTATTATTCCTTAATGTGGGAGAGACAAAAACTAACAAAAACAAAGCCCCTAGCAATTAGCCAAGAAGCAAAAAGATTGAAGCAACAACAATTGACTTGGTCAACCCTTCAGTTGAAAGCTCTTTTATGACCAGTAACTAAGGCTTTTCTGCTTCAATCTTTTGATCTCTTGAGTATACAAAAAAAAAATTGAAAATAGTATTACACCTCTTGGCAATGTCATTAAACGACGGCATTAGGACGACTCTTCCGCTCCCAAATATTGGGAGTGAGAAGCGGCCAGGAGGGCCGCTCCAATTCCAGAACCATCATTGGAATGCTCAATTCCAATTGTTTCAGCTGCTTCATCTCCCAACAACTCCTTTATAGTACTCTCCAAACATGTTCTGAATTTTGTGTAGTGTTCAAACAATCCACCATCTAATGCTATCACTGATTTTTGTTTCTCCCCAGCTTTTACTGTGTCTCTTCCTAATTTCCTGAGGATGCCTAATATACCGGCAGCAGCGAGACGTGCCCCTCGAGTAGCAACAATATCACAGAGTTCAACAACAATCTTCCTCGTTTTTAGTGATGTGTTATGGATCTGCGAAAAAAAGGTCACAAACATTAGATTCACCAAAGTTACCCGGCTTCTATATCTACTTCAAGAAAAACAATTAAGAAGATGCTATAAATGTGGGATTCGGATCCCGTGCAGTCGTGCATTTAGCTGATCCTGTCCGTCCAATCTTCATCGGACGACCTAGATTATAACATGATGTTTTATATCGGTTTTAAATGTTAAAAATCAAGACCGGCCGATCAAGATGAAACGGTCCAAATTTACTGAATGCATGACTCTGCAAATTTTCCAACCGCACAGGATTCAGATCCATAAATGTGCGGACCAACGAGCATATTTGTATTCGGCATGATCGATAAAGCACTCGTACCTCTAATATATCCCTCAATTTGTTTCCAACCACCTTGAGATCTGGCGATGTATCGTGATGCATAGTAGACATGTCAGGTGTCCTATACATCCCATAAAAAATAAGTGAAAGTTCCAATACAGACAAAATTAAGGATAAAAAAACATGAATAAGAATGTTTGGTTGGAATTCTGGATAAATTATCATACCTCAGAATGAAAGGAATTCTCAACTTGGGAGGAACAGTATCTCCAAAAAATTCAGCTTCTTCAGCCAGCTTCAATAACACTCTCCTTACAATGTCACCCAAATACATACCAGACATTATCTTCTCAAAAAACTGCAAATAATAGAGAAAAAGTATTGATCAGTAGCCGTTAGATCAGTACGAAGCGATCTGGGCCGTTGGATCAGAGCATGCGAGCGCTGATCTGCTCCTCCCACGGATTGGGCTGAGCGTGCGATCTTGAGTGGGTTGGGCCTTCGGCCCAGTCCAGAACAAGTATTATTATAGATGCACATTAATCATTTAAAGCAATGAATGATAGATCACATTTACCTGTTCTCCAGGGTTTAAGCTTTCCTCATCTAGAGATTTATCATATTCTGTTAGAGGAAGATACGCGGAAGGGAAATTACCCCACTCCATGTTTATAACCTATAGAATGAATAAATAATCAGCATCCTTTGGCACATGACTAATTATCTATAAAACACCGGCACAGACACAACACCAGACACGTAAACACCGGCTAAAATTTGAAGAACACGAGTAATTGAAGTGTCGGTGTCGGTGTCAGTGTCTGACACGATACATGTCGGACACCAGACACGTCTTCAAATGGAAATGTCAGTGCTAATCATTACTTGTAGAAAATAAGTATAATAGATATTCATAAGCTTCTTACCATTTCTCCTGATTTTGTTGAAAGACCATGCCACTTTGGAATTGCATTTGCATGCTCTACATATGCTGCATTTGTTCCGGTACCAAGAATTACTCCAGCAACCACGTCTGGATTGCTGTATCTCGCTTTAGCTACGGTTCCAACAGTATCATTAACCTACATCATATCATCGAGTTATGTTTTGATTCCGGTTTAAGCTACTAAGTATCCAAGAATTTTTTTAAAAAATCAAAACATTAAATCTCATTAGTCGTTGTAATTGTAAAGTAAGGTAAGTTGGACTTACTAGAGCTGCAACACGCATATCAATGCCAACTTTTTCCAACGACTTGGTTAGTTCAGCCACAACATCTTCTCCGACCTACAAACAACCAAACAGAATCCACAATGGAGTAAGTGTAACTGGTCGATGGTGTAAAACATTTATACACCGACAGCGTATAGAACTATATGAGAATTACCACATCGTCAATATTGAAACCCTTAGTCCACTTTATGAGAGTCCCGGACGCAATTGACATTTGCCTCACCGGAAACGAGAAGGTAAAACCCAATTCTCTTTGTTTGCCGGGGGGAGGATGAAACTCTTCAGGTTCGGAACTAACAAACTTTGCGAGAGACGATGCTATAAAATCAAACAATTCCTGTAATGACATAATTAACATGTTTCAGAATGTAGTAAGCATTATGCAGGCTCAATGGTTTGATAGATTTTCTTATATGACAAACTCACATGTGAAGAACCAGTCATCAAATGAGGAGGAATTGAAACTTCTTCAGCTTCCATATTGACAACACCTTTCCCTTTTCCACCTAAGTGTACACGGATCGAACGAAAGTTCGTCCCACCAAGATCCAATGCATAAAAGAGTCCTTCCTCATCCCTATAAACAATGCCACAAAGTTAAAAATACCCTAAAAAGGAATGAACCATTAAGAAAATAACAAGTTCAAATGACAAGATACTCATTTGAATTTTCTCTTTCTACCTATATTGTCTATAGATAGAGTCTTCAAAAACATAACATTAACAATCATATGCCTTAAGTGTAAATTGTTATCATCTAGTGGAACTAAAACACCTAAAAATCCAATTTTTATATCACTAACATGACCACGGTTTTAAATTGTTGTCCGTAACCGCATTCACAAACACCAAGACCAATTTTGTAGACGTATTAGAATTTCGGTTGGGCCTAACTCAATCCTAAAAAACTGGTTTGCAGAGTGAATGATGTCTCCCAGGGCCATATCGGCCATAGCACATCCGATGTGAGACTCTCTTACCGGACAACGGTAATGATAATCAGAAAAGCCAACTAGAAAATTAATTCACCAACCATATAAAACAAAAACACCAACAAGACCAATTTTTACAAGGGCAGATTAAAAACATAAAACAACAAAAAGCCTAATCTTCATGTGTGAAGCAGAAATTCATGAACTCATAAAAACAGGTAATTGAACAAATATTCCAAAAACAACAAAAACAGATATTTGAGTGATATTCATATTGATAGATATAGTATACTATTGAAATTCAAAAAAGGAAGATAAAGAGAGAAGAACAAACCCAGATGGAAGATTATCAACATAAGAGATCAACATCTTGAGTTTACTACCACCTTCAGATGCAAGACCAGCATGCATCTCAACCAACATAGCTTCAGCAACTTGTTTCAGCTTCTCAATTGGGGTCCCACAATCTTCCTTAAACTCTTTCACAATAGCTTCAACACGACTCCACTTTCCTGACCCTTTTACACGACGGTGTAAAACCACTGTCGTCGCTACAGCCAACGCCGCCGCACAAACCACCGCAGCTCCTACTGCAACTTTCCCCATTATTATTTAGAACTGAGTAACTCACCCACAGAGAGTTTTAAGAATGCCCAGATAAAAAAGACAAGAACTTTTGATTCGGTGGAGGAATTTGTAAAGTGGGTTTTGAAGGTAATGTTAATTGGAGACTCCTAAGATTCTTCTTAATCGTGCGTTCTGGTCAGAAAAAGACAGCACGTGTTATTATAAGACAATGAAAAACAGAAGAAAACAAAGAAAAAGAAGAGGAAAATCAGGTAAAATCAAAATTTGTCAAATTACTGCATAAAAATTGGAGTAATGTCTGCGTATTAAATTTGAAACATTGAATTTCAGTTATTGACTAATTTTGAATTTGAATTAGTATGAGTTTAATGGAGTAATTTGGTATCTCACCTTTTAAGGAATTTAGAATATTGTTATTGTTATTGTTGTGGGTGAATTAGTTGCCTTTTATAGTTTATGTGTTTGATGACTTTAGGTTATTTTTAGAGAGAGAAAGATAAGAGAGAGAAAGAGGTAGTATATTTTGATCTATGATATTAATTTGATATCTGGCCTCTTAAGGAATTAGTATATTTGTTTTTGATTTGGAGTTGGAATCTGTATATTTGTAATTGTTTTGTTGTTATCTTTTTATAGTTTATATCTCGGGTGACTTTAGGTTATTTTTAAACAGAGAAAGATAAGAGAGTCAAATGATAGGAGATAAAAGAGAGAAAAATAGATGAGAGTGAGGTTGTAAAAAAATATAATCCCTTTTTGCCCACTTAATCTCTCCCCATTGATACGGTGGACCTATTTATATCTCATGAGGTACACTTGCCTACATAATTTTGATTGTGAATAAAAACCTTCATTTCCTACATGATTTTGGTTTTAACCTCCTAAAGTTTAAACTTTGCACCTAGGTCACTTAGTTTATATTTTTGAGAAAATTTTCTCTTTAGTCTCTATAAGAGATTACTTATAAAACTTTAAACTCCAATTTGTCCAATGTCACAAACTTTAGGGATTGCTCAACATTTTTATATACGTTATGAGCTAAATTGGAGAGTGGATGTAAGTTTAGAGACTAGATTGATGATGACTTTCTGTTAGATAAATTTTGAGTTAAATAATCCAGTTTCTCAATTTCAAGAATCAATTGTGAATATTTAAAATAAAATAAGAAAATCATAGTGTGAACCATCAATCTTGATAATGAATATTTTCAAATCCATTGGTCTAGGGTCTTGGATTCGACACTGAATATATGTCACATTTTAGTTTTTAAGAATGAACTAATCATATACTTTTCATTATAAACCCTGCATGCTTATCACTAGTCAATGTGGGACTTCTAGGATTTTCCTAATACACCCATCGCGCGTGTGGCACCTTTTTATTTTTATTTTTGGGCTTGTAGCGTGTTTTTTTAATGGTAGGTGGCCCGATAGATCTATGATAGCTCGATACCATCTTAGAATGTGGTTTTTAGCTAACTCGACCCCATGGCACAAACCGGCCAGTAAGGTGAGGGTTGCTCTTCATTATAAACCTCTGAGCCTATCGGCTAGTACCAATGGGACTTGGATTTTCCACTAATACAGTGCAAACACCTTTTTATTTTTATTTTTGGGGACAGCGTGTCTTTTTTTTTTTTTTTTTAATGGTAGGTGGCCCAATAGATCTATGACATTTGATACCATCTTAGAATGTTAAGAAAAATACCACAAACCGGCATTGTAAGGTGAGGTTGCGCTTTTCAAGGCCTTATCACTAAAAATAGAGAAAACAATTTTATAAATTTAACTCCATTATTGATAATTAGTAAGAAAAATACGTAAAAGAAAAAATAGAAAAACAGTTTTATAAATTTAACCTTAATTAGCGTGTTCACCACTATCACAAATACACAAAGTAGATGATAATGAGTTGATGGTGATGTGCATAGAGTATTAATTAGAAAGTAAAATTGATAAAAGGTACATTAAAATAGAATATGACACATATTATGGGACAAACGAGTACATTAGATTTTAAATTTGAATTTATATTAGAAACTACTATGCATGAATATGATAGAAAAGAACATATGTAACTAAAATTAAAATTAAAGTGGCAACAGAATAGTAGATTAACAAAAAGTAAGCATGAAGTTCATAAGCATTACAGTGCTTTTTTAAGTAAAGCAGTTGAGAAGTTCATAACAGAAAAAATATTACAATAGTTAGTTGGTGTATTTGGGGTAGTTTATGGCATAATAACAAAAAGTAGTTGTAAAGTAAAGTGACTAATGTGTGACTTTCTCCGCACAACATTGTTCACAACATCATTCTGAAATTGAAAGTTTAGCTAATTCCCACGTTTGGACTTGTTGGCTTTGCATAATGATCTGTAACACATCTCAATCATGGGAGACTTCTTCGGATCATCTCATATCACGTATGTAGCACCGACATTTTTGGTTGAAGACGTATTTGGTATCTGTCACATACAGGGCCGTCCCAAACAAATTTGAGGCCCTGTGCAACCACGCGCCTACCACTCCGCTAACTGCGTGTCATTAGTTACGGCTCCGAATGTTTTATTACTATATATATTATACACAACTAGCATTTTTGGGGGCCCCAAAATTAAGACATTGGGCTTGGGCCTTGTGCGGCAGCACAGCCCGCAGGGCCCGAGGCCGGCCCTGATCACATATCATGTTGAAAACCGACACTTTAATTATTTGAACTTTTCAAATCAAAACCGATGTCTATGTGTCTATATCTGTGTCGTGTCGGGTGTTTATGTTAATTTCTATCGATGCATCATAGGTTATCACTACAAACAACTCATATCCACACAATATAAATGAAGGATAACCGATGTTCCATGCATGTGTACTTGAACTTGTAAAACATGCTACCTGAGCGGGTAAAATGCGCTACTCGACCTGCATTTACCTGACCCAGGATAGATTTAGGTTTTATAAGGTTGGGTTTAAAAATTTGAGGTAAAATTCAGGTTCATACTTTACAGCTCAAATTCGACCCTATGCGGGTTGCAGACTTTTTTGGGTCGACTAGTATAAAGTTTTTTTTTGGCACTAAGATGATTTAATAAATATTTAATGTGAAACTTTTTACATACAAAAAAATAATCAACTAGTCAAGAGTACAAGGTGTTTCAAAATTGCTGTTTAAATTTTTTCAAATTTGTTAAATTTTGGAAACCAGTTTTTTCAATATTTTATCTCTTATTTTATTTATTTTTTTCTAAAAGTATCAAAAGACTACAACTTGAATATAAACATAGATGACACATTAACACTATATATACTCATTTATAATTAGGAGATAACAATGCAAAAACTGGAATTGCAGCAAGAAACACGTTAGACAAAAATGTCAAAAGGTAAATCTCAAAAAAAAAAAAAGTCAAAAGGTATTAGATGACACTTGAAATATAATGGATAAAATATAATGGATTACACACTGCTACTTATTTAACAGAAACACAAATAAGTGCAAAAGTAACTCTATATAATTTCCTTTTATATAAGAAAATTTAGGTTTGTTGGGTTCCGGGGGCTCTCCAGGGTCAAGACAATCATTTTGGCTCTTTGAACGCTTACAGATGTACTTACAGATCACCCGTCAATAAGGTTCTCACGCCGGCAAAAGGAGTTTAACCCACGCCCTTGTGGGAATGAGCCCACTAATTTTGGCCTATTTTTATTACACTATCTCTCGTCCTCACAAACACCTCCAAATTTTAAAAAAATCCAAAACTACCCCACCTTCTACCACTTCCCACACTCCCTTCGCTCTTTCACCCTCTCACTTCGTTTTCTACAAAAAATATGTATTGTACTAAGGTATACCACACCTTAGTATAGTACCTGTTTTTTCAAATTTCTTAAATACGTGTACTGTACTAAAGTATCGAATCGATTGTGCACCTTAGTACCGTATTAGTTTTTTCAATATTTTAAAAAAAATGTATTGTACTAAGGTACTGAATTGGTACAACAATAAACTACCGTACATGTTTTTCCGTTTTGTGTAATAATATTGAATTTTAGTATCTGGTACTACACTATAGTACCGTACCCGTTGAAAGCCAGAAAAAAAAGAGACGCACGGGAAACTTTTTATTCATTAAAAGTATTTTGGTCGTTTCACACGATCAGAGGGTATTTAGTGAATAGGAGGGGAAGTGTAATAACAATGGTCCCTAATTTTTTAACTTGTAGGCTGCAGGCTATCGATTATCGAAGCCCGATTGGGGGCTAGTCCAATGTAGGTTTGGGCAAAAAAATGCGATTGTGAGCACAGGTTCAGTTTTAGCAACTCAAATCCTGCACATTTTTTAGTTTTTCAGCGTTCGAACAAAAAAAAAGATCCCCATGCTTGAGCTAACAAATCCCTCATACAACTATACAAGTTAGAGTTCAAAAGAAAAGCAAAGAATGGGTCTTTAGGGTTCCAAATTCAAAACCTCTATTCAAATTCAAGACATCCAATAACATAGGTATACATCTAGTAATATATTGTCATTGTCCATTAATGATTCATGCTTACAAAAGGGAAAACCAACATGTTTTTTTTTTGGTCCAATTAAACCAACATGTTAGTGAGGCCTCTTAGATCAAGGTGGGCCTTTGAATTTCAACTGATTAGGTCCACTCAAGTTGTGATTTGAAATGTAACCAATCATCTGATGTTAGGGGTCACCTGAATTTGGTGCATGTCATTCATCTTTAATTATGTGACATGAAAGGTTCCCCTTCTCTTACCATTTTCATTCAGTTCTAAAACAAGTTATCAAACAAATATTTATAGTTCCATCAATAGGACAAATGACATGTTTTCATTGCTGTGGGAACATTAACATCTCATATTCTATATAGTGTCAGTACCACTTGCATTTGCATCCTCGTACTACAATAAGGATAGAATTTTCACATGAATGCACTTTATAAATGCTTTTTGTTCCATATAAGAAACTTGTTCTTAGTGATTGTATTCTATTATTGGTGGGGAGTATTCACTCCTTTTGCCAGTGACTTATCTACATCAGGAAACCTGATTGGTCGCATGTATACTCTGTTTTATTGGTTTGTGTGATTTTCCCCTCTCAACAGAGTTTTTGTCACACTCAAGATATGAGCTCGGGACCTTAGGATGGGATCCGAGTCCAATTACCACTCGAAGCAACTCTAGTTGCCAGTTCAATGATACATACAGCAAAAACAAAACTACATCACCAAAAGCAACTGAGTCACAAATATTAACACTAGTTTTGTTGTTATGTTTAAGACCAGAATTTGTACACTATATATAAATATAGTTAACATCATCGAAGTTGCAACTTGGAAGAATTACTGAGATAATTCTGCAGGAGTTGGAACTACAGGGAGGAGAAAATTGGCAAAGGGTGAATCCATAATTTTATAATTACCAGTACAACCATCTTGTTGTGCTTGTGTTACTGCGAAATGTATGGCCTGTTGAACAGCAAAATTGGTTCCACTAGTTTGGGCTGCAACCTGCACATGAAAGACCAATGGAGATATGAGTTGCATTTTGGTCAAGTTTTTTTTTATTGTTGTAACCAAGTATCTCTGCGCAACCATAAAGACTAATTCCTCAAGCTGTGTAGGATCAGAATGAGCGGCAAAGCTCTTCTTCAAGAGTTTGAACGTTGCTTCATATCAAGGAATCTAAAAAGCGGCTCGTTATCTTTGAAAAGCGCGACAAAATCGATCGAGTGATTTGATTCATCGCGACAAAAACAGCCATGACAAATAATTTTAATTAATTTTATGCATTATTGTGATTAATTCACACTGCGACGACCGCAACATATAACGCAACAACCGCAACAGCCTAAATCGCAAAAGTCTTAACGCGACCGCGACCGCTATTTAGAACCTTGCTTCATATTACTATTTACTGAATAAAAGAAGTTAATCAAACCAGTTGAACAAAAGAACTTAATCAAATACTTGTCAATAATAGATACATCAATTTTTTCTTTAGATATATAAAAATATTTATGTAATCAGACTAGTTAAAAGATATACCATTGATACATTTGCAGATGTTGCAGCATTGCCACTCTTTCCATCAGATGAAACACTATTCCTGCAATGGGAATCATCATCATCATACACATGAAAATGTCAAAATAACAAAAATTCTCGCATCATCATCATCATCATCATCATGTCCTAGTCAAATGTTTGAAATAATACTAAAATAATTTCATATATATATATATATATAGCTAGTATGTCACAACTCACAAGTCACAAGTTATATGGGAATATCCTTTAATAGCTGCAATTTCAATATGAAGTTGAATAAATTTTCAATTATAATATTAGGATGCGATGTTATTAAGAGTATCTTCAAATCCCTAAGTTAGCAACAACAAAAAATAAAAAATTATGATGAGCATATATCAAGAACCCTAAGCATTTGAGTTTGTGAAAAAAGAACAAATAAGGGGCAAAATTGGAAAAGGAAGTTTACCCGATAAATGGTGGGTCTTCGATCTTGATCCTCTTGTTTGGTTCAGATGCCATGATTGAGAGATTCGTTTGGAAGCTCGAAGTAGGTGACAATGGCGAGTGTTATGGGACAGTTTGAAATTGAAAGCCCATATGGGCTCATGGGTTTAAGGTCTATAAACCCACAATACTAAAAAGATAATGAGTCAATTACTACGCACACCCCTTTTTCTAGATACACCCAAGAGCGAGATTAGGCCGGACCGATCAACATAGACATATGGCTTAACTTACGCCAGACTCTCGTTATATTCAATGTGAGAGTTGGGTTTTTTTCGAACACACTCGCTCATTAATGGGCGTGGTGCGTGGATAATAACAATGGGTAGCTCGATGAATCTTGAATTGATTTTGATACCAGTTGAGAAGTTGGGTTGTCTTAGAATGTGGTTCGGGCCTAACCCAACCCCACAAAACCAGCTTGTAAAATGAGAGTTGCCTCTTCATTATAAACCCTCTTGAGACCTTATCACTAGTCAATGTGGGACTTAAGATTTTCCCTAATACACCCCTCACACACCCAACAAGATTGGGGCTGGTGCGTGGATAATTAAATACCATCTTAGAATGTGGTTGGGCCTAACCCAACCCCACAAAACCAGCTTGTAAGGTGAGGGTTGCCTCTTCATTATAAACTCTCTTGAGACCTTATCACTAGTCAGTGTGGGACTTGGGATTTTCTCTAATACACCCCCTCACACCCAACACTATTGGGCTTGGTGCGTGGATAATAATGGTGGGTGGCCCGAATGATCTAGGATAGGCTCTGATACCATCTTAGAATGTGGTTCGGGCCTAACTCAACCCTACAAAACCGGCTTGTAAGGTGAGGGTTGCCTCTTCATTATAAACCCTCTTGAGATCTTATCACTAGTCAATGTGGGACTTGAGATTTTCCCTAATAGGTTGAGCTAACTCAACTCTATAAAACTGACTTGTAGGCCAGGCCAGACTTTTTTAGCTAAACACATAAGGTCAAAATTTCTTTAAAAGTCTATTTAGTTAAAAATATTAGACTACATACCACTACAAAAAGTCTTCTAAGCGTACTCAAGTTGATCTACCTTAGTAAATATAAATAATATTTTTAATACTATCATTATTATATTAAACTTTTGTGCTTTGTGTTAAATTATAGATTATAGATTTGGTAACCTTTTTTTTGTGTATTTCAAACAAATTTATTAAATAGAATGTCATATGAAAATAAATCTCTAATCACAAAACAAAACTAAATCTCATTAAATTATGATTAGCATATGGTACATTTACTTGAGTGGTGTATGATTTCATAAAAAAAAAAATGAAATGAACTTTTAATCAAACTTTTAGGCCTTGCCAACTTTTTAAAAAAGGTGGACGAGACCTTAAAAATTGTATATGAGTTATGGCAATCAGACTTAACATTTTCAAAACAAAACTAGACTAAGACTTTGCAATGCCTAACCCAGTCTAACCTATTGCCACCCCTAACAAAGGTGGTTGGGTTGACAATGGTAGTAAGGAAAGAGTGGGGGATTCTATGCTTGTAAAAGAGGAGGTGCATGTAGCATTATCCTAAACATTGACATTGGATGGATTGAAGATAAGTTGTTGGAGCCCAAATGAAAGATTTTAAAAGAATTTCTACTAGCACCCCTATATTTTCCAGCCGCACCCATCCCACATTAATGTTAATAAATATTCCTAATCCCTCCCAACTCACACTTCCCCCCTTATAATTATAAGTGGAACTTGGCTCATCCCTATGTCTTATTATGTAACAATGAATTTTTTAGAAACTAACATTTCTAACAATTATTAATAGTTGTTTGTTTAGGTATCCTCTGCGCGCAACTATAAAGACTAATCCTTCGAGCTGGGTAAGACAATGGGCAGCAAAGCTCTCCCTCAAGAGGTTTAACGCTGCTGGATTCGAACCCAAGAGCTTAGTTACGCTGAAAGACACCTAAACCATCTCATCCAAGCGTTGTTGGATAAAACGATCATATTTTAGCTTTAGTCAAAATTCCATCAATCACACTTCTAAAGTTAATGTAACTACCAAAATGAAATTGAATGTATGCATCCACTAACCATTATATGTCTATTTCTACCAACAACCACCTTTCGGTAGTTTAATTAGTAAAATAGAAAGGAAAAGAGAATGCACCACCTACTATTTAAGACTTCAGAGGATATTATGTTGAGTGAAAGCTAGATATTAAGATTCTGCATAAGCACTATTTGAAATATGTTACTAACATTTTGACCTTAATCTATTCTCTATGATGATTATTCATATGTAATCAGATTCTCTTTTATTCCTCGTTAGTTTTCAGCAGGTTAATCATTTAAAGTATAGGTTTGAAATCAAATTACTGATAGATTAGACACCTTTTGCTAGAATCAAAATTGTAATTCTTCTAAACTCCAAACTTTGATTTAGTGGAGCATGATAGAGTCTAGTATTTGATAAATCGCAGGTTCGAGATTTTTCTTGAGGTGGCGTAAATGTAAGTCTTTGTAAGTACTTCTTGAACCGAAAAGGTTTCCCACTTTGGACCGAGCGTTATCCCCTCATTCTAATTTTTTGTCATTAAAACTGAAATTATGCTTGATGCATATATGATTTTTAGTAGAGAAGAATTGAAAAGTAGTTATTTCTTTCTAATCATAAAGTGGGAGCCTAACCAACACCGTTGGTCCAGTAGTTTGAGCAACCCTGAGACACAAGGATTGACTTGGTGTTCTCAGATTTGATTCCCGCAGTAAGAACTCGGTGTTGGTAGTTGTGAGATTTGCTTCTAAGCCCGAGCAGATATTTGTCTTTCGTTTAAAGCGTGGTAACGCTACATGGTAGCCAACGATGGTTAAAAGAAAAACTACTATTAAGCCACAATGTTGAAGATATCATATTTAAAATCAACATCTTTCTTTGAGGATTTGGCAATCATTCTCTCACACCCCACAATTGATATCAATTTTTCTTCCTACATTAAAATTGATTATACAGAAACCAAATAATCATAGAGAGTAACTTGTATTCATATGGATTGAAAAAATGGTTGAAGATGTTGCTTATATTAGCAAGGTGCTACCATTATTGGTAGCAGAATGTGTGGACCATACTACTACTTAATGATAGTTGAAAACTATATAGATACAACAATTTGGTGAAAGTAACAGGTAAATATGAACCATAAACCTAATTGAGTAACAGTATCTGGATAATAAGTTACTGTATATGCAAGAAAAACACCAAAAGAATCTAGCCCCTCAATTTACTGTGTCTCTGATAGTTCTTTTTCAAGCTATAGTTGCTTTCACCTCTAATAATTTGATAAAGATATCTCCAATGTAGTTTTCTTCTATGCAGCACTATTAGGGAAAATCCCAAGTCCCATATTGACTAGTGATAAGGTCTCTAGAGGGTTTATAATGAAGATGCAACTCTCACCTTACAAGCCGGTTTTGTGGGGTTGAGTTAGGCCTAAAACCACATTCTAAGATGGTATCAGAGCCTATCCTAGATCTATTGGGCCACCTACCATTAAAAAAAACACACTACAAGCCCAAAACAATAAAAAGGTATTGTGCGTGAGGGGGTGTATTAGGGAAAATCCCAAGTCCCATATTGACTAGTGATAAGGTCTCTAGAGAGTTTATAATGAAGAGGCAACTCTCACCTTACAAGTCGGTTTTGTGGGGTTGAGTTAGGCCTAAAACCACATTCTAAGACGGACACCTGACACGATATAGGTACAGACATGCAGACACTAGTTTAAATTTGAAAAATATAGTGTCAATGTCCGACACAATAGTGTTGGATACCAGAAAGCAGTGTTTTCAGAACCGGGCCAAACCGGACGGTTCAACTGGTTGGGTTAGGAACCGGGCAGTCTGGCGGTTGGTTGAGCCCCAATTGAACCAAAGTCTAGTTGAACCGCCCATAACCGGGGGGCCATGGATTGAACCACAGTTCAACCGCTTTGAGCCGCTAATTAACCCGGGTTGAACTGCCTGAAATGTATTTTTTGATTTTTGTATTTACTTTTTCTCCGAAATTTAATACTTTTTCTATTTTTTATTTAACTATTACTCATACGGTGCAACTATTGAACCATGACCCGGAGGTCTCATCGGTTCAATCTCCTCCTAACCCATCTGGTTTTAAAAAAATTACTAAATAAGTCTTCAACCGAAAGTGTGGGTGCTACAAAGGTTTTAATGAAATAAGGTTGTGAAGCATGCAAAATTTGACCCAAGTTAAGGTCACAAATAGATGGGAATCACTCATTAAAGCAAAAAGGAAAACTAAACTTTGACTTATGAACATGTTCCTTTAATTTCTTTTGTAATGACCCATTCAATCTGAGATATTCTAAACCTTTGTACATAATATTGTAGGACAACTATAATTATGTCTAGAAAAATTGCAAATATGATCCCCAAAATCCAACGGTATCTAACTATAATCATTCCCATATTGCATTTTGGGTTGAATTTCAACACAAGATAATATTTGTAATGCTCCATTTATAATAATGAGTGGTGCTGACTTGAATCTTTATATTAGTTGAGCATTAAAAGGTTGAGAATTTATTGATGCTTCATCATGGGATATTAAAAGGTTTGTAGTTTGCAGGACCACTATTTAATATGTGGGGTAGAGAGAGAAATCTCTACTAAGTTTAAGGAATCCATGATGCTTTTATCATTTATGTTTACCAGAAGTAGGATATTGGATCTAATAAAACATTAAACCTCATTTAAGCAATACCACATGGGATCCACTGTTACATTTTCTGTCTTTTCTTGGGAGGTAGGGCATATGATCTGGTAGGAAGTTAAACTAACCACTATTAACTCTCAATAATACCAATGCAATGGTAGATAGATGTGTCCCCTAAGTGTCAAATTTGGCCCATCCAAATGGGCTGACCCGGTGATCCAGTGTTTTGAATACGTTGGTTGGCCTACTCGTCTGGTGTTTTGGGCTGGATTACGAAAAACATAGTTCAATAGATAATTTGACTGACTCAAACCACCGACTTTTGTATTTTGGCCAGTTGGGCTGGCCGATTTGACAGCTCTACCCTTAAGTACAATATCTTTTGGGGTCTAATCATAAGGCAGTGTCTAGGAAAGAGCATATGTTTGAAGAGGTTAACCCTTGATGTAAATTTTGTCCAAACCAAATGGGTTAGCCCGATAGCTCAGTATTTCGGGCTAGGCTAGCTGGCCTACTGACCTAGTGTTTTGGGTTTGACTACAAAAAACATAGCTCAGTAGATAACTGAATTGTTAGAGCTTGAGCCGCTTTGTATTTTAGCCAGTTGGGCTAGGTTTGCCTATTTGACAGCTCTACCCTTAAGTATAATATTTTTTTTTGGGGTCTGATCCTAAGATCGTTTAGGAAAGAGCATATGTTATTTAGAAGCGGTCAACTCTTTAAATGAATATTGATATCTCAATGTTTGTGTCTCTAGTAAGTTATAGTCGACTATATATGTCACCAAAAAATGATTGGTAAAATTGATAAATGCTTATTGGTTGAAATGGAACAAATACAAAGGAGTGAAGACATGTTAGTTAGTTTATGGGTAGTATAGAAAAGCACATAAGTGTACATATATGGAGTGACAAGCCAAAGAGCTTTGAAGCTAGCTTTAGTAAAAACGGCTCAATGAGTTGAAGCTTTTTCTAACTAAGCTGAGAAAACTAAAGGAAGTACATCAAGCTTTTGATTTTAGACAAGAATGTCTCATGGCCATGTGCTTCTATGCATCCCACGTGGGATATGACATGCGTGTGGGTCTCTATAACTCTAAGTAGTTTGTTCTCTTCTTTTTCTTTGACAATTTTAGTAACATACAACACATTCATAATAATAACATACATTACTTCCAAGTAAGGAACTAATGGAAAATCAGCCTTACACACAAAGTAGTAAGAAAAGAGGATCCAATTAATCTTAAAAGTAAAAGTACTTGTTGCATATGTATACTAATTGCAAGTTGAGCTGGTGTAATAGTATTACAACACCCTTTATTTTATTCTTATTCTTTGGCAAGGTTTTAATTTTACAGACACATTCTGATTCTTGATATTGCAAAGACTCACGGTTAATGAAGTACCGACACAGACACAAATATAGACACCAGACATGATTTGTACCTGAACGTCCAAAGAGTGGAGCAGTTTAGGCGTAAGGTCGTCTGGTTGATTGTCTGGGATGAGTAGGTCGTGCGCAATACCTGCAAAGGCACTCCAACGCCCAAGTCAGTGGGATAGAGTAAAAAGCAGGAATGCCATATGGGTCAGAAAAAGTGTACCTTGTCGGTGGTGGTGGACCCGTATATATAGTACTAGGCGATGATTCGTGATCGTTGGATCGCTTGGGTCGATCCAGGCCGTTGATCAAGCGCATCCGAGAGCTAATCGTCTAGTACCGATGTGCCTTGCTGGTTTAGGCCAGCCATGTCCATTTTTAGTGGATTGGACCGCTGGCCCAGTTCGGAACAAGACATGACATTGACACTTATAGTAGACATCAATTTTAATTTGAAAAATAGAAGTAATTGAAGTGTCGGCGTCTAACACGACACATGTCAGACACCATACACGTCTTCAATCTGAGGTGTCGATGCTACATAGCTCACTATTAATTCAGTCAATGCGGCCTTAGCCGCACTTAATTACATTACAGTTGTAGAAACATCAAAAACTTTGATGTCGCGACCCAAATCGCAATCACAAACCTTTGAGGATATATATTTCTTTGAGGATATATTTCTAAGATCCTCTTTCACATTGGATGAGCTGTGAGTGTTATGAAAAAAGCTGGCTGCTGAGACATTCTCACATAGATCACGTGCCATTTTTTTTCCATTTTTGGATTGCCTTTCCTTTTCTAGAATTATTTTGACATTAACTAATGACAGTATATATAATCTGCATTAATCTAGATATAGATTTGATTTTCAATGACACTATTATCACAACTGTCTATGTGCAAATATTCTTTTTCACTAATGAATTATAATCAATTATTCAACTTTTCCTCTTCTTTTGATGGAAAAAGATAAATCAACATCCTTGTGTAGCTGTTAATTGAGACTTTTTGATTCTCATTAAGTTGGTGTACACTGTGTTATTTTCAACTATTCATACACCTTTTTAATTGAGCTTTTGAAAGCTAAGTCTTAAAAGTCATTTAATAAAATGGAAAAGGAGATCCGAGGATCAAAGTTCTTGCTAGGGTGATGCCAAGTGTACCATTATAGATACATATATATATATATATATATATATATATATATATATATATATATATATATATATATATATATATATATATATATTATTGAATTGAATTGAATTGCACAGCCGGACTAGAAATGGCAAAAGAAAAAGAAAGAGTTTTTAAGGCCATGCTGAGATACATTAAATGATGTCAAATTTATAGTCGGTATATGGCCAACCTCAACGAACTAAAATTTGAAGTCAATTCAAAGGTATGTAAAATAATTATCAATGTTATCTATTTCCAAATAATGCAACTTCAAATCCATACATTACCGTTGAGAGAAGAAAAATACTTTCTAGTAGTCTCTTTAGTACTGACACTTCAAGTTGAAGATGTATCTAGTGTCCGACACGAATACCAACACTGATAGTAAAACTTCAATTACTTGTATTCTTCAAATTATTATCGGTGTCTACGTGTCTTTGTCAGTATTGTGTCTGGTGTCCGTGTCTGTATCGATGTTTCATAAGTAGTAGTAGTAGTATTATTATTATTATTTGATATATAGCTCTCCACTAGAGTGTTGTGTAGTATTATTATTATTATTTGATATATAGCTCTCCACTAGAGCGGTGTGTTGTATGCATGTGTGTGTATAGACTTGCATGAGCATATATATAAGAAAAGCAAGTGTGGGAAGAAGATAAAATATAAAATGCCATAATATTTATGATCGATCAGTTGATCTCATGTTTCAATCAGTGTTGCTGGAAATTCATGATCTGGCCATGATCATATATAGGGATATTAACTTACATACCATTATTTATCTTTACATTACATATTTGTAACATATATGTATGTATGTATAAATTCTAATTTTCATGTGAAGTAACAAAGCAAGTTGGTAGATATTTCAGACTAGGCCCAATCTAGCCTTGGCTCTGGCCCACTTACTAGAATCAAAGGCGGGATCGACATCAACGGTCTGGATCGTCTCGGTCTCATCCAACAGTTATGCCTCCACATCCGCGTCTATAAATAGGCGTTCATCCTCTCCAATCAGGTACGTTTTCATTCATTTCTCACCTCTCACTTCTGTTTGTTGACTTAAACATTCAAAATGCTTGTAAGTATTGACGACTCTAACCTTGGAGGACCAACTCAACCTCAGACGCCGTCGACCTCAAGCAAGCCACAACTCACTTGACCTTGAACCGGACCCGACTACCGACCCATGTACGAAGAGTAGAAGATGAATTTGATGATATTCCTATGGTGAAATGAGGAGTCAGAAAAGGTAGAGATCAACAATAAACTATTAAGAATAAGACTACAAGTACAAAAGCAGAAGTTGTAATCTTACTAGACTACTCATTAATACATGTGCCTCCATGATCAAGTGGCTATGAATTGCTCATCAATCAAGAAAGATGCCCAACTATATGAATTCTGAAAGCAGGGTCCCACACCTCACTCACTGCCCAATAAAAATGAGTTTGTTCCCTAAACTCAAACCCTCAAGCTTCTACCCGTTTAACATCTGCTATTCTCCTTGTTTTAAATTACTATATAGCCGCATCAACATGTGATCACCAGCGGATCGATGATTAAAAAATAGAGTGTTCTTTCAATTATACTGAGGTAAGATGTATTACCACCAAGATAAAATGTTTGGAGTGTATAACTACTAAGGCAGTATGTTTGGGTGTTCCCAAAAATATGGGAAACACCTCTTGAATCCGCCTCTGATCATCAGCTAGCTATATACATGTGTTTGGTGGATCCGGTTTGTGGTTTGTGAGTTTGTGTGCAGTTGAAACTGCGAGTAGTCCCCGACAAGCTTGAAGTCGTTTAATTAAGATCGGATGGTCAAGATTTTATATTAAGCAAAAATAAAAAACTATTCTTAAAATCTAGACTTTTTAATCTTAATTGGACGACTCCGAGCTTACTAACTGCATGAGTGCATACTATTCTGGGTACATGCAATACCAATTGCACCTAATCCAATTTCGTGTTTGGTTTTGCATCCTAATCTTCAAACTCGCATCCAAACATGGTTCTGCTATGATTTTGTAGAAGCTAAAAATCAAACTTCCGTGTCAACATCTTCATTTTGAGAGGAGCCGCCCCTATACATGAGTTTAAAATTGAGAATCAACATCTTCATGTCGCTGAAATTGTCAATACAACCAAATTGATAACTTTTTCTAGGAAGAGTTATTTTTTCCACTTTCACGATTCCACATATAAAATAGACAACTTCATGAAGAAGTTGGCATAAGCTAGTATCTAACCAAACTTAGTTTGACATGCAAAAAGCAGAGAAGGAATAATTTTAGAAAAAGGGTTTTTGAGGAAAAAAAATGGAAGAAGCAAAAATTTATAAATTGGATAAATAAAATTGGGAGGCACAAGTGGTTAAATAGTTTATGTGGCATTATTTATGTGGTGTGTGGTTGGGAAGGGTGTAGAAGGAAGGGATTTTTGGGGAGTGGGAGAATGAAGTTAATGAATGAGGCACAACACAACAACACTGCATTATATGTACACAGAGGTGATCCCCTTATTATGGTAGAAAACAAAAAGAAGATGTGGTGCCTCCTAAGTGTGAGACTGTTATTGCTGTCAGATGAAGGGTTGTGGTGTGGGGGATCATTGCATATTATTTTTGCATCACATTCCCTAGCAATATCAAAGATAAAAATAATATATCACCACTTTTTATATATATCTTCTTCTTTAGTATTGCTGGATTTAAGATATATTTGGATTCGCTCATGGAATACTTTTATTTGAGGTTATCTACTATAAATATGACTTAAGACCTATCTAGTAAGGTGTTTTCAGCTTATTTCTACGATCTATTTAAGATAATTTATCAAATCAAATTACAATTTATTAGAATTTCCTCTTTGATTATGGAAATAGTTTATATTGGGGAGTCCAGGGGAGCACCCAGTCTCAACTAATGGATTACATCCAACCACTGAGTAAGGTTATTGTGGCTTTCGAACAAAGATTTTGGTACACCATAACGTTTAAAAGAGTTTTGCTCCTTTAATGTAATTGGTTTTTCTTGACAACTGCTTTTGGATAGAATTCTGACTCAAACAAACTTGCTAAAGAGAAGTATCATTATCGGTCTTGGCTTCTATGTTCATCCTTTACGTCTTCACCAGAAGTCAATTTTAGACATTTTCATAAGATATGCCTTTTCCTTGAGGGTGTGGTAAGCCGTTGTTGGTTTGTTGAGATGTGATTTTGACATGCCTCCTTCCCTCTTCACTCTCTTCTCCCTATTTTCTGGATTGAGGGGACTCGCATCGTCGGGAGTAAAAGACTCTTGTTTGACACACTATTATGTGGGTCATTTGGAACCTTTGGAATGCTTTCATATACTCAAAAAGGGTACTTGATATAGGGTGTGCTATTGATTGTATTAGGCACCTATTTTGGAGGTGGTTCTTAGCATGAGAATATTCGTCATTGTTTCTATTATGAGTGACATGTAGATCTCTTCTATCTATATAGTGTTGTATGCAGTGGCGGATCAAGATGTGTTTTAGGGGGTTTTGTGAAAAAATAAAATTAACACCAATACCTTATGAAAAAATGTTTTTGTAACCCTTGAAAAATAGCTTTTGCACCCAAGTCCTTAATTTTGCACCAAAGTTCTTGGTTTTGCACCACTCTAATGCTATTTAGAATCTGTATTTTGTGAATATGTTGGTTCTCTTACTGCTATTTAACTTGTACTTAGGAACTTGTTAGTGCTATTTAATTTGTTAAGTCTACTGCAACACAAGTTCTGAATCTATAAAACTCTTTTTTAGCGATGTGTGTTTGAAAAATTTTGTACCCCAGGGTCCTGGATCCGCCCTGGTTGTATGTCTTGACCGTAGTTTGTTAGGTCGGTGGTGTTGGTTTGTCCACACATCATCTCACTTTGGCATTCTCCTATTTTGTTTGGCTGGGTTAAAGCATTCTGTTAGGACATTAACCAATAAAAGAAGTAATAATAGAAACGAAAATGAAAATCGAGACACGAAATTGGTCACGTAGTTTAGTCAATCTTTGTCTACGTCTGTGATTACAAAACAACTATAGTTCTTTCTTAGTGCTCGAATGAATTAAGATTTCAGTATTAAAATAGGTATTTATAATACCCCGTAAATCGTATTGTGGAAGTGTTAATGCCCCTCGCACCCCAAAACAGATTAGGGCAAAAAGGCCACATGGGTTGGGGTAAAAGCCGCTTCATTTTGCTATATATGCTCGGCTCCTTCACCCCCAACCCCATTGATTATGCATATGAGTCATCCTCAACATATTCCTAATAGTCCCATCAATATATTTTATCATTCAAAAAATAAATCCAACAACTAAAGATAGATAGAAATTAGAAAAAGAAGATTAAGCAAAAATGCCAAGTAGTACAAACATGGGCAATTGTTTGTTGATGATGAATTGATGATGAATTGATATGCATGTTTCCTTCCAACCATCCGTTTGTGAAAACGGGAGCTTATTGTACAGTTGTGGTACTCATACGTCCGTTAATTGCGCACACATCCATGTGGAGACCACATCACATTACTCTAATGCACCTTCCCCTCTCTCTCTCTCTTGTTCATCTAATCATGTCTATGATGTTGATATTTGATACTCACTCCTATTATCTAATCTCATTATTTAATTTATTGTTTCCCTCTTGCGGGCAAAACTCAAACTACTTGCAGATAGTAGCGAATTCAAGACTCGGGATCAGAGGTTCAAATTTTTTAAACACATGAGAGAGAGAAATATGAGCGAGTGAATAGTTGAGTTTTAGGTGCAGTTAAGTACAAATTTAGGAACATTAGTACAATTTTAAAATTTCAATGAGTTTTAAAAAAATTATATAAAGAGCTAACTAGAAAAAAAAAATTAAAGGGATTCAAGTGAACCTCTTCAGACTAATCCACCACTAATGGTAGTCCCATGATTTTTTTTTTTTTTTGATATAAAGAGGGTCGAAGTCCGAAAAGAAAAAACTACACAAAAACTAATTTAGTAGTAGAAATTCCACTAACATCAACAACAAGTCAACAACCAAATGCCGAACTTCAGTATGAACTCTATCATGAACAATATACTCCACCTCCAGATGAATTTGACTCCATGATAATAACAACACCCCCACAAGGAATTGAAGGCTTTATTTTTATGATTACCACTACACTACAAAGTGATGTGGCTGAAATTCAAACAAGTGACAAAATAATGACGTGAAAATAATGAGTTTGGGGGAATAATCCAAATTAAACAAACACAATTGGAGTGTTTGGGACGTTAATTGAAAAACCAAACCAAAAACATGTGAGAGAGAGTAAAGAAAACTCCTCTCCCAATTTAGTTTGTTGTTGCTTTTGCTGACGGTTTTTGGGGTCCACGAAATCCAAATTGAATCACCAAAACAAGAAACCAAAGCAAATCCTTCTTCCATTTTCTCACTCTCATCTATCTCATCATCCTCATTTTTTTAGTTACGAAAAATTTAGGTGAGTTGGGTTCCGGAGGTTAACCAGTGCAGTCTCAAGACTCTTTGAGAACTTATCGATGTACTTTATATACAAATCACTTACCAAAGAAGTCCTCACATCGACAGCGGGAGTTGAACCCACGACCTTGTGGGGCATGAGTCAACTCCTTACCAACTGAATCAATCTTTATCGGCATCTCATCATCCTCATTTCTCACTTGTAAAGGGTCTTTTTAATGTAAAATTTTAAAAGAAATTAGAATAATGTATATAGCCTAAAAAGTAAATAATTTAATTTATATACACAATAGGTATATAAGTCTTTTACACAACATAAAAAAATTGGTCAATTGATAACTACCAATTAGTCGATTGGTATCCAAATGTCATTTCCCTTTTGCTCACGAGAATGTAGTTTCTTTTATACCAAAAGAATGTAGTTCCTTAAAAATCAAAGAAATAAAACCTTTTATTGTCTACTCTCTACTCTTGGTCTAAGCCTAATTCAACAGACAAGCCTGGGTCGAACCAAACAGCAACTGCAGTTGCACTGAGGAATCGAATCTATATTGTTTCAAACCTCCATGTGTGCTTTGAAGGTTAGGTCTAGCTTTGAACCTGACTTGTTGTTGGGCCATTTATCTGTATGTGGTTCCTTGGTAGCTTGGACTTGAGCTTATTTGGTCAGCCTTCTCTGATTGTAATGGTTTGGGGCTTGCCCGGTTATCAATATAAATCATGCAATTTTGACCAAAAAAACTCCACTCGTGTTTGGCTATCTCGTTCTTTAGTATTGTGTACTACTACTTTACCACACTAACTAGGAGTATACTCGTACATACGCACGAGTGTTTTCGCGTTATTTTTATTAATGAATTTAGACATAATTTAATTAGTCTAAACATTACTCCCTGAAAATCAAAACTAATTTAAAATAGATAAACAAAATGTTTCAAATTGTAATTGAGTTAGTCCGAACACTACCTCGTGAACATTTACCAGCAATATGTAATTTTTCCCGTAGAGATTAGAAAACCTAATTTTATTAAATTTCAAATTTTCCAAGTTGAGATTAAATAAAACTTATTGATAGAGAAAATGAATATATTAATATGAAATTAAAGTATATATATTGTGAAAAATAGAAAAATGAGACAGAGTTAGAGGAAGAAAGATATTTATTTAATAGAAGGGTAGTTTGATATTTTTGGTAGTGGTGTTTTGATAAAAGATATAGTTGATAGTTGATAATCTCATATCTTTTTAATTGATTTTAAATTTATGGTAATAAATGTGAGTCACAAAAAGCGGAATGATAAAATGTAAAACGGAGGGTCACCTGATGTTTATTTCATATATTTGTTGAGACTAATATTTTAACCGTGTATTTATTATAATTATCTATGAAATTATTAACACGTTAAAAGTTGCAAAATATAATAAAAGAAAGAGGGAAAACTCCACAAAAGACAATATTTAAAATGTATTAAAATAGTTGTGTTGCAAAAAGTTTTTAAAAAAAGTCGGTATGATCTTATAATATTAATAATAGAGTAAAAATGAGGAAAAAAGAAAATGAGATGTAATAATAGTTGTATCTTTCTATAATAGTGGCGCTCCCATTGGCGCTTTCACATTGGCGCCCGTTGGCTCTTTTCGTGAGTCGCATTGTTGGTATGTGTTTGGTTCTTCTTTGTCGTTGCCGACGCTCACTTTGGCGCTTCGTTAGCGCTTCCATTGGCACTCCGTTGATGTTATGTCGTTCTTTGCTTGGTGCGCTCACGAAAAAAAGTGGATGGATTTAATTATTGATTTTTTTAGGAAAAACAATTTTTGAATTTTTGCTAGCGGTATCGCTTATTTTGATATCGGTAGTGATCAAATTAATTGAGTTTAGTATTTTAGAGTAGATTAAAGTAAATAATAAATTTTAAATGAGTTAATATTAATTTTATTAAGTTTATTTAATTACTGATTTTGTAGAATAAATAAATTTAAAAATAAAGTGTTGTTTTTTCAAAAAAATTGACTGCGCTCGTTAGTGCGGAAGGCGGCACAGAACTTTTGTTGCGTTTTGGTGCTCCCGTTTGCACTTTTGCGGCTTCCGTTGGCACTTTCGTTGATATTGTCGTTGCTACTCCCATGTGGCTCACGAAAAAAGTGGATGAAATTTAATTATTAATTTTTTAGAAAAAATTATTTTAGAATTTTTGCAAGCGGTATCGCTTTTTTTGACAAATGGTAGTGGTTAAATAATTGGGTTTAGTAGTTTGAGTAGATTATAGTAAATAGTAAATTCTATATAATTTAATATTAACAAAAAATTAATTTTCTAAAAAAAAATGTGTAGTGAGTATTTGATTATGTTGATAGTAAAGAAAAGTGAAAAAAGTGAGAGAGATGAAAGAGAAGAATAGGTTTTAAAGTGAAATAAAAATATTAAAATATGATATAAGAGTAAGACTCACTAATGATAAAAATGAGTGAGAGAAAAAAGTGAAAGAGATAATATAGTAATTTTGGTGGTGGATTGATGATATATATTTATATATATTTATAGTAGAAGTAGATTTATGCCTAATACATAGCCTTCATTATCATTTACAATAAACAATCTTTGAGTAAGAAGAAAAATTAGGCATATGTAGGAGGAGTACATTACTTCAAACTTGCTGTTCATTCTATCTATCTATCTATCACCAACTCCTAATTTCTGGCGTCAAAGTCAAACATAATTTGATGTATGATAAGAAAGCAATAAAAGCGTTATGAATAGCGGGCAAAATTTGAGAATTTTTTTTTTACTCGCGAAATAAAATGAAAGAAGTCTCATTAAAACTTTCTAATATTAAAATATCAAGAAGCAAAAAAAAAAAAAAAAAAAGAAGACAGAAGAGAAGACAGATATTAGAGTATAATTTATATTCACAACATGTGTATACATGTTTTACACTATTTATCAATGATAGTTCAACACGTCATTAAAAAGAGGTTACTCAATTGTTAACTATCTGATGTGAAATCCTTACCATGTGTAGTGATTGGTGGATAGTGTAATAAGTTTTTAAAAAAATGTGTATACTAATTAAACTCCAGATATTATCTTTGAAGATATATATATATATATATATATATATATATATATATATATATATATATATATATATATATATGTACTTAATAGTATAATTTGGCAAAATTTGAGGAATTAATATAAAATGAAATGAAGAAAAGAGGAGAGAAAACATAAACTAGTGTTTGACCCGGAAGAGTTTATTGTGGCTGGGTGTTAAAGAGGTTTTCGTTTTCTCTTTTACGTTTAATCAACTAAAACCATAGTACAAGACGCAAAACGTATTTTATGTTAATGGATTAAACAAAACATTCCTCCTGGTTTGGTTTCGATCATTCATTCATTCATTGCATGTTGAAGTCAAATGCTGATATATGAACGGAATTGCTCCTTATTGATCAGTCATGCGGTACTTAAATAAATCCTTATTTACAAAAGCAATTAATTATATAAGTTTTTGTTACTACTAGTTACCACTAATTTGAAAGTCACAGTTACCTAAGTAGGAATAGAATGAATGCAGTATATAAAGGAGAAAAGCACACAAGCTTATTTATTTTATTTTATTTATTAAAATAAAAAAGTAACGAAAAACACGTAATTTAAACAAGAAAAAGCACGCTTTCAATTCAATTCCTCTATTTATACACGTCTAGTCCTCGTTCCTTCTCACACAACCTCAGCAATTTGTTTAGCCTATCTATTTATCTATCCACTGTTTTCTCTCTCTCTCTCTCTCTCTCTCTCTGTCTCCATCCCCATAAAAAAAAACAGAGTGCTCTTTACGAGAGTATCTCTCATCTCTCTACATTCCCAATTTTACACAAACACACTCACTTTACACCACTGCATTCAACATCAACAACAAAAACAACAACATCATGTGCGAAACAAAGAACATTAGTACTAAAACAAACGACATGGAAAAGAAAGGAGAGTTGTTGAAAGATTGTACAATGTGGGAACATGAGATTGAGAATGAAAGAGAAATGATAATCAGCGAAACAAAATCCCTCTTAGCAGTAGCGTTACCAACAGCATTAACAGCACTTATATTCTACGCGCGTTCCATCATATCTATGATATTCCTCGGTAAACTTGGTGACGTGGAACTCGCAGCAGGTTCACTAGCAATAGCTTTCGCTAACATAACCGGTTATTCAGTTCTCTCCGGTTTATCCTTAGGAATGGAACCTCTTTGTTCTCAAGCCTTCGGTGCTAACCGTCCGAAACTTCTCTCACTCACACTTCAAAAATGTATCATATTCCTCTTATCATGTTCTCTTCCCATTTCGATCCTATGGCTAGGAATGTCTAGAATCTTCTTAGCGTTACATCAAGAAGAAAGCATCACACGGCTGTCACAGACTTACCTTCTTTTCCTTCTTCCTGATCTTATAACTAACTCTTTTCTCCATCCAATTAGAATCTACCTTCGTGCTCAAAGCGTCACCCACCCTGTTACATTAGCATCGTTAGTTGGAACTTTTTTACATTTACCTTTTAACTTTTTACTATCTAAAAAAGGAATCGCTGGTATCGCTGCTGCTTCTGCAGCTTCGAATTTCACCGTTCTAGTTGTTTTGGTTGCTTATGTTTGGATAAGTGGGATCCATCGTGCCACGTGGATTAAGCCGAGCCGTGATTGTTTAACCGGCTGGGAGTCGTTGATTCGTTACGCCGCGCCGAGCTGCGTTTCTGTTTGTTTAGAATGGTGGTGGTATGAGATTGTGATTGTGTTATGTGGTTTTCTTGTGGACCCTACTGCCACCGTGGCATCTATGGGGATACTCATTCAAACGACGTCGTTGATCTACGTTTTTCCTTCTTCGCTTGGTTTCGCTGTTTCATCGCGGGTTGGGAATGAGCTTGGTGCTAATCGTCCTTTACGTGCGAGGATGTGTGCGGTTGTGGCGGTTTTTTTTGCTGTAGTGATTGGATTCTCTGCGGTTGTTTTTGCTTTAGTTATGAGACGGCGGTGGGGGAAGATGTTTACCGGAGATGAAGAGATTCTACGGTTGACGGCGGCGGCGTTGCCGATTCTTGGATTGTGTGAGCTTGGGAATTGTCCGCAGACGGTGGCGTGTGGTGTTGTGAGGGGGACGGCACGGCCGAATGTGGCGGCGAATGTGAATTTAAGTGCGTTTTATATGGTGGGAATGCCTGTGGCGGTTGGACTTGCGTTTTGGCTCGATTTTGGGTTTTGTGGGCTTTGGTTGGGCCTTTTGTCGGCCCAAGTTTGTTGCGCGGGCCTTATGTTGTACATCATTGGGACCACTGATTGGGAGCATCAGGCTTGCAGAGCCCAGTTATTGACGTCCGTTAATGACGCCGGGAATGGATCGGACGGCCTGAAACAGCCATTGATTGGTGCTGTGGAAAGCACTTGACTTGATGTTATTAACTAATTTGAAATATTCTGATTTTTTTTGTTATTTTTATATCGAAAGTAAAATGTGAATTACCATTATATTTTTTTCACCTTTGTTTTTTTTAACGACATTGGTGGACAAAGGTTGTGATGGTTTTTTTCTTCACAAACAAAGCTTGTGATGGTTCTCTAACTAGTTTTTCTTCATTTTTTATTGAGGTTCTCTCGTTTTTTCTATGTAAAATAGATTTTTGAAAGAATTTAATTCAACTTCCAAAATTAATCTTTTATTATGAATTATAACCTTATATTTATAAAAGTAGTTTATCACGCGGGTGCTTCTAAGGTGAGGGATCAAACTACGTCCATAGGATATAATATAACATTTCATCAATAATTGAGATTTAATACTAGTTGATTCAATCTTAACCGCTCATTTTACACAATACCTTACGATCATTTTTAGTGGTTCATTGATGATGGACTTAGTTTCATCCATCACCCTAGAAGCACCCTTATTACACACATGTAAACTATTTTTGGGTCTCTTCTAGTTCAACTCAAGGGATATGTCTCTGGAGTTGCGCACTGAGAATATTCAGTTAAAAAAAACTATTTTCAACTCTTGCGTTCAATTTGTTAATAAAAAAAACTCTCAAGTTCGATTTGGTCGGATTTCCCTTTTTTATTTGTTGGCTGAGTCGACAAAGTAAGCTCCATAAAAAAGATTTCATATTTGTGATTCGGCTGGATATTTTTGTAGTTACCACGTTCAACTCAAGATCACGATTTTGCGTGTCAGAGTTTATAGTTGGTATTTGTTACGAGTGCTATCATGAGAGAGAGAGAGACGAGAAGATCCAGATCCAATGACATTAGGACGATACTGTTGCATATTTATCCATGTCTCATAAACAACATGAAAGGCTTGAGGAGGATTAATTAGGAACTTAATACTTATCAACAATCGTCATCCACTACAAGAAAAGCTTGTTTTAGCCACCAGCAATTGCCACGGAGCTTATTCCGTCAGTAATTTGCCACGGATTTGCGACGGCATGTGTAAAAAGTAAGAGTGCGAAATTTCTCGCTGGTATTTGCCACGGACTTGTGAAAGGACAGAAATTTGCGACGGAGATGCCGTGGCAAGTCCGTGGCAACCGATTGATCAAAATTTCTATTTGTCTCTCTCACGAACCCAAAACCATATCTTTCTTTCTTTCTCCTTCGCTCTCCCTAGAATCTCCGTCTCTAGGTTTTTTGTCACTGCACTTTACAAGATTATTCTTCTCTACCTCTAGTCTATTCTACTCTAGTCTCCAGGGGTTTATCACTCTTCATTTTTCTTCTTCATCTTCTTGTTCCTCCATGGCCGCCGAGAAACTCAGAGATTTGAGATGTTCTCTTTCTCGATCTTTGCTGCGTTGCCTTCTATGGCACCGTCCCTTGCTCGTTCTTCTTCCTCATTTTCCTTCTTAATCATTTCGTTTCGTTTTGATTTTTTTGCAAAGACTGTGATTTAGGGTTTGTGGGATTTGGGAATTGGGAGGCTGAATCTTTGTTTGAGAGCGAAGCATCGGTTTAGGGTTTGCAAATTTTGAATTGGGAACCGAATTTTTGCAAAGACAAATGAGATAGGGTTTGCAAATTTTGAATTGGGAACCGAATTTTTGCAAAGACAAACAAATTTTGAATTGGGAACCATAAGGTATGTGTTGTTTTTATTCCTCTAATTTCTTTTCCTCCTTTGGTTAAGATTAAACCCTCAATTTAGTCCCTAAACTATAGATTTGTATTAAATAGTCCATATATTTGATCTCTGTCTATCAATTTAGTCCCTAATTTAGTCGCTTAAGAGTTGAATTGCATGAAGATTAACTTTATGGCTTTTCATAGTTTATCTACTAAATAGTAGGGAGTGATACTTTAGGGACTAAATTGAGTGTTTATACAATAGATTTGTTTTGTTTTATGTCATTAAGATTGGTTAATTTTGAAGCTTTTTCTTACTAATTCAATTTTATATGAGCGGTTTCACAGAGAGCAGTCAAGGAGTGAAATTCAGTAGTGGCGAGGCTACTCGGTACACACACTAAAAGTGTATGCATCCACCTTATATTTCAGTTTTTTGTTTTGATACCATGTTTTGAAATCCGATGATTTATACATACCCATTTGGGTTGTCCCGCAATTGAAATTCTTTTGACATTCATTTACCGAAAGAATTAAACTTCCATGTTAATATTGTCGTGTATATAGTTCATTATTAGTGTTCTTTGATACTACGTTTTGAAATCTGATAATTTATACCCATTTGTGTTGTCCCTCAATTGAAATTATTTTGACATTCATTTACAGAAAGAATTAAACTTGCATGTTAATATTGTCATGTATATAGTTACTGAAAGTTTGTTGTTTTAGCTAACTTAATGTTACTCATGAAGTATATATGTTTGAAGATTTAAATTTTTTTAATTTTTTTTATTTTTTTAAGAGCTTATTTCAGGATGTCGATTACTTCCCAGTTGTGTGCTGGATGAACGGGATTTTCTTCCCCGTCAGAGAAGTTTTGTTGTAACTATATGGCCATATTTTTCAAGTAGATATTGAGTCCAAATTTTATGTCTTGTTCCCCAATAACTATATTTTGGGAGAAGTTTGAAAAAAATGGGTGGAGTTAACATCATAATGAGTTATCCAACATTTATTTTAATTCTGAAGATTTAATTTTTTTTTAAAATTTTTTTTATTTTGCGACGGATTTGCCACGGATTTGTGATGAAATTCGCGACGACTTTGCCACGGATTAGCGACGGATTTGCGACAGAAAAATTTGCCACGGAAAAGTCCGTGGCAAACGATTTGCGACGAGTGTTTTTGCCACCAATTTTTGTCCGTGGCAAATGTTGTTTTGCCACGGAAATTTGTACATTTGCAACGGAAATGTCCGTGGCAAATCAGCGATTTTCTTGTAGTGATCTTGTTCTGAGAAATTAACACATGTTTCACTGCTCTGATTTGTTGGAATTCCCTCCTTAATTGTGATGCACATGTCACAATGCACGGGAAAGGGGGATGACTATTCCAAGGTCTTGGAATTTTTTCTTTTGACCTTGAGACATGCACAATCATCTTTGAAGAATGCATTTGAAGTTTTTAGACCACATTGGAATTGTGAAAATTAATATCCTCCATTAATCACTATTTTTGGAGAAGCCACTTTTTCTCTCCTATAAATTGGAGAACCAATGAAGAGTTGAGTGGTATCACATCCAAGTGAAGAAATCCTAAGAAAGTTAGAGAGTCATCTTGTATTCCTCTTTGTGAGAAAGAGAGAGGTTTCTAGAGAGAAAAATTGTATACCATCCGAGAGAGTGAGAATTATAGAGAGATCCTCAGAGATTGAGAGAAACACTTGTAATCCTACTTTCATAGTGGAGATCTTTTAACTGGACTAGGTCCCGTGGTTTTTCTCGAGAGGGTTTTCCACGTAAAAATTTTGGTGTCTTCTTCTTCTCTACTCTTTTATTTTTACGCTTCCGCATAGTGCCCATTTTGCGTTCACAGAGGAGAGAATAGGTACCGCTATTTCCCAAAATGAGTCAACTCTTTACCAACTTGATCGATCATCATTGAGTTAGTGAAAGTTTTAATTTAAAAAACTATTCCCGCGTATAAATAGGTTAATTGTCTTCTCAATCATATCATATATACCCAAAAGGGAATGAAAAAAGGAAGTGACAAATTTGAATGAAAATGGAACAGTTGGCCACCACCACTCTCTAATGATAAGGATAAAGTTGAAGGCAAACAAGGAAACATGAGAGATGAGAAGGACTCTGACGACTCTGTTCTGATCATAGAGGTTGGAGAGAGCTATTAGTATTACTGTTATTGTGGAAAGGCCAAACAATACAAATTAGTCTTTTGTCTCTTTATTCAGCAGCACCAAGAGCTTTTCCCTCAAAGGGTGCAAGAAAAAACTCAAAAAATACCATCCTCAGTTTGGTTCCGTGGTGACAAAAATTAATTTTAAGTGAAAAGTTAGTTAAATGTGAAGTGATTTATATTTACACAATTTCTTTTTTAGGTCTGCAGATAAAAAGATAAATATCATTCGTAAACTCAGACACATAAAGTGGAAAAATTTGGTTAAGTGTGAAAAATATCTAGTTTAACAACATAAGTTTTGTCAATTGTGTTAGGGCTTTTAAACTATTTGAATGAATAAATGTAAAAACGTACTGTTTGAGACTAAAAAATACTTTTGAAAACAAAAATTACAAATATTAACTTCAAGTTATAATCAATTCTATCTGAGTTCGGATCTCACTTCAAGGTCTCAAGTTCGAATCTTGGACGTAACATAAGTTCTATTGAGGGGGGAAAACCAAACGAACCGACAAAGTCGGATATATATGCTGCATGGCGGATCTTGAGATTTGAGAAAAAATTGGAAGTAAAAGAATAAATATATAAACCAAAATTAATTATGTTTCATAATAGTTTCTTGGTTTAGTAGTGGTCAAAGTTATCTTTGTCAATTTTAATGTCACGAGTTCAAATATTGCTTAATGCAATTTTTTATACTAATTTTGAGAAAAATATACAAATAAGCTACTTTAAAAAGATGTGTGACCATCACAAGAATTGAACCAGGACCCTAAATACACCAATAATGCTTTTCCAACACATTACTAATACTTTTGTTCGGTTCTATATATTCTAACTTTGAGTATAAAATATATCCGTGTATATATTAACTTAATGGGGATACAGGGGATCTGGTAGCTCCCAACTCCCATAAAGATCCGCTTTGTATACGCATGTTGTGATTAGTTTAATAGTCACAACAAAGAAATCGATGGATAGTGCGTACTAATAACGCGATAAACAAAAAAAGGAATCAATTCTATCACAATTCAGAGTGGCCACTTCGTTGTCTTGATCAAATCCACATGTATATCATCTTCATTTCAATGAATATATCATGATCCACGATAGTATGTACACTTTAGGTACAAAATGTACCACTCATTTTATTTTATTTTGTCTTCATGATTTCTTATACACATAGTCATAGATATTTATTTTTCCCTACTTGGTTCCCTTTCCTGATAAGCTTATTTGTTTCTTTGATAAGCTATAGATTCCATATTGTGTGGAAATTGTACCTAATCCGTACCTTTATACTTAGATAATTTTATCTCATTTTAAGGAGGGATAATTTAGCTTCAAAAAAAAAGGAGGGATAATTTAGAAATGTTGCTTGCACTATAGAGAAATTTGATTTGTGAAAATAATTTCATTTTAAAAGACAATAATTCTTCGCAAATTGGTTCAAAGGTGACTAAAGAGGCAAGAACTCCTTTGAGTAATAGGTTTGATAGCACGAAAAGGGTGTTGGCCAACATGTTACAAAAAAAGACACCTTTTTTTTTGTAACAGACCGGCCACCCTCTCGTGCTACTAAGTCTGTCACTGACGATCTTCTCACTCTCATTGGTCACATACTTTTAACAAGTTTCCGAGTTTTTGTCTTTCGTGATGTGTACCTATGGATAAGTACCTAAATTTTTAAACACCCACTATCAATTAGTAGTAGGAGTTTAAAAATCTAGTTGCTTATCCCCTAGGTACAAGATTCACTGCACACGAAATGCAAAAACTCGCCAATTGGTTCAAAGGTGACCAATGGAGGCAGAAAGATCATGAGTGACAAACTCGATAGTACAAGAGGGTGGCCAGTCTCTTACACATTTTAGCATAAATGCATGTAAATTTAGGGAATCTTAAATTCAAAGAATCCTAATCCATGTTTTCTCATCTGAGATGAGGAAGGTTAGGAAGGAAGTCAATTAGCTACACAATTTAAGAACTATAGCAAATGTTAAGAGTCATGAAAGCCATCTAAAACTACTAGTAATAATAACTACTAGCTATATATAACTTTATAATATTTCTTTAGTGCAAAATGAACATATTAGAAACAACATCATTTTTCTCACATGTTTTAGCTTTTGAGTAACCAACCAATGTAATATCTCTTCAACCACTTCCTTTGTCCCCTTAAGTGAAACCTTCCTTCACCATCCTTTTTCTCAAGATTTTTGTGCTTCCCTATAATTTTTTTTAACCATGTATCCTCTGCGTGCAGTTGGAAAGACTGATCCCTCAAATTAGGTAGGACCACAATGTACGATAAAGCTCTCCCTAGAGAGATTTAACGTTGTTGTGTTTGCAGTATATGATCATCAATCTCATTTCACATAAAGAGTAAAAATAGAAAACTTTAATTTCTCCCAGCTATATGGATCATGACTAACCAACTAACTAACATGACCATGATCAACATCAACATCAAGACCCTTAACATCATGACTCTCCTGTTTGAAAGAAACTAAAAAGCCAGCCTATGCATCACTGCATTCCATGAAAGATAGATAACAATATAGCCCATAGTGTGGCCCCTGTTTCCCCTGCAGGAAGCAACAACCCTAAGAAAACAATGGAAATGGAATATTCTCCTTAATTGACATCTCTATCTCATTCTAATCTAGTTAAAGCTATATTGGTAGTATTATTATAATTAAAGGGCTAGTTTTCCATGATTTTCTTTATAAATTAAAAAAGTTTCCATGATTTGCTGAATAAACTATGTTTTTTTTGTTTCTAAAATTGGCTTGACATGTCCCTTAATATGTCACAAACCTTCCATTGGTATCATCCAATAAAATAGAACACGATCAGAACTACTTCTGTGTACATGATTGGTCAAAAATAAAATCAAGAAAGAGAAGTGAAAGGTGTTATTTTCCTCATCTGGCAACATCTAATGAAAATTAGTATTATTTTCCATGTTTTTAAAATCGAGTTGAAGATCGAATTTTGGTAAGACCTCTAAGTTATGGTTAAAATCAATGTTATTACAGTCGGACCGGTCATCGTGCCGGTCAAGACACTTGGTTCACTGATTCTCTGGTCAGGTCGGCTGATCTTTGGTCGGGCTGCAAGAGCCGGACACTTTTAAAAAGTACTAAAAATAGATATGATATGTATAAATTTATAACTTAAAAATCTGAAGAAAAAAAAACTCACCACAAAATTAACACAAGTCTTCAAATTTCAAGTCTTCAATTTCCAAAACCCTACCCCACCGGTCGGTCGGACCGGCTGCTTCACCGGATTTCTAATTGAGCCGGGCGGCTCAATTGGTTTGCGTGCAGTTCTGTTTTAACATGCAAACCGTGCCAGTAACCCCACCGGAATCTAGTCCGACCGAGTGGTAGGGTAGGGTTTTAATAACACCGGTTAAAATGGTTCAAGTATGATCGAATTCAATGACTAATGTATAAATAAATATTACATATGGGGCACAAGATGGTAAAAGAATCATTTCAAACAATTCAACCCAAATCAATTAGCAATTTTGAACTTGTTCAATCAAGTATAACCAGACAGCAGTCTAGACCTCAAATGGGATTGAAATTAACAAACTGTTGAGTAGGTTTGTTATTAATTCAACCATAGTTGAACCGGTTGAACTGGATAAATAATACAAATAAATAAATAAAAAGCATACATTTTAGGGGAAAATAAATAAAAAGTATAATAAATCATTTTAAATTATTATATATATATATGAAATATTGTATTGTTATATTATAAGTCTTTTCTCATATACCCTTTTTTCCTTTTCATCCTCTAAACTAGCTCTTATACCAAACAAAGCCGCATATGACTTTCACTTCAATTCCTATTCCTACTGTGTGTCATCACTCAGTGCCTATATTTTTCATACATAGTAATAGCCGTAGCAAATTAGGGCTCAGTTGCCCATCCATCATTTCTCTTCTTTGCCTATTGTAGAGGTACTTAAAATTCAAATGGAAACACAATATCCGTTTATTCAATGTGAGACTTCTAACATTGTCGTCTCTTTAAGAGTGGATGTCCACGGAGGTGTTTACTTTATCGGCAATGATCCGGTGGTAGCCATTTTCTTTTTTGCCAGCTTCTTCACGCACCTATCAGTATTCGACGAAGTATCATAATCAGCCTATAGGCATCCCTTTCCCTAGACCAACTCTCACTAAAAATATACTACACTTATCACTTGTCCAACTATTTATATGAAAAAAAATACTAATTAAAGTGATATATTATTCTTCTTTTATAAATTAAAATTATAATTAAGACGATACATATCATATTAGGGGAAATTGTAATGTTCGTGTGGGTACTCTCTCAGATTGTCCCTAGAGCCATCAGCGTGTAGATACATATCATATTTAATGTAAATTTATTTTGTGCAACTAGGTTTATTACGAGTGTCCAAAATGACATCTGTCAAGCACAATTTATAGAATGATATTTGAATTAGAATAATATTTTTTGTCGCAAATGGATTGGGCCAAATTTACAGCTCTACTTGTCTGTAATGATTGTGCAGAAGTCGTCGAACAAGGACATTTATGAAGAAAAAAAACAATTAGGAAAACACGTTGGGTTGTCTTAGCAAAAATAGGTGTGCGAATAGTAACTCCAATTCCTCACCTTACAAACTCTGGCAAGGAACAACACTAAGGCCCAAATCCTCTGTTTTTTCCTCTTTTAGTAAAATATGAGAAATAAAAAGGGAATACTAATAAAAGGCCCATGTTTCGTCCAGCTCCCCTCCTACTCACTAGAACTCCTATACCACCCTTTATTCCCAAAATACCCCTGGACGGTGGAGAGGGTTCGGCGCACGGCTGATCGATTTGGATCGGCACACGCTTGGTCGAACCTAGTCAAAACATAAATTTGGGGTGTTTGAGTAAATTTTAACTGGTTCGGCGCAGCGAGATTCGATCAAGTTCGATCAACCATGCGCCGAACCGTGCATAATCTTTAAAAAAAAATAAAAATCAAATTTCAGTAAGGGCTTTTGATCTTTTCACACCAAAAAGGGGGTTCTAGTGAGTAGAGGGGGGTTGTACGAAGCATGAGCCCTAATAAAAAGGGAACGTGATCAATCACCCAACAAAAATAATAAATGGAATATCCAAAACCAATTATAGTATACTAAAGGATTATCCAAAACCCAATATAATGATGGCTTCTAGGGTGAGAGATCAACTAAGTTCCTCACTCTTGAGATTAAACTTCAGTATGTCCGATAAATAGTGTATGTGGTGCTTATTTTTCATTTTGTCTAAAATGACAAAAAAATATATATTATACGTGTTACTGTTCCAACTTGCGTCATCGAGTTCTGTAAAGGATTACCCTGTCGAGTTTCACCTTAAGTCGAGCTAAATTTGGATGTCAAAGTCAATAGTCTGAGGTCTTTCTCTTAGATGACTACTAGGGGATAACCCCGTGCGATGCACGGGTTTATTCAAATACTTTTTTAGAGGAATGTAAATATGTAATTATTTTATATATATATATATATATATATATATATATATATATATATATATATCATAACTATATTAATTCACGAGTTGTAAATCACAAACCTTAGCAATCGATTCTTGGATACAATATTGCCTTTATAAATTGGCTCAAACATAAAACATCGCTGTAAGGCTAAGGCAAGAGCAAGAAATGTATCATTTTGTGACCCACTTATATTTTCCCCGTTCGTTCGGTTTTTAGTTGTGTCCCTTCTCATTTGTTTTTGGATTTGTGAAAAATGATAATTAGGGTTCAAAGAAAGGGAGTGGTGCTCCTTCATCTTCTACGACATCGGAAGTTCGGTGAAGGTATTTCAACTTTGGCGTGGATAAGTTGGAGGAAGATGGAGAGCTCAGGTGTGATCCATCATCGACTTACAACTCTTTTCATGGTTTTCATATCGGATGGCCATGTATCGAGTTAAGTTCCATGTCTTTCCCACACATTTGATTTTGCTTTGGATTTGTTGTTAATAACAAAACCGTAGTTCCCCGTGGAATCGTAATTGCAATCTTCAAGTCATGAATGTGTTATCGGATTTTTGTGACTTTGATATTGTACGTGAAGCTCTCGTGCTTAGTTCTAATGTAATTTCCACTCACAATGTATCTCATGGCTAGGACACAAAGTTAGCTTTATTTGTCTTTTTATTGCATTTGTAAGGGTAATTATTTCATTAATCAACTTGGAGGCTTTTACTATTTGATTCGTTACTAATCAAAACCCGGAGAAGTTGATACTCCACTTTGTAGATAGATATCTCACATCTGTGAGAAAATTTTCCCTTTAGAAGACTTTTGATTTTTGTTATTGACTGGTTTGTTTCTTTTGTCTTTTCTTTTTCTTTATCGACGAGACATCGCATGAGATGATGGTGCATGTGCTCTGAGGCAAAAAAAGACTCTTGGAATTATACTAATGGAATTTTTGAAGTGCAACAATTTTACCTCTTACTATTATAGAATTGGTTTCTAATTTCTCTCGATTCTTTGTTTCTTTTATAATTCGAGATTTTTGTGAATTTTGGGGCTTGATCTTCATGCGGTTGCTATTTTGCAATTTTAGCATATGTGATTTTGGAATTATTGGATTAGCTCGCTTACATGTAAGTTGGATTGTCACAACAAGAAATGATGTGCTATCTTAGTTTTCTTCCACTTGTCTATTAGTGCAAATTGCATCAATAACATCATAGCTAGCCCAACTTTTAAGGTTGTATTAAATTTTGAGTCATTCTTGACCAAGAGATATGTTAAGTAATTATGTATCCAATGCTTATATAGTAAAGACAAGTGATGATATAAGCGATCGGGTGCTACTTGATGATCTGTTGGGTTTATCTCGGCTTTCGGTGTTAGAGTTCACCCGGTGCAAAGTCGGACTTACGTGCTCAATATTTCAACCGATGAAAGAATTATCCAATCCCTTCCGCAAAAGCTTCAATTTGATGAGAGTCGCATATCATTAGTAAACTTCATAATTAAATTGAATTAGCAAGTTTATATTGTCCTAACTATTTATTCTTCAGTCAGGGGGATTACATCCAAACCAAAGCCGAGCTTTTCATATGGTATTCTGTAATATTTGCATTCAATCTTTCTAAACTATCAAAGTTCAATTCATTTACATTATTTGAACTCATCTATTATGTTTATATTCGTGTACTAACGAATCCAAGCTTACTATTGAAGTGAATTTTTCTCAGGAAAAGGGAATTGGGGTGCCAGCAACTATAAAAGGAAAAGTCAAAACACAGTAAGAGCTTATGGTACTTGATATGTATTCGTAGTATACATGTTTATAGTTTTTCAGCCTTTTCCCAAACATATAGATGGTTCAATGAAATTCAAGAGTGAGCCTATTTTGCAGATTTTCTTCTATATGGGTTGGAGATCTTTCATCAATCAATTTGGTAGCCCCTTTCACCTATTAATGTTTGCTTTGGTGGTATAAATTTATGTTTCCATTATTGAAAAGAGAAAGAACTAAAAAAGATTTGTCTTCCTAATATATAAATACTTTGCAAACATACTCTGCATATATTTCGATTATTGACTTTGCTATTTTATTATTGTTTCCATTATTTTGATGTCTTTCTTTGAGTGATATGGTTGGTGCTCTTAAGTTCTATTATTTATATTATTTTACTACATTCCTTGATTGGGTGTTATACAATGAAAGTTTGTAATATGGTTGATGATTTAGTTTGCATGCATTGCAGATTATAAATACTAGAACGAACCCTCAGCAAACAAAAGAATGGTTGATCAGTGCAACAAGGGGTTCAAGTTGGAGCTTCTTTTCATTCCAAGCATTCTTGAGATCTAGATGTTTGTACTGAAATTGGATAATACTACATGTACTGATATTGAGTTCTTTATGTTCTAATACTTTGATCATTTTCTTTATTCATGTTTACGGTGGTTAATCTTATGTGAGAGATTTATTAAATTACAATTTTCCTTTATTTGATTTGTTAGTAGTTTATGATTTGGTGAATTATTTGAGCTCCTTTTTTATGCCAAAGTTTTTTTTTTCACTAAACTGCCTCCAAAATGATATTTCTTCTGTACCAATACATTATCACTTGCCATTAGTTTTATTTTGTAATCGTTTCAAACTTAAAAAACTTCTCTGACCTAAGTATAGCATTGCATGGATTGGAAGCTCAAAAGCACCAGAACTTCCCTTCTTTGGCACAATTTCAGCAATCGCTATTCTCTCTATTGGTATAGATTGGTAATTTTACAAAATATACAATCAAGTTAATGCTATATTTTAAATTCTATTATATTAAATTCTATTAGATAATAACCCAATGTTCTCATTTAATAATTGTTTCTCCTATATCGTTACTTCAATTTCTCCCGTTTATAGAATTTATCGGAACATACTAATTACCCACAAGGGTATTTTCGAGATTATGGAATATACATGTTTTAATCAAAAATCAATGTATATAATTGACCAAAATAACTATATTTAAATCTATATATGTAAAATATACGGGAGAAATATATTATATAACATAATGATTTTATAAAAGGCGATTGTACAAAGAAATACAGAGATTCATATCACATAATACACGTAATCAAACAACTGCATTTTTTTAAGTTCCAAACAACGAATTCAAATGCTATGTTAAAAGAAAATGTATATCCGTGCTGGCACGGGTGATACATACTAGTATATATATATATATATATATATATATATATATATAATTAGAAAGAAAAGATTAACAATTTTCAACATAATTTATTAAGATAGCAATTTACAAATTAACCTACATATATAAAAATAAAAATTTAATTTAATATAATTTAGTTTAGTACTACACGATGTTAAGAACTATTATAAGGACTAAAGTCTATAACTATTGTAATGATATTAGTAGAAGCAAATAGAAATTTAAGGAACTCAGATTATTAATCATTTTCATACTAAGGTTTTAGAATTACAATGAATTATTAACCGCTTCTCTCATGCAATATACCAAATTGGGAAATACTTACGTTAACTAATTTAGAGCAACATGGGTATAATTTTGGCATAGTTATATAATCTAATTAATTGTTTATTTATATTATTCAAAAAAATTACCCAACTTTTTTTTGAGGGAAATTAGTACAAATATATATTAAAAACAACTATTTTATATTTTCAAAGGAGGATATATGCTTTCATTTAAATAAAGGTTTATAAAAAAATTAAAAAGCAAGCATAATATGAATGCAAAATATTACACAATATTAACAAACCAATAGGACATTCACTTAACATAATATAAACACAAATGATTCAATTTCTTAAAGAAAATATTACTTTATTTAAATGAGACTATGAAGACTATCTTTCATAAAATTAACTTCAATGCATAAAATATCTTAGGACAAAATATTCACACAAAAAAAAATCTTAAAAAAAAAAATTTATATTTTCTGTTGACAACTCATTAAAAATCTTCATAAAAAAGTTGTTGAAAAAACTAAGCTTAGTTTAAAACTCAATAAACTATTCAATACATTACATCTTTTAAAACCAAGTTTTTAGTTTTAGGGCCTAAACATGATAAGCTGTTTTTTATATTTGCAGTTTACAACCCATTTTAAAAAGCTTCATCGATAGTTGTATAAAAAAACTAAACATAGTTTTATTCTCAATAAAACTATTCTGGAACAACATCGTTTTACTCTCAATAAACTACTCTCAAACGGAACAAAAATAATAATTTATTGTCAGTAGTTATGTAATTTCAATGGACAAACTCACTATTTCTAGTTTATTGATTACACTTGTGTCAATAATTTAAATTACCCCACACTATCATATGTTTAATTAAGACCGATTCTATCAAAAATAAAAACAATATATTTTACTCATTGAGACTAATAACTGGAATTAAAATTTTATTAGAAGAGGTATTAGTAAAAGTTGATGAATTAGAATTTATTTTCTATAATTAAAAATTGACACAAAATTGTAACCTATTTATTAAATAAATTTACTTAATTTTATGTTAAAAAAATTAAAAATCAATTGATGAATCTTATTTATGTCGTCACTCTTCAAAGCAGAACACTCTAACCTTTTAACCCATGATAAAATAGTAGGTTGAATCTTAAATTAACCCAAATGAACAAACTTCTAGGCTAAATAAAAGATAGGAAGAGAGCCAATGAAATGGTTGAACATCTTATAAACTAAGTTATATCAATATCCTTCTTACAATTACAACAACCAAATTACATGAGTGACAACCTCAAAATTATAGCCTAAATTTTTCACCTATTTTCTATCATTTCCTAGCATCCAAATAGATTACAAATATCTATTAAACAACATATATGACATTTACAAATGAGATACCTTTTTATTCACTTTGATTCATCATAATCGCTTTCCTTTTGATGAAATATCCAACAACTTCATTCCCCCAATTACTAATGAAGCTTCAAACTACTACATGTAATGACTCTAATCTCCAATTTTATGGATACCCCTATGTTTTCCAAAACCTCTAACTCTCTCTTGTCGACAATCAATGCACCAATTTCTTTCCATGCATCATTTTCTTATCAATTCTACGCATGCATGTAGACCACCCTTTGTGACACTTGTTGCCTATGGAAAGACATACCACAATGTGCTAATGATTCCAATTGACAACAATGTTCAAGATTTTGCTGTTTATATAGTAATTCCTTAATTAAATGATAAATGTAACTTTCATTTTTACCATTAAAATATTGTAACGTTCCTTTTATTTCTCTATGTGTTTGCCTTTTTGTCTTACTATTATTCACTTTAGCTACTTTAAGGTTCATAAATAAATGGAGATGAAAAATGCAAGGGTAGAGAATAATAAGTCTTAATTTATTTTTATTTTATAGTTTTATTGACACCTATAAAGGTAATTTTTGTTCAGAAAATTGATGTAAAATAATAACTTCATATATTCTTTCTACTACATGGAATATATATTGTTCTTTATTTTTTTTAATAATTTATGTATATTTTTACTGTAAGGATATTTAAAGTGAAAATGTTTGTTAAAAATTTGATTAACATATGAGATAATATTGTAAATGTTATTTAAATAATGAATGGTTTTTTTTAGACAATAAATAATGAATGTTTGGATACAATGGTTTTATTTCCCACCATTAGTTAAACAATTCTCATTATTTATATTTTCAAAAGTAACTATAAAAGCTACAACTAAAAAGAAAACTCATGGTTGATTGTACGTTAAAAAAGTTCACAACTGAATAATTTTATACCAATTATTCACAACTCAAAGAAATCATATTATTGTTAGAATTGGTCAAAAATAAAAATTAATTGAATAAATATATTTACCAATTATGATAGTTTTGATGAAATAATAAATAATTAAGGACTTTCAAAATTCTTTTTTATGTAACAATCATGCATTGGAAGGGAGAGAGGTTTCACATTAGTATAAATTATTCCTTTAAATGACAATAAACTCATGAGTTAAATAATAAAGAAATAGTAATATAGTGAAAAAGCAAATTGAAAAATAAATGAAGATGATGTGGAGCACCCTAGAGCTTGAAAAAACTTCCTTTAGAGATTTATAAAGATTCAGATCAAAATGCAACATAAAATGGAAAATGCTAAGTTTGGAGGTTGGGTACCCTGAGCAGGCTAGCTCAAAACCTAAGTTCCATACCTTCTAAAAATGTTGATGTGGTCTACACTACGTTCGTTTAGGTAGGGAGCATTAACTCTTGTGATTCTCACTTTCTCAGTAACGTTCTCATTTCGAGAATATTGTAACGTTCGCGTTCCTTTTAAAATTGGCTCATTTTAGTTTTATTTTAGGTCGGTTTCTTTTTCAATTTAAACTCATGTTTAACAATTGATTTCACTTATATACTAGCGATATACCCGTGCATACGCACGAGTAACATCGTATTCTTTGTATAAATATACTCAGATAAAATTCAATTACAACACATCTTTCAAGTTGATAAGAAATGAAGTTTAATAACTTTAAAATATTTTTTTCAATTGAAATTTTTTATCCTTAGGTAATTATCAATCATCTAAAAATTATGTAGTTCCAATGGCGAATAAATACACGAAATACATTTTATCAGTAATAAAATTATACCAACATGTAACATTTTCCCGTTGAAACTCAAAAGCAGAATATAAAATAATTAGTCAAACAATGGGTAATGTTTACCCGTTATCGTGTAATGTTTTCCCGTAAGAAATCAAAAGTAATGAAATTATACTAACCACATGTAACGTTTACCCGTTAACACACAAAAAATTAGATAAAAAATTATAAAAATTAAAATATTCATTTATAAAAATAAAGATGTTTTCCCGTCTAATATTTTATCAAAATTAAATAGAAAAAAATAGAGATATTTAATATTGTGTGTTTTGATTAAAAAGATTTTAAAAAATTTTAAAAAATAGAAATGTGAAGAGAGAGAGAGAGAGAGAGAGAGAATAGAGGGGAGAGAGATAGAGAGAAAATTGAGAAAGATAAGAGTGAGAGAGGAAAGAGAAAATTGAGTTTTGAATGTGAGATTAAAAAAGATAAGAGATGATGTGAGAAAGTAGAACCCACAAAAAATAAAAAGTGAAATAGAAAAGTTGAGAATGACATATTTGTCCTTAAAAAGTGAATTTTGGAAAAGATAGATTGGTAATTTTGGTTGCGAGTGTTTTGATAATAGTTATAGTTGATTGATTGATTTAGACTTCACATGATTGCATTAAAAGCCTCATAAAATAAAATAAGAAAGTTAAAATTTGATTCGGCTTGACAGTCCAAAAAGGAGATCTTCTATTTTATGTTTCTTTTGTTTTGTAATGAGAATATTTTTGTGAAGTAAATAATCTTATGTTCTTTTGTAGCTTTTGTCAAAATTTGTTAAACAAAGAACAATATACTTATACACTCATGATTTTTTATATTAATTATTAGTTATGTGATGAGATGCCAAAGAAGGTTGGTCTAACTGATAAGGACTCAACTAGCACCCACAAGGTTGTGGGTTCGAATCCCCCTGCCGATGTGAGGACCACTTTGGGGGGTAATTTGTAAGTACTTCCGTAAGCGCTCAAAGAATCTTTAGGCCTTCTCTGCCGCTGGTGAGCCATCGAGACCCAACTTGCCTAAACTTTTTGTAACAAAAAAAAAGTTTTGTGATGAAATCGTATATTTTTATTATGAGTTCTTACATATATCTCATTTAGATAGTATACTTTAAGGACCCCGTTCACCTTTAAACCCATATATACAGTGTATTGTAACTTGAACCCTTGGAGTAACCATTCGATTAGATCCAAATCAAAGACTAGTATGTAGAGTAACTTTATAAAAGGTACTATTGGAATAACTTGAACCCCTTCTCTTTTTATTTTGTGCAATATAGTTTAATACGAGTGTCCAACCTATTTGCCCTGGAGCTCGCATAGGACTGGGTTCGACTTGTAAACTAATGCTCAAGCAATTTTGGCTCAACCCAATTTGGATCTCAAATTTTCTTTGGCTCGAATGGATTGAGCCGGTCCAAATTGATGTCTCTACTTGTCCCTCTACATGTCTGTGCAGAAATTGTATGAACAAGGGCATTTATGGAAACAAATTAGGAAAACACATTAGGTCTATTAGAAAAATAGGCGTGGGAACAGTAATTCCAATTCCCATATTACAAATTGTTGCAATGAACAGCGCTAAGGCCCAAATCTTCTGTCAACTATGAAGGCCAGTATCAAGGGTTTTGTTTTACCCACACCCCTCCTACTCTTTCACACCCCTTAACTCTAAATATTCCAAAAATACCCTTAAGTAGAGTGTGTGTTTTCACCGATTCGGGGATGGGCAACCGAATATATTCGGTTGAGGTCAACCGAACAGGTAAAAAGGTGAATGTGGTGTGAGAGTCCATTTTTTGTAATAAAATAAGGTGTTCGAACACCCTCATGCGAACTTGTTCGCATGACCCCATGCGAACAGGTGAAATTACATACAAGAGGGTGTGAAGTCAAGATTTAACACACACGAACGATGTCATTCGAACTTGTTCGAAGACCCGTGTTCGAACAGGTGAAATTTCGTGAAAAAAAGAGGTTTTGACTGACATTTTGGTCTTTTCACACCCTTATGGGGTGTGTTTTAAGTAGGAGGGGGTGTGGGAAAAGCAAACGCCCAGTATCAATCACCCAACAACAACAACAACAATAATAAAAATAATAATAATAATAGAATAAAATGAAGTAATTTCGCTCACACAAAAATTCAATCCATGTTTTTTTGGGATTTTATTTTTTTTGGAAAAAACTTAGGTACAGTACCTTAGGTGTAGGTGGTGTTGTACTTCAAAGAAAATATAGGAAAACTATCACTAACCACTTGGGAGTTATTGGGTTATAAATGCACTTTTTTATTTTTTTCATTTAAATAAAAAGTTTTGTGTCTAGACCAGTACCTATAGAACTGCACATAAGTATTGCTCTTTTTTTTTTTTTGACTAATTTGGGATTATTTTTTTATAACAATTTTTTATTTTTGGGTTTAAGAATTTCATAAGATATGTAGGAAATAAATAGAATGTTAACCTGTCACATATAATTCTCATTATAGTATACAAAAAATTATCCATGAACTAATTATATGAAATATCTACACTATATTTATACAACTAAACCACAACTAAAAATACCAAATACCCCACATTGAAATATTGACACCTAGATTTTTTGAGGGCAAACAAGTCAATTACATCTAATTTATTTATTTTTACCCTCTTTTTCTTTTTCTTCTTACATTCTCTTTCTTCCTTTTTTTCTTTTTCTTCTTACACTCTCTTTCCTCTTTTCACACTCTCTTTCTTACTTTTTTTTCTCTTTTTCTTACACTATCTTTCATCCTTTTCACTTTTCTCTTAGACTCCCTTTCTTCATTTTTTCTTTTTACTTTACTTTTATTTTTCTCTTAAACAATTTTCTCTCTCTCTCTCTCTCTCATCACTTCACTTTAGTTTTTTTAACTAAATTTCTAAACTTATAGAAACACTACTCTACTATCAATTCTTATTGAGTACTATCTATATTTTACTATCTACTATAATATACTAATCAACTAAAATAATTAATTGAAATTACGAGATAACTGCAAAAACACGGAATAATTGCACTGATATATAAAAAAACACAGAATTAATATTTGTCATTGATAATTAAATTTTTTGAAGACTACTATAAACCTACTATATAAAAAGCAATAAGATTTAATGACTATTTAACCTACTGATTAATATTTAAGACAAATATTTCTTATTGATAATTTACCATCTAAGTTTTACTATTTATTTTAATCTACTAATCAACTAAAATAAATAATTGAAACTACAAAATAACTGCACTCATACATAAAAACTCGGGATAACTACAATGATATATAAAAAAAACACGGGATTAATATTTGTCATTGATAATTATAATTTTTGAAGACTACAATAAACCTACTATCTAAAACAACAATAAGGCTTAATGACTATTTAAACTGATTAATATTTAAAACACACGTGACAAATGTTTGTCACTAATACTTAAAAAAGGACAAATAATTGTCACTGATATATAAAAAAATAGGATAAATAATTTTTATTCATAATATACAATCTATATTTTACTATCTACTATAATATACTAATCAACTAAAATAATCAATTGAAACTACGAGATAACTGCAAAAAATACGGGATAACTGCACTGATATATAAGAAAACACAGAATTAATATTTGTCATTAATAATTAATTTTTTTTGACAAAATAATAATTAAAATTTTGAAAACTACAAAAACCTACTATCAAAAAAACAATAAGATTTAATGACTATTAACCTACTCATTAATATTTAAGACGAATATTTCTTATTGATAATTTACTACCTAAGTTTTACTATCTATTATAATCTACTAATCAACTAAAATAAAAAATTGAAACTACAAAATACCTGCACTTATAAATAAAAAAACCCGGGATAACTGAGTGGTATATAAAAAACACGGGATTAATATTTGCCATTGATAATTATAATTTTTGAAGACTACTATAAATCTATTATCTAAAACAACAATAAGGCTTAATGAATATTTAAACTGATTAATATTTAAAACACGTGACAAATATTTGTGACTAATACCTAAAAAATGACAAATAATTGTCACTGATATATAAAAAAACATGGGATAAATGTTTTTTTATAGATAATCTACTATCTATCTTTTACTATATACTATAATCTACTAATCGACTCAAATAATCAATTGAAACTATAAAATAACTGCACTGATAAATAAAAACACGGGATACCTGCACTAATATATAAAAAAAATGGGGAGATAACTTCAATGGTGTATATATAAAAACATGGGATAGCTGATATATAAAAAACACGGGACAAATGTAAAATTGTTTTTTACGATATTTTTACAGTTTTAGATTTTAATATTTATCTATTTTTATTTGAAACTCTTTTTTCATCTACTTTAAATTTGTTTTTATTTTCACAGGGTAATATTCAGACTATTTAATACTGTCTAAGTTCATTCCTAAAAAGAACATGACATCACCCTGTGGGACCACGGGTATCCTACTAGTAATTTATCAAAGTAACATATTTAATAAACACATAAGCACAAGACCCATCTAAAATCTCTAATAGTTGTAAAAAAAATAATCTAAAATCTCTAATTAACAATTCCTCTGTTCTACCCTTTGATCTGATAGCCTGTCCTTTTCTTTTGTTCTTATGTTTTCCTAATGGTTGCAAACATCATTTTCATTGTGCCATGCTTATATGGCCTAATACAAGTCTCTTAGTTGTATCCCATAATTCCAATTGCAAATGCTTTTATTAATTCAGAAAAAATTCTTCATATAAGTTTTATACTTAATTTACATATACCAACAAGGGTTGGTCCGTGTGATAACTGGACTCGGATCCCACTCCAAAGGCTCAAGTTTGAATCTTGGGTGTGGCAAAAACTCTGTTGGGAGGGGAGAACCACACGGATCGGCAAATTCGGGTACTCGTGGCCAGTCAGTTCTCCGGCGTAGATTAGTCATCAGCAATGCGGTTGGAAACCGTGCACCGATGACATGATAACAAAAAAAATACTTAATATACATATACCTAATTGGCATTCATGATCATTACTAGTTAACATACATTATTAACAAAGATTATGCATATTTGGTGTATTTGTCCCCAATACTAAATAAAAGGAATGAAAAGGAAAAATAGCATGCATGTATCTTCTAAAGGAAAATGGACTAAAGAATAATACTTAGGAGGTGATATTAACAGTTCATTGGATTGGATGGGAAAAATTCATATCCCATATAAGATATTAATTGTTTAGTAGGCTTAGGTTATAGCTAAATATAGGATAATATGGTCTTAATTAATTGCCTTATTTTTAAGGGTGTTTATGTATATAGGCAAAATAGGTGTGGCAGTTTTATCCAAATTGGAATAGAAAAGGTAATAATGCTTTCTTATATCAGTTCAATGATGGGCATGTTCCACCAGCAACCTGCAATTAATCTTCAAGAAGCAATAATGAGAAGGTTTGGTATTTAAGATGTTTACCCAGATTGACAAAAATCCACTTTTAAATATTTTTGAGAAGCAGTGAATATTTCCCATAGGGCTCCCCAAAAATCTACTTTTAAATATTTTTGAGAAGTATCTATTTAAGATGTTTACTCAGATTGACAAAAATTCTGTTGGGAGTAGAGAACTACACGAACCGGTAAAGTCAGATACTTGTGCCCAATTAAGTTATCCAGTGTAAATTAGTTATCGATAAAGTCAGTGAATATTGTGCACCAATATGATAACCCAAAAAAATCAAAATGAAATGTACTTTATAAAATGCAAGGCATGAGGGGCAAGGCCGTATATGGGCCTGACTAAGCTGGGCTACTGCACAAGGCCCAGCCCAATCTTGATTTTTTAGGGCCCAAAAAATTTAAAAGATAAAATATATAAATGTATGCACAGTAATAAACTCGAAAAACACTTCAGCAAAGTGGAAAATTTGAATTAGGGTAGCACTTGGAAATTTCCAATGTGAAGGGAATCAAGGGTTCAACTCCCGGCTTATGATGCTTTTGAAATGTATTCAACCAAAATATATGTTGCTTTTAGCAAATGTTTTTTTATTAATAAATATATGAAAATTTCCAAAAAATAATTCCAGCATTTTAAAACCAAAATTAATTAAGTTGACATTTATTTTTTAATAATATTGTGATTTTGAGTTCTTAACCGAATTTCTATTTACGAATTAAAATGGTTTTTTTAGGAATTTAGTTTTGTTGGTAGCTATATCATTTTTTAATTTATACTTTCTTTTTTATATTTGACTATTGGGTATACTCGTTATTGATATTTGCTTCCACTAATAAATTATGTAAAACTCTGTCACTTAGAGCCCAATTTGATAAAAGTTGAAGATAAATTTTTAAGATTTGCACACGGCCCATCAATTGTTTGGAACGACCTTGATGATGGGAATATTGAGAGAACAAAACGTTTCCTTTAAGAATTTAAAGTTCCATAATTTGTATAATGAAATTAAATCAACCATTGGTCTGTCTTCTCTTACCCAAAATAAAATAAAATAACTCACACATACAAAGAAAACAAATGTTCAAAGTTATGGAGAGAAAGTAAGTTCTTTTTTTATTTTTAGAAAATTGGGTATTTTCTACGCGCAATTATAAAGACTAATCTCTCGAGTCAGGTAAGACTACAATAAACGACAAAACTCTATGATAAGAGCCGGGTAGGACCACGATGGATAGAGAAAGTAAGTTCTAGGATTAATAGTTCATATAGGCAGAAAAAAAGAGACAAGGACCACTATTTGACTTTTTATTGGTCAAAAGACCACTATTTGACTTAATCAAATTAATTCTATTTCCTAGAAGCAAATTTTTGTTTTGTTTTTTGGTGGGCCAAGAAGTAAACTTAATTTAGTCCATAATATTGGGACTTTGGTTCCACATTTGAGTATGTGTGCATGATTATTCTTCTCTTTTAAGAGTTAGGAAGCATATCTCTCTTAATCTTGCTATTTTTGTTCAACCATCTCTCATTTTCCTAATCCAACAGTTGATCGACCCACAAAGAAAAAACAAACTAGAAAAGAGAGAAAAAGGTGGGTGAACGACTATGATTATGGCAAAATGGTCAGTATGAGAGAATGAGTAGGAGATGATCGAAATCCATAATCGTCTCATCTAACACTACAAGAAAATCGGTGATTTGCCACGGACAATTCCGTGGCAAACGCACAAATTCCCGTCGCAAATTTGCATTTGCCACGCAGACGGCGACGACCAAAAATGGTGGCAAAACGCCGTCATAAGCGCTTTGCCACGGGATTGTCCGTGGCAATGCGTCCGTGGCAAAGCCGTCGCAATTCCGTGGCAAACTTCCGTGGCAAAGCCGTCGCAAATCCCGTCGCAAAGCCGTCGCAATTCCGTGGCAAACTTCCGTGGCAAAGCCGTCGCAAATCCCGTCGCAAAGCCGTGGCAAATAATTTTGAATTTGTTTTTAAATTTCGTGGCAAAGCCGTCGCAAATCACAAAGCCGTGGCAAAGCCGTGGCAAATAATTTTGAATTTGTTTTAAATTTCGCCGCGCAAATTGTGCAAAATTCGTGGCAAACACAATAACTTTCAAAAAACTCCGTGGCAAATTCGTCGCCACGCAAAAAATAATAATTTAATAGTAATTCCCTACCTATTCAATCCATACTCTCCAATACAATAATATGCAATAATACTTCTGTCAATTCAATTCGGACTCCAAAACTACATTCAGACTACAATAACTACGTACATTGTCATTCATATTTGCAATACTTCCTGCCAATTCAATCCACCAATTCAAACATACATAAACTACACTAATGTTAAAAGTGTCAAACATACAAAATATCAAATACCAAAACATATCAATAATGTTCAAAGTGTCAATCCAAAACACAAACTTAGTTAAACATAAACTAGACTAATATTAAAAGTGTCAAACATACCAAATATCAAAATATATCAAAACATACCACTAGTTTATGTCAAACATACATAAACTACACTAAGGTCCAGTAAACTCAAAAAATGAAGCATCTTCAACTCCAACTCTTCAACTCCAACTCTTCAACTCCAACTCTAAACAATATACCTAACAAAACAAAAACAATAATGATTATTAATTAATTCATAAAACTAAGAAAATTTGCACCTTAATTAAAACATAAATTACCTAGATGTCGTCAATAACCCTCCCCATAAGGGCGGTCTCCATGATCTCCAGCGTCTCCATCATCTGCATCATCGTTCTCGTCTGCTTTGGCGGGTGGTCCGCTCGCTACGCCAATCGGTGGAGGTATGCGGAATCCCAGAATGGTTAAATACGTATTCAAGTAGTTGTTGCTGTCGCGCTATTTGCTCCTGTTGTCGCGCAAATTGCTGTGACATTTCTTGGATGATCCTACGGGCCTCAGGAGACAGGCTTGCGCTCGTCGAAGCTTCAGAGTCGTGGTCAACTATGCCTCCGTCCCATGAGACACGACTCTTATAGGGCCTCTCAGCCACTTGCTCCCACAACAATCGCTCAACTTAGCCAACTCAACAGGTCTCATTGGTATGTCTCGATCGAGATAACGATCATTGAAACTCCTCCTATCAAATGCACAAGTTATAATTATAGTCAAAATAAATGAGATATTATATCGGACACATTCATAATAACATGAAGCGGATATAAGATGAATAAACTAAGTGAGACGGATCAATCTTTGTGAACAATGTGACTGGAAGTCATTTTTGCTAATTATGTCAATTCAATGGAAACACTATAATTAACAAAAGCAAAGGGGTACATTCATTTTATTACAAGATTGTTGCCTGTTTCATAAGAGGGCAAAGATTGAAGGCGGTGATCCGAAGCCAGAAGAGGTTCATCTATAAATAGGCGCATTGAAGAGGATAAACGAAAAAAAAAAACACTCAAGTACACTCACACAGTTCCTGAAAAATGCCTGGCTGCCAGAAGAGGTTCATTAACAGAGGCTTCATTAATTACCACAAACCAATTAAACATGAAATAGAATCAGTCATTAGTGCATTTACAATTCTGTACGCAACCTAACATATAATTGCAGAGATGATGGATAAGAATTTGTAATATAATTAAGCAGAGGGGTACATTCATCATAATCCACTAATGCATGCATTCTCAGAATCCACTAATGCATGCATTCTCAGAAAGAGGGGTACATTCATCATAATCCACTAATGCATTCAACATAATCCACTAATGCATGCATTCATCATAATTAAACAGAGATGATGGATAAGAATTTGGAATACTATGCATGCATTCTCAGAATATCATCACAAAAAAACAATCTAAGAAAATCATCAAAGTTCAATGACTAAACAATATACATAATGAAATCTTCCATCCAATTCCCTACCGGTTTCCCACCTATAGAAAATCAAATTTGGCTTGTGATAACACTCCTAAGTCATAGTCTACACTTAACATGCAGGATTGCATAGCGAAGGCTAAACAAGATCGAGAAAATAAGATCCAACACAAACCGATAGGAACCAAACCAAGTCAAGACTCAAGACGAGAAGACATGATAAACATCCCAACACAATAGAAGGCTATAAGAAATTGAAAATCGATGCATGAGTAATGTAGTCCAAAGAACAAAATAGGGCGTGAGAATCAAAAAACATCAATTTAGTGCGGCGCGGTCCTCTACATACTACTTTGTAGATTATTTAATAGATTATTATATTCAAGCTTCTTTATACCGAGTAATGCGAGCGCGGTCCTCTACATACTACTTTGTGCCCTTCCTAATGTGAGTGTGGCGATGAAGCTCTTCTACATGTGGCTTCCTCCTATCTTCTTGGTCTATAATTAATAACTTAAGTTTGTAAATGGTAAATTATAAGTAATCATATTGCATAAGGAAAACATAAGTTTATAAATATACCAATATCTTTGAATGTCAGAACATAGAGATAGAACCCTTGAGTGTGCAAGCTTCCACCCTTTTCTGATGCCCTGTTCTTCTTATTCCGCTCACACGTATCTTTGAATTTTGGATCATTCCAGATGTGGTTTATTAGGTGATTATAGACTCCATCCCCCATCCAAGTAGGTTGGCCCCTCCCTATGCGGACACATCCGAGCATATCACTGAGTCGATCAAAGACATCTCCTATGAAAAAGATCCTCAACGGCGGCCTCCCGAGATTTATGCCAAGTAACTCTCTTTCGCATTGTGAAAACATGTACAAAACAAATGTTACATCAAATAAAATAACTTCACAAATTCTTAAAAAAAACGACAAACATTGTGATGTGTTAAAATGTACACTTACTCTAAAAGCGTTAAAAAAATGGTCTCGCTCATCCTTATTAAGATCGACCAACTAGTCAATGGATAGTGGTATAACTCGCGAATAGTCAATCGAATAGCATTTGCGGTGGCCTTGAAGGAAGAAACTGCGAAGTTAAAACAATTGAAACGATTATGTCACATTATATATAACAAAACAATCAATCAAACAAAGTTGTAAAAACTTTACATACCCTCCACCCTCAACCTCGATGACTACCCGATCGCCGACTAACATAATCTCATCCTCATCATCATCACCCCTCAACATCGGATATCAAATCATCACCCCCTCAACATCATGCATCCGGTCACCATCGGGTATCGATCATCTCCGGTGAAAGTCGCTCTGTCGGAGATGGCAAAGAGGTCGGAGTAGACCACGAAGATCGGGTGAAGGGGTAGGAGTAGGTATCGCATGAAAACTCCGTGTAGGAATCATGCGATATTGAGGACTCGTGATAGTGGGGAGTCACTCGTGGAGATGCACTACGACCATGTACCTCTGCGGGAGATGGAGTGGGTGAGGAGTAACTCGTGGCGAGGAACTAGAGCCAATATGGAAAGACCTAACCTGCAGGTCTCTCAGTAAAGACCTAACTCTGAGAGGTGCGCTCTAAGGACCTAACTCCAGAGGTCTGCCAGAAAGACCTAACTCTAGAGGTCTTTGTAAGGACCCTACCTGCAGGTGCGCTCTAAGGACCTAACTCTGCAGGTCCTGCTGCGTGCGTGTCGGAGGATTTAGCAATGATCTCACTCTACTGCATGTGCCGGGCGTGTCGTGTAGGGGTAGATGTGGTAGGCATCTACGAATAGTCGGCCGTGTTCTCAACGTGTATCACCCTTTTCTTACGACGAGGACGACTATAGACTTCCCCTACGATCGTGGGGTGGTCTAGGTGGCGACGAATCACCTCCACCGATGCCATGTCAGAGGAAATGAAACATAAGCACAAATAAACAATTTAAAAACATAAAATTTACATCTAAAATAATTCATTAAACAATTCACACACAATTCAAGTTGTTTGGATACATTCATTACAAAGTGGTTCAAGTTGTTTGGATACATTCATTCACACACAATTCAAAGACAAACATGAATTAAAAGCAGTTCAAGTTGTTTGGATACAACAATTCACACAATTCAAACACAAACTGATTATATATATATCTAATCTTCTGGCCATTCTTCATCTTCTTCATCGTCTTCATCTTCTACATCAACTACAACCTCATGTGAGTCCTCTTCTTCCAAGTTGTTTGGATCCACTTCTTCACCATTGCTTTCCAAATCACGTAAGTTAGAAATTTGTTCAACTTCATTAACTTCATTTACAAGTGACATATCATCTGCCTGATAGGGAACATCTTCCACTAGATCATCCATTTCAACGCGACTCCTAGGCTTTGTCTTGATTGCGACACACCAACCTCGCTTGTCTCTTCGAGTTGATGGATAAGGAACATAGTACACTTGTCTCACATTCTCTCGCCATTATAAACGGATCAAACGCTGGATATTTTTGTCCATTCGTATGTCCACTCTATTATACTTTGGATCCAATTTGGTACCTATAGGTGTGGATCAAACCAATCACAATAAAACAACACTACAGTTTTAGCGTAGTCTAACTCATTGAATCGTAGTTCATAAATGTGTTTGATTACACCGTAATAATCATCTTCACCTCCTTCATTGACCCCTTTTACATAGACTCATTGTTGTTAATTGTTGCTTTGTTTTTCGTCCAGAGTGGGTATGAAACTTGTAGCCATTCACGAAAAATGTGTGATACTCTTTCACTTTTGTATAAGGACCATCGAGATAAATTTCTCAAGTGTTGATTGATTGGAGTTGGTTCCCTCGAGTAAACCTATGTACATGACATACAAACAAGTTATTTCGTAAGGAACACATGATTAAGGTTGAGGAACAACTAACTCAACACTTACTTTTTTGAAACCATAATTTAAAATGTTCATATATATGAGCGGATGCACGATCAACTCTTACGTCTTCCGACAACAAGAATGACTGATCAAATTAGATGATACGCACTAAATGAGATGACAGATATGAACAATTAATTGAATGAAAATATTGATATACATACTCAATGTATGGTTTAACTTCAATGCAATTGTTCAACACATGAACATGAGTGACTTATACTCCGTGATCCGTTAACCAATGAATCGACTCCTTCCCGAGAATGGCGCACCAGATTGGTCAAGACCGATAACATTAATGGGTGTCTAACACAATCATTTTGCAAATCATATCTTTCATTTCTCAAAGTGAAGTTGGTGAAATAATGTGAGCAAAAGTGGGTTATTTCGCGCGGTGTAGGTATGATGCACAAATCGATCCTTCAACTCTCGCCTTGTTTTTCACCGATCGTTTAGAATCACCCATGAATCTATAAAACAACTTGATTAGATGGAAAATTATACTCACCGCAAATGGGAAAAAATGAATATGTTCTTAAAATGATACCTTTCAAATGGATACATCCACTGCATCGAACCGGTCCACCAAGTCTTGCTTCATATGCTAGATGAACTGGGAGATGCTCCATAGAATCAAAGAAACCAGTGGAAATACTCTCTCCATCTTACATAGAATGAATGAAATGTTTTGTTCCATCCTAACAAGGTCAACATCTCTTAAAGATGCATAACACAAATCCTTAAAAATTGACTCACTTCAGTTAGCGGATTTAGAACATGTGCTTGGTAAAGAACTAAACGCAATAGGGAGTAAACATTCCATAAATACATGACAATCATGGCTTTTCATCCCATTCATTTTTCTCTTATTCACATCAACACATCTTGCCAAATTAGAAGAATATCCATCTGGGAATTTCAATTCTTTTATCCACTGATAAACTGAATTTGTTTGCTCGATTGTTAATGAGTAACACGCTTTGGGTTTGAGCATCTTTCCATTAGCTTGTGGCTTCAAATTTAAGTCTTTTCGATTGCAGTAAAGAGCATCTTTCCATTAGCTTGTTAATGAGACACCATTCCACAACCTCTTCAAATCATCAATTAGTGGTTCTAAATAGATGTCAATGCCTGCTTTTGGATTTTCTGGGCCAGGTATCAGACAAGTCAAAAACATGTAAGGTTTAGTCATACACATCTCGGGGAAGGTTGTACGGCGTAACAATAACGGGCCAGCAAGAATATGGCGGCCGATGCTTGGGTATATGGGGTAAAACCATCGGAGCATAACCCTAGTAAATGCGTTTATGGATCCACGCAAACTCGAGTTGTACCCGATCAAAGTGTTTCCACGCTTCCCATCGACGGATGGCGCAACACACCAGACATCTATTCTCAAAATGCCACGTCATTTTTTCGCAATGTTCTCGGATGCAAACATTCTCGCAACCTTGGAGTTATTGGTAAGTAGAACATTGACTTCACAGGAATTGGTTTATTCTTGCTACTAGTCCCAATTTTGCGTGCATGATACCTCGGCGCATTACAAAATTTGCATTCAAGTAGCGTAGCATCATTTTTCCCAAACTCATTGTCATAATACAACATGTGACCTTCCGGACAACAATCAATCCTTCTAGCTTCCAATCCCAACTTAGAAACTAACCTCTTAGCCTCGTAAAAATTCTTTGGCAAATTTTCATTCATAGGTGTCACCCCCGACATCATATCACATATCAAGTTCATTCCCACCTCAGATGTATTACTCGATGATTTGAGAGCTAAAAGCTTCTTCGCACAAATCGATAACTTTGAGTTAGATGACCCTTCAAACAATGGTTTGTTTGCATCTAACAACAGATTATAAAATCTCGTGCTTGCTCATTGGAAGCTCTTCCATGTTATCATATTGTTGCTCCTCGAATGACACATTCACCCCAAGACCGTCACAAACCATATTCTGCATCAAGTTGATTTGTTCACCACATCCTATATCCGCAGAACTACTTGAAGCACCCATGCAATTTTCGCCAACCAACGGGACGACATCAAACCCTTTCTCACCATTACTCGTCCAAATCCAATAATTAGGCCTAAACCCAACTCTCTTCAAGTGATCAATGACCTCCGTTGGATTCCTAATCTTTCCACATTCGCATTTGACGCACGGTCATCGAATCCCCCCTTCAACTCTAAATTGTTCTTGTGTCATTGCAAAAAGAATAAACTCCAACACGCCATCTACAAAAGATTGTTTCAAACCCGCTCTTTTTGGAAACAACCTATCATACATCCAAAGGCGGTGCGAAGGAGGAAATTCCATTCTGCACGTTTAAAATTGTCAATATATCATGGAGGAAATTATGTCCAGAGAGAGAGAGAGAGAGAACAAGACAAATTTACACGATGGATGCCCATCGAGAGAGAGTGGAGCTTGATACATTTCATATCATATTACCTAGGTAGTTTTAAACAACTCACAGCTACCTAAAATGCAAATCATACCTTCACACCACAAAGGTGAGAGAGGGGACCTCAAAGCCCAAAATAGGTGATTAAGAAATATACTGCTAAAATTTGTTCAATGATCACAAACTATATATAATTGATTATTGAAGCCTAATGACAGGATTTTAGATCTATTTTCAGAATATAATCTGTATATATAAAAAAGTTAAGAAATTCATCAAAACTTATTCAACACTTCAACTCATTCATCATGTCAATATAACAAGTAACATACTTATTTCTACTAGTATATACTACTAATATGCAGATTCCTGCGCACCAGCCAATAAAAAAACAAAAACCAATCACAATAATATGCATTGAATAAAGCACCCACTATGACTATTTTTACAAAGTTCAAATTCCAAACATAATTTGCCCAAATTGCTACTCCTCATACTTTCACTACTGCTTATCAAAAACTAATTTTCAGTCACACTTTCATCATCTCTCTACTAAATGGCTTTTTCTTTACTTTCAAAATAATGCTCTTCGTTCTCTTCTCTAAGGCTGGCACACTAGTGTTGGTCTCTCAATACAGAATAGAGACTTTCGTGTGAATAACTAATTAGTGAAATAGAATCAGAACATGAAAGTCAAAAAAGTGTTCCATATTTTCTTATCCTTGCATAAAACATGTAGCTATTAATTCAAAAAGTTTCTCAACCTTGTCATTCTCATTATAACCAATGTCCGATATTTAAAAATTCTCAAAGACTTTAAGGACAACATTCCACACTAACAATGACATCAATTCTAATTCAACCCAAACCAAACATACTATCCAAACTATCAATCGACTAAATTATCAACAAATAAAAATTCAATAATCAGCAGAACTTAGTAGAAATAAGACACATTACCTTACCCAAAGACCAACAATAGCAACTCTTTCTACAGTTCTGCGGACCCAAAATTACAAAGTCAAGGTTTTCACAAATTTAGGAAATTATAGACTAAAATAACATAAAAAGTAAAGTACAAAACTAAGAAGATCACATATTAAGAAAAACTTAAAAGTTTCAAGTAATAGATAAGCACATCAATAAGTCACAATAGTATTAGAAAACGAAGAACTTCTTATATTAAGGATACACTTGAAAAGTTCGAACTCAATTTGATTCATAGAGACAATAGGTCTAAAGGAAAGTGGAGACAATCTATTAGAGGAGAAAAACTTAAAAGTTTCAAGTAATCTATTTTGTGTTACAATAGCATTTATTTTGCGTAGCTGTTTCGTTTCTTTCACAAGACAACAATTATGTGTGCGAGTTAGATACTTGTGTAATGGTTTTGAATTTAGAGAATGAACTTGTTAAAGTATGTTAGCCAATATGCAAAATCATATGTATTGTTTGGTAGGATAACTACAATATGAACCGATTCATATATCGGTTTGTAGTTCTTTGCGATCACAAAATTGTGATTGTTAATTACTTATCGGTTGTCCAATTTTGGTCTTGAGACAAGTTATGCAAGAATTGTGCCATTGATAAGTCTGTCGGATCATACAAAAAAATGAGTTTATTTATAGAAAAACTATTATTACATCCAAGATACTCAAGAGACCTAGTTACGCTCCACTCTAGATTCCTTCTGAAAACCAAGGATAACTCTCAGTAACTACCTTTTCTCTTATTTAGAGACTATTGTCTCACACTCTATAACTATCAAACTAACTAACTAAGAGGATTTCCTATTAATACATTCACTTTCAAATAACCCAATAAGTTTTCTCTAATCTCTTCCTCCGATTTATGCACATCACGACCTAACTCTCTAATTAGGTAACTCACTAACAACTAAGTGGAGTCACTTATCAATAGTAATCACCCCAAAGCATTCACCTTTTTCTCAAGGTGACTAATTGTAACATCCGAAAACAAAATCCAACAAAGTGTCCTACCATTAAAACATGATGTAATTGTCTCATGATGAATCATCTACTCTGTTTTGGTGTTGTAGAAAGGCACAAAGTTTTGACACAAAGCCATCTCTAACCGTTCGATCAAGATTGAGCAGCCCACATTCAAATATATATAAAATTGTGTGCATCTCAAGATTAATCGTGAGTCGCCCAATCTTGATCGGACTGTTCAAGATGGTTACTACATGAAAATCGTGCGCTTTTTAACAAAGACCCAATCGGGATCCATGGTCCATCTTCACTTTCATCTACTCCAATGACTCTAGTTCATAGTTCCACCTCTATTTTAAACTCAAGCGAAGGCTCGTAAATGCGTATTTTCTTCGACTTCCATCATAATCTCCAAGAATTAAATAAGCGTAATAATGCAAATTTAAAAGAATCCATATTTTCATATCAATCAAATAATCTCGAGTTTGTTTTTTTATTTTTAGATAAGCAAATAATCTCACAGAGTGTTTATATGAGTATCTTATTAAACAACCTTTTGCACAAGACAATAGCTAGTATCTTATTACAAGCATACCTCCAGCTACTGACCCTAACAACCTTTTGGTAAGTCAAGGAAAGGACATGAATCGCATAGCTTTGGATTGTCATTTCAAAACTCGCAATAAATTTCTAAATTAAGCTAGTGTATACAAATGATCTAACAAATTTGAACCTATGAAGCACAATCACAATCCCGGACAAAATTAAACATGATAAATGGCCTCAAAGATAAGTGAAAGACTAACTTGTTTTTGAAATAACAATACTTGTCAAGATATAATCGAGTGCATCGGTTCAAAAACAATAAATAGAGGACAATACTCTTTAAAGGAGCACTACCCATAACATATTGAGTTAACTTCCAAGGAAACTAAATTTTAAGTGGATTAAGATATTTTTAAAATCAAAACTTGATGGCATATTGAGTTAACTTCCAAGGAAACTAAATTTTTCTTAACTGGATTCGGTTTTGAGGCACTACCCATAACATAGGCGGGGAAAGTTACTCTACAAAGATTATACATTTTACAAAGCAGACAAAAGCAAAATCCACTATCATAGGTTTTCAAACAATAGAAGGCATTTCATGTGCATCAAAGAGGCAATCAATTTTGTGTAGGTATATGGATATACACACATAAATTAAGTATTACATCCTACCATTTAATGGAGAACGAAGAACTTGGGAAAATCAAATCGACTAAACTCTCCAGCTTATTTGGCATAGCAAATATCATAGAATGCTCCTTCCATTGCAACCGATCATTAATACCAACTTCTCCAAATACGTTTCGCACATTAGGGTTCAAAATCACAGATTCAAAATAGGTGTTAGTGGATAAGCGCAAAGAAGGGTTCAAAAATCACAGATTCAAAAGGTTCAACATTGGGGATTTAGGGTTTTGGAGGAAAATCAATTTCTCACCTGAAAGCAACAAAAAATGGCAAACTCAAAGGAGGGAGGCGTGGAGAAGAAAGCAATGCTCACCAGAAATTTGGGACGTCGTAGAGGCGTGGAGAAGAGACGGAAGATGGCGTGAAATCGCAGTGGTGCAAGTAGAGATGAGAGAGAAGAGGTTGTGGGTTGTGGCTGATGGAGGAGGACGGAGGGTTAGATGGAGGAGGACGGAGGGTGAGTCGTGCGAGAGAAAGGGTGTTCTGTGTTATGTGATGAGAAGAGAAGTAATAGGGCACTCGACAAATAAAAATTATCATTGACATTTGCCACGGGTTTGCGACCAAACCTCCGTCGCAAATTAGCGACCATCATCCCTTTCCGTCGCAAATTAGCGACCGACATCTATTTCCGTGGCAAATGTAAGCGGGATTTTTAGCGCCCATGTTCAACATCTCTTTTCGTCGCAAATCCGTCACAAATTAGCGACGGACAATCCTCCGTGGCAAATGTTGGTGGCAATACAGGCTTATTCTTGTAGTGTAAATTCACCAGTTTTGTTTGGAGACTTCTTAAAAATCGTCTTCCAACTAGAGAGGCTCTTTCCTATCAAGAAATTATCGACAATCTAATGGTTATTCTTGTGCCTTTGTTTTAGATACATTGAAATATTGATTATTTGTTTTTATCGTGCTAGTTTGGATGGTGGAGCTGGATTGGCTAGGACAAATAGGAGTCCTCCAGGGAATTGATTCTTTCAAGTGGAGTTTTTACTTGACAGTATCAAATGTTCAATCTCCACCATTCAACCACCTCTTTTCATATTTTTAGTATTTCTCTTTCTTTTTTTGTCTTATTCAATGAATGATTGAAATTCTACTGCACCATAATTGAGGGTATCCATTCCCCTCCAGAACATTGGTATTAAACATTTTCCTACAACATAGCATGTAGTTACCATTTAGAGATCGAATTAGCAACAAATTTTATTTGACATGGACATTTTCGTATCTATATTCTATCTCTAAATGAAGTTCCAACTTTTGATTGTTTCAGAAAGACTCAGTGATGACAGATTTAAAGACAGAACACGTTAGCGATGTACAGATTCCATCTCTAATTTTTTCCTCACATTTCCATAATAGTAATTTTGTCTCTAACCAAAATATTCTGTCTCTATATGTGTATCTATTAGAGACGGTAAAAAACTTCATTTCTAACTTCTAATGATATTTAAGATTTTTTAGTAGTGTGTTAAGTGTGATAAACTTATTATTCTGTAAGTTTCACACTAGAGTTTGCTTTAGGCCTAAATCAATGTTATCGTAGTTGAAGTTTGTTTTGGTCCATTCTCACAAAGTCTCTTCCTAATCTAAATTTTGTCTTCAATTTGATGTTTGATGATTTAGTATAGACTGCATTTTTGTTTTGTTTCAGTGTTACTGGTGTCCAACATTCACCAATTTTGCCAATTACGCCAGAGAACCTGACTGACTACGCGTATACCCGACTCTGCCGGTTCGTGTGATTCTCCCCTCCCAATATTTGACTTAGTGTTTGTTTTCTTTTCCTCTCCTTAATAAAAAAAAAGAAATTGAAAAGGGATCCAAAGCATACTATATTAGAGAAATACACAATGAGGAAAAACACATACTCAATTACTCATTCCATGTGAATAGAATTGAATATGTTGATGTCATTGGAAAATAGAAACTGGTCAACAGTCAAATGCATTCAAAATCAAAGTCGTATATGAAATTTCAACTTTATGACCTCAGCTTGGATTCCACTTTCTCAGTGCCACCATCTCCAACTGAGATTTAAAAGCCTCTTCAAAAGTTCTTGTACTAGTGAGAGAAAACTCAACTTTACAATTACATGAAATTTCACCAAAAATATATTAGCATACATTGACTTGGAAAAATTCTTCTGTTTGGTAGTACTATAATAAATTCTGGTTCATATTGTGTGGAAATGGAATAACTAGATTTATGATTTATGATCAATGAGTTAATGTTCCTACTTTCTAATGCCACAAGGTGTTTTTAATTCTTAATACTAAAAATTTTATAATATTTTGACCATTTTAAATATTATTAATTAAATGGTTTGAAATAAAAATTGCCTTGACTATAACACCAAAATCAAAAGGGAAAGAATAAAACGAAATTAAATAAATAAAAATAATTGTTGTTTGGTGAATATGGCTTTCACTTTGTAATAATGTGTTAAAAGAACAAATATATAACTTTAATTGATATAAACAATATTAATTAATAGTATGAATACTCAAAAGGATGCACACGGATATGTATCTTAAGTTATAAGCATTATGGTTACAAAGTTGCACAAAAAGGAGGGTAAAAACGAATAATCCCATTAAATTAGAACTCTAAACCCTAAAAGAGATAAAGGAAAAACCAAAAAATATACATTGCTAGGAAAAGAACTACATAAAGATATCTTTTTTATTGCTACTACTTTTAATGCTATAACAAAGCTACTTACATATCATCGATGAATTATTGCTTTCTTATAGTTTTGGTGTATGTTTTTAAAAAAGTTGTTTTGGATTTTCTCAAAATTAATAAAGAAATTAATTTTTTTACGTTAAATATAAATTTGGAGTAAAAATTAATTTTATCACACACTTTTTAGGTTACAAAAAATTATGGTGGGTGGATCACGTATCAGTCTAAGGCAGTGAAGATCTCCAAGTTCTATAAATGTAATTACATTTACCTCGTCTCACTGAGACTAGTGGAGATTTGAATCTGAGACCTCCCGAATACAAATACAATCATGCTCCACTAAAATTGACCTAGGATGTAGTATAAAAATTCACCAACGGTTGAGATTCAATCTTAACCACTCATAGTATTTTACACAATATTCTAAGATCAATTTTAATAATTCACCAATAAAAGCTTAAGATTGCTCCCTCACCATAGAAACACCGATATAATTTTCCTAAAATTGTTTTTTTTTTTGTAAAGGAGGGTAGGGAAGGTGTATTAAAAAGAGTTAAAGAAAGCTTAAAGAAAGATGTTGATATTTGATGGTATAAAATAGTAATAGTGATGGTATCTTTTCTTTTGAGGACACGTTGCTCCAGAAAGTAATGGGAAACATATAGAGAAAAATGATAGAGATTTCACTCTTCCCTTTATCTTTCTCTCCTTTTCTTTCTTCTTGAGTTCCTCCATTGGAGTAGGCAAATTTTTACTTTTATGCTCTTTTCCTATGCACACTTTTCAATTACCTTTTTTTTTTCAAAAGAAAGTTGCATATTTAGTCTATAATTTTTTTAGTTATATATTTTAGTCATTTAAAATAATAAAGTTAATTATGTTAGTTATTGAACATGATAAAAATTAGCTTAATTATATTTTGGTATCTCAAATTTGAGTGATGTACAATGTTAGTCTCTTTAGTTGTTTTTTTCGAGCGATTTTTGTTAAATTCATAATTACTATAATTAAGTCCTTTAGTCTCTTTTTGTTTATTAAAAATTCTCAAATTTTCATAATCTAATAAAATATTCACAAATTTTTTTATATTAAAAAAAATTATTGATAAAACTCTAGTTTCAACATGAGATGTGTCTACTCTACCCACGTTCTATTAAGGGTTGTAGAGAGCACACCACAATCATTTGCTGAGAAACTAGATCAAACCAAAATACATCAGTTTAGGGGTAGAAAACAAAATTTAAATAGTTTATGAAAATTTAGAGGTAACCCCCTTCTCTTTCTCTCTTATTATTTTACAACTTGTCATTGTTATTTATGTAGCATATACTTTTCTAACTTCATATAATGATATGATTTATTTATTTATATTGAAAACTACCCCACTAAGTTATTTAGCTTTCTCATTCTTCCTTACCACTAATGCACATTTCCACGAGCCATTGACAGAGTTTTTCTTCCCTCTCATTTCTTTTTTTATTATTATTATTATTATTATTATTATTATTTTATTCTCTCTTATCAATCTTTGTACCAAAATTCACATCGTATATATCTCCCATTCACATTCTTTCCTTTTCTTGATTCATTCCTTTAACCACTAAGTTTCATAACCCTTTTCTTTTTCTGAAAAACCATGAAGGAATCTTTCTAAGTTGAATTCAGAATTTTCACTATTTCAAGACCCTCCCTTTTTCTTTCTGTAAAACATTTGTAGTTTTTCCTTCTAACAAAGCCAATGGGAAGAACCACAAAATGGTTAAAGAACTTCTTTGGAATAAAAAGAGACAAAGGAAACAAACAAAACTCAAATTCTTCTTCTGTCTTGTGTCACAATCCATCAGAAGAAGCTTCTTGGTTACAAAATTTCTACACAGAAAATGAGAAAGAACAGAACAAACATGCTATTGCAGTTGCTGCTGCAACAGCAGCTGCAGCTGATGCAGCTGTGGCTGCTGCACAAGCTGCAGTGGCAGTTGTTAGGTTAACAAGTAATGGAAGGTTTTCTGGTAGACATGAGATTTGGGCTGCTGTTAAGATTCAAACACTTTTTAGAGGTTACCTTGTAAGTTTCTTTCCCTTTCTTTACTTTCTCTGTAGCACCGACACTTCAGTTTCAAGACGTGCCTGATATACGACACTTATTGTGTCAGACATCCACACACAGAGACACGCAAACACCGGTTTTAGTTTGAAAAATACAAGTAATTGAAGTGTCTGTGTCGAACACTAGACATGTCTTCACTCAGAAGTGTTGGTGCTACATAATGATATAAAAAGTGTTTCTTGATGCAAATTTAGATGCCCTTTAGCTTCAGTAACTGAAAATTTTGATGTGGAATATTAGTATATTATTAGAATAGAAAATGAGTTTTTTTTGTTTTGATTTGTGTATAGGCAAGGAAGGCATTGAGAGCCTTAAAAGGATTGGTGAAGTTGCAAGCACTTGTGAGAGGGTATTTGGTTAGGAAACAAGCAACAGCAACATTACATAGTATGCAAGCACTTATTAGAGCTCAAGCTACAATTAAGTCTCAGAAATTTCACAGGCAAATGAGCTCAAAAAATGAAGCAAATAGATTTCAAATCCTTGCAAGAAGATCCATGGTATGAGGCACAAATCTAACATTTAGATTCATATGCAACAAACTTGTTACTTGTCTACTCCCTCCGTAATAGAATATAAGAAAAACGACTCAACGAAAGTTGATGTATCTGGTCCGAATTGGACCAGATACATCTCATTCTGTTACGGAGGGAGTACTTTATAGCTATATTTGTCTTAAGCTAATTGTTGTGTTAAATAAAAATTGCAGGAGAGATTTGATGAGACTAGGAGTGAGTATATGACAGCTTCAAATCATAGTAGAAGGTTATCTTGTTTTGATGCTACAATTAATTACAATGTTGATGGGATTAGTAGCCCTAAAATAGTGGAAATGGACACTAGTAGTAGTGGTAGGCCTAAGTCAAGAAAAAGCAGGACCAACATTTCAAAATCAAATTTTGATGACAACCCATTATTCTCTGCACTTTCCACTTCTCAACAAATCAATTATCCAACACAAGATCAAAGAAATTTTCAGAATTCTGATTGGAGTTTATCTGGTGAAGAATGCAGATTCTCTACAGCACAAAGCACTCCAAAATTCTCTATAACACCAAAAAGTGTTTCCAATGAGAATTTACTATTTAGAGAAAATAGTAATTTTACAAAAAGTTATATGGCTAGTACTCAGTCTTTTAAGGCCAAATTAAGGTCCCATAGTGCTCCAAAGCAAAGGCCACAAAGTCCAAAGAAGAGGCTTTCACTCAATGAAATGATGGAATCTAGGAATAGTTTAAGTGGAGTTAGAATGCAGAGATCTTGTTCACAGGCTCAAGAAGTCATTGATTTCAAGAATGCTGTGATGGGTAAGCTTCAGAAGTCTAATGAATCTACTAGGGAGACAGACAAAAAATGTTTTCGCCAAAGGATGTGGTGACTAACTACCTTTGAAGCACTGATACTTCTGGTTGAAGTCGGGGACACCGACACTTCAATTACTTGTATTTTTTAATATTTTTCAAATTAAAACCGATATCTGAATATCTGTGTCGATGCTTCATAGCTAACTACTAGTGAACTTAAGATTTGGATGTTTTGTAGTGCTTCATAGTATTTGGATGTGAAGACAAAATTGGAGGACAAAAAATAAGAGGGTCCCTATTGTCTTATGAAAATGTGAGCATAGAAATTTTATATGTATAATATTAATAGTCCGTATAATTAGATGCAAATGTTGTTAATTTTCATGTGAACACCTTACATGCTTCTTTTCTTTTGTTTTTTGTGATTTAGATTGAAGAGTTGTTTTTCTTTTTCATTTTTAGTGAAAATGATACCTCAATTCAGCTATGGTAGGCATAGCTGATAAAAACAATTCCAAACAAGATTCACAAATATATATATATATGAGGGGAAACTGTTTAGAGCCTCCGATCAGATCTGATATGGCCTGAAAAAATGATTATAATCAAAGGTATCTCTCATTTTGCAAATCGGTTTTATAGGATTGAGTTTGGCCTAACCAAAATTCAAAGAGGGTATCAGATCCTATCGATGATTTGTTGGGCCACCTACAATCATGTCATTGGGATCACGCTCCAGCTGTCTAGTCCTGACCGTAAGGAAGGAGGTACATGATTTAAATACTATTTTTTGAAGTATAGTAGTAAGGCTAACACAAAGTGTATTAGCTTACCTCTAAAAGTGAAGCAGCATCATTTAAGCTTTTGGGTTATCAACTAAATTTGGTTATCAAATCATAGAGGTGATGATTGATGAATGTATTAAAGCAAAGCTACGTTGATTATGTCTTAGCCATTGGAATCACACAAATTAAATTACCAGTACCTCTTTTTCAATTCCCTTACAGTAATTAATTATCAAATAATGATTGGAGATTTTATTTACTGTGAGGAAATATTTTGATTCATGCATCTTTTGTCATCACTCATTGTCATTAGGGAAGTTTACTGTTATAAACAGTTTTTGTTTGTTTTGAATTTTGTATAGGGATTTGAGAAGTTAGAAGAATTGTTTACTTTTAATTGCTTGACCCTTTGGTGGTTTCAAAATTTGTGTTGCATATCTTTTTTATTTTTCAACCTCTTCATTAGTATTGGGGTCCAATCAAATTTGATTTAGGCTGCAAAGTTAACTATTGATCACACCATTATATTATATATATTTTGATTAAAGCATGAAATGGACATGATTAACTATAGAGAACCGCGTAAAAATAAAAACTATACATAACAATGTTATATGATATCTTTATAATAAATAAAAGACTATGATTTTTATCAGAATTTTTTATAAAAGAAAGGGATACTAATATAGAAACAGGTGTCTATCGAGAGATTGGGCTCTTGATGGGCCAAACGGGACCAATATCAAGGGGGTTTGCTTTTCCCACACCCCCTCCTACTCTTTCACACCCCTTAATAAATTTTATTCCAAAAATAACCTCGCGTGAAACGCTGTGAGGACGTGTTTAACGACTGTTCGAACGACCTTGTTCGAACACATTCGAATGACCTCGTTCGAACAGGTGAACTTACGCACAAGAGGGTGTGAATTCAATATTTAACACACTCGAACGATGTCATTCGAACGTGTTCGAACAAGGTCATGCGAACAGGTGAAAAACGCCCAAGAGAGTGTGAAGTCAAAATTTAACACACTCGAACGATGTCATTCGAACCTGTTCGAAGGCCCGTGTTCGAACACGTGAAATTTTTTGAAAAAAAAGACACTTTGGCTGGTCTTTTGGTCATTTCACACCCCATATGTTTTGAGTAGGAGGGGGCATGGGAAAAGCAAACGCCATATCAAGCACAAGTTTACAGAGTGGACATTTCTTAGTAGAAGTTTTAGTTAAAAGGGATTACTATTTGCACCATTTTAGCTAATACACATCCACCAATTAATTTATCCTTTTTTCCCAAAACACCTCTATTGGATGCACTCCATAAAATAAAAAAGCAGGATGTGAAAATTTCAACACATACTACCATAACATAACAAATGGAATTGGTTCTTAATAACTACAAAACTGCAAGCAAGTTTCACAAGAAATGTTAATCATCATTCAGCCTATTACATCATAATATTATTTCTTTGTGTGGAATATATATATATATATATATATATATATATATATATATATATATATATATATATATATATATATATATATATATAATAGATGAATAATCGAGTATTAGTGGTGGAGGAAAGAGTAATGCAGATTATAATAAAGTGTATTATTATGTCACACTGGGAGGGGAAGTTGTGGTGCTTATGCAGAATGGCATTACTTCAATACCATGTTAATAACCAATCACAAGGAACAGAATAAAGCTACAAACAAAAAGCACAAACTTTTCCTTCTCAAAAAAAAAAAAACACAACAAAACCAAAAATAGGTTGTGGTAATGAAACCTTGAAATCCATTCCTATTGATGTTGCAGAAATCTCAAAACCAAAAAGTCTAAGACAAGAAATTCTGATACAAATTCCAAGATGTAAAGTTTATCTTATGGATAAAGGAGGCACATGAACTTACTCAAGTGACACTAATGGTTTGAACTCGCAAGACTCGGAGTGATACAAGCTAGTGGCGGATCTTTTAAGAGCCTGTGAGCGCACTGCACTTCTGCTCCCATTAAGTTAGTATATACACAAATATATTTTATACTCAAAGTTAGAATATATAGAACCGAATGAACACTAAGCAACAGAGTATGATCAATACCAAGCGGTTAAAAGATTATTGGCACAGATTTAGGGTCCCAGCTCAATTCTTGTCATGACTACACTCTTTTTGCAGCTTATTTGTATATTTTTCTCCAAAATTAATATAAAAACTGCATTACAAGAATATTGGAACTCTAGACATTAAAATTGACATAGGTAATTTTGACCACTAAACCAAACAAACTATTAGTAACACACAATTAATTTTGTTTTATATATTCATTACTATTTGGCTTCTTTTTTTTTTTTTGGCAAGATCCGCCACCTGACACAAGACTGTTTTTTACCATCGAAATAAATTTCTCAAGTGTGATCATACCAATATACATAATTTTGAAAAAAATATAACGTGAAATTATGTATTTTTATAAAGTAAAAATGAAAACAAATAATTTAAATTTTTTCTAGAAGAATGTTTTTCTGAAACGAAAAGACCTCATATATTAAACACATTTTGTAAAATTTAAAGATAATGAGTTACAAACCTCTAAAACCAGAGTCTTAAGACAACGGTGATTTCACCTTACAACACATCTTGAGATTAACTTTTTTTTTGTTGTTACTATGTCATTGGTGCGCAATTTCTGTTGATTTTGTCGAAAACTAATCTAGTCGGCCCATGTGATTTCCTCCTCCCAACAAAGTTTCTGCCACACTCAAGGTTTAAACCTGATATCTTAGGATGAAATCCGAATCCAGTTACCATTCGGACAAACCCTTCTTGGTTGAGATTAAATTTCAAGCTAGCTATATAACTTAGTTTAGTATGGCCAAACCTCTATAACTTATAATATTTTGTTATATACGCTATGAAAAATAGCATTTGAGCTTGTAGTGCATGATCTTCTTTTACTGTTTTTTAGGGGTCGGAGTTCAGAAATATTCTTTTAGGTGATTTCTCAGAAGAAAGACACTATCAATTATCAAATGCTTAATTTGTAACATTACATCAAAAAAAAATTCCAGTGAGGAATTCAAATCTATTTTCTTTTTGATTGAATATTAAACAATGTATGTATATGATGATTAAAGTTGGATCCATTCAGTGCCATCAACAAAGCTAAGTGAAAGAAAAGGTTTAGCTTCCTCATCAGTAAGTTCTCTTGACCATGATACTCTCCCTGCATAGCTTGCTCCTGCTCCTGTACATTTGTATTGTCCATAGAATACAGTCCTGGTGGTAGTAATATATTAGATCCATTAGAGTAATATATATATATATCATCCACATGTGCATGCCAATAAGTAATAGCTATATGCTTAACCGAAACAAATATGTTATCCTTTTCTTTCAAAAGTGCTAGGAGCAGAAAATTTCTATCTGTTTATATTTTTTATCTGACGGTATATAGCAGGACACGTGGATCCTAATATAAGCCTATTAAGATATGAAGTGAGTGGCACACCGCCCCATTGTCCCCTCTAGTATTGCAGAAGCACCTAAAATACTACTTCTTCACAACCCAACAAAACTTAATGTCTGAAAGTGCTGTAAATACAGTAATATAGCACCGATACTTTCGGTTGAAGAAATGTTTGGCACCGACACAAATATTTCACTTACTTGTATTTTCTAAATGAAAATCGATGTCTGCAGTGTACATGTGTCTGTGTCGTGTCCTATGTACGTGCCTGTATCCGTGTTTCATATAGGACATGACAGAAAACAAGACAATCCATGAGGGCATGCATGTTGACATGTGTGTCTATATACTATGTATATGTGTCAACAAGAGAAAGAGAAGATGATCAGATACATACATTTCACGGTTAGGATCACCCCAATTATACCATCCTTTAGGAATGATGATATTGTCCATATAAGTATAAGCAAAAACCACGCGTGAAAAAGGACCCCAAGCTCTTCCAAGGTATAATGCTCCTGAACCCGTGACTTTACAGTTCACAAATGAGAACCCTGTCTCTTCTAATATACTGCTCCTTCCTTGTGCTGTTAATGCCCCTAAATTATGTGCTATTGCATGCACGTGACATCCCTACATAAACAACAATAATCTAATCAAATTTTGCCTCAACAACTCATATGTAACAATCAGATCAGTAGCACCGACACTTCTGGTTGAAGATGGATATGTGTTTGGTGCTTAACATGTAACAATTAGGTCAACAATTCTAACCTCATATAAGGAGAGAGCATTGCCAAATATGAAATCAACAGAACCTTCAATATAACAATCTTTATAGTAATGTCTACCAAGATGATCATAAAGTGTGTCTTGTGCTCCTAAGAATTTGCAACCTAGAAATGTTGCTGTGTCTGCTGATATTCTAAATGCAACTGCTTGTTTTCCAACTGCTCCAGGTGCTGGAACAGGAGTAGTGTTCTGCAAATCATTCGACGATAACACTTCAATTACTCTTTTTTCAAACTTTAAAATTAGTGTCTACGTGTCAGTATCAGTGTTGTGTACAGTGTCATGTCTGTGTTAGTGTTTTATAAATAGAGACAAAGAAGAGGGGATTTGGATTTGGTGCAATTGGAATGTTGTGCAGTCATGTATTCAGTGCATCTCTGCCGTTCAATTATGATCGGACGGTCTATATTTTAACTATATATATTGTGTCTATTTTTAAAGTTAAAAATATAAACCGTCCAGATCATCTGAATGCACGACTGCTCAAAAATACCGACTACACGGGATCTGAATCCGAAGAGAGGAGGGTATTTGTGTAATTACATACTTGGAATGTGATGTTCTTGGCAATGAAATAAAGTGAGTTAACTGCAAAAGTTGCTGAACCATAAGTTCCCATTGGATTCCCTTTTGGTCCAATTGTTTGAGCTGTGTCACCCCATTGAACAATAGTTTTATCTGCACCCTCTCCTTCTATTGTTATGAATGATTTCATTGGAGGAATGTTAACTTTCTCCCTAGAAATTCAGTTCACAATTAGCTACAACAATATAAGCTAGCATAGAAGAAAACTTGTAAATGTAACACGAACATGGACACCGTACACGACACTGACACTGAGAATTTTGATGGTTGACCTTAGAAGAAAAAAGACACAAGATGAACAAAAGTTGTTCATATATTTATGTAATCTTTGATAAACTAAAAAACATAACACTACCAAAAATGCAGACAAACATCAAAATCAAGGTCGCAATCACAGTCGTGCTACAAACTAATACAAATTCAGCTAATGCAGTCTCAATATTAATTTGCACAAACATCAAAAACCATAACATCGCGACCTGAATTGTCGTAACAGATTTTTTTTTAAAAAAACTTTGGCCACAAGCACTGAAGCTATGTAGCACGGATACCTTCAATTGAAGACGTGTCCCGATATCCGACACGTATCGTGTCGGTACACCGACACCGACACTTCAATTACTTATACTCTTAAAAAAAAATCAAAATAAAACTAGTGTCTTCATATCCGTGTTTGTGTCCGTGTCATATCCGGTGTCCGTGTCTGTGCTTCATAGCACTGAAGCACATCAAACAAAGGATAGAAAAACAAAAGGAGGTGAAGTACTTACGTGTAAACACCTGCATGAACCTTGATGACAACTCTAACAAGATTAATGGAAGGAAGAGAATCAATGGCTTCTTGAATTGAAGTAAAATCTCCAGCAGAAGGGTTCTTATCAACATGCAAAGTATAAGAAGCAAAGAGCTTATTTTTAGCAGTTTTAAAAACTGAGTGTTTGAGACTACCAACAAAATCAACCCATTTCATGAATTGTTGTTCTGAAAACTGTGTTGCAGCTGGTGAATTTTTCAATAAACCAACATTTCTTGAAGAATTTCTTGGTCTAATTCCCTTTGTATGACAATGTATTGTAATAGGATTTTGTATAAGAAGAAGAATTACAAGTATGTTGAAAATGTAATGTAAGTTTGACATTGTTATTGAGAAAATATAATATTTGAAATGAAAAACAATGAATGTTATGGTTTGCTTATATAGTAATTTTGGGTGGAAATTCTGGAAAGTGAAGAAATGACAGATAGAGGTTTATATGAGAGGTCACGGGTGCTTGAGTGCTTCTATTCACATCATCCATGTTAGAGAGAGAGAGAGAAAGAGAGAGAATCTAAACCACAGAAGAGGTTACTACACTTTTTGTGTTGCATTGTATGTATAAAAACAATGTTTCCTAGAAATATTTGGTCATTTTCGGTTTGTTCTAGTTGTTTGTTTTGGTGTTACCCGTGAGTTGGTTACTGTTTGTGTATAATATTGACAATATTGGCCAATTTAAATAATACAATAATGCTATTCAGCCCAAGAATGTTACAATAAAACTTACAAATATACGATACATCTACTAATACGTATGTTTCACTATTAAATCTATTAATATAAAACTAATTGTTGTGGAGGCGTGGTTTACGATGCGTATATTTGTATGCTTTTTTGTAGTATTATTGGGTTGAATAACATTTTTGTAAATAATATAATGGGGTAGGTTATGCTATCTCTTATAGAGTATAGAGTATATTATATTATAGTACTAGTTTGGAAACCTTTTGGGCTATTAATTTATTTATTTTCTATATAGTTTAGTGTATAACTTTAATAGATAAACCGACTCTTTGAACGAGCACCGTTAACCTAGTGGCTTAATCTATATAGGGAAATTAGGGTCAGTCAGTTGCTTCTGAGTTTGATGTTTGCAGTGGACAAGCTCGTTGTTGGTCAGTGTAAAATTTGATCCTAAGTGCGAGCGGAGATTACTTAAAAACAACGTAGATTCACGGGAAACTAACAAAGGAGTGCACCAAAGTATGGGTGTTTGCGGTGCGGTTTGATTGGTTTTGAGCAAAAAAGTGAACCAAACCGCAAAGCAAAAATAGATGTGGTTTGATTCGGTTTGCTTCAAAAAAAAAAACCAAACCCAACCAATGTGGTTTGGATTGGTTCAGTTGGTTTGGTTTTTGAACCAAACCGAGCCGCACAGTTCACTAATAAAAAAAACGAATTAAACCAATAGAAAGTGGTTTTCGGATTTGTTTGATTCGGTTTGTGATTTTCTATTGGTTTGACTCGATTTTGAACACTCCTACACCAAAAGAATGCAAGTATGTAGCTCAGTTAATTAGTGAGCTAAACAATATTGAATGAGTGCACCAAAAAAATGCAAGTAGAGGATTCCAAGTTCAAATTTGAAGCACTAATATTCTCCCATCCCCAATAGCATTACCAATAAAAAAAAAACAGAGATTAACGGGATGCATGTGACAAAACTTGTTGGTAGAATAAGAGATATATACCAAAATTTTATGGACCATTAATTTAGAAGGATGTGATAAACTATATAGGAGCTATTAATTAATATTTTTATACTTAATGGATGAATAATAATAATATGTCAAGATGGGTGAATTAATATTTTGTTAAAACAGTCATTGTAAACTCAATAATTCAATTAAAAAAATTGATAAACTTATAGTGGTCCTGCACTTGTGTAAAGTGTATAGATAACATTTAATGTGAAAATTATATAATATGAAGCTAACTTTTCGGCTTATGCATGCTGACTAGTAATATTTGAATCATGACCCTCCAATATTTGGAACCTCATTAATGTAAATTAATTAAGTTGCTCACTTCTGAATAATTCTCAATTCCAAATTCCATTTAGTTGATGATGAATCAGAGAAACTCTATAATGAGGCCAAAGTTATAACTACAGTAATGTGGAAAAAGCTGCATTAAAATTAGAAGCATGCTTCATCAGAAATTGCATTAGAGGCTTCTAAATTTGGTCATTTCGCTGAGTTATAGGGTGTGCGCTAAGTAGAGAGGGGTGTAGGAAAAACAATGGCCAATAAAATAAAATCAAAAACAGCATATCCGCTAATACAGGAGAGCATAATTTCTGAAACAAGGAGTATGAAATTCTCACATAGTTGATGAAGAATTTATAATTAGAAGTTATGCTTCATTCAACTTCTCGCATTTCCATCATTGAAGTATTGTAGAATTTACAAATGTCAATGCATCCAAGACATATGTTTTAAATTGCTTCTAATTATAGTTGGGATGAGAATTAATGGTACTGAGAAGTCGCATTACCTGGATGAATTGGACCCAGTGAAATCTGCGCAAAAGACCGTGAAATTGAAGTCGATGGTGCTAGTTTGCTTCAGTAGAATCGGATCGAAGCTTCATAAATGGGGTTAGGGTTCAAATGGGGAAGTAGATTTAATATGAGGAACCAAATTAACTGAAAATTAGGTACAATAATTTGACTCATATGAAAACATGGGTGACCTTAACGGATACATTAGCAAACTGAAGTGACATGTCAGCAACCAAACGATTAAATTTCAACAGAATCTGACCCCCTATTAGTAAATGTAAGAGACTTATTTTGATATCAAATTTTCTTATGATCGAATTGGGTAACAAAATATTTGTCATAAACGAAATTGGATATTCACTCTTTAAAAAAAAACAAGCTGACACTAGTAATAAGACAGCACTGTGCGTCACAATGTTAAGTGACGTTTTTGGATGGAAATGATTCAAGGGATCAATGTGTCCCATGTCTCTATTTTAAATTCTTCAAAGGACTACTGTGTAACATCATTTTTTTCAAGAACTAAAATGGGTCTCGCGATATTTTTTAGGGAATAATTTGTCTCTTGCTCTTGATTTTTTTTTGTGTAAATTGGATATTTTATGTGCGCAACTGCAGAGACTAATTTGTCGAGTCTGGTAGGGCACAATGGTCCCTCAAGAGTTTTACGGTGTTGCATTCTCAAGGTTGGATTTGAACCTAAAACATGGTTAACTTAGAAGATACCCGACCATCTCATCCCAACGCTCTAAGTCTTAGTCTTAAATTTAATACTAGAGAAAACCTATCACATTTACATTGTAGATATATTCTAAAGCCAAATTGCGTTTTTGGTTCTTTAACTTTCACCAAAATTTTAGTTTGGTCATTTATCTTTTTTTCTTACTTTGATCCTTTATGTTTCAAATATGAGTCAAAGTGGTCTTTTTTTTTACAATCTCGTCCATTGACTTTAACAGACGCCACACTGGTCGTTAACCATAGACGTGGCTTGCTTATCTAGCATTAGTGACTAGGAAAAAAAGTAAATGACCAAACTGAAATTTTAGTTAAACATAAAGGATCAACAACGTGCACTTTTGCCAAAAAGCTTTATCTTTATCTCTAAACCCCACCACCTTCCACCAGTACCTTCTCACTCTCTCACCATCACCCCATTGTGACCTCTCTCTCTCTCTCTCTCTCTCTCTCTCTCTCCTTTTTTTATTCCTCTCCTTTATCCTTCATCACCAAATTGAAAAATTAAGATTTGAAATATAATTCTGAGTTTTTTAATTTTGGGTTCCAAACCTAATTTTTCAATTTGGTGATGAAGATGAAGAGGAGGAAGAGAAAACAGGAGAGGGACCCAGGGAGGAGAGAGAGAGGGAGAAGAGAGAGAGGTCGCAGTGATGGTGATGGTGGCACAATGGAGAGAGAGTGAGAGGGTGGCGGTTCATGGTGGTGGAGTTTGGATGAAGTTTTTTTGGCAAAAGTCCAATTTGGTCCTTTATATTTTTATCAAAATTTTAGTTTGGTCGTTTATGTTTTTTTCCAATCACTAATATCCAGTCAGAAATGCCACCTAATATATATGTCATATAAAGTTGTTAACAACTAACATGACGTCTGTGAAAGTCAGTGGACGGAATTGTTAAAAATACCCACATTGACACATATTTGAAACATAAAGAACCAAAATCGAAAAATGAGAATAAAATACCAACCTGAAATTATGGTGAAAGATAAATGAACAAAATTACATTTTAACCTATATTCTATGTGGGATACTGATCCTTGCACTCATATTTGACTAGAGGTCCTGCATTTGGTAGAAAAATTGATAGAGATCTACACTATATTTATATTTATATTTATACAACTAAATCACAACTGAAAATACCAATTAACCCACATTGAAACAATGACACCTAAATTTTTTAAGGGTAAATAAGTCAATTACATCTAACTCATTTATTTTTATATTCTCTTTCTTTTTCTTCTTACATTCTCTTTTTTCCTTTTTTCTCTTTCTTCTTACACTCTCTTTCCTCTTTTCACTTTTCTCTTACACTTTTTTTTTCTTCTTACACTATCTTTCCTTCTTTTCACTTTTCTCTTACACTCTCTTTCTTCAATTTTTTTCTTTTACTTTACTTTTATTTTTCTCAAAAACAATTATTATCTCTCTTATTACTTCACTTTAGTTTTTTTAACTAAATTCCTAAATTTATAGAAACACCACCCTACTAAAATTACTCTACTATCACTTCTTATTGATAATCTACAATAATATACTAATCAACTAAAATAATTAATTGAAACTACGAGATAACTGCACTGATATATAAAAAAACTCAGAATTAATATTTGTCATTGATAATTAAAATTTTTGAAGACTATTATAATTTATAAACCTACTATCTAAAAATCAAGAATATTTAATGACTGTTTAAACTACGGATTAATATTTAAAGCAAATATTTCTTATTGATAATGTACTATCTCATATTAAGTGTCCTGTTTGGAATTTTTCTTTGTCTCAAATTAACTGTCACTTTTGGATCCCAATACAATATTTATTATTACTTTCCAATAATACCCTTACTTTAGAACATCAATAACCGTGTCTTTGCTCCAATCGAGAAAAGTGTAAGGGTATTTTAGTCCTACTACATTTTTCCACCATAGAATTTAGCATATCCAACCATTTTCTTAATTCCCGCGTATAACCTTAAACGACACTTAATATGAGACGGAGAGAGTATAATATACTAATCAACAAAATAATCAATTGAAACTACGAGATAAATGCACTGCTATATAAAAAACACGGGATAACTGTAGTGATATTTAAAAAAACACGGGATTAATATTTGCTATTGATAATTATAATTTTTGAAGACATCTATATATAAACCTACTATCTAAAAAAACAAGAAGGGTTAATGGCTATTTAAACTACTAATTAATATAAAACAAATATTTCTTATTGATAATTTACTATCTAATCAACTAAAATAAATAATTGAAACTACAATATAACTGCACTGATATATAAAAAACACGAGATAACTGCAGCTGATATATAAAAAAACTAGGATTAATATTTTCCATTTATAATTATAATTTTTGAAGACTACTATAAACCTACTATCTAAAACAACAATAAGGCTTAATGACTATTTACACTGATTAATATTTAAAACACACGTGACAAATATTTGTCACTAATACCTAAGAATTGACAAATAATTGTCACTGATATATAAAAAAAACATGGGATAAATATTTCTTATTGATAATCTACTATCTATCTTTTATTATATACTATAATTTTTTACTAATCGATTTAAATAATAAATTGAAACTATGAGATAACTACACGAATACATAAAAAATACGAGATAGTTGCACTAATATATAAAAAAATACGGGGATAACTGCAATGATATATATAAAAACATGGGATAACTTCACTGATATATATTAAAAAAAAACACGGGATAAATGTAAAATTGTTTTAAAATGATATTTTTACAAATTTCGATTTTAATATTTATCTATTTTTTTATTCAAAACTTCTTTTTCATCTACTTTAAATTTGTCTTTATTTTCACGGAGTAATGTTCAGACTATTTAAATACTGTCTAAGTTCATTCATAAAAAGAACATGACAGCACCCGTGCGTTTGCACGGGTATCCTACTGGTTATAAAAAATGCATGAGAAATGACAAAAAAGCCCTTTAAATAATACTAAATGTGGGTGACTACAGTATTTTTTTACTGTAGCGGATTTCAATCCTTCATTATGCAATGCACCAAATGGTTGTGAGGATTGAGGGAGTCATATACTCAGTACACTAAATCAACAAGTCACAATATTTAAATAGGGATATGAAAAACCAAGACAAATTGAAGAGTCTGATGCGAATTTAAAATTTGCAAATTGCACATTCATGACTCATCATCATCCCTTCAAATTTGTAGTAAAATTCATACATATCATTCAAATCATATGATTATTTTTTAAAGGTAGAAAAAGTATCACTTTTCATTATTTGTGTTTCCATTTTCAATTAATAAGCTGTTTTTTCTTTCTTGGAAATCTTTGAAATTACATTTTGGTATATAGAGCTTCCTTTTTATAACAAATTAAAGGTTGGTATTCACCTCCTTCACGGAGAAAGCCACATAGTAAGTGAATTAAACTAACAACTGCACCGACAAATACCAAAATTGTTAGGATTGACATCATGTCCCAAGTTTAAATTTGACACCTTACAATTGTGTGTGAGTTTTAAGTGGTATTTGTTATTGTCTAGAAATAAATAAATAAACTAACAGCCACAACAAAAATAAATTATTTTCTTTGACACCGATTAAAGGATCCAACGCTCAATAATTTGACATGCTCACTTTAAATAATAAATCAAAATATAAGTATATTTCAACTAATTTAACTATATTTTTTATCACATTTCAAAAATACCCTTGATTAAAAGTACTTTTAGAGTAGTAGTTCATTTCTTATATAAAATTAAGAAAATTAAATGCACTTAACTAATATCCTTAGGTGAAAAACCTAGTATTTTTTGCATATATTTGAGTTTGAAAGGAGTATATTTTATATTGAGACACCAATTTTATTTTGATCCAAGTGGATTTGAGTTCGAATCTCTTAATTAACATTTATGAGTTAAAGTCATATAAGTTAAAAAAAATGTGATCGAAATGGACCCACTAAGGGTGACCAACCATGTTTCCCTTTGATAAGAAAATATTTTTTAGACACTTACACACTTTGATAAGAAGAAAGAGTTTTAAAAAAAAATGTTAAATTCGTATTGATTTTTTAGGCACTTACACACTTTGATCGAAATGGACCCACTAAGGGTTACCAACCATGTTCCCCTTTGATAAGAAGAAAGAGTTTTAAAAAAAATGTTAAATATGTATTGATTTTTGTGAGTTGTTCAAAAATCGTAATAAAAAATTAATCATCTTGCAAAGGAGTGAATAAATACTTCTTACCTATCACGTGTTAACAAAAAAACTAAAATCTCATACAAGGTTTTGTTATAATTATAAGTACTCTTTTTAATCTCATTTATAAAAATAATAATAATTTTTTAGGTTATTGAATAACAGATGTATCTAATATAAGTAAAAAAAACTCTTTTAAATTTATTGAATAATTGATGTATAAAATATAAGCAAAAAAAAAAACTTTTTTTAGGTTCATTAAAAAACTGATGTATATGATGTAAGAAGAAAAAAATACATTTTTAGACTCATTAAATAACTAATATATCTTTTTTTAGTATATTTGATGGGGTGGGAAAATAAAAGCAAGACATTTTTTGGGCTCATAATCAATAACTTATTGATCCTTTGATATAAACTAAACTAACAGAATGAACACTAATTTTTACGTTCATTAAATATCTTTCGTATCTAATAGACCAAATACATAGTTACCTAATGAACCTAAAAAAGTTTTTTTCATTGTCTTATAAATGAGATTGGAGGTTATATATAAATGCCAAATACATTAGGACAAACAATCTCTCTCTATCTCTCTCTCTCTCTCACACTCAAAGAGGCCACACAAAGGACACTATAGAAGCCAAGAAACCTGTCAAATAAGCAAAAGAAAGAAGAAAAAACACTATCCCCACCAAGTAAGTACTAGAATCTGTTTATTTTCTCTTAAAAGTCTCAACCTATGCAATGATCAAAACAGGAACTATAACCTTATTAGTCACCATAGCAACCTCTTACTTCTTACTTCTCTTTACCCCAACAAATAAATCAACCTACCATTCTCTCTTCATATCAAATTCATTCTCAAACAATGTTTCCATTTCCAACCACCTTAAAATTCTCACACAAAGACCTCACATAGCAGGTTCAAAAGCCAACAATGAAGCAGCAACTTATGTTATCTCAATCTTAACCTCATCAAAAATTCTATCCCATATAACATCCTATAATGTTTCCTTAACATACCCTTTTTCTCGTTCCTTAATTCTCACAAACCCGTCATCAGAATCAGAATCTCCAACTATCTTCACATTAAACCAAGAAATCTATGAGGATGATCCTTATGCTGACGTGGCAAATGAAGTTGTCCCTACATTTCATGCTTATGCTAAATCAGGCACAGTTATGGGTCCTATAGTTTATGTTAACTATGGAAGAGTGGAAGATTATGTAACACTTGAAAAAATGGGAATCAATGTTTCAGGAAATGTTGTATTAGCAAGACATGGGAAAATCTATAGAGGAGATATAGTGAAAAATGGATATGATAATGGTGCTATTGGTGTGGTTATATATTCAGATAAGAAGGATTATGGTGGTAATGGGAAGGAAAAGTGGTTTCCTAATGAGAAATGGTTACCACCAAGTGGGGTCCAGGTAGGGACAGTTTATAATGGTGCAGGTGATCCTAGTACTCCTGGTTGGGCTAGTAGTGGTGAGTGTGAGAGATTGTTGAAAGATGAAGTGGAGAGAGAAGGTGATGTTTCTCTTATACCTTCATTGCCTGTGAGTGGTGAAGATGGTGAGAAGATATTGAGATCAATTGGTGGTCCTTTTGCTGATGATGATTGGCAAGGAAGTGATGGTGGTGGTTTTACTTATAGAGTTGGACCTGGTCCGGGAATTCTTAACCTCAGTTACACGGTATCTTATCTTATCTTATCTTATCTTATTGTATCTTATCTTATCTTATCCTTATCTTATCTTATCTTATCTTATCTCTTATCTTATTGTACCGTATCTTATCTTATGATTGGTCAAACAAGAACTCTTTAGAGGATTTGTTAAGTGAATTTTTTGGATATTGGTTTTCAGGGGGAGGAGGTTATAACTACAATTCAAAATGTTATTGGTGTGATTGAAGGAGCAGAAGAACCTGACAGGTATGCAATAATTCATGTGTTATCATTTGCATTGAAATATGATGCTGCCTAAGATTGAATGTTTCAGAAATTTGAGTCTTGTTTTATTGAACTTTTATTTGGTCACTGTTGGAAATGCTTGTAGATTTGTGATCCTAGGTAATCATAGGGATGCATGGACATTTGGAGCAGTTGATCCCAATAGTGGCACTGCAGCACTACTTGAGGTAACAAGGCCATGTTTGGATAAATATCTTAATTAAGTGCTTACAATATAAGTGTTTATGTATAAGTTATTTCTATAATAAAAGATAAACTAATGTCAAATTGTTTTCATAAAAGCTATAAACTATCGTGGAGAGCTTATAGAAATAAGTTGAAAAGAATTTATGGATATGTCATAAGTTGTTTTCATAAGTTCACTCAAATAGTTTTGCAAGCGCTTATACCAATAGATAAGCTTAAATGAGTCAACCCAAACAGACCCAAAACCATTTGGAAAAAAATGCACACAATGACTAGAGGTGTCAATTTTGGCCTAACCCAATGGCCCAGTATGCTGGACTGTATGGGCTCGAAAATTGGAGGCCCAACAAGAACATGAACATTTTGGCCTAGCCTCGTTGGCCTATGGGCCAGACTGGGCCGCTAGGCTAGTGTTTTAAGTTGGGTTGGGCTACAAAAAACACAACCCAGTAGATAATTGGGCTGGCCCAACCCGTGCACTTTGGCCCGTTGGACCGTGCAACATCGGGTCGGGCGGCCCAGTTTCACAACTCAACAATGACACAATTGACATGTCTCCTGAAAATTCAGGTAGCACAAAGACTAGGGAAGCTTCAAGAAAGAGGGTGGAAACCAAGAAGAACAATAATCTTATGCAATTGGGATGCTGAGGAATATGGCCTTGTAATTTTCTTTCTCCCTTTCCTCTCTTTCTTGTTGCTCACAAAGATGCATGCCACATGAAAATTTGACATTTTCATTCCTTTTTCAGATAGGATCAACTGAATGGGTAGAAGAGAACAGAGAAATTCTTACTTCAAGAGCTGTTGCTTACTTGAATGTTGACTGTGCAGTTGGTGGACCAGGGTTCCATGCAAGTGCTACTCCACAGCTTGAGGAATTGATCAAAAAAGCAACTAAAAAAGTATTATAAAAGTTGAACTATAAATAACTAGAATAAGCTCTTTTGTACATATATATGATGGTGTCACAAAAACTATAGTTAATAATGATTTTACTTTTTAATTTATAGGTAAAAGATCCAGATAACTCATCACAGACCATTTATGATTCTTGGGTTGATTCTGGTGGTTCTCCTCAGGTATGAAGCCCCGACACAGACACAAACACTCAACACGACATTGACAATGACACGTAGACACTGATAGTAATTTGAGATAATGAAAGTGATTGAGTGTCAGTGTCGCCGTCCGACACAATACATGTCGAACGCCAAACACGTCTTCAATCTGAAGTGTTTGTGCTACATAGGTATAATGTGAATATCTACTTATATGGAAATCTTACAAACCATTTGTCTTGAAGTTTGGAAGGCTAGGAGGTGGAGGATCAGATTATGCACCTTTTGTACAGCATGTGGGAATTCCAGCAGCTGACATGGCCTTTGGAGGAGGTAAAACACAAATTTGATTATTTTAATCATTCATGATGATATATTAATAATCTCATTTCTGCAATACATATGTCATTGTTCTAGGATACCCAGTATATCACTCATTGTATGATGATTTCATCTGGATGAAAAAATTCGGTGATCCAATGTTTCAAAGGCATGTTGCAGGTTAGTCACATAAGTTTCTTTTACAGTTTCTAATATCAAAGTAAACAATATATCAAAAGACTCTACTGCTATGTAGCACCGACACTTCCGGTTGAAGACGTGTTCGCTGTCCGACGCCAACACAAACACTTCAATTACTTGTATTTTTCAAATTTAAACATGCGTCTGTGTGTTCGTGTTCGTATCGTGTCCAGTGTCAGTGTCTGTGTCGGTGCTTAATAGCTCTAATGACATCTAAATGAATAATAATTGCCTATGTTCATGAAAACAGCTGCAAGTGTTTGGGGATTAGTAGCACTATGGCTAGCAGATGAGGAGTTTTTACCTTTTGATTATCTATCTTATGCTAAGGAGCTTCAGGTTTGCTTATACATTAGATAGTGATTTAATAAAATATTGAAGTTACACAAAGACAATATTATTACTAAATTTGAGAGCATGAAAGATATATATATACTTAGAACATTAAATATTTAAATTGCAGCTTAGTGTGGAGGAACTGGAAAATGAGATTTCAAATAAAGATATAAATGTGTCTCCTATATTTAAGTCTATCAAAGAGCTTGAGAAAGCAGCAACCAAGATAAATAACCAGAGAAAGGTATCTATGTCTCGTCTCTCGAATATCTTTATACCTGACTATAATTACTCAGATACATCAATTATTCAATAAATAGGTTCTCTCAAGTTGAATTGTGATTCTGCAGGAAATAGAAGGAAGCAAAGGTTGGACAACATGGAAGATGGACTCCATGAAAGTGAGAGAACTGAATGATAGACTGATGATGGCTGAGCGTGCATTCACTGACAGAGACGGCCTCTCCGGAATGTCGTGGTATAAGCATTTGGTAAGTAACTTTTTTTTGTCCTTAGTACAAATGGTCGAGATTCAAACTCTGCTCTAGCGTCCACATAGCACTTACGTGTGTTTAATCGCTAGGCTAAGCATTTAGTAGGTAAGAAGGGAGTCATTTTCAGAAAATTATATCATAACGAAAAACTAATGCTAATTGCTATGTAAAGATTAATGGAGGGAACTCTAGCCAGAGTTATAAATGTTTTGTCTAAATTATGTATGCTTACTGAAGATAAATTTTCCCCCATTTTTCAGATATATGGACCATCTAAACACAATGACTATGGCTCTCAATCATTCCCTGGAATTGATGATGCTGTAAAAATGGCCAAAAATCTACATACTGGTGAATCATGGCGTCGTGTACAACACGAAGTTTGGAGAGTCTCGAGAGTCATTAGACATGTTTCTTTAGTTCTCTCGGGTCAACTAACATGAATATTCATTCGTTTTGTACATTTTCCATTGATGATAACTTGCATCTCCATAAGAATAAATATATCTTATGGCTACTCTTCTGTAATGAGAAGCCAAGATGTTAACCTCTGATCCAAATTGGAATGTTTTTTCCCATCATATTTGCAAATATTACGAATCTGAATATCAACCTTCACACGTAACGCACCTATTTTCCCTTTGGCAGTACATTTTTACGTATATTATCAAAACATCTTGGTGGAAAAGCACTAAAAATAACAGAGGCCTTTGTAAGGAATCAATTTTCACGTTTCCAGAACACAAGTTCATTAAATATATTACAGCTATCTATGATAAATTTTGAAAAACTTGTTTGTTGACAATACAGCCCAAATTTTGAGTACAAGGAATACTGTCTTATACCACTTTTGCTTACCACTTCACTTGGGAAGCAGTAACATACACTTGCTTGCAGCTGAATACAAATCTTAACAGACATAGTATAATCCAAGATATAAAAGAAAGTAACCTTGTTTTTGATAATCTTTTATGAAACAATTAATGATACCTAATCAATTGACACCAAAAGCCTCAAAAATCTTCAAAAACTGGTCCTTACCCTCGACTCGAGATATCCCTCGTATAATTGATGCGTTTTAAAGACTGCCGGGCCAGCCAAGACACTTCTAGAAAACCCCAAAATAACTTTTCCAGGATAATGGAAGTAGATTTATATTATATAAAATGTGTTAACAAAATGAAATCTGCTTGTTTAAATAAAACACCAAGCATAGATGTACTGAGAAAAGATAAACTACTGGCACAATTAACACTTGAAGCTTATCAAAAAATTGCTATTCACTGTTGATAATATCTGCTGTACAGATCATGCGTACACCAAAAATTGGGGGAGAAGGAGGAGGGGGGGGGGGGGGGGTGAATGACGATTTGATGGGTTATCTCCTACAACTTTATGTACAGTTTTAACTAACTACCAGGAATTGCTAAGTATGTACAACAACATTGCCAAGATGAACTTTAGTATCTTACTTCCAAACCTTGATGGCCCCATCTCTACCACTTGAGAGTAGAAGTCTCTGGTTTAACTTAACCGAAGCCAAAGAAACAACAGAATCACGATGGCAACCGGCAGAATCAGTGGCGGCAGCTGCAAGAATTGTCTTTGCTGTCAGCTTGGTCGTAAGAGGACGTCTTTTTGTCTCCTGTTTACAAGAATAGAAGGTGAAACTTATGCTGCATGTATTCTAAACACGTTGGAGAATTAAAGAAGATACAAGCAATATTCAACAGCATTAGATGAAACAACAATAGGAAGGTACTGTTGAGCTGAACTGAACCAAAAGGAAGCATATCTCAAAGATAAAATACCTGTACAACTTGCACTCCAAAAAAAGGGGAAAAAAAGCATGAATACAACAATCAGTTTATTTAAACATAAAATACCTGTACAACTTGCACTCCAAAACTGGATTTTGTTTCATAAAAATCATCTGTTCCGACACCTTTTAAGTTTGGTCCACAAATGCAGTAACTTCTATCAGGACTGCAAAAAAACACAAAGGTACATAAAGAAATTCAATTAGACCATTTTCACAATGGAAAAAACAATAAAGAAGATTGAAGTTCAACACAAAACCTGTAATGATCCCATCGACGTATCTTTAAATCAGTGCCCCCAGTCAATACATCGCCTCCTGGTAAGGGAAGTAATGTACGAATACCGGGAAGACGAGGAGGAGGTTCATTTAGCTCATCAACTCTGTACTTGCGATTAACATTTCGTCTTGGATCTGATTGAGATGTTGACTTACTTGAAGGCTTGGCCAAAGCCCACGGCATATCAGACATTTCGGCATCGCTTTCATAATTAGCTGTCCTTAGTACCTGTGAAGGGATTTTTTTTAATTGTACAACACAATAATTAATCAGTGTTATAAATATGAAACATCAATATATTTCAAGTGATTCAAAATAGTTATAAGCAAATCTGCAGAGGTTCATATCGTAAGCATCATGAAACCAGCAAATGATAAATTAAAAATTATGCAATGCTCCAAGTACTTGCAATAAAAACAAAAGGTAGGAAACTTCATAGAAAACCATATCTTATCAATGAACAATTTAAAAAAAAAAAACAAAAAATACCTGGTGGCAGCTAGCATTCTCTGCATTCCAAAGAGAAACTTCATTACAACCCGCAGCCACATAAACAAGGGGCCTAGTAGTTGAAGACTGAGAAGCATTTGGAGGAGGAAGAAACAGACTAATCTTTTCAATAGGACAAGCAAGAGAATACTTCCAAGAGTTCACAGGTACGAGAAACCTCAGATCCCAGAGTGTAATAACACCCCGGGATGAACCTGATACAAACCAATTGCCACAAGCCCCCGATGCCAGAGACAAGGCATAGCCCTCCTCAGGAGCAGCTTTTAGGGTCAAGGTATTGGAATTTGACCTAGTATCCCATAGATGAATGCCACAGTTCTGGGTGCTGTACATAATGGTATAATTATCTACAGGAGAGTTATAGAGGCCGAGTATGGCACCTTCCTTGATATCCTTCTTTGTGATATCAGCAATACCTGAATACTTCTCAACAACATTTCCTAGACCTCTAGAGATATGATCAACAGAAAACATATGAATAAATCCATCAGATGCTCCAACTATCACTTGTGCTGAACCTGGAAGCATTGCTACACATAAGGCACGGCTTCCTTCCAAGTGATACGTCAGCTTTGACCTGAATGAAATGTCTTTTTCCAGCTTTCTGGAATCCCAAATTTTGACTGTCGAGTCATCAGATGCACTCACAAAAAAGCTTTGATCAGAAGAAACCGCTATGTCACTGACAGCTGAACGATGCTCCTGGAGGTGTGCAACCAATACCCCACGGGGCCTCCAACCCGAATCAGGAATGGATGCTCGGGCAAAAGATGGAATTCCTGAAGTATCAGTTTGGACAGTTGCATCCTCTAGTGAAATTGAGGCACCTTTATTATTAGAAGATAATCCCACGTCTTGAAACGTGCTATTGAGATAAGATATCTCATTTTCCCTAGCATCCGGTTCGTGTACAACTCGGTGGAACTGCTTAGAACCATTGCTAATGCTAAAAGAACCTGAAAAAAGCTTTGGTGCTGGGACTGAACTAGCCAAATTAAAGGACTTACTGACTGGATTAACCCAAGGCATTGCAGATGAACTAACACCCAGAGAATTCATTTGTAATGGAGAATCAGATGCTGCAGGAGCTATTCCCACTCCTCTCCTATCCACACTGAAGGAGTATAAAGGTATCCCTTCTGATGGCTTTTCATATGTCAAACTGTTTACACCACTAAAAGTCGGTGACATAAATCCTGAAAACTGTAACTTCTCCAAGCATTGGGGATCACGATGTCCCACCATATTGCTATCATTATTCATAAAGGCTCCCATATCTCTCAATTTTGTCTCAGCTTTGTCACAATCAGCTAGTCCTGGCTGTTGGAAGGGAGCACCAACAGCTTGTTGAATCCCAGGACCTTGTTGCTTGTCAGACCAGTTCTTTAATGAGTCCAACTCATCGATTCCTTTCTTTAGTAAATCCATTTCCCATATTTTAGACTGTGAAGAATTATACCATATCTTTCTCTGTCTTTCTAACATGTCTGAACTCCTAGAGTTCTCCAAGACTTCATAGAAAACCTGTCTTGAGACAGGGGGTTTCAAACATGACAGAAGAGCTTTCTCTGAAGCAAGAGACACAGGTTGTCTACGAAGGAAAGGACGTATAACAGGAGCAAGGAAAACATAAGAATCTACTGCACCCAGGCTTTCGCTGCTGGCAGCAATGAAAGAGACAGCTGATCTTCGTACCCATTCACTAGGATAACACAATAAAGGAAAGGCACGATCAATCATTTGAAGCAATATTCTCTTACGGAAGAACCCGTTTTTGCATAAAATGGCCAAACATTCTAAGGCTCTAACAATGACAGCTTCCGTCATGTCACTTAAAGCTTGCTCAATGTAAGGCAATAGATATTCTTCTACACTTCTTTGGCCCACAAAAAAACAGACATAAACAATCTTCTCGTAGAATACCGTCCTTAACTGCTCATCTCGGTCATTTAAGAAGGCGGGAAGGATGGGTAAGAGAGTGTCATTACTCTGTCTCACACCAAAGAAGCAGCAAAGTTTACCAATGTCTTGAAGAAGTGCTCTCCTAATATTTGGTGTTTGCTTTGGACCCATAACAAGTTCTTGAACAACCTCTGCAATTGATTTCCTCAGCTGCAGAAGCTGGACATCACTATTTATCCTCTTTATTCTCCCAGAGGTCTGAGTGGATGATGTCAATGGCTTCTGTAGTGAACTCAACTCATCAAGGACGCCTGCCTCGCTCAAGCTTATGGAGTGTATCAAGAATCCATAGGCAGTGAGAGCCAGCTTAGCTATGTTGCTAGCATAGCAAATCCTCACACTTTCCTCTGGATCGTCAGGAAGCATAGAAAGCATAGGAAGAATATACTCCGGAAATATCTTTGCATCACTAGGAGGAAATTCTCGTACCAAGGGCAAAATGTCACACAATGTCTCCAAAGCAGCGCAACGCACAATTGCTGCGGGATCAGAGAGCATTGCAATCACATACGGGATAACACGCTGCAAACGATTTTCATCATCAATATATAGGGCAGAAGCCTTCAACAAGAGTACAGCTGCCCTCCTCAGGTGAGGCAACTTGACATTGCGTATGCAGGAGCAGAGCAGAGAAGTTATCAAAACCATGCCTTCACATCTCATGCCATCCTTTGGTAACGGTAGGAAAGGCGTCCCAAATGTATCTGACTGACTATCATACTCAGACATCAATGAATTTAAATCATTCATAGTAATACTTTTCAAAAACGGATGATCATTTCCTCGAAATGCATTGGAGATAGTTTGAAGCAGCTCACCAGGAGACTGCAAATTTTTTAGATTTTCGGGGAAGGTAGAATTTTGTGCATTTCCTACTACATGCTGGGGACCAGATGGATTATTATTCTTTTTAGGATCCCTCAGTAGGCTATTAATATCACCAAGAAGTTCATACTGATCGTTAACTAAGCCTTTGCCTATGTCCTCTCTTGTCATTAGTGAATCCTTCATGAAACTCACACTTTCTTTCGCAACCATCTCTTCCAAAAGTTCTCCAGAAGTAACATCTGCACCATCAGATGACTGCTTGTTCATCATTTGTTTAAGTATCTCGTGGAAAGCACTCTGGCATAGTAAAACCTGTATAGATTGTTCGAACAGCACCAAGGTAAAATAAGTCATAGAAAACATTAAATACTCGATAGACAGAAAAATATTTCAGTAAAGCCATATACCCTCATGTCAGAATGGAGAGGAATCCAGCAACGGTAAAAATCATGCAGAAATGGTGAAAAATAGGTAGGGAATACAACTGCAGCATACTCCTTTAGATATCGCTCAGCAGAAAATCGAGACTCTGGTTCTAACTGAATCATGTGCTGAATCATCTTACGGATTCCAATATCCGGTATCTGCATCAATAGATAATACAATCTTTAAGATATTAAAAACTGAGCCATGAGTATGGCCATAGTTACTCCCCTAATGACAGGACCACGGGAGGACCAAACAAGACACAGACAGAAATAGAGTACTTTTTCAAGATGTTGAGTTGGATCATATTGCCCTCTGCGGTAAGCAAGCAGTTGAGACAGTTCAAATAGTGGTTGCCCCTCAAGGAAAAGTTCAGCAATTACACACCTGAGGAAGGAAAATGACATTTGAACCTTAGAAATGTAGGGATACAAAAAATGACAAGAAAACGGTTATCAAAAATGGTACAATTACATAACCATATTTGTTGCTGTTTCAACAAAATAGATCTAGAGATTTCAGGTTTGACGCAATACAAAAATCAACTCAACAGCTAATTAAACATCATCACTACCTAAACATAATTACAGCAATATGATGTCTTGTAGATCATATAAACAACTCTTTTTTTTACATTGTTAAGTCAATTAAATTTCATGTACATAGGTATTCTAGGTTTAAGCATGAAACATGGTTGAAAAACAAAAACAGTTACAGCAACATTAAGATTCTAGCAGACAGAATCCTCACCCGACAGCAAATATATCCATAGATGGCTTTAGGGGAGTGTCCTGTGCCACCTGCGTCTCCCCTCCATGTTCATAAAATCTCTGACAAGCCACAGCCCCAAAAAAAATGAGAGTGAATTAGAAATATAATCATTATGTTTAGTAAGAACATGTAGTGTCCAGCAAGAAAACGTGTAAGTAGTGGCACATAATAAAAATTAATATTTTTCCTCACTAACTGCATTTTTTAATCTTAAACAAATAAAAAAGAAAAGCCCCTGTATGCCAGTTGTTTCATAAAAGTTCAAAACCGATGCATATACCAGAATAAAAAATCTAGAAAGTGGCTCTCTAATAATACGACATATTTTTTGTTCACCTCAGTTTCCATATCACAAATCACCTATATATAAACCTGTGTAAGCAAATATTGATAACCTATAGAGAATAGAGTCTTAGATTATCAAGTCATCCCCAGGCTACTAGCTTAATGCAAGATTTAATTAAGCCTCTAAACAGGGATTATCTAGTACACATTCCATTTGCATCTATACACTAAAATTTACATCAGTTAAGAAAATGGTAAAGAGAAAACCGAGCAAACAGCAATATCATATGTGATAGGTTCACAAGACGACAAGTAGGATGAGGATCCAACTTCTAACTACGTAATAGCACAAAAGCGTCTTGATGGAGCCAGCTAAAGGAAATAAGGCAGACAATAAAAATAACCAAACAGATATAGAAGGAAAAGGATCCAACCTCAGGTGCGAGATAACAGAGTCTTCTTCCACCAGTATCAAAGAAAAAAGAGAAATCGGACGGGTCATCATATGGAATGTAAGTGGGTTTGAAAGATGCAAAGTCAGCAAGGTAAAGCCAATTTGAGGATGTAATAAGCACGTTCTCACACTTGATATCACCTAACAAACAAATGCAAATTTACACAAACGTCAATGTAACGCCAATCAACCCATGAAAAGAGAAACACCATTTGCAGCTAACAGATCCTTCTCCACACCACTCTCTTTTCTCTAGTGATAAGTTTAAAAAGGAGGGCTTAGTTTATCAAAGAAAGAAGAATAGGCACATGATAAGTAAGGTGAGTCATGATGTAGGGAATCAAGTCCCTAGTAACTAACTCAGGCGCGGAATAGTAGTGGAAAGGCGCCTACTGCTGATGTGGCAGTGATGGTAAGCGTGTGGAGAGAGAAAATGAGTATTGAAATAGTGAGATCACACCTTTAGCATGTTAGCTTGGAATTAACTGGGAAAGTTCCCTAGGAGAGTCTGGCCTCTCGAAGCGCCATTGTTACTGTTTTATTGAGCTTAGTTCTTCTATGTATATTGATCACAGTGTAATTACCCCGATTATACTGTAATTCTCATACCATATTATCAATATACTTCTCATTTGAGCTCAATTCTGTTAGTTCTACTTCATTTCTACTTTATACTAGATTGATTGTATCATCTAGTTGCGTAAGTATTTGAAAGCTTAAGTTTCAATCTTATAAAAACTTACCATGGCACACTCCCTTCTCGTGGCTCTGTTTTACAGCTAAAAGCAACTGTGCATTACCCCCAAACCAAAGAAAAAAGTCAACAAAAATGCAAAACTTTCATATACTAAAAAATCCATGGAAGCAATGTTTAAAAAACCGAACCAACCGACTGGTTCAACCGGTTAACACATGAATCAACACTGGCTACAGTTCAGTTATTTCAACAATTTGGCCGCGGTTTCATCTCAGTTTGAGCGGTTTAAAGCGGTTGAACTATTACTCAGTCCAGTTTTCAAAACATTGCATGGAAGTGGATGAGTAAATTAGACCTGAAAAGCCAACCATCTCTTCTCAACGAAACTAAGAAAAGGTCGAGTGCTTAATCGATCATGCAAATTATGGAAGAAATATTGCCTCAATAGATACGCTGCTTTATCTGTTTCTTGCCAAAACTGCAACATACAACACACACTGCCACGTGAGCAATCTAAACTAGAAGAAGAAGCTCTTTTCACTAGCCAAACATAGTAATTTAATTATAACTCCCTCAAACTACAACACACTTTTGTTCAAATATTACGCTACTAAATCAAAATGAGTCAGAATCTAGCAAAGAAACACAGCGCAGCAACAATTTCAAATTAAAATTCAAAATCAAATTCAAAACAGCTTCAGTAACCTAACACAGTACCAAAATTCCTCAAACTTCAAACTACAAAACAAAGTGTCATTCAAATTTCAAGCCATTAAAATCAAATTGACTAAGCATTCAGCATGTAAACAAAGCGCAACAAAAAATTTCAATTTCGAATTCAAAAGTAATTCAAATTAAAGGAAATTGAGACCTGAAAGGGCCAAACGTGAGGATGCTCAATAGCGCTGAAAATATCCTTGATCTGAGAAAGACGACGCTCGTACTCCGATAGATTGATGAAATCGCCACGTTTGAAATAAACCTTAACAAGAACCAAACCTTCATCGTGTTTACACTGAATCGACTTGAAGAAACGGCCACGTCCTAGAACCTCTTTCAGAACCAAATTATACGTCGACGGTAACTCGTGAAGATAATACTCCGACGCTGAAACTTGCGTCGTTCGCGCGATTTTGTTCCCCATCGATTATTCGCGCAACCGCTTTCTTCCGCTATTGCTAGTTCTAAGTTACGAGTAAACTAACTTTCCATTTTTGCTTTTGCGTTTAGCGTTGTGTGAATTTTGGCTTCTGCGGTTCCTGAATAAGCACGTTTGGGAATCGGGGTTTTTGTTTTGGAGCTTGGAAGTTGGAACTGGGATGTAACTCTTTCGGACGCTTTCTCAGCTTTCAGCTGATAATATTTGCGTGCGGTTCTAACTAAACGGTTCGTTCATTCGACGTATTTGCAGTTAATTCGTTGAAATGTTTTAGGAAACTTAAATTAAAATAATTAAAATAAATAAATTCAGAAATAAAATATGAGGTTGAGTAATGTGATGTGAAAGTTAGAATTTGTTGTTGAAAAGGTCAAAAAAATATTATCTATTTCCATGATAAAAATACTCTTCCTTCAACATGGGAGTAGAATATGAGAGAATTACATTATATGTAAAATGGATTTTCAAAAATAAAATATATTTAGGAGAATTTTTTTAAAACATGAAATGAAACAAGCATGAATGAAAATGTTGCATTCTCAGCCTTATTCTCAGAGATATATTTTGTATCCATGAAACAAACGTTCTCTAGAAGAAAAGTCGAGGAATTAAAGATTAGTGTTAGCGTTTTGCGAATTTTGGCTTTTGCGGTTCCTAAATAAGAACGTTTGGGAATCGGGGTTTTTGTTTTGAAGCTTGGAAGTTGGAACTGAATTTCTCAAGCTGATAATATTTGCGTGCGGAAACTTAAATTAAAATTAAAATAAATAAATTCAGAAATAAAAAATGAGGTGGAGTAATGTGATGTGAAAGTTGGAATTTGTTGTTGAAAAAGTCCAAAAATATTTTCTGTTTCCATGATAAAAATACTCATCCTTCAACATGGGAGTAGAATAATAGAGAATTTTATGTAAATAAAATGGATTTCCAAAACTAAAAGATATTTAGGAGAATTTTTTTAAAACAAGAAATGAAACAAGCATGAAAATGTTGCATTCTCAGCATCATTCTCACAAATATTTTGTATCCATGAAACAAAAGCACCCTAGAAGATAAGCCGAGGAATTAAAGATTAATCAACTATATACCAAAAAAATTAAACAATTTCAACAACTTCACAATACATTGTAGAATGTAGTGTATAAATGTCATGAAGAAGATTAGTAGTGTGTTTGGTTCTGCGATGATGAGAATTAATTTTCTCAAAATGAGTCTGTAGAATTAATTTTAGTTAGAAGTTAGTTGCAACTAACGTGATTTTTGTTTGGATGCATTTACATAAAAAGTGATTTTTATCGATTTTTGTTGTTTGGATAGGTTGAATCAAAATTGTTTTTTTGCTTGTGTCTTCACCTCAATCTCCATTGCCACTTATGTGCTTGAACCTAATGCAAACCTTGTTGAGTTTTCGATTCAATAACAACTCAATATGAATGCAACTTTAGTTGAATAAAAGAAATTTAACAAAGTACTTAAGTCACTTTAATTAAAACCATAAAATACTCTCCACTTTGTTGAATAAAATAATTTGAATATTTTTCTATTAGTCAAACACTATTATAATGCCTTGATCGCGATTAATTGTTGGACTTTTAAGCCAATCAACATTCCCTAATTTGAGGAATGCTATCCACAACCTCTCTCACCCTCTCTTGAACACTACCTACACCATTGGGCCACATGACTTATTTTTATAAATTTCCTACCTGAGTTTAAAAAAAACACTTTGTTTTTGATTTTTGATAAAACCTAAAATCCCACACATGTCCTCCATTTTCTCCTAGAGAAAAGATTGAACCTAAATTTAGGATCAATTGAATGAGACTACAGGAGATTCTGGTCTACCATTCAACTTATACACTCAATTCATGATAAACTTCTTCATAGCATCTCAACTAATGTTCCTCCATACTGTAAGAAAGAAGGGGAGGGGGCATATAAGAAAACATAAATATAAATACATACAATAAAGTAAATGTAAATCAAGTAGAAGTAGAACGGAGAAAAATTCAAGGGAGGTTGTCAGTGAAGTTGGTACTAAAGATTCACTATTTTCCTGCTTTCACCGCATACAAAGGTGGAGATGATTTGCCAGAATAATTTTCGTATTGAAAGTTCCCTACACTTGTGCATCAAAAATAAGTTTGTTCAAGAAACTTCGCATTTGAACTCCGCTTCAAACAGATCATAACTTGTAAACAGGTTCAATTCCAAGAAGATAAAAGCACTTTCTCATCACAATAGCGGTTGCTTCGCACAACAAGAGTCGACTAGTTTCAGTTTCCTCACCCGACCCCACAACCTGCCAAAGGCAAGAAATTGACTTAAAATACAACAAATATTCTACTTGGAATTGAAACTAATATGCAGTAACAAAAATCATCTGCATTAACTTGTAGCTTTAGTAGTATATACCTTACAACTAGAATAGAACTTTTTTGTGAAGATTTCGGCCAAATTATAAGGTATTCACACAACACATTTGGAAGTAAATTCGAGCATGACTCCACGAAAACCTGAAAAGGGCAAGTATTCATAGGATTCTAAATAAATAATAAATAAAATAATACATATACCAAAGGCGACTAACAAAGTTAAACATTACCAGTATAGCATGCAGGTACAATTCTCAAGAAATAAAATATTTCAAAATACCTCGGTAAATTGAAGTAGATGAAGACCCAATGTGCGTTCATCTTCATGATCCAAAACCAAAGTCCCATTCTGCAACAAGTTGATCAACAAGATATAAAGTGTAAGAAACTGGCACTAGCTCGTGTTTAGCTGTCTTATATATACTGCAGTACTGAGTCAAATCCCAGTTATAATATATGAAGGCTGAATTGACTGGTATTAAGTCAAACATGGTGGAGTATGAAACCTAGGAACTCTTGCATTGTAGAATTAAGTATGATACAAAATAATTAAATCACATTTTTAACAACAAATGTAATATCATCATCACGGAAATAAGAAAAAAACTTACCCTTTTTAGTTCTTCTATGTCTTTACCGGATTTCCTGATGATGGAACAGATCCTAGCATGTGCATACAGCAAATAAACAGCAGTATTCCCCTGTTGGACAAAAAGAACTTAGAAAGGTGAGATATTTACAGCTTTACATTAGTTAGTTTTGAAGGGGGGTGAAATACGGGTTCAACTATTGATAAGAGTTGCTCCTTAGAGTTCTGATTGCAATTGTTAATATTAAAGCAAAATTTATAGCGACTCATAAATAAATGTTTGCCAAGGGTACCAGCTTCTTGAATTGAAAAATGCACCTTATCGTTAAGCATCTGATCAAAGTTGAAAGTGTAATTCGTTAATCTGTTGATCTTCAAGTCGGCATATCTGCAAACAATTAGCATTTCCAATCAAGGCATAAGACAATGGAAATGCTGTAAAGTCGAATCAAAACCATATTCTTATACCTCTAAAATGAATGTGACAAGTAAATTCAAAAAAAGTAAATAAATAATCAACCAAGAACCCGGTGCTTTAGTTTTATTTGATTTAACTAATTAGCATTTAAAAAACATAATCACAAACACCAAAGTGAAAACAAGACTAAATCAACCAGATTCAGAACATTACCACAGAATTTAGAGCAGTAGATATAATATTTTATAATTCAGTAAAGAGGTAATCACAAGTCAATAAATATGTCTGCAATTTAACCCAATAATGAATATAATAAATACTCTTATAATAAAGCAATGTCCAACAGATTATCACAAGAAAGCATGTTGATTATGCTTCAAACATGGGTCAGTTTTTTTGACAAGAACTAACTTAACTAATTAGGATTTAGAAGACATAATCACAAAGACCAAAGTGAAAACTAGAAAGCAGCGGAAATGAAGTTTTAAAATTCAGTACAGAGGAAATGGTAAACAGTAAATCTGGCTACAACAAAGCAAACTACAACAGACATTACTGGAAAGCATGTTGATTATGCTTAAAACATGGGTCCAACAACTTTTTTGAGAAGAACTTACTTAACAGCCCCATATCCAATTGCCTCTGAAGTTCTCTCAATCTCTTCCTCGGTCCAATTTTGAGCATTATCTAAAAGAACATAGGATTTAGAAAGCTTAACCGTTGCGGTATCATATCACTTTCATAGATGTTAAACAAACAGAAACTTCATTTGACGGATTCATGCTCGCAAACAGGATGTAACGTAAAAACTGATATAGGTGTTACTTTACCACGTTCGAGAAGGGCAGTTTTACAGCGGCTTTTAGCTTCATCAAGTAAATCAACCAATCGAACAGTCTCGCTGCTGCGACTACGAAATCGTTTTCCATCCTCCCCAAGAACAAGACCAAAACCTACATGAGTGCATTTCGGATATTCATTTTCATCCTTTGGAAGCCACCCTGCACGCCTGAAGGCCTGAAAGAAAAAACCAAATGAATGCCGGACATTTAATCTCATTGGAATCAACATTAGCTGTGGCACTAATAATATGTCAGACCTGGTGATCTGTTAATATTAACAATAACAATAAAAAGGAAAAAGAAAGACATGTCTTATTATAAAACACAACAAAGAAACCCATTAGTAAATAACAGAAAAGCGAATAACCAAGAGAACTTTCATCGTGGAAAAGCAAAAAGAAAACGTTCTTTTGAAAACAAAAATTCAACAATAGGATTGCAAGAACATTGTCAATTGGAAATTTGGAATACATACCTTATAAAGCATGTCAAAATGTTGCCACTGACCAACATCTGTAACATATATATTCCAATCAAGCTTTTCTACATTCAGACGATACCTACAGGGTTAACGACATGTAGCTCAGATAACTAAAATAGTTTACTTTTCGTAGTTGATATATTTCCTGTTCCAAAAATTAGATTATAATTTAGACACACAGAAACATGTATCCCAAAATTTACAAAAAAAAAATGCAGTTTCTATAGACAAATAATAATAATAATAATAATAATAATAATAATAAAACCCTTTTCTTATTATGTGAATCCAACTACAGGAATCAAACAACACAATATCCTATCAAAAATTATGTCTTAATAACAAACAAATTCAATCTAAATCCTTGTTAATGGTTTTTGATGTAGTTTCTATGTCTTCTACCTCTAATCATTGGAATATCCTTCATCTAACCTACTCTCCAACTCTTTGTAACAGCGCTTCTAGTCTTCTCCATGGATGCCCAAAGCCCCAAACCACTAAAGGCACATTCTGACATTTCGCAAAGTGCGTGACATTCAAGATATTTTAATATGGCAATAATAGATGACAAAGTATGAACACTCACGTGAGCCACAACACAATTTTCAAAAATATATAAAAAAAACTAAAAGTAGAAACTAACCAAAGTGATGCTAAATCACTTGAAAAATAGTTGTAACCACCATCCCTTTTCACAGCAATTAGTGGTATATCCACACCCTCAACAAATATCACCCGAGCACCATCACTATCTTCAATCAGTCCTAATTTATCCAGTTTCTCCAAAGTTGGAGGGATTAAATCATTAAAGAAGCTCTCTCCCTGTGACCAAATACATCACCAATCAATACATGGTAAAAGAATAATTTTCATTATTATCCATTAAAATAAAAATCTGTAATCATTGCAGCATAAACTCAAGATATTCAATTATTGCAGCAACAAGAGCACATTAACAATTCTTTTTAAGAACAATAATCGGTAATTTTAGCTGCAAATGGTATATAAAGGAAATTAAAATTTCTATAGGAGTCATACTTATAATTTCAGTAAAGTTGAATCGAGAACATAATTCAAACAAAAGACTAACAAGCTAATTGGTGAGCTAGATAAGAAGCTGATTCCTACTGCAAAGCCAAGTAACCGGTCAAACTTTTGGTCGCAACAAAACAAGAAAAAGATACAAATTTTACTAGATAGAATATGGCAGATCTGGCTAAAACACAGAATCGAAGCAACAACACAAATTCAATAAAAGCCGCTGCAACAGCCAGAATTTCAACAAAGGACAAACATATACAAGGCAGGCGTAGAATTCTACGTCGTTGGTCCTACACTGAAATGCAAAAAAAAACAGCTTTGAAAGTCTTTGTGCGAGAAACAAAAGAAACTAGAACCTCTTACCATTGCCTCCAAACGAATTCCAAGACGTTTATAGACCTTTTCAAATTCAGCCTTACTGACATCACAAATTTTCTCCCATGCTTTGCGATACTTGGGATCCCCACTCTGAAATCAAAATTCAGGCATAGAAGAAATGTAAAACAAGCTCCCCATGCTCTCCCAAATTGGGGGGAGAAAGTAAAATATAAGTGCAATTTACCTGGAGCTTGACAACTGACTGTTGTGCGTTTAACTTAAAATCCGGATCACTATCAAATTTCAATTTTGATTTCTTGTAGAATGCCTAAAATGCACCAAATCCAAACCAATAATTTCAGAATAACCGAAATGATTCACTTTTCCAGCTAAACATAAATTTTTCATCATCAAAAGATGTTGACAATAACCTTAAGGATAAACTAAGTAATAAGAATTAGAAATTTGAGTTATTAGCCAATTTAGCCCCTGAAATTTTACAAAAGTTCAATTTGGTACTTCACATTTATTTATTCACATCAGTAGGGCGGAGAGTTAGTGAATAACCATACTCTACTGTAAAGTTAATCAGACAGACAAGTATACTACTACATTAGGAGACACCAATTGGCATAAAGTTCATTTTGATATATTTTCTCACCTGGAGATCCCCAATAGCTGTTTCATTAACATCTTCCGGGTTCGGAAACTCCTCAAAGAGGTATGCAATCAGCATACCGAACTGCAAAATCAATGCACAGACTTTAAGCCATATGGTCCAAGTTAAAATGAGAATTTTCCTAAAAAATGTTGTATGATTCAAGCAAATATATCATATCTCATAAGTAAACATCTATAGTTCAGTAACAATTGAAATTGAAATAGATCAATATCTAAAGTATAAACTATTTTCTTTATGGGTTAGGAGTTAGGACATCAACTGTTGAAGGATGGACAACAAAGAGAAATAGAATACCTTCATTTAAATGGGAGGAATGCAATTCAAGTTTTTAATCGTAGAGACAGTTAAAAAACAACTTACATCAGTCATTGATACAAAACAAATATAACTAGCTCTCAAGCCAGTAAGTCATGCAATGGTAAAGAACATAAGCTTGTCAAGTTAAATGATATTTGCAAATGACTAGAAAAGTATGGAGAAAACCTAGCATTGACAGTGTATATCAATGATCTAGACACAATAAATCACATGAAAATTCAACCTCAGTTTAAACATGCACTGCATTCAAACACACGGGATTGACAGTGTATATCAATGATCCAGACACAATAAATCACATTAAACCCTAAGAAATTAAATGTACCTGAGTTCCCCAGTCACCGAGGTGATTCCGGCGGATAAGATCTTTCGCCTGGCAAAATTCAAGCATTCGAGCTAATGTGTCCCCAATTATGGTCGACCTCAGGTGACCAACGTGCATTTCCTTTGCTATATTAGGCGAGGAAAAGTCAACCATAACATTCTTGATATAGTCTGGAAGTCGAGGTGCCCAGGAATCAATACCATCGACCAGCATCCTTTGTAACCTCTGCAAGAGGAATGTTTTATGTTTAGTACATAATCCGAACTACGTAACTAGGACACTGGACACACACACTACAATTCAGATGCCAGCCTAAAAAACCGGGGACACACATTCTAGCTGTACATAGTATTTCCTAATTCAAAACTACAAAATGGAAATGCAATCAAATCACCTGTGCTATCCATTTCTTTGATACAACGATATTCACAAATCCAGGACCAGCAACAGAGCATGATTCTATAATTTCAGAAGGAGGAAGATTTTTCACGATGGCCTACACAAATAAAAAGACATAGATTATCATTTGACATTGACAAATCAATCTAATTGAATATCAAAAAGAATTCAAAGGAACCCACATAATAAACTGAGAAGGGGAAGAAGAAATTTATCTTTGATTATACCTGTCCAACTGCATTGGGATTTCGGAATTCCGTCTGCTTTCCTTTAATCTTAGCCCATATACCCATTGCATTATTACTTCACAAAGCAACAAAAAATCTCGTTTGATTAGCTTTAAGCAGTTAGCAAGCAAATAAGCATCTTTTGCACATGCACATTGCACAATCCAACTAAAACATTAAATATATATATATATATATATGAACTTACCATTGATAATCAGCAAATTTGACACCATTTTTAGCAGCACATGCATCAATTAAGGGCTCAACATCAGGTTCATCAGGCACTGTTGCTCTCAGAGATTCCCTAAACAGGTCCGCCAATTGTTTTTTGACACTGGCTGGACAAACTAAATCCTGTATCCAAACACACGAACTGAAGATATTAACATGCACAACAATAAAAAACAAATTCACTCTCAGAAATGAAAATAAATCAATCAATTAGTAAAATAATTAATCTTAATTAATTAGGAAATGAGAAATCGATGAACTTACGACGAACATGATGGAAATGGAACTTTGTTTCAGTTAATCAAAACTTTTCAGGTGCAACCTTCAGTGAATCTGTTAACACAACAATATTATTCAAATTGAGACGAGAGAGAGAGAGAGAGAGAGAGAGAGAATTGAGTTGAGAAGAACCAGAGAAAGAAGAAAGAATCAGTTGAGGGAGAGGAAATGACACGGCGAAGACGGCGCCACCAAGAGGATTAAATTTAAGAACCCTAACCCTAAAATGTTACTAGTGCGTTTTTCAAAATGAAAAATTTCAATATGAAAAACACTAACCTAACCTGTGGTTGGACCAGGAAATTAACAGGGTTAATTAATTATCATCATGCTCTATATTATTGTTGTCAATATCATCATCTCGAGTTAGGATCCTCTCGAATAGTTATTGTGTCAAGCAGAAGAGAGTGTGACACGTCTAAAAAGAAAATAACATTTATTATCGTATTGCATGTGTCACTCACTCTTCAGGGTCGTCCCAAATAATTTGGAGGCCTTGTGCAAAAATCTTAAAAATTGGGCCCTTAATTATATTTTTATCAATTATATTACTAAAAACTTTAACTATTTATTTAAGGGTTCTACATCTCCTAAAAAAATGTCTCACTTATAGAAGATAATAAATATAAATACAAATATTAGTAATTGAAGTTGATCTTTAAATAATTAAATGTAATTTAAGTAAGGTATATATATTATATATATTAAATTTGTAATAGTATTTTCAAAATGCCAAGCTGGCGCAGTGGTATTTGGCGCCTTATTATTTATGTGATAGGTTTCAAGTCTTGAGGTTATCATTTTTGTTATAAAAATAATTTTGATGTGCAAAATCATATAAAAACAAATGTTAAAAATAATTTCGATATGCAAAATCATATAAAAACAAAATTTGGGCATTGTGTATTACAACAACCACGATGTGGCTTAAAGCAACAAACATGAATAATGGGCCCCCAAAAGAACTCCACAGTGTTGGGCCCCGTGCTACTGCACAGGGTACATTGCTGAAGGGTCGGCTCTGCTCAGTCTTCTACTTGACACAAAAAGTATTTGAGAGGATCTTAACTCATCAATTCGATGAATTATATCTTCTATCATTGTTGTTGGGTTAAAAGGGAATGGTAGATAAACAACACGCATTATTGCATGGTCATACTGCAAATTGAATCGACATGTTTGTGGTGTTGAAACTGCAAATGCAACCAATAATGGGGTAATTAACGCTTAGGCTCTGTTTGGTAAAAAAAGCAGTGGATAGTGGATGGGCTAGCGAATAGGGGATAAGCCAGCTGATAGCAAATGATGTGTTTGATAAAACTAGCAGATAAAATAGCTGATAAATGTAAATTGACATAAAAGAATTTTTAATTAATGATTAAATTATTTAATGATGACAAAATGTCAATGAGAAGAAGTAATTTAAGAAAAATGTAAAAATGTCAACAACAAAAAAGTGTAACGTTATCTACTATCTGCTAGCGTTTGAAAAAATACTACTTGAAGTAGTGTCTGAAAACACGCTAAACGCTACTCAAAAAACGCTAAACACTAATGTTTACCAAACACGCGTACTCTTCGCCTGCTAGTTTCATCTGTTGAGACACGCCAAACAGAGCCAGAGCCTTAGTGTGTATATATATATATATATATATATATATATATATATATATATATATATATATATATATATATATATATATATATATATATATATATATATATTATAGTGGATAAGATCATGGTTTGTATGGTTGGCTTCTAACAATTTTCATTAGCTGATAGTGTTTTTCAAACGCTACTTGAGTGTCTGAATTTATCTATATCTATATAAATCTCTAAATGAAGCTTTTTTCCAAGCTCTAGGATGCTCCTCCATATTTTGGTTTAAATTTTAATTTATTTATTTATATTTATTACCTATAATGAAATAATTGTGAGACTTGAATAATTGTTTTAATGCTAACTTAAGCTCTAACTCACCCAAAACCTTTATTATTCTTTCAGTTTATTTAGAATAATGTGCAAGGGTTAATGTATATCATATGAGTGAGGTGTATGCAATAATAATACAACTCTTCAGTGTCAATTAAAAAAACCCTCTATTTCTAGCTAAGTAATGGGTGAGGTTAGATTCATCCATTGCATTTAGAACTATAAAAAAATTATCTCCACGCTATATGAAATATGCTAGATACATATTTCATTTGAATTTTTTTAAACAAAAAATGATGCTTTAATATTATATAACTATTATTAATAACCACTAACTATTGAACTCTAAAAGCCACATTCTTATTCACTATATAAACTCCATCCACTCATACACCTTACCTACTCACTCTTAATTTCATTCTTCCTCTTTTATGTTGAGTTAGTGTAATGAGTTTGTTTTTGTTGGTCTCTAAGTTTGGTTCACATCATTTTCCATTTCCTTTCAAGTTGGGAGGCGATGCTCAACTTTGTGATTGTCGGGATTTGTCGTTTGTTTGTGCGATCCTTCTCATGAAGAGTTAATTGTAGGTGATCAATTACTTGGAAAATTATTTTTCTATTTGTGATTGTTGTATATTGTTCTTAATCCAATGCTTCTCACATAGCCTTATTTTGTAGGTGATTATAATTATAGGCTTTTCTAGGTTGTGTTTGTGTTAGTTTCGGAATTTATTTTTGGGTTGTGCGTATTTGTGTCAGTTCTAAAACTGGTAATTGAATCCATGGAAAAAATTTAATAAGAGTTCCCCTAACTGTATGTAGAAACTAGCTATTCTAGAAGCATGTGTGTTTGTGTAGGTTACAAATTGGTCTTTTGTAATCATGTTTACACCAACTTATTATAGATCTATTGTCAACATATAAAAAGGCTCGGAGGATAAAAGAATAATGCTACAAATTTTAATGATAGTATTCTTTTATTTTGTTTATTCGTATTCAACAAGTTATTTTGTTAGGCTGATGGGGTGACAACTAATTCAATTAATGGACATGGCTGCAAAAAGTATTTAAGAAATTCATTTGACAAGTTATTTGATCTTTGTATTATACATTTCATGAATTTCAAAAATATAAATAAATGAAAATGTTCATTAAATCTAAAAGAATGTTATTTTAAGAATTATTTAAATCAGATTTAATCTAAATGTCTTTGAAATAAAAAATAATTAGTAAACCTTTGAAATTCTTTTTGGTCCAACAGTTGTGCATTGAAATATTAGAGTTTCAAATTAATATAAAGAATTATTTTAATTATCAATAAACTCATGTGTTAATATGAGTGAGTGGTAGATTTTTAACCAATCCATCATGTATTTATATAATTTTTTACTTATTATTTTATTTTATGTTTCCAATATATATAATTGCAATGTATAAATGTCCATTAACATTCTCTATATTTAGAACAACTCTCATTGAATTAGAGATCCCAAAGGCTGATGTATGGAGGCACCTAATAAGTGATAAAATTTTGTTTTTATTAAATAAATACCAAAACGGTCTAATTAACATCATTCACATTTAATCAGACTTTAAAAATGCAACACATAATTATAGTATTTCACTAAAACAATCCTCTCAAAAAAAATTTACACAAAATCTTATATGTTTTTTCCATTATTATGTTTAGAGCTAGATGATGATTTTTCTAGAGATGAAACCTAAGAAAATCTAAAACTTCATTTACATTTAAATAATACTAGAAGCTTTATGTATTATCAAACAAATGCTCCTTAAAAAATCAAACAAATGCTTTATGTCCCTTCCATTGTATAATTGCTTTGATATTTTAAAAAGCTTAAGAGTTTATGTGATGAAGTTTCTATTAAATTAACATTTTTATAATTTTGAAAATATTGTCATTTTTATTTGATGATAGGAAACTACAAAATATTTTAATATATATATATATATACACACACACACATACACACACACACACGTACATACATTTGAGGTTATTTGAATTCATTTATAGAGTTTAAAATAATCCATTTCTAGATTAAAAAATGCAATTCAAAACTTTCGTTATTTTTTGATCCTTGGTGTCTTCTTGATTACCTAGACCGTTACACTAATACTTATTAATTATATTTTAAGCAAGAAGCTTAAAATATAATTAAAATACAAATTATGATATTTACCAAAAATTATTAACAATGAAACTCAGTGCTATACTGCTATACCATTTTAGATATTTGTTTATATAATTAGATGAAGCTGAATATTATTAATTAAATAGTTTAGATAAATTTAGAAGATTATGATACACACGCATTTTTCTTTTTCTACTCTAATTTAATTTTAATAGCTTCAATGAAATTGGATGATATGCTATATCTAAAAGTTTTTTTAATATGTTTCTTGAACATTCACAAACACATGTTCAAGATTGATAGAGTATTACCAAAAAAGTAGGTTGCTATCAAACATGCATTAATTTTAAGTTTTTGAATGCTAAATATAAATAAATAAAAAATTTAAATAGCAAAAAATGCAATATTTTCAAAAAATGAATTAAATATGTTATGAGTTAATTAAAACTCTACATCTTCAACCCATATTGTACAAACTCATGAGCTTATTGGAAATTTAAGAAATAAATCTATAATGTATAGTTGTACTAATTTTTAAAGTTGAATAAAAAATATATATTTACTTCCTTAAATTATTATTTCCTTCTACTAATATCATTATAATATATAAGATCCTTATAATATTTTTTAACATCATATAATACTAAATATAAAGTATGCATTAAATATATAATCCTTACCAGAAAAGTTGATTGCTATCAAGTTTGTATTAATTTTATGTTTTTGAATTCTAAGTATAAATAAATAAATAAATTAAATATCAAAATATGCAATATTTTCAAAAATTGAATTAAATATATTAGGAGTTGATTAAAACTTGACATCTTCAACCCGAGTCCGGTTTACATCACTAAATGACACATTTAGTGATAGTCACTAAAGGGATACAAATGTAATTTACCAATTAATAAAAAAGAATAATTTAATATTAGATTTTATGTGGTTTCCGATTAATTTGGCATTAACTTTGGAACGTGTAACCGTCGAAATTAATGGCTTTAAACATAGGAGATAATGGTTTTATTAGTTATTTATATTTAATTAATTATTATAAAGAATATTTGATAGTACTAAATTGGATACAATTGAAGTAATATATTTATCATCCAGCGGCTAATATAGATTTAGTGATCATCACTAAGCAAAAGGTTTAGTGATGTAAGTCTTAGCCCTTCAACCCATATTGTACTAACTCATGAGTTTATTGGAAATTAAATAAATAAAACACATTAAAGAAATAAATTTATAATGAGTAGTTGTATTAATTTTAAAGTTGAATAAAAAATATTTAATTAGTTCCTTAAATTTTTATTTCCTTCTATTAATATCATTACAATATCCTTAACATATTTTTTAAAGAAATATTTGTATAAACTCGTGCATCGCACGGGGATTTCCCCTAGTAGTTTTTTATTCTTATCTTGCTTTTATGTTTACTATTTTATTTTATTTTATTAATTTGATTAAATTCATATATGTCAAAGGCCCCTTTCCCTTTTTACATGTTATCATTTATTATTTTCACCAAAAAAATGTTATCATTTATTAGATTATTAAACATTTTAGTGGTTTTAATAATTATGTTATCTGTCTGACAAGTAGTACTTGAGAATTGAGATTATAGACTTGATGGATGAGATGGACCAGGTAATACCACGAAAGACGAGAGGAAGCACGAGGCAAAGCAAAATGGTGAGTCTGCAGCTGTGGCATGAAGCATTTTGCTTTAAAGTAGTGGCGAAGCCAGGATTTTTCTAGAGCCTGGGCAAGAAAATTTCCCGCCAATTGACATATGACATAATATATAAATAATCATAAAGTGTGCTAAATAGGAGAGATGAAATATAACCTGTCAATAGAGTGCTAAATAAAATTAGGAGGTAAATGCCCTTTCCGAGACTTCTTTCGGGTGAATGTTCGCATAATATCAACATCTTGAAGTGACTTGAATATCTCCCGCTCGGTGTAACATATCATCAAGTCATTGAACCACTCATCGTTGATCTTGTTGCGTAATTTAGACTTGATAATCTTCATTCTTTGAAAAAACTCTTTCAACGGATGTCGACGACACCAAGCAATAGCAAAGCCAACTCAATGAGTTTGTAGACCAATGGAAATACCAAATGTTTCTGAGTTTGAACCATCTTCATAGCCAAACTTTCAATATCTTCACAAGAAGTAAAGGAAGCATGCATTTTCATGTGATGTACATAATTGTCAAGTTGCTCTCTTATTGTTCCACGATCATCATCAGAAAAGTCGGCATGATAAATATCGCAAGACGAGCAAGTTTATCAATATCAAACCTTGAGAAAGAGTTCTTGGGGTCAAGACATGAGAAACAATTCAGCACATTGTTACTTCCTTCACTAAACCGGTGATCCATCTCCACACACAGTGGCGGAACTTGAATGAATTATTAGGGGGAGCCAAAAGTAATCAAATAATATAATAGAAATATTAAATTTACAAACAAAATTAGTTTTCTGAAAATCATATTTTAATTGGACAATAAACACTCAATTTTTTGACAAAATATAGTGCCTTGGTTAATAAATTAAAAAATTTGTGTTTTTCAAAAAGGTAACTTTGATTTTTTAATCATAAATACGATTGAATTTATTTTATACTATGAAAATATATATTGTCACCAAAAATAAATGCAAAACAATTAACAAATATTGTAAAAACATTTTGATTGCAACACACATACATCCCACCTCACTCACTGCTACTATCTTTGAAAAATAATAAAATGAAGCATTGCAAAATTTAAGAAAATTTGAGGTTTGAACTATAACCCCAATACAACACAAATACAAAACAATGAACATCTTACCGCTGCGCTGAACCATTTGTTGTGAAACATCTTGCAAACGAGATATATATTATATATCCTTAATAGAGAAAATCAACTATTGGGTTGGGGGCTTTACAAACAAAGTAGAAGTTGAGCCCCTGCTTTAAAGTTACATGTTCCTCTTCTTTTTGATATTCCTTTATATTTTGGAAGGTGTTTTCTATTCCCTTCTATTTGATGTTCTTGATGTTAATATTCTCATATTTTTTATGTTGTTTTCCCCTTTTTTATGCAAGGGTTTTGTTTTGTTCTTCCAACAATTTTTCGCCTCTTTATGTTCTTGCAGTGATCGCTTCAGCCCGTATTTCTTTGTTGAGCAAACAATCATGTTGGAACTCCAATTCGAAGGTATTGTGTTTTTTTCATCCTTCATTTGTCCTTACTTTCCTTGAATTTTTTCGGTTTCTTTTTTTTATGTACATTTTGATTTTATTTTCTATACTATTTAATTATTTTGGTTAAGATTTTGACATTGTAGGTTGGGCCTGAGAAATCTAATTCTTATGCTATCAAGTGGGGTTATTTGAATGGTTGCCAATAAAATTGATTATTAGTACAAATTCTTATGTCTAGGGGTACTAATAATCAATTTTATTGGTTTTTCCATTCAAATAACGGTTACTTGAATGGTTACCAATAAAATTGATTATTAGTACCCCTAGACAGAGTTTAATGTAGCCTTATGGTGAGACTGGAGCTATTCGTAATCCTATTTGCATTCATATGTAGCAAGATAGAGGTAAACTCATTATCTTGCAAACATCTTCAATTAGCTAGAGTAGAGAAAAATTGAATTAGTTGATTGTGTGTTTCAGCTTACTGTTAAGATGGTTTGTGTGATGTGGCCAAAGACAATGCTCATATCAATTTAATTTATGTTAGATGTTGAAATTGACTTCCAGAAAGTTGTAAAGAAAGTTGAGGTGGTTACTATATATGTAGACAAAAGTTTAACATAAACAATATAAACCTAACAATTTTACTACTTGCTGATTTATTGGAATTGCTTTAACATTGTGAATAATGTGTTGGCTGAATTCACGTGGCCGCTACTTTTTCCAATAATGGTTTTAATATTACTCCAATTTGATTCTGTGAGTATAATTTCCAATATTCATTTAAATTTATGTATTCAATCTCCAAAATTATTTTCTTCATATAGCAATTTGATGAAATTCCCAGTAGTATTGCTGCAAGCCTCGAAAGCCACCTCTTCCTAATGGCGCACAAGCTCTAAAATGACATATAAAATTCTCAAGAAGAATTGGACCTCCATCCTATATATCAGAGGCTTCGAAAATAAATCTTATTCCTATAATGACAAACAAATTTGGTCTTTAAGGTCGTTCTCGAACCATTGGATACGACCATCAAAGGGTGTGTCAACGGTATGCCAATCATATATAATTTGGGTTGATCGCCGGTGTACCAAACATATATCAATGCACATTCTCAACAATAGGGTCTTCTTCGAGTAAGTAGTTGTGTATGAGTAAATTTTTTGTTTAACTTTCCACTATAATGTTCTTCATCTTCAAATATAAAAGGTGCATATTGTTGCTCCCATTTGTCGAACTCAGCATTGACGTTGTTCGCGATTGCATCAACGACGAAGAGAAATTTTGTTGGCATCACCGGTTTCAAAAGGTAGTGATGCAAACGGTGTGCCTTGATAATGGGCTCAACCTGTTGGCACAAGAGTCGATAGTTATATGCGTCGAGTTTTTCCAATATAGCGGCGAACGATGACACCTTGAGACACGTCACAATGAGTTAACTAAAGTAGGGTAAAAAGAAAAAACTAAAGTAGAGGAAAGCTAACTAACTGCTAACACACAATCAATTAGTTTATACAAGGGGAATACTATAGTAAGTAAGGTGCACAGATAAGCTAAAGTAGTTATTCCTCTAATAATACTTGAATGTTTGGAAACAAAAATGAATAGTAAAGCTGTGCAAAAGTCAAAACAACAACATGAATTCGTGAAAACATATCACTCCAAAGTGTGAGTTCCATGCTCCAACATGAATAACTGAAACCAAATAAAATGAGATAGTTATTAGATAGTTTTCTACAAAAATATGAAAAATAAATTCAAGTCATGTTACTCACCTCTAACATGTCCGTGGGTGCAAAAATCAAACCTAGCGGCCTGCTCAATGGCTCCTCGTGTTAATACACGAGCATTCTCAATATAATATAAGTATGTAATAATGTCTCAGTGTAATGAATTACTCACCAATAAAGGGTAGATCTTCTAGACAGTCCGATAAAAGAGTGAGATAACACCGTCCCTTGTTCGTAGGCCTACTACTGTAGTCCCATGCGCAAGATTGAGCTGTCAAAACAACACAAATTGATGTCAAAAAAATAAGTCTTTAAAGTGCTCAAAAAAACAAAGTAAAACATTGTTCGCACACAACCATTAAATTAGAAAATATATTTTGTTCCCATATAAGTACATTTGAATATAATGGATATATTTGAATTTTTACTAATATACTCCATTTGTAATTGTCTTGGGATAATTGAAATCAAAATAACATGTATTCTTCAAAATGTACTATCTCATTTTACTAAAATACTAGCTTCAAAATGCTTGGAGCTAGCATAATATTTGAATTTTTACTAATATGCTAATATACTCCATTTGTAATTTACTAATTAAATTACAAACAAGAAAAGTTATACAATGAGATAGTTATAAAATGAGTTAGCTTTCTTCAAAAATATTATGCTAGCTCGAAGCCTATATATATATATATATATATATATATATATATATATATATATATATCACTCTCACCTGATATTCTTTTATAAATACTCGAGAATCTACAGCTACAATTGCACCATCCCAACGCATGTTGTCCCGTTGAGCTAGCAAAACAACACAAAAATGTTATTTCGAACACTTTAGAGAAAAATAATGCAATTTGAAAAGTTCCTAATTAAAAATGTTAGATAATTATACTATTCTCTCATTATCTTATTCTTGTTCTTGCTCTATTTTAATTTATTCTGTAATACATTTATTTTTATACGAGGAAAGACCGGACCAGATCTTTTTAAAATAGAAGAATAGACAAATCATAGAAATTTAAACTGAAATGTTTTTTTTGTTCGAACCATCTGCTCGTGCTTATGATCAAATTTCGTACCAGCGAACACTGAATTTGTCTACTCCGAGACAAACTCGGGATCACCAAATCAACCTTCTTTTATTACACTCCCAACGAATGTTCTAGTTCTTTTTGGTTGAAAAAATAAGAACTAGAACGTTCAAGTTCTTGAGTTAACTTTTTTGTGTTCATTTTTCTTATTTAATATTAAAAACAAGAGAGGGTGAGACATATATACCGTTCCAAGCATAGATTTGTAACAAAAGTCAACATATTTACCAGCAAATTGTAAAAATCACTCAATTAGTATCAAACGAGTTGTTAATATAATAAAAAATAAAGTTAGTAATGTTTATTTTTGGTTTAGCATTCAACGGACTAATATTTTAAATCACTTGATTTCCATCAACAACTTTTAAAAAAGAGCACATTGAAATAGAATGTTGTTTGCAATTGCAACAATGCATTGTTTTTGGGGGGCTTTAAAGCAACATAAGCAAAGGAGTGTAACCTGCTGGGTGAATATTTGAATAACGTCATCTACTATCTAGTTGTTAGTCTTTTTTTGGGGGGTGGGGGGATAATCTAGTTGCTAGTCTTAGCTATCAGAAAATTGGTGATTAACATATGTGTAAAAATTAGGCGTAACTCAGTATGGATAGTTGGACAATGGTGTTTCTTTTTATTTTTGATTTTTAAACAAAAATATTATTTTATTTACAAAAACCAAAATATTATTGACTATCTCTTCTTATTAATGCAAGGAGTGCTATCGGTCATTTGGGCGGGATAATTTGCCTACATGCACGTAATGATAAGAGGTTTGGGCGGGAGAAATGAACTTGTCATGCAATTTCTTACGTGATTCACACCACATAAGTAACACCCTGTCTCACTCCACTAAACATTGCATTAAAACACCTCGGTCCCACTACATTAAGCCATTGCATTAAAACACCTATATTTGCATTAAAACACCTATGTTGACTATTTGTTTTTTTGTAGTGTCCACAACATTTACTTCCCACTTCTGGACTCATTCCCAATTGCCATTTCCTCTCATTGTTGTTAATTTCAAAATCAAAAGAATTTTCTTCCTCCACAATCTCATATGTACTCGAGAAAAGTAGACATAGTAAGAGAGAGTGTTTTGCGAGAAAGTACACGTAAAAACGACATACGAGGAAAGATATCGCCCGCTTATTGTCTATTTCATGCACCAGGTGTCGCCTCCGTCGTTATTCATAATTCCCGCCGTTGTTCCATTTCGTGAAGAGCTATCCATTGTTTCCTTTAGCATTTAAGATAAGTAAAATGTGTATTTCTTTATCTGTTTTAACCATTTCTTTTAATCTGATATAAATATTGATTTGAAGGTTAAAATAGAAGAAACTACAAAAGGAACCTAGAAGAAAAGCGAGAGGCAGAAGAAACCTCACTGCACCAGGAAATCACAAGATCTATTGAGGTATGCCTTATTTTCATTTTATCTAACCCTCTCTTTGAATGTTCCCAACAAAACATATAAATTCGATTCATAGAAGATATTAATGAGCACGCGACACCATTCTCCATGGAATGGATTAGGTGGATAACAACATCCTGTGGTAGTAGCAAAGAAACGACTTCATCCATATTATCATCCTTGTATTTTTTTAGGAACTAAATCATACATTTCAAACAACCAAATTTGGTATGCGACTCATGCAAATCAATTTAATGTGTTATGCAATTTGGTATGCGACATACGAGGGAAGAGATACGCCCCGCTTATTGTCTATTTCATGCACGGTGTCGCCTCCGTCGTTATTCATAATTCCCGCCGTTGTTCCATTTCGTGAAGAGCTATCCATTGTTTCCTTTAGCATTTAAGATAAGTAAAATCTGTGTATTTCTTTATCTGTTTTAACCATTTCTTTTAATCTGATATAAATATTGATTTGAAGGTTAAAATAGAAGAAACTACAAAAGGAACCTAGAAGAAAAGCGGGAGACCAGAAGAAACCTCACAGGCCAGGAAATCACAAGATCTATTGAGGTATGCCTTATTTTCATTTTATCTAACCCTCTCTTTGAATGTTCCCAACAAAACATATAAATTCAGATTCATAGAAGATATTAATGAGCACGCGACACCATTCTCCATGGAATGGATTAGGTGGATAACAACATCCCTGTGGTAGCAAAGAAACGACTTCATCCATATTATCATCCTTGTATTTTTTTAGGAACTAAATCATACATTTCAAACAACCAAATTTGGTATGCAAACTCATGCAAATCAATTTAATGTGTTATGCAATTTGGTATGCACGACATCTGAGGAAGAGATACGCCCCTGCTTATTGTCTATTTCATGCAGAATTGTCGCCTCCGTCGTTATTCATAATTCCCGCCGTTGTTCCATTTCGTGAAGAGCTATCCATTGTTTCCTTTAGCATTTAAGATAAGTAAAATCGTGTATTTCTTTATCTGTTTTAACCATTTCTTTTAATCGATATAAATATTGATTTGAAGGTTAAAATAGAAGAAACTACAAAAGGAACCTAGAAGAAAAGCGAGGAGGCAGAAGAAACCTCTGGACCAGGAAATCACAAGATCTATTGAGGTATGCCTTATTTTCATTTTATCTAACCCTCTCTTTGAATGTTCCCAACAAAACATATAAATTCAGATTCATAGAAGATATTAATGAGCACGCGACACCATTCTCCATGGAATGGATTAGGTGGATAACAACATCCCTGTGGTAGCAAAGAAACGACTTCATCCATATTATCATCCTTGTATTTTTTTTAGGAACTAAATCATACATTTCAAACAACCAAATTTGGTATGCGGCTCATGCAAATCAATTTAATGTGTTATGCAATTTGGTATGCAGACATACGAGGGAAGAGATACGCCCACGCTTATTGTCTATTTCATGCCGGTGTCGCCTCCGTCGTTATTCATAATTCCGCCGTTGTTCCATTTTCGTGAAGAGCTATCCATTGTTTCCTTTAGCATTTAAGATAAGTAAAATGTGTATTTCTTTATCTGTTTTAACCATTTCTTTTAATCGATATAAATATTGATTTGAAGGTTAAAATAGAAGAAACTACAAAAGGAACCTAGAAGAAAAGCGGGAGGCAGAAGAAACCTCATGGGCCAGGAAATCACAAGATCTATTGAGGTATGCCTTATTTTCATTTTATCTAACCCTCTCTTTGAATGTTCCCAACAAAACATATAAATTCGATTCATAGAAGATATTAATGAGCACGCGACACCATTCTCCATGGAATGGATTAGGTGGATAACAACATCCCTGTGGTAGCAAAGAAACGACTTCATCCATATTATCATCCTTGTATTTTTTTAGGAACTAAATCATACATTTCAAACAACCAAATTTGGTATGCGGCTCATGCAAATCAATTTAATGTGTTATGCAATTTGGTATGCACGACATACGAGGAAGAGATACGCCCCGCTTATTGTCTATTTCATGCAAGTGTCGCCTCCGTCGTTATTCATAATTCCCGCCGTTGTTCCATTTCGTGAAGAGCTATCCATTGTTTCCTTTAGCATTTAAGATAAGTAAAATCTGTGTATTTCTTTATCTGTTTTAACCATTTCTTTTAATCGATATAAATATTGATTTGAAGGTTAAAATAGAAGAAACTACAAAAGGAACCTAGAAGAAAAGCGGGAGACCAGAAGAACCTCTCACAGGCCAGGAAATCACAAGATCTATTGAGGTATGCCTTATTTTCATTTTATCTAACCTCTCTTTGAATGTTCCCAACAAAACATATAAATTCGATTCATAGAAGATATTAATGAGCACGCGACACCATTCTCCATGGAATGGATTAGGTGGATAACAACATCCCTGTGGTAGCAAAGAAACGACTTCATCCATATTAGCATCCTTGTATTTTTTTAGGAACTAAATCATACATTTCAAACAACCAAATTTGGTATGCGACTCATGCAAATCAATTTAATGTGTTATGCAATTTGGTATGCACGACATACGAGGAAGAGATCGCCCCCGCTTATTGTCTATTTCATGCACAGATTGTAGCTCCGTCGTTATTCATAATTCCCCGCGTTGTTCCCATTTCGTGAAGAGCTATCCATTGTTTCCTTTAGCATTTAAGATAAGTAAAATCTGTGTATTTCTTTATCTGTTTTAACCATTTCTTTTAATCTGATATAAATATTGATTTGAAGGTTAAAATAGAAGAAACTACAAAAGGAACCTAGAAGAAAAGCAGAGCCAAGAAACCTCACTGGGCCAGGAAATCACAAGATCTATTGAGGTATGCCTTATTTTCATTTTATCTAACCCTCTCTTTGAATGTTCCCAACAAAACATATAAATTCCAGATTCATAGAAGATATTAATGTGTATTTCTTTATCTGTTTTATTTACCTGAAGTCCTGTAAAACCGATCCTGAAGTATGTTTCAAGTTCGACTGTATTACCCAACTTGAATATGGATGAAGTTAAACTATAAAGCCGATCTTGAAGACGGTTGACGTTAAACTATCAAGCCGATCTTTAAAATGGGTAACATTTGAACCGTGTGACAGATCTTGAATATGTAACGTGCTCGCGACGCTTTAGAGCATTTAATGATCACGTTGATTGATGTGACCGTTCGCAGGACTCGAGGTGTATTTTTAATGATGACTTCTCGTTTTTTGTGTAACTTTGATTTGATTGAGTGCGTCCCGTCGGATGAGCGATGAATGGTCTTATCTCGAGAACCCTATAAATACAAGAGAGAGGTAATTCATTCATATTTTTAGTTCCTTGCATAGTCAGAGCTACCGATTTCATAAATCTACATTCGCCCGAGCGCACCTTCAATTTCGACATACAATCCTCCGTTGATCATCAAGACTTTCATCCGAGGTTAGTACTTTCAATTTGAATTCACTTCTTGCTGTAGTATTTGTAGAAATCACTGCTTATGGGTTTCGTTTTTCAATTAATCCGGGCTGAGAACTAGCCCTCAGCCTGCAATCTTTTTTGTCGGGATGGGGGTTGTCAGGTCGGGTTCCGATCTATATCGTGAACCCAATATATTTTGTTTTATCTCGATAGCTTGCCCCCATGCACCGTAGGTAAAAAGCGGCGAAAACAAAACAAACTACTCGTCGTCTTAAACGCTCGCCTTATCGAACAAGCCGAGCAACGCAAGTCCGAGAGGTCCCGATATCGAAATCTAATGGCATATAGATCGAGGACCGATTCCAACCTTCTTGACGACGGAGCGAGTGGCCGACCCCGAGATACAAGAAGAAATGTCAACCGGGCCGAGAGGAAGCGATAGCAGAAGAGCTTCTGATGAAGAATCATCGACTCCTGATGCCCATGTGAAACCGATCTCTGCAGATCGAGTAAATATTGATAAAGAGCCGAGCTCTCTCCGGGTAGCCATAATACCGATCACGCACTCACGAATCGAGGCGGAATCGGATGGAAGGAAAGTTGATGATCCGTCGGTTGATACAGAGGAAGAAAACAACGGTGAGCAGATGAGGAAGAAGAGAGTAAGAACACAGGGAGTTTGAATTATTATTTGGGTATCATGATTAAGAGCAACAACGTCGATCTCCCGATAATTCCTCCATTGGGTACGCCTCGAGATTACACTTGGGGGTGTCGAACGAATTCGCCAGATAGAGTCCCTGATGACATCGGATAAAGATATCGGAAATTATTCAAAGAGGCTCTATCCTAAAGATCCGGAGCGCTGGCGAGTTTATGGAATGGAAGAGGGCGAGCACGTGGCTACCTATCCTAATTCTCTCAAGTTTATAATATATTGGACGACTTTAGCTCACATGCGTATCCGACCTCCATTTACGGCCTTTCAGCAGTCGGTACTGGCGAGGTTAGAGGTAGCCCCTTCTCAGCTCCATCCCCACGGCTGGGCCTTCGTACGTGCTTTTGAGCTCGTATGTATTCATTTAGATCGGCCCATCTCCCTGCAACTTTTCCTTCATATGTTTACGGTGAGTAGAGCGTCTTTGAAAAAGAAACGATTGGTACGCCCGCTCGTTTAGAACATTATAACCTCCGATCTAGGCGGTATTAAGGTATTTCGGCCATATTCGGAAAGCTAAAATATGAGTGGAAAAACAAGTTTTTTTGGGTAGTACCGATATTGCCAGCAGTGGTAGATCGTGTCGGAACGTTTAACGATGAGAACGATATTGTTCTCACCACCAAATTTCCTCTTGGATGGACCAGGCGAGATGAATCTAAACGACATTTCCTGTCGCAAAAGAGCATTTGAACGCGGAAGATCGGATAACCTTACAGATGTTGACGTTCATTGCAGATCGGGTCGTCACCAATGATAAAAATAGAGCGAATCAATGGGGTTTTGATACTAAACTATTGGTAGCATCTGTTAAGTTTGAGCATGTCCAGAAAATTTTAGGTTGGTTATAACTTATTGAATTGTTAGCCTATTTTGTTGCTATTATTTTTCGTAATCGGAATCTCTTATTTTTTCAGATAATATGGCCCCAAGAAGAAACATGGCGGGCTTGAAAGCTCTGGCTCTTGAGAACATGTCACCGGTGGTACCACATGTTCGGCAGTGGTGTAGGGTTCGCGGCCAAGGTCCCTCTGCACCCTAATCAACCCCGCCGATCCTATTACAACATTTTCTCCCTGAATTGGGGGCTGAAGAACAAGATCGGTCAGATGTTCGTCTTATCCCAAGGAAAAGAAAGAACACTCTTGGCCAACTGCCTCCTATGTCAAGTCCTCAAGATCGGGGGAAAAATGTGATTAATTTGAGTGATCATTCCAAGAAGAGCAAGAAGCATAAGTCTGCCTGCCCATTTGATCCAAAAGCATATATGACTTTAAAAACAGAAGAGTTTCAAGACGATCCCTTTGGAGTTTCTATCTCCGTGCTGTCGAGAATGGCTGATTTGGTGAAAGCGGACAAAGCAGCTGTCGAGTTGAAAATTAAAGGTATGATTTTTGGCTTCCTAATGTAGTCAATCCGAGTTTCCAATTTTTATATTTTTGATTTTAATCTATTTGTTCAGATCTGGAAGCTAAATATGATGCGGCTCTGAAAGCTGCAAGTCCACTTCGGACTGATCTTGAAAATTCCAAGAAGGATGTGGAGCGTTATAAAAAGATGGCTGAAGATTCCGAAGCTAAACAACTACAACTTGAGGTTGAAATGAAACAAAGGGAGGCTGATTTGAAATTGTTGAATGAAAAACTCGAGCAAGTCTTCACGATCTTAGACAAAAAGAAGATAAGATCGCCGAGTTGGAAGTCACAAATTCGACCCAGAGTGCTCCCGACCTTCAAGAACATATAAAGCAACTAACTGCTCTGAACGCTAAAGCCGTTGAAGATCGGATGAAAGCGATTCGAATGGGACAAGAGGGAATACTAGAGGCTTTTACCAATGCACTTGATCAAGTCGCCATAGTCAACCCCGATGTTGTTGCTAATCGGGAAATTTTTAACCCGGAGTTCGGTGTTCATAATGGTCACATTGTTGAGTTCGACCCGTGAACCGATGAAGTTTCTAAGATCGTCTATCCACGGATGTGTAACTTGTTTAGTTCTCGCTTTTTTTTTTGTGCAATCGAGGACCGGCCATAGTAGGTTGTTTTGTAATGACATTGTCATGATAATATTTTGTTATTTCTTTTGCTTCATTCAGTAAACTTCGGTAGTTGTTACCCATATTTTTGACAAGATCGGAAAAATAGCGCGTTAACAAAGTAAGTACACATTAAAAAGTTCGGGAATAGAATGTCTTTACAAACCAAATCTCATAAACAAGATCGGAAAATATAATGCCTTAACAAAGCAAGACTAGATTTAATAAGATCGGAATAGGATGCGTCAACAAAGCAACTCTATATATACATGTTCGGGAAAATAGGATGTCTTAATAAAGGAAGTCTTTATACAATAAGATGCGGTATTGAATGCCTTGACAAAGCAAATCTATGTAAACAAAGTCGGAAAATGGAATGCCATAACAAAGCAAATCTATATAAACAAGATCGGAACATAGAATGCTATAACAAAGCAAGTCTTTATATAATAAGATCGGAAATAGGGAGGTAAAAATAAAATCTATACAAACAAGAGCGGAAAATAGAATCGGTTATCAAAGCGGATCTAGATAAACAAGGTCGTAAGTAGCATGCCTTAACAAAGCAAGTCTTTATTTTATACGATCGGAAATAGAATGTGTTAACAAAGCAAATCAATAAAAACAAGGTCGGAGAATATAATGCCTTAACAAATCAACTACATACAAACAAAATAGGAAAATAGATTGAGTTAACAAAGTAAATCTTTAATTAATAAAATCGGAAATGAAATACATTAACTAAGCAAACCTATTTATACAAGAGCGAAAAATATAATGACTCAGCAAAGTAAATCTATGTAAAGAAGTTCGGAAAATAGAATGACTTAACAAAGCATGTCTTTATGCTAAAAGATCGGAATAGAAGGCCATAACAAATCAAATCAGTATAAGCAAGTATGTAAATAAAGTGCATCAACAAACCGGATCTATAATTAATAAGATCGGAAATAGAATGCCCTAACAAAGCAAATCTAGATAAACAAGTTCGGAAAGTAGAAGGACCTAACAAAGCAAGTCTTTAGTTAATAAGATCGGAAATATAATGATGACTGATGAACAACGATTAGTGTATGACACTGTTTTACATGCGGTAGCACACGACAAAGGTGGTGTTTTTTTTCTAAATGCTTTTGGTGGAAATTTGGAAAGACATTTGTCCGGAGAGCATTAGCTCTTTGGTTTTCGGTGTAAGGGTGAAATTGTACTAATGATTCATCTCAGTGGTGTAGCAGCTCTACTTATCCCTGGTGGTAGGACTGCACATTCAAGGTTTGCTATTCCATTAGTTGTGAATGAAGACTCCACATGTAACATAGCTGTAGGGAGCCATTTGGCTCAGTTAATTGAAAGGACTCGGTTGATTATTTGGGATGAGGCTCCAATGATGCACAAACATTGCTTTGAATCTGTAGACCGGACCTTACGTGACATTCTTAAGCATACAAAGCGTGGCAATGATCAAATCCCCTTTGGTGGCAAGGTAATTGTATTCGGTGGAGACTTTGGCAAATTCTCGATCATACCTAAAGGTGCGACGAGGCAAAGAAATTGTTAACTCAACCATCAACTCATCATATTTATGGAGGCATTGCAAGGTATTGACTTTGACTAAGAACATGAGATTATCAGCTAACACAGACCTTCAGTCCCGACGAGAAAGCAAAGTATTTTCAGAATGGATATTAAGTGTTGGTGACGGAAAAGTAGGTCGCATTGAAGATGATGTTAGCGTTATAGAAGTCCCAAAGGAATTTGTTTTGCATCATGTAGATGATCCAATTGAACATATTGTCAACATAACCTACCGATTTTCATAATCGTTTCAGGATCCTAAATACTTCGAAGCGAGCCATACTTGCCCCAAAGAATGATGTTGTCGACAAAATAAATGTTTACATGTCCGCCCAATTGACAACGGTGAGAAAACGTATTACACTGATCATGACTCTCCTCATTCGGACTTGGAACATAGTGACAGAGTTGATAATGTACACACCACCGTGAGTATCTTAATTCCATATCCTCTCTGGATTGCCTAATCATGTATTGCAACTTAAGGTAGGTGCCCCGTCATGTTGTTAAGGAACATCGATCAAAGCTGGCTTTGGGTTGTGTAATGGTACAAAGGTGATTGTAACTAGGCTTGGTAAGTATGTTATTGAAGCTCATGTTATTTCAGAGAGCAACCATGTTGGTGATAAAGTCTATATACCTCGCCTATCATTAACCCCTTCGGATGTCCGAATCCCATTCAAATTTCAAAGAAGACAATTTCCTTTAGCATTGTCATTTGCTATGACAATTAATAAAAGCCAAAAAGCGATCGTTAGATTTTGTTGGTCTATTCTTGCCTAAACTCGCATTCTCACATGGGCGGTTATATGTTGCTATTTCAAGGGTCACCTCCAAACAAGGATTAAAGGTTTTGGTTTTGGATGAAGATTGAAACCAAGCGATGTTACAAATAATGTGGTATATCCAGAGGTATTCAACCATTTAAGTTAGATATTAGTATTATATTCGATTATCACGTTATTTTTGTTTGTAAACCTGTAAGATGCAATTTATATTCTTTTTTGAAAAATGACAGACGGTTTGATCAACAAACGAAAGCGAGAACCAACGTATGATACTTTGTGCATAACCACCATAACTTTCTTTGTAAGCGGTTTTTTTTATTAACTAATAACACTCGTCGGAAATGATTATATCGATTCATCCAAATATTATAATCAACAATTGTATCCCGTGCAACGCACGGGTAACCCCCCTAGTTATGATTATTACTTTCAGTAGAGATTTTTTAACGCGAATGACTTCCTATATCTTGAGTTTGGAAAGAAGCAAATGATTGCGGTGAATAGGCATGACAACAAAACCCGAACCCGCGGGCACCCACGACCCGACCCGAGTTTGACGGGAATACCGCTTGGACGGGGCGGGGACGGGTTCGGGGATGTCGATACCCACCCCGACCCCGCCCGAAACCCGTTCAACAACACATTAACTATTTATTTAATTTTATTTTATGCAAATATATTCATTGATTTTGTTTCATAATTTTGTTTATTTTAAGTTTTGATCTATTTTGAAAAGAAAAGTCTATTTTAATATTTTTAACTTTATTTTATCATTGTATAATAGCTATTATTTTATTAAATTAATTATCGTAAATATAATTTTTTTATTTTTGCATAAGTTAGTGCGGAGCTTAGTGCATGGAACCCGACCTCGCTTGGGACGGGGATGAGGGATATAAAACCCGACCCCGGGGGGATGCAAAACCCGCCCCGACCCGCCCCGTTGCCATGCCTAGCGGTGAAAGTAAAATATAAATAGACTCCACAAGTAAGAAAAATGTATAAAAAATAAAAAAATACAAATATAGCATTATATACCTTTTTCCAATTTCATCCATTCCTAACATGATTTCTTTTTCCACCAAGCAATTAACCAACACATATATCCCATCATAGAGTACACCTTCGAAGTTCCCTCTGTCACAAAACAAAAATGGAATTAGAATAAAATATTCACTGAGAAAGAAAATAATGGAAAGAGATGAAAGTTAATTTTAGAAATTCAAAAAAGAAACAAGAATGACAAACCTAGAAGAAAGAAATGTACTTAGAGGGATCTTCCTTTCTTGATTTATTGTGTGATTATGTGATTAAGGACTACTTTTTTTAATATAAAAACTCTTAAACTATATATTAATGTTTCTTAGAACTGGTTTTTGGTGTGCAAACTAAACCTTTTGTTCAAGAGTAAAGGTAATTTTTTATTGTCTTCCACCAAGTGAAACCTACTGGAAAAAATTAAATTAAAAATAAAGACTGCAATATGAGTGACAAAAGCTAAAAATACAGTAAAAGCAAGAGACTAAAGGACAAACAAATTTGGACACCAAAAATATTGAAATACTATTTTTGCAATTGAACTAAAAATAAAAATAAGCTAGTAACTAACTGGCAGAAGAAGCTAAAAAAACATCATTATATAGAAACATCGTAAAGCAATGCTGCTTCTCCTTGAACAACGACGCATTACATATCTCAACATTCCAGGAAAATGAAAGAAAATTTTTCTTAAAAGAAAAAAAAAGCTATCCAAAAGGTAAGATTAATGTAAGAAAATAATACAGATGTGAAAGAACAAACCAGCAAAGAAGAGGCTTGTAGCAGCTAGGGATGAAATTTGTTTGTGTAGAGAGAGAGAGATGTTGGTTGATTCTACTTGTTATTGATAATGGAAGAAAGTGTAGAGAGAGAGAGATGTTGGTTGATTCTACTTGTTATTGATAATGAAGAAATTGAAGAAATGACACAGTGTTGTTTTTGGCTTGGAAAAGGGTGAGGGGTATACAAAAATATATAAAGTGTGAAAGTTAAATAGTGAAATTATGCGATGGTGATTATTTAGGTGTTGTGAACGTTAAGGTGAATATGGGTGTGTATTTATATTGTGTGTGAAGATGTTGTGCTAGTGCTATCACACTAAGGTTACATTCCTCACCAATTAGGGTGTTCCACGTGTAATCGTGGGATGTCACTTGATGTGAGTACTGATAAAAAAAAAGTAGAATCTATGAGTGAATTTATGACATTATTTCACCGTGTTCTACCTATATTGTTTTGCATGAGAACCACAAGATTTGAAAGCATAGTGGTTAATTAGTAGGGTTTTCGCGGTGCGGTTTGATTTGGTTTTGAGACAAAAAAGAACCGAACTGCAATGTAAAACTATGTGGGATTTGGTTTAGTTCGGTTGGCTTCCTAAAACCACCGAACCAAAACAAACCAATGTGGTTTGAATTAGTTCGAATTTTTCTAAGACAAAATATAATTTAAAACGGAATTAAAATTTACTAAAATAAAAAATGACTAACATAAATCTTTAAGAAAAAATCTACTCAAATATATGTAGTATATAAATTACTCTCTTTTAATTCTTTTAAGATAGAAATGACCATGTTTAAAAGAATTTAAATTAAATATTTTATTGTAACTTTTAAATATAATATAACAAAAATATGGATTGTTTGTAAGTGAGTCAAGAAATCAATTAGATTTGGCCTCATAATTTAGTAACGAATGTTGTAAGTCAATAAGTCTTAGTGTGACTTGCGGTTTGGTTTGGTTCGATTTGTGAAAAAAAACGCGTGCCAAACCAAACTGTGCGGTTGTAGAGACTTCTGGAGTAATTTAGCCTTTTTTTGTATACATCGAGTATATCTTGAACGCAATTGTAGAGACTAATCTCCCGACTCGAGTAGGATCACAATAGACAACAAAACTCTCACTCAGCAAATTTAACACTACTGTATATTTAATGCTTAATTTGAACTCAAGACATTAATTAAGCTAGACTCTGTTACCTCATTTTTTTGGTCAATATGTCACCTCATTCAAGTGCTCTTAATTACTCACATAAATTTATGTTGCCCTTTTCCCAATTTATTTGACTGAGTCCATCACAGCTGATATTCAATAGCGTGAGAATGCATCAATTTAGTTACTGTAACTAAAGACATAGTTTAGTGATATAAACCTTAGACAACAATGATGTAGGCACCCTACCTTACTTTTGACTGAGTCAATCACAGCTATCTCAAATTCAAAGACTTCCATGTGCTACTAGTCCTCCTACCCAACTGCCACAAAACCAATATTCAAAGATTTCAATGTACCATAAATTGAGTAATTCTTAGGCGGTCACGATTATTTAGTCACACTATTATTTTGATATAAATTCGGTATCCTAGGTAAAACTCTCATTCAAGAGATTTAACATTGCTGCATGTCCAAGGCTGGATTTGATCCCAATACCTTGATTAAGCTAGAATCGATCCTTACCATCACATCCAAGTGTTTTTGGGTATTTAGTCACACATAAAACTACAATAAATACATTAATAAAATAATAATTTTGTGTTTCTATAAGTGCATTTATTATTGTGTGTGACTAAATAGTGTGACTAACTAATTTTGTAATAAAAACATACGAGGCTAGAAATATAATACACGACATAACATAGATTGGGGTTGTTGCTTGTGTGCATGTCTCATGTTCAGATTTATCAAATAAAGAAAAGGCTTTTTTTCCCACCCCCCTCATTATCACTTCCACCCCCATAAATACCAAAAACCCCAAAATGTCCCTGTCATTTTATAAAAAACGTACCGGGCCCACCACAGTTATTGGTTTTTCCGGAATTACCATAAAAAAATGTATTTCCGGAAATTTGGAGGTGAATTTTCCGGATTTAGCGCAGAAAGTTGGTATTTCCGGGTTCACAATTTTGAACCGGAATTATCCCCAGAAAAGGTAATTCCGAAATTTTGTTTTTTTAAATATAATTTTTTCCGGAAATACATTTTTCAGAGGTAAATTCGGTTCACAATATGTGAACCGGAAAAAAGGTATTTCCGGATTTTTTTATATAACATTTATATTTTTTTAAATAGATGGTTATTATGGATTTAACCGCTGCCTTTACGACATTTGAGATATTTCCCACTCGAGATGCAATGACACGTTGGGCTAGAGATACCGGGAAAGCGAACATAATCATTGTGGTTATTGTTCGAATCGAGACGACGGAGAATGGGAAAGGGAAAAAGAACACGGTTGTTTATGGCTGTGAGAGACGGGGCACATACAGTCGAGTAGATGTTGGGTGTTCTGCTGGTAGATACAAGACATCGAAAAGGTGTGGTTGTAGGTTTCAATTGAAAGCTAAACCAATGTTACCTCCTAGTTCTGATTGGAAGGTGAGAGTGGTGTATGTGATTCACAATCATGAGCCTCATAAGACTTTGTTTGGAGCAGCTATATTTGGTAAGTTTACCAAGGAGGAGCGGTCAGTTGTTGGGGAGCATCTGTCTTTGGGAGTGAAAGCATCCAAAAGTCTTGAAGCATTGAAGGTCAGATTTAAGAACAACTTGAGCAACATTAGTCAGTTGTATAGAACCCGCAACAGTATCCGGAAGGGAAAGAGAGGTAGTATGACTGAGATGCAGCAGCTTATGACACCGATTCACCTTTGAAGCTCTGAAAGAAAAAATAACAACGAAGGTGCACCTGGAGGGTGACGAGCAAGAAGTCACCCGGATCATTTATCGCTACCCCACTTAGATTCCAGTTTAACTAGGGTTTCATCCCAAATCCATTTCTAGAATGAGAGTTTTACCTAAGATACCCAATTTATATCAAAATAATAGTCAAAGCAGAGAAGAGTCTAAGTGCATTGAAGAAGATATTTGTGGGGAACTTGAGTACTATCACGCAGTTGTATAAGCAGCGCCGGATGTTTAGGACGAGTCGTAGAGGTTCTAGAACTGAGATCCAGGAGCTTATGAGGTTGATAGATTCTGAACACTATGTGTGTTGGACTAGAAGAATTGAGAACTCTGATGTTATTGGTGACATCATGTGGGCACATCCTAAGTCTATCAACCTATTGAGGATATTCCCTAGGATATTGATTATGGACAACACCTACAAAACCAACAAGTATAAACTGCCTCTCTTGGAGATTGTTGGAGTGACTTCAACGGAGTTGACATTCTCGGTTTGCTTTGCTTATTTGTCGAATGAGCGGTATGACAATTTCAGATGGGTATTGCAGACGCTGAGAGACATGATGGTGGTAGATATTGCTCTTCCTGAACTGTTTATCATTGATAGAGATCTTGGACAAATGAGTGCCATAGAGATGGTGTTCCCAGAAAGTTACAATTTGCTTTGTCGGTATGACATAAGCAAGAATGTGAGTGCTAAGTGTAAATTGATGGTGAAGAAGGATAGGCAAGAGATGGTAATGGATCTCTGGGTGCGTATAGCTGACTCAACAGATGAAGACGAGTGTTATCAGCGGCTACTTGAGTTCGAGCAATCATGTGTTGATCTACCGCGATTTGTTGAAGACGTGAACAACACATGGTTGGTTCCTCACGAGGATGATTTGTGTTGGCGTGGATTAATAAGAGGAGACACTTTGGGAATACCACAACAAATAGAGTACGTAATGTTGTTCACTATTATTTTTTATGTGTTAGACTATTAGTTTTTTTTTTAGAAATTGTTGTGTTTATTTTTGCTTTGGTTTAATATTAGGGTTGAAAGTGCACATTGGGCATTGAAGAGGGCTTTGGGTTTTAGTGGAGAGACTTGTGCGGATGTTGGGAGTCAATGCATGGTATGTTAAATGCACGGATCGATAAGATAGTTGAATCATTCACAAAGAGTATTGATCGTGTGGATGTCAAGCACAACACTCCATTCTACAAAGAATCACGTGGTTTTGTATCGGTCAGCGCGACTTAACCATATTTCTACCGAGTTTGATAAAACTTTGGGTTACGTGGGGACAGATAAAGGTCGATGTGGTTGCACGATTAGAGTTACTCATGGATTACCGTGTGCTTGTGAACTTGGTTATATGCACCTTCATGCAAAACCTATCCCATTGGAGGTTGTTGATGAGCATCGGATGAAGTTTACTTTGGAGGGTATTGATGAGGAACGCAAGAAGCAAGCATCTGCTGATTGTGACATTAGTTTCATCATGGAGGCAATATGGGGGCGTTTTAAGGATATGGACCTTAGTGAGAAATTTGCGTTGAAGAAAGGTCTTATGCCGTTTGGTTTTCCTAGCACAACATCTATGGTTCCTCCTTCTTCGAAAGTGAAGACTAAAGGTGCACCAAAGAAGCGGAAACTGTATGATGTGAAACGAGATCCTTCCTTGTTTGAGCATGTGGACGAGGCAGAGAAGAATGTCACACAGAGTTCAGTCAGAAAATCTTCCCAGCGGTCATCAAATGTTCCCTCCCAAAGATCATCAAAACAACCTTCCCAGTTACCCCCACAGCGATCAGCAAAGGAGCGAGCACAACATGATAAGCACACTCTTTATACTTCCCAAAAAGCTTCACCCACTTCACGGGTATGGCTGTCGCACTCTTGTCGAGAAAATATGGTATACCCTACCATAAGCAAAAGATAAGCACGTCGCAAAGAAATTTATATTTTTCTCGCATCCAAGTGTCTCTCGTATACATCCCTCAAAAAGCGGATCTAAGATACCCTCCTCTGCTTTCTCTCGACAATCAAGAAGACAAGGTCCATGCGGTATCCCCAACAACCGAACCCCCGCCTCAATAGCATCATCAATCGTAAATCGACCTGGGAGGAATAATATAATCACATATATAATAATAATAACATATACAATAATGGTACAAATTTTAAACAACCTTTAACAAATTTAAAAACTAATAAATCTATTACCTGGCAAGAAGAATGACCCATAGACAGGCAAGTGAAGAAGGTTGGACACTTCATCCAAAGTAATAGTCATTTCACCAAATGGTAGGTGAAACGAAGATGTCTCCGGATGCCATCTCTCCACAAATGCAGATAACAACTCATGGTTGACTATCTTCGTGGGGTGAATCAAGGTCCGTAAGACCGATTTTTCAAAACCAATGTGCAACATCTGGATGAAGCACCTCAGGGACAAGCTTCTGTAACTTGGCCCCATTCGCAGGAATCTTCAACTTCCCGCGATCCTGTATATATGTATAAATACATATTAACAAAAATGCATATAAAAGATAACAACATTTAACACATATTAAACAACATTGCATATTTTAAATAATGTATTAAAGCTATTACGTACCACTCCAATACGCAGCTTAGATGTCACGTGCTCATGACTCTTACGCAGTAGAGAGCCATCCCTCGGACCCAGGTCTAGCTCCACAAACTCTGCCTGTTGAGGCTGAACAGGGTCCTCAGCCTCATCATCACCAAGGTCATAATCAGACTCAACCTGCTGATCTAAATCTACCTCTGAACTAGCCTCACCTAACTCATACTCCGCCTCCATACTATCATCAGCCTCTACATAGACATCATCCTCAGCAATATCATCATTCCCCACCTGTCCACCCTCATAATAATCTCCATAATCACCTCTAGCAGGCGCATGGTCGTAAACATCTCTATGATAACCTCTATCTAAAGCAGGAGGAGGCTCATAAACATCTCTAAAATAACCTGTATGATGCATCTCAGGCACTCCCCTGTCATCGTCACCTGGAGGAGCTGGAAGACGTCCACAAACACGTCTCTGCCGTTCGGAAGCGTGTCTGGCTATCCTGTTTTGTGTCCGCTCACTCGGTGGCTCAGAAGGACCTTCATCACTCGCACCTCCTCTACCTTTCCAATGTACGCCCCCTCAACGCATCAAACCACTGGACCATGGAGGAATCCTCCCTCCTACACGGCTGTGCGGCACTGCAAAAAATAAACAAAAATCATCAACAAATAAATACACTACGGATTTATCTCCCCAGGATAAATCCGTAGTCTCTGGAAAACAGTACATCAAACATGACTACGGATACATCCATCAACCATCATTCCGTAGTCAAAATTTATACTACGGAAACATCGACGCAACATGAATCCGTAAACATTCCCAGAAATACGTTCAAAATTGCATCAAGAAGAACTCACACGGATTCATCGTTAGACGATGTTTCCGTAAATTTTCCCAGAAATCCTTCTAAGTTGCACCAGCAACAACTACGGATTCATCTAGGTATGATGTTTCCGTAGGAATTCAACTACGGATTTATCCTTTGGGTGATGTTTCCGTAAAATTTAGGAGAAAATCTTACTCTTTAACTACGGAATTATGAATTATGAGATGATTCATGTGGTTTTTGTTTTTTAGTAAGGGGTAAATTTGGAAGTTTTGCACAAAAGGGGGTATAGGATTTAAGGAGGGGGGGCACCAAGATCAAAACCCATTGTACAATTGTTTGTTGAGATTGCAAGCTGGAATTGCAGGTAATCGAGTGGGAGAGGACAAAGTCATGAATGGTGAAGACAGTGGTGTGATTGACTAATTGGTGAAAAACAGCAAACCATGATAAAAGAAGTTGCAAATTGTAACTCAAAATGGAAGATGTTGTGAATCTCTTTTTTTTTTTTTTTTTGTATTCTTTTATTACTTTTTGTATTTTTTCTTTGTAACTTTGATTCTATTTTAACTTGTTTCATTTTTAATTTTACTTGTTCTACTTAAATAATAATAATAATAATAATAATAAAATAATAATAATAATAAGTGCAGTGATCACTTATGTAATATATGCATTGAATTATGGTTTTTTTTCACCCCTCCTTCTCTCCCAGACCCCCATAATTACTGTAACGGACAAAAATACTTTTGAAAACTTACAAAAATCACATTTCACAAATCAGATTTCATATTTTCGGAAAAAAGTGAGTGTTTGAAGGAGAGGTTACCGAATTTATAGGTAAATCCAAAAAGAATTTTGGAATTACCTCACAAGTGAGGTAAATTCGGTTCACACCTATAAATTCGAAATTCACTTTTTTTTTTTCCTTTTTTTAATATTAATTTTTTTATTTACATTTTCCTTTTATTTTAACCGTGGCGAGTAGTAGACGACTGCATGCGGTTTAAGCGCGAGCAAAGTCTTGAGAAAAGACTCGCACTCCGACGACGACCACCATGACATCTTTGGAGAGTCCAAAGAAGATGCAGATATGTCCAAAGTAGGAGTGCCAAAGATCAAAATTTTAATTTGATGGAATAGTAGTCTTCCATAACGCCTTGAAATCGAAATCCATGATGTTGTTCTCAATTGATTCAGTACTATCTTTTGTGAGATAACTGTAGCAAGATCTGACAGTGAAAGTCTTGCTTGAATCTAAGGTCCAGATCCAAGAATTGTCGTCACCACCAAGTTAAGCTTTTAAAAAAATATTCATTCCTCCCTTTTTAAAACCCCGGGAGCAACCCCATTACCATAATACCATTCACTCTCAATTTTTTTTCTTTTCCATCACTCAATGCTCTCTTTCTCTCCATTTCCTCTCCACCATTTTCATCAAACATTTTTGCTTTATTTCCTCTCCCTCTCCACTTAACAGCATCTTGGCATCCAAGTGCAGATTTGTGTCCACCTTGAGGGGTGCACTCATTGTTTCACACTCCCCTCCCTACTAACCACACAATCCCAAATACAACGAAATTTCCAAAATACGCTCAATATAAAAAAGTTCCAAGTTTGGGTCAAAAAAAAAAGTTCCAAGCGTGCCATTACGTTTTCGGGGTATATGGCCCATTTTTAATATATTGGAGTGGTCCTTAAATGGACTGGGCTTTCTTGGTTTGGTTGGGTTCAATTTAGTGAAATGGTGTGGTGATCTTTTTATTTTGCACACGTTTACCCTACGGTTCACATTATAAGAGAAAAAACACAACATTACTTAAAAAAAAGAAATGACATTGAAATCAACTATTATCATTTAATAAGACTAAAATCTTATCTTCTTTTCAATATTTCCTTTTTCATTTAATGATGATTTTCACTCCTAACTAATGAAAACATGGTAAATTTGAGATTGACAATTTAATACATCTTAAAAATCTAAACCGTCTGATCAATATTAGATGATCGGACCTGAATTCTCTCCTGTCAAATTTTCTCCGCATTCATTCTGTCACTTTAATTAAGACCAAAGATTCGGTGAAGTTAATTTATTTTCTATGCCTAAAAACAATTCATGGCGAAGATCTCATCTAGTCAGAATTTTGACCAGAGAGAATCCTTGTTCTGAGATAATCAATATCGGAGGGTCTCAAAGTGTTGATCGTACAAATGTAGTAAAAAGTCTAAAATAATGACCACACAAGAGATCCAATTCCACAATCACGGGCCCTAAGCTGATTTATATTTATTTATTTTCTTACCCAAAAAAACTGTTTTATTACTCTTATTATTTCCACTTTCTTTGTTTCCTCTAAAAGTAAGCAATTCATCTCATCAACAATATTTTCATATAGTTGTCAAAAAAAAAAACAATATTTTCATATAAATCTGTTCTCAAAATCCAAAGTCGTGTCCTGAATTTTAGCACTTAAAATTTTGGTTTAAATATCATTTACACATTGCAAATATCACTGTAATCGATTTCGATTTACAACTACGTAAACACAAAAGTTTTAAAATTACTATCGTAAATATAAACCTTTTATGGTTACATCTGTGTATAGTAATGTGTATAGTGAGTATAAACCGTTTATAATTACCCCATGCAAAATATAAATGGTTTACTATTATCCTTATAAGGATAACTAAAAACACTTATTATTTGTAAAGATCATTTTAAAACTTTTATTTTTACTAAAAGGTAAATCAATTATGATGATATTTACGGTAAATAAATGATATTTAAGTCTAAATTTTTTAGTTCCCATTGATAAAGAAAATCACATAGAAACACAAAATGGTGAATTATACTGTTACTCTACTTCAAAGACCTTACCAACCGAATATTTACAAATACTAGTACAGTACAACAAATTCAGATTCAGAGAAAACGCAAAACACGTTTCTCCAACGAATTCATTTCAGCTTCACGTTATTATTGAACTCAAACGACATAGTATCTAAAGATCTTGTAACAGAACCACCGCAATCAGACGGCGGCGATCTCTTCTGAATCTTCAAAGTTCGGATCCTTAGAATCCATAGTTACATGCTCCGGCAGGATCTCGAGATCAGAGTATCCGTTACCGATCCACGTGAATTTGCCTCCGTGACCTCCTTTCTTTGGCGATCCGCTCACTCCGGTTGTTGATTTCCGATCCTTCTTCATCTCCGATGATAACTTTCCGTTTGCCTTGTGGCTCTTTCCGGCGTCCATCATTTTTGAAACTGAGTTAAGAAGTGAGTGACTGAAAATAACTGATGAGTGGTGGTTTTTTATATAAAGCGGATGAGGGTAATTTTGGGATTTTGAATTTGTGATAGTATGGGTACGTGTTAAACTGTGATTGGAAAGTTGTAATCGGATAAGCACGGTGGGATAAGATTGTATGAGGTAAGGTGCACGTGAGATCATCATATCATGCTCTGCTAGAAAGGCTTGCCGTAAACTAAGCCTATTGAGTCGGCCGACGTGCCCATGGTGATATTTTGGGCGTTATTCTACCGTAAAGACGGTGAAACACTAGAATCAATTCCCACCCTAAAAAACAAATCAACACCACGATAGGTACTTCATGAGCCACAATCAATTCTACCTTGGCGTCTCCTCCTCTTTGCGATCAACATTACTCGAACCAGAATTAAAATCTCCCACCTCACACCACTCACTCCTACCAAAACTCAACTTCAACCTCTTCAAATCATCCCAAACTTTCCTTCTATCAATCAGAGAACCAGGGGCATATACATTATTGAGATTTACAAAAAAACGGCGCAAACTAATGATTACCCCATAGCAGACCAATCTATTTACTCTCTAAACCCCCCTCTTAGTTTCTTGTAAGCAAATGAAATCAAATTTACCTGTTCTAATTAACCTCACTTGATTGTTTAGTGTTTTTCATTTTTCATTTACAAACTGAATTATACAACCTGAATTATACATTGACTTGAATATCTGTACAAATTGAATTATACAACCGAAATGGAAAAGATGATATTCTAACTACAATTCTTCACTCTAGTTAGTCACTGAACTAGCTACTTAACTATGGTTAGTGTTTATAAACTAAACTACGCTAAATATTAATCTAATATTCCCCCTCAAGTTGGTAGATATGGATTATAGATTCCATTTTGAGAAGCTTTGAATTTGTATCAGGTTTGCAAGTTAATTTTCATAAGAGTAAACATATTGGCATAAATATTGCGGAGGACTTTTTGGAAAAAGCGGGGACCTTTCTTCATTGTCGTAGGGAGGTTATTTCTTTTTATTTTTTAGAGATCCCGATGGGTGCCAATCCAAGACGTGAGGCTACATGGAAACCAATGATAAATATGCTCCACAAAAGACAAATATGCTCCACAAAAGACTTGCTTCTTGGAAAGGTCGCTCCCTATCTATTGGTGGTCGGGTAACTCTTATTAATTCGGTTCTGGATAGTATTCCCTTGTATTTTTTTTCTCTCTTTTTACAAGGCTCCAAAGGTGGTGATAAATTCAATGATCAAGATTCAGAGAGATTTTTTGTGGGGCATTAAAGAGGATACTAGGGGTATGTATTGGGTGTCGTGGGATAAGGTGTGTTAACCCAATGATGAGGGTGGACTTGGTATCAAAAATCTTGAGCTGTTTAATATTGCATTGCTAACCAAGTGGAAGTGGCGTATATTTACTTACTAGGAAACTAGTTGGAGAGATATCATAACTCATAGATATGGAGCTCGACCTTCTAATTTGCTGAACGGATCCAATGCAACAAGGAGTAGATTTGACTCTTTATGTTGGTGTGATCTAGTTTGAATGGGTAATGATTTTGTTGTTGATGGCTGGTTTGACTCGTGCATTAGAAGGGGTTTGGGGGATGTCAAGGAGTGGAGTTTTAGCGTCATCATTGGATTGGTCAAAGGCCATTATACCATGAGTTCCCCAATTTATTTGCTAGTTGTAGGGATAACCACACAATGGTGGCTAACTTGGGCAAATGGGATAATAATGTTTGACATTGGATTCTTCTTTGGAATCACGCAGACGACCCTTCACTGGTTGAGGAGGTCAACATCCTTGGATCCATATTGATGGACGTTGTATTGACGGCGGGTGGTGACGATTACGGGATTTGGACATTGGAATCCGACAAAATTTCACTATGCGATCGTGCTATAATCACTTGGTTCAAGTGCAGTTGATACACATAGGCGAAAGTAGCCTTAACTCGGTTTTCAAGACTCTTTGGAAGACAACTATTCCTTCGAAAGTTGTTATCTTCGGGGGGAGAATATTCACAACTCCTTTTCAGTTTGTGATTTTATTTTCATGCGCAATGTTATTAATTCAGAGCAGAGACCACCGTGAGGATCTGCATCACCTCTTTCTCGATTGAAATGTTGTGAGAAATGTTTGGTATGAGATTAACAGTTGGCTAGACTCTCAAGTACCTATACCGCATGACATTGTGCAACATTTCCCTTAGGGGGAGGATGTTAATCTTGAATCCATCATGGCTCATATTAAAAGTATGTCTTGGAGTTGGTTTGTTTACGGGACGAGTAGACATTCTAGTTATTCTGCTTTTTCTTGGTGGAACAATGTATTTCTTTGTATAAATAATTTTTGATTGACCGTCGCTGCATGGGGATTGAGCACCCTTAGCACCCTTATTGCTCATTGTTTATAAAAAAATTATAGATTCCAAAGTTGGAAATTAAATTTACAAACAATGGTTTGGGCAAGACCTTTGTAAGAGGGTCTGCCAACTATTGTTTAGAAGAGACATGAAACAGATTAAGAAACTTGCTTTCCACATATTCTCCGATGAAGTGAACATTTATATCTATGTGTTTGGATCTCAGTGAGGGGTTACTTGCTAGTTGAATTGCGGATTTGTTGTCACAAAACACCTTACAAGATGGAGAAACTATTTTAAAACAAGGAGATCAAACTATTTTTAAATCCTCAAAAAACACCTACAAATTTAAAAATAGAGAAACTATTTTAAAATAAGGAGATCAAATATCTGAATTTTAAAAATAAGACAAAATGTGCGAGTTTTAAAATAGAGAGACCAAACATCTGAATTTTAAAAATAAAGAGACCAAAACAATAATTTAGCCTAAACTTTATTAATTTTTGCTATAATAAAAATAAGACAAAATTACACTTGAGGACCTTTAAGTTATTTATTTGTAACAAGTTGACCCTTTAAGTTTTTTTTTTGTAACAAATAGGTCCTTTAAGTTACCTAACATTGACACTGTTGACCATTTTAGTAAAATGTCATATCGTTGATTACATCAAAATACACCAAAATATGTTTGGTTGCATCAAAATACATAAGCTAGAGTAATCACAATATATAAAGTAACATTACATCAAAATATATAAACAATAGTAATCACTAAAAGAGTCTATTTATTAAAAAAAAAAACTTAAAAGACAAACTTATTAAAAATAAATAATTTAAAGATCCTCTAGTGTAATTTTGCGTAAAAATAAAAATAGTTGTATGTAAAGTTGTGGTGTTGGCCCACTGCCTATCTTCAACGAGGTCGAGCGCAGTATACAAAACGGCTTAAACTGCAACGACAATGCTTCTTTCTGCTTCCGAAGCGTGGAAGTCCAACCTCTAAAGAAGAAGAAGAAGAGGAAAAAATGTTAGGGTGCTTAAACTTCAATCGATTTTCTCACTTTCCCTCTCCTCCTTCTCTATCTCCTTCACGTTCTGGTCAGTTATGCTTCCTCTTTATCTCTTTCTCTATTCGTTATTATTGCCATTATAATTTCAAAACCTAACTCACTAAAACGACGTAGCTTTGTTACAATATTGTGTTTTTATTGCGTAGACAGATTTACTCAAAGTTGCATCTCGAAGATTTGCAGTAGCAGTAACCAAAACACAATCGCCAGTTACTAAGACACAATCTCCTCCAACCTTATCTACTGTATGTTTATTCATTTCCTATTCCCAAATTCAGTTCATTAACTAATTAATTAATTAATTACTTAATTAATTGATTATTTCTATTGTATCTTAATTGATAATTGATAATTAAGATAGTGAATTATGATTTAGGATATTGATAATCCGGCTAGTGTGAAAAGGCAATTAGCTCAGCTATTTGAGGTTTCTTTAAGGGCAACTGTGCCTGATGAGACTGATGTTGTGCCTTTAGTTGAAGCTTGCACCTCCAAAACTGGGGGTGTAAAGTTTGGAGATTATCAATGGTTAGTTCTGTTTTTTCTTCTCATTATAATTATGTTAATATGTGGAATTAGTGTATTTAATTGTATTCTGCATCTATGTAAAGTAATTTTTTTCTTATTCTTCTTTCAATTGGTGTAGTAATAATGCAATGGGTATATGGTCTACGATAAAAGGGAAGGAGACAGGATTTAGGGGTCCTCCTGCTATTGGACAGGTATAAATGGATACACTTCCATTGCTTTTTTCCCCCACCCATATGTATTATAATTTGGAAGTTTGATAACTATATAATGACTGAGTGAACTAGTCTACAGAAACATCTAATCATATTTTTCCTCTTACTGCAATATGAATAGATTTTAATAAGTATTATATGGTGCAGTAAGATAGTAAAATATGATAAGTTTTTTGTGTTAATATATAGTTATTAACCTCTTACCCAGTTGTTGATTTTGGAATTGGATTTTGGTTTGTTGTTGTCAAATAGTGATATGTGTTTTTTTTTGGTTTGTATAGGCCATCATTAACAATCTTCCTCCATCTGAAGTGATAGATTCATGCTCTGTAGCTGGTCCAGGATTCGTTAATGTTGTCGTGTCAAAGAATTGGATAGCGCAGGTGATTGCATTTTCTATCCTTTACATTAGAAATGGAATGTGTCTAGTCTAAGACTCTTTGTCTTTTTTTAAGGGGAGGGGATTGGTATCAGTTGGAAAGGTGTTATTCAAGAAAGCTATGGTTTTTACTTTGTTTTGATTATTGAGCTTATTCAACCCATTTGTTAGTCCTCTGCGAAAAATAAAAAATCCTACTGCAGGGCGTACAAAGGATGCTAACTGATGGTATTGATACATGGGCACCTCGACTTCCGATCAAAAGGGCCATGGTTGATTTTTCCTCACCCAATATAGCAAAGGAAATGCACGTTGGTCACCTGAGATCTACCATAATTGGGGATACATTAGCCCGCATGCTTGAATTTTCACGTGTGGAACTTGTTATCCGCCGGAATCATGTTGGTGATTGGGGAACTCAGGTAACTTCAAGTTCTGCAATTTTTGTGCCATGGGATTGAATATAGTGCATGTTTAATCTGGGTATAAGTTATTTTTGCATTTCTTGTGGCTAGATTTTGCCATACACCAAAATGGCTAGGTTTCTTTATATACCTCGCGATTATGGGTAATCATTATTGCGTTTGCAATAATCAGTTAACTTGATAAGCTCATGTTTGTTAGTATTACTTGTTGGCTTGTGAACTAAGAGGGTGTTTGGGAGTAATCAGCTCATTGAAGTGCTTATTTATTAAGTGTTTATGATATGGGAACTTATGTACAAGCTTTTCTACAATCAAATGGGGAATGAGTGTAAACTCTGCATGAGTTTTGAATGAATTATTCCAATAAGTTATCTCGAGGAGCTTATGAACATAGGCTGAGAACAACTTATAGGCATACCACAAGTTATTTTTATAATCTCTTTCTAACACTTCCACACAATCTTATGTTACAAGACAAGACAAAATAAGCTCTTCCAAATGCCCCCAAATTATGTTTGGGACAGTGGCTAATATAAGTTGCAATTCAACTGATGTCATGATCAAGAACATGTATTACAATCCTTCTAATGAAATGAAGGTATACTGTGTGGTATCTGTTATTCTTCTTTGTCATGAAAACTTAATCCGTGGATGTCTTAAGAAAGTGCTCTCTCCCCCCTAAAGAAAATATTTTAAATATTGAAATATTTCAACTAGTCACTAAATTAGTAATGGCCGGTGATTTTTTGTTGGGACATCTTAATGACATATCTCCCGGAATCATAAAACATTCCATTCGTAAAGCACTAAATTTGGTATTGGTACCATATGGCTCAAAGTCCATGCATTTGTTTTGCAGTTTGGAATGCTGATTGCATACCTCTTTGAAAAATTTCCGGACCAGGAAGATGTTAGCGAAGCAGCCATTGGAGACCTTCAGGTGAGAAAGTACATTAAAATGAACTTTATTTTGGTTAATCTTATGCAGTTGTATGATCATATATTATTTTGTTGGCATTTTACAAAATGGAAGTAAAAACTATGCATTCCAATTTTTCTAGAAATTATTTGCTTGGAAATATAAGCTGCTATTTTCACATGGGTAATGACCTAAACAACAATTGGTTTTCTATGCATATGTAGTCATGGAAATTGTTATTTTGTGCTTTAATTTTAAATAAAACCTACCAGAATGAATATGCTGTTTGAAATAAGTTGTCTACTATTGTCACCTTTCCCAGTAGAAAGAGGTTAAGGAGTGATGTCAGAAACAACTTTATGGGTTATATTTCATAAAATTAAGGTTTTGCCTCATCTTTTCACTGGAAAAGTGAATTAGTATCAATGATACCGAAACTCATGAGTTGGTGCATTTGTAGGCATTCTATAAGGCGTCAAAAGTGAGGTTTGATAATGATCCTGAATTTAAGCAGAGAGCGCAGCAGTCAGTGATCCTGCTCCAGGTAAATTATATCACGAATTTTCCCCATTTGTAACATATCGGGGAACTTGATTTTAACTTTTATGTATGGATTGATTTTGATCTTAGAGTGGAGATATCAGGTATCGCAAGGCTTGGAAACAAATTTGTGATGTTAGTAGAGCTGAATTCGACAGGGTCTATCAACGCCTTGGAGTTCGTTTGGAGGAAATGGTAAGGGTGCTAAACGGCTAGTTTCATATTTCTTCCGTCCCATAATAAGTGTTATACACCTTCCATGAGGAATCTGAGTTTCGCGTTTACCATGGGCATAATTTGGGTATTTTACCATGGGCATAATTTGGGTATTTTACCATGGGCATGTTTTACACTTTCCAGGGGGAATCTGAGTTTCGTTTATCATGCATTATAAGACCACTATTCTATGCATGCTTAATATTTGTTGGGTTTGTTAGAAATTCTGGCTTTTCCTGTGCTCGTTGACTTCTTCATGCGACTTAGATTCTTTCATTTAACCAGACCTACCGTATTTTGTTTAATGAATGTGTTTCTTTTTATGACCATAAGGTTGATTGGATTCCTTAAGTTAGCCTCTGGAACCAGCCTCACTCCTCCCCCCTCTCTCAATATCCTATAAGATGGTTGGTAACTTTATTTTTCTGTTGGATTCCACGATACATCATTTGCAATGAAAATCATAGGAACTGAAATTGTATTTAGAATAGAAAGGAGAATTCAAGGATTAGCCTCGATTAAATCAAGAAATGCAGTAAAACATAAAGATGAAAGAAGAAAAACTCAGCGAAGGAAAATTCTCTGCCCTGTGGCAACAGCCACTCCACAATTCCGAAATGGTTGCCCACTCTCCTCCATTCCCCTCCTCTCCCTCATATGTGCATGCCACACTGGTTCCCGTATCTTCCCACTCTATCTCTTGCTGCCACATGTCTTTCTGCTGTGATTGCACATAACAGAATTCTTCCCACTATTTCCAGCATCCTTTCCTATTTTGCCGTCATCCTGTTTACCTCTCCTGCAGCATACCACCAATGGAGGCCCATGGCTAGCCCATCAGAAGTTTTCAGTATTGTGGATGAAAGGACATTGTTTTTGTAGCCGACTGTACTTAATGTCCTGATGTGCATTCAGCATGGCAGTAAACTGATTGAATATATTGAATTTATGTTGCTGCAATTATGGAAGTTTAATATCAGCATGGCAATAAACTGAATTTATGTATCTGATTGTTATTTACTTAATTAAAAAAAGTTTATATGATCAAAAAAATTAAAAACATATTTTATTTACTTAATGTCCTGATGTGCATACAGCATGACAATAAACTGATTGAATATATTGAATTTATGTTGCTGTCATTATGGAAGTTTTTACTTCATATCAGTGATTGTGACATTTTTTACGGTGTACTGAGTGATGATGTATTTGGTCATAGGGAGAGAGCTTCTATAATCCATTTATCCCCGGGGTTATTGAGAATCTGGATAAGTTAGGACTGATTGAAGATAGTGATGGTGCTCGTGTGATTTTTGTTGAAGGTGTAAATATACCACTCATTGCTGTGAAAAGAGATGGTGGCTACAACTATTTTTCAACCGATCTTGCATCACTTTGGTTAGTTTTACTCTTGTTTGAGTAGTTAAACTTTGTTATCCATTATTATGCCATATTTATTTATCTAGGATGTCCACATATTCTTGTGATAGTTGGTATACCTCTTTATATTTATCTACTTTTTTATCTGAGTTTGGAAAATGAAATATATTCACTTAGGGAAATAAACTGTTGTGTTTATCTGAGCTACTTGAACCATGTAGGTATCGTCTAAATAAAGAAAAACTTGAATGGATTGTATATGTTACAGATATTGGGCAGCAGCAACACTTTGATATGCTATTTAAGGTATATCTCAAGAGATGATTTTCATGGTATCTAATGGTCACTGCATTTTATTGTTGTCATAACAGCCCATCCTACTTGCTTTTGCCAGTAGTGGGGGATGTTCTTGTTATCTTGATTCAGTTTTGCTGATATCATCCTTAAGTAATCCTTTTATATCCAAATGCTTTTATTGGATCAGGCATTTCATATTAGTATTTTTTTTCTCCAATTTTTAGAAAGAGAAAAGTCATGGACCATGACATATTGCAAGTGCTATTGCTTTCAATGAGTTAAAATGGTAGAGTTCTCTTTTAATTTTCCTTTCAGGCCTTTAGGCGTGCAGGTTGGCTGCCGCGTGATGAGAATGCGTATCCAAAATGTACTCATATAGGTTTTGGTCTTGTTCTCGGAGACGATGGAAAGCGATTTCGGAGTCGAAGCAGTGAGGTTGTTCGATTGGTTGATTTACTCGATGAGGCTAAAAGGCGCTGTAAAACTGCCCTTCTTGAACGTGGTAAAGTACAAGTTGCTTAGTCTGATTTTTACTTCATCCTTATCTGCATGAAAGCATTCATTACATTAAACTTATGCTTGATCAAGATCTATGTTTCCACGTGCTCAATTAATTCTCATTTGTCGGGGTTCTAGTGCCTAGATGCTAGAAAGTTAACCTACCGTTTCTGTATTTTATGTTCTTCCAGAAACAGCTAAAGATTGGTCAGAGGAGGAGATCGAGAAAACATCAGAGGCAATTGGTTATGGGGCTGTTAAGTATGCTCCTTTACCCTAAAGTCTTTTTCTTTTCTCCACTTTCGAGTTTCAATCAAATTCAAGATTCTGTTCAGTCATGCTAGTTTGTAATTTGCTTCTTTTGGGGGTATTTTTTTTTTGTGTAAAAATAAGGGTTGGTTTAGTGACTTATGGTTTTGCATTGACTTGACAAATCCTTACAAATGTGGTGCATGCAATTTTCTTATACTTGCTATGGAAATGCTAAATGAGTTGTTGTCTTATAGCCCCTTATGTTTATGTTTTTCATTTTGTTCGCAGGTACGCGGACTTGAAGATCAACAGATTAACGAATTACACATTCAACTTTGATCAGATGCTTAATGATAAGGTGCATTCACTGCAAGCAAAATTTGAATGTACACTCGTGAAGTTCCTGTAAAGAAGCCAGTATATTTATTTACCAGTATTTTTGGGCCCTGTCACACTGTTTTTCCTCCCTTAATTTTAGAAACTAAGGTGTGGTTCATTTCATAACCATCGATGGAAAATATTGCTGCTCAAAATTTTGATTAGATACTAGTACTTGGATATCAGCAAACCATTGATTTGTAAAAGTCCACTCCCTTTGATTTTCTTTTCAGTGGTTATCACTTCTGAAGAAAAAAACAGTTTAGAAGATTTGCTATGAAACTCTTGTTAGCAATTTTTAACCCTTCATGCCCCCAACAAACTAAAGGATATGATCTCGCCTTCCTATGTTTGTCATGTAACAGGGAAACACTGCTGTTTATTTGCTGTACGCACATGCTAGGATTTGTTCCATTATCAGGAAATCTGGTAAAGACATTGAGGAAGTAAAGAGAGTAAGTTTATTTTTTCCTGTGATGATGACTTACCAGTTTATTAAATATTCATTATAAAAAAATGATTTAATTATTTTTGTTTCATAATATGCTTAATTTTACAATATAAGATACTTGATTTGTTACTATTACAAGTCAATTCAGCATCCATCTATTATAATTGTGATATGACTCAGTATTATTTTGTTTATATGCAGTTAGCTTAATATCAACTTGTGCACATTTTTGAACTGTCTATTTATGTTTACCAACTTGTGACAGAACGGGATTATAGTGTTGGATCATGAAGATGAACGTGTATTAGGACTTCATTTGCTACAATTTCCTGAGGTAAGACATGTGAATATTTTATGTTGCTCATGAGCTTTATACCTTTTGCAACCGTCTTGTAATACTTATAAGTTATAACTTCGTTACTGGGCATTCATTTTCATTAAACAAAAAAGACTTGAGATATAACAGTTGAAGTTGCTGTTTTATTTTTCAGGTCTTTGAGGAGGCATGTATCAATTTATTGCCTAATGTGTTGTGCGAATACCTCTATAACTTGGCAGAAATCTTTACAAAAAAGTTTTATTCTAATTGTCAGGTATGCTTCTTAAACCATCAACTTATCAACTTATTATTTTATAATTGATTTGTTGCATTTACCATGCCACAGGGGAAATATAGGGTACTACTATTATACTACTATACATTATCACACATGGGTTATTATATCTCTTCCCTACCCATAAAAACTTTTTAAACATTACTTTCAATGTTATACACAATCTAGAGTTCTATTTAAGGAATTTCAAAGTAAGATGTTTAGATTCAAGTCATCTAAGTGCCCGTTTGGATAAACAGCTTAATTAAGTGCTTATGGCATAAGCACTTATCGTATAAGAGCTTATGCATAAACTATTTTTATAATACAGGATAAAATAATGTTAAACTATTTTTCTATAAGCTATAAGCTGTTTTCATAAGCTCTCCTAAATAGTCTCACAAGTGTTTATGCCAGTAGATAAACCAAAATAAGCCGATCCAAACGGGCCCTAATTCAACTTCTTACTCTTTGGCAGGTTATTGGATCGCCTGAGGAAACTAGTAGACTCTTGCTATGTGAAGCAACGGCAATTGTGATGAGAAAGTGTTTTTCTCTCCTTGGAATTGAGCCTGTTTACAAGTTATGACCCATCTGAAAGAGTTCAAAAGCAAAAAATTTCAACGGAATTTTCTTTTTGACTTAGGAAATGGAAAAGTTTTTGGAAAATTAGATTTTCCCCCTCTTTTGTTTAATTTGTTGTATATTATGTGAAAGAAAGTAGTAATTTATTTTTTACCAATTTTTTTGACTGATATTTTTTATCAGAATTACTGACAAGGCCCCTTGAAATTTATTTGATGTAAGAGTTATATTGTGTTAAACTGTGTTTAAGTGAAATAACAAGAAATTGGATGTTATATATGAGTTCTAATTTCTAATTCATTAGCAACATATGCAACTGTACAGAGTAACAGCCTACTCAATATTAAAAATCAAAGGACTACTTTTGTTGTTAAATAGTGGATAAACATCTGATAAGTGTTTGATATAATTAGCTTATATAATATATTTTTTACTAGTTTATAGTGTTTTTCCAGATGTTACTTAAAGTAGCGTTTGAGCTTATAGTGTATAACATTTCACTTTTATCTTGTTTTTGCTTTTATTAGTTAAATCCCGCCCATATAATACAAGGTTGAAAATCAACAATTTAAGCGGGAGATTACGTGATGAAAATGATATTTACATGCAAATTGGCGGAAAAGTGTACGGGTGTGAAGAAAATTGTGAGGGAAACCAAAAAAACAATGGCTAAATGAGTGAATTTCAGTTTTTACGTACAACGTTTTATGGATTCTAAGTTTGGTAAAATCACGTGACCCCCTATAGTGACAAACAAACAATTGGCCACATATAGTGACAAACAAACCTTACCTCATCATCTCTCTCACTCTCGTCCTCTCTTGCCTTTCTCTCTCTTTCTCTCTCACATTCATTTCTCTCCCATGGCCACCCTCACTTTTTCTCTCTCATGTCCGAGTGATTTCCCTAATTTTTCGAAAATCAACTCCATTTATTCATCTCTTCATCCTCCTCTATCTTTCTATGTGAATATTTTGCAAAAAGGAACGGTCTTGAAAAATGACCATAGCCTTAGCCCCGTTTTTCGGCCAACTCCGGGCACCCCCTCCTAACCAAGATCATCTTTTTGTTTGTCTAAATCTTCTATACAAGAAAGTCTTGTCCTTTTTCCAAAACAATGTGGATCGAAAAACTTTACATCCACCACTTTCTTCCACGTTTAGGTCATCATAGACCTCCAACTAGAAAACTAACGTGATATTTGAAATCCTCTCATTATCCGCATTAAAACCCATAAAAACATTCAAGATCGACCAACTTCATTCGACGACCACCGCAGCGGAAACCATCTCTCGCCGCCTTCGGGAACTAAAATCGTTGTCACCCCTCTTCTTCCTTCCTTTGTGACTGATATATGTATTTTTACAATATTTGTTTGAGATGATTTGTTTTCTGATTTTGGCTTGTGCAGAGAATTGGTTTCTCCCCTCAAAGGAAGTATTTCCATGTGTATTCCACCTATCTACAGAGAGAAATGGCGACACTAATTTACAGCGTGTGTAATCCACCCGCCAACTTTCTACGGGTTTCGTCGTCGGTTGCTTGAGCGAAGTTGTAGATCGGAGAAGAAGAGTAGAAAAGAAATTCGAACATGTTTGTGAATGCATGAAAATAATTCACTTTCTGGGTTGTTTTGTGTTTACCCTTATGCATAAAACCTCTTCTTCTGCAAATAATGTGTTTCTCTCTCTCATTCATTCACTCCCAAATTTTTGAAATGATAAAGAGTGAAACTTATGATAAATTACTTTCTTGGGTCTGATGATTCACTTTACCTTTTTTCTTTGTTGTTTTGTGTTTTTATTTTTGTTTTTCTTATGTTTGTGAATGCAGGAAAATATACCCATTGAAGAGGTTTTTGAGAATCTGAGATGCAGTAGAGAAGGACTTACCATCCAAGCTGTTGAAGAAAGACTGGTTATTTTTGGTCACAACAAGCTTGAGGAGAAAAAGGTACTCTTTTTCAAGTCTCTCTCTCTCTCTCACGTTCATTCACTCTCAGTTTTTCTGAAATGATAAAAAGTGAAACTTTATAATAAATGACTTTGTGGGTTTTGTTTAGGAGAGCAAAATTTTGAAGTTTTTAGGATTTATGTGGAATCCATTTATTAGATTTATGTGGCTAGAGAGAACAAGTTTAGGCCCTCCATCCCTCCCCTCACCTTTAAAATTTTGAAACAAAGTTTATAAAAATGCCTACCACCACCCCCTCTGTTTTGCCTCAACCAAATACTATCTAAGAACAACCGTTTTCCGAATACTAATTTTTACTCTGCCTCTTTGTATGTGCAGGAACTGATTTCCAAAACCAAAGCTCAAAACTTCAGGACAGGTCATTTTAACAATAGGTATTAGCTCAAATTCATAACTTACATGTCACTTCAAGAATCTGAAATAAAGTTGCTTCATTATGAAATTATAAATTCTAATAGTTCATCAGTCAATCTGAATATCTGATCAGTCAAGATTTTTTTCCGACATGTGTTGAATGGGTTTGTTGTCCACTAATGCTAAAAGTCTGAATAATACTAAAACATTATTATCTACATTGCATCTAATATATTCAATAATAAGATTAAAATGTCCTTGATCATTTTTCTATTTTTTCTTATTAATCACTTCGGTTTATCGGGGGTACGGATGAGTGAAGAATAGAGAAAGAGGGGAGCGATTGAGAGAGAACATTAGGAAGAAGGTGTAGAGTGTGTCGATTGTGAGCCACCTACCCTACATTAGTCCTACCACATAACCTCATTATTACTAACCCACGTGCTATGTGTACACTCATTTTTATCAACATTATTACCAAATACATGTGACCACTTGTGTTAGATGTATTAGTTTTTTTAAGTACAACCATTTTTAGCGATTTAACATTGTATTAGATCCTTTTACACCTTTATCTTAATATGTATTAAATTGCTTTAGCAACAACTAAAAAGAAATACATGGACTAACTCATTTGCAGTAATACTTGTGGAAATTACGTAGTGGCCAATAAAATGAAACAGAAGAAGTAAATGTGTGATGTATTGAAGTTTCAAAGAAAATGAACCCAAACTTTTAGTATTACCCTTGGCACATTATCCTATGTTGTAGCTATAATGGGTCTACAAAAGATGTAGGCATCATTAACCTATTGGTACTACGTCATAAGGTGTTGTCTTACCAAAAAAGATTTATTGTGTTGGAAAGCGGGGTGTACTTTGTAGGAGGAGAAAAAGTAAACACCTATGTGAAACCTATGGTAATAGAGTAAGTTACATCATTTAGATACCTTTAATTCATACATTGTTTGTTATTGAAGGTTTGTATAGATTTAGTGTTCAAGAACTAAGCACAAGAGGAATATACCATACTGCAAGGATATCTTCCCTTGAGATGACTAAGACTGGTAAGTCATTAACCTTTCTGTAGCATTAGCTTTTGTATAGGAAGCATATTTTCTTATACCCTTTCAATATCCTTTGTAACTAATTAAACAACAGAAGTTGGATAATAATGACAGTACTCGAGAGTTGTGTACCTGATAGCGATGTGATTCACGAAAGGATGTTCATTTTGTTATACAAAAATTCCTTACCAGATGGAGACCCATGCCTTCCACTCGATATATATATTAGATATCACAGTTTTGTGTTTTCTTGCTTTGGATGCATAGATCATTAAAGCATAAGCACCGTTTGTAAGACGCTATATCAAATATGTTTGATATGTTTATTAGTAAATTGCAGTCAGTTACCTGTTGACAAAAAAACGTTATATATCAGACAATGACATATTCATTGTTTTAATTTCATACTATCTTGATTTTATCACTAATAAGATTTGATTCATTATTCTTTAAGATGCTGAGTTGCTTCTGTTTTTCTAATCTAGAGATGGAACAAATAGAGCAAGACCCAGATTACATAATGTTGTCTCGCTAATTCAAAGCAACTGCAATGGAGCTTATTTCTGCTCTAGAACTGCTAAATACCATTGTATGTCTGACATTTACGCGTCTTAAGCAATGTCGGTCTGTGTGGCTACTGGAAAAGTTTGAAGGATTTTACGCTTCCAAATACTTTTAATAGAGGGTGTACTCTCATAATGTAAGAAGTAAATTTAGAAGTAAAGATTTCACGCTTCCCAATATAAATATAAGTGATCTTTATGGGTCCATGTGCTGCAAGTTGATTTTCTGAAAAGGTATAATGATGATGTTTCCAATAGGTTTTAGTAGCTGACAGTCTACAAAAGTTTGTACATCCTTCGCAATTCATATACTTACTTCGTTTCATAATATATTCACTCCTCCGTTACATAATATAAGCAAAACCTCATCAAAAAAAGTTGATGTTTTCGGTCCAAATTTTAAACCAAATACTCCCTCCGAACTCGATTATTAGCAACACAAAATTCATTTATTTTGTTCTAAAATATAAGCAACTTTCCCTACTTTTTATTCCTTCTAATGTACCATTCCAAAAATACCCTTAATCATCCTCACTTAGCTTTCAAATCAATCACCCATTATTCAATTTTAGTGAGGGTAATGTTGTAAAAGTTATGCTAACCATATGAAACAAATTATGTGAAATCAATAGTAATTAACGTGTCTCCGTCCGTAGGACGGGAGCTTCGTCTAGTTAAAATAATTTGTCACATCTCCTTTTATATGACTAATAAATATTATAAGAAAGGAAAGAAATCCAACATTATCGTATGACTATACACTTTTTTAGTCACATCTTGTTGTGAATGAGAGCAACCTTTACAATTATGGTGCTGTCTAGAATGGGTGGATAGTCCAATTTGTACATCAAACAGAATATTGAAAAGAACATCATTTCCACAATATAACATTCAAAAAACAGCTCACACAGTCATATGGATAGAGACGAGTCATGTATTAATCAGTCGAGTATAACATTTCTGTTTGGAGTGTGACACAATGGTGTCTATAGAATACTAATTAGTAATTTCTATGGGTGTAACTATCAGACATATTTGATGGTCAAGATAAGATAGATAAGGCAAAATAAATTCGCTTATTCTACCTTAATCTCGTGTTTGTTGAGCCAACAACATTTGATAACCAAATTCCATCATTTATCTTATTTTGTCCATGTAGTTAAAATTCTTATACCAATGGTAGACCAGGTTTAAAATCAACTCGATGAGATAAATAGTTATTCTCCACATCCACCTCTAAGAAATTTGAAATGTAATAAAATATGAAATATTTTAAATAAAAATTAAGACATCAAATTTGGAATATAAGTTTTTTGAAACAATTTAAATTCATAAATTAACTAAATTTAATAGGTGTTTATGTATAAACATACTAAATTATTAAAAAAAATTATAAAAATTAATTAAATTAAAAATATTTAATTCAAGTAAAGTTATCAAAAAAAATTATAATAGAAACTTAAGAAATTCACCTTTAAAATTATACATTTAGCTTAAGAAGAAGGCTTAAATACATTTTTGCCCCCTGCAAATAGGGGGTGTTTTGGTTTTACCCCCTGCAAAATTTTTTTTTGTAAAAAGCCCCTTGCAAAATACCAAAATTTTGGCGTTACATTCTTACATTACTCGGGCGTTAAAAAACATACGTGTCGCTTTCTCTTCTTCTTCTTCCTTCTTCTTCTTTCTTCTTCCTTCCTCTTTCTTTCTCTTCTTCTTTTTCATTCTCGGTTTCTCCATGAACAAAGCAGCAACCTCATGTTCTTCTTCCTTCTTCTTCTTCCTCCTTCTTCCTTCTTCTTCTTCCTTCTTCTTCCTCTGTTTCTTCTCTTCTTCTTTTTCATTCTCTGATTTGGCATTTATGATTCTATTTGTTCACTACCATTTCTTTTGCAAACGGCACAAAACTTGTATTATTAACACTGTAAAATAATGCCAATCTATCTACATGGTAAAGCTTATGAAATCAAAAGACAGAGTTAAGGAATACAACAGAAATACATTTATGCATAACACTGCAGTATATATCTCTAGCTTCTTGTTTTTTCACATTAATAAAATTTTGTAAATACCTTCTATATACCCTTTTAAAACAACTATCAAACTAATAATAATATGCAACTTCATGTTTAGTTATGGTAATTCTTCTTCCAAATTCTTGGTCTCCATGTAACCATAATTCTTCTCCTCATCTGGAAAATTTGAAGAGGAAGGACAATTTTGAAGAGGAAGGAAAACCTGCAGCATAAAAAAGAATCACTGGAAAAATTCATGGGGGGCAAAGTGGGGAGAGAAAGGATATATAAGGATGAAGAGAAACACTGGATTTTGTAAATAGCTTCTTGGCAAGTGCCTTCAATAAGCTCTGTTCATTGTTTTGTGGCACATCATGATAGCCATTAATAGTGACAACATTGGTTTGTTCCTGGTGGAAAGAATAACAAACATGAGTGATAGTTAAGTTAAGACACAAAACTATGTATTTCTTAGCTTATTACACACACCTTTTTCATCTCACAAGTGCCTTCTTCCATAATGTAAGGGTAATCTTCTTCTTGATGGAGTCCACCGTTTTGAATGATATAGGAAAATGCATAGTCCATTACACCCCCATTGCAACCATTGTTAAAGGTTCTGTCACAGTCAATTAACTCTTGCTCTGATAAGAAGGAAGAAGAAGAAGGAAGAAGAAGGAGGAAGAAGAAGAAGGAAGAAGAACATGAGGTTGCTGCTTTGTTCATGGAGAAACTGAGAATGAAAAAGAAGAAGAGAAGAAACAAAGAAGAGAAGAAACAGAGGAAGAAGAAGGAAGAAGAAGAAGGAAGAAGAAGAAGGAGGAAGAAGGAGAAACTGACACGTATGTTTTTTTTTAACGCTCGAGAATGTATGAAGAGTAACGCCAAAATTTTGGTATTTTGCAAGGGGCTTTTTACAAAAAAAAAAAAAATTTGCTGGGGGTAAAACCAAAACACCCCCTATTTGCAGGGGGGGCAAAAACATATTTAAGCCTAAAAAGAATAAGAAATATTTTTAAAAAAATCATATAATATTTTGTTATTTTAGATTATACTATTACTTTTAATACATCACAAACACATAATAACGTGATGTACTGCTATCAAGTTTGTTATGAGGTCTTTTCAAAAAACAAAAAAAAGTTTGTTATGAGGTGCGAATCAAACATAGGATAGGATAAGATGACAACTTATCATGTCTATATCCTATCTTATATATATCCATCTCTCTTCTACTATCTATCTCTAATGTTTTGGAGTGGGCCACGAGGCCCACTAAGCTAGTTGGATTCGGGTCAACTCAATTACAAAGGACTCAAGTCTATGACCAATCACTCTACATTGGACCATGAGGTCCATGCGCACAAGAGGGCATAGATCAACTCATCTTGATTTGCCGGATTTCAGAGTGGAAGAGCTGATGGATTAGCGTTGGTGGTATCGATTGGTAGAGCTAGGGTTTTTTTGGGGTGGAAGAAGAAGCGTCTTTTTGCTCGAAATGTTGTGGCTGTGAATCAGGCTGAATTTTGTTTCTCTTTGTTTTGTTGACTTTCTGTTTTGGTTTTTTTGTTTGATCATTTGGGCCCGTTTCCTAGCCTGCTCTTGTTGGGCTTTGGGTGTTTTTGTTGTTATATTTGAACCTATTATGTTTCTAGTGATGCTCCCCTTTTAGATCCTTTGCTTGTATTGGTTCTATTTGGGGCATCATTCTTTTGTTTTTGTTGTATTTGGTTGTGGCTTGCCATATCTATAGAATCGCATAACAACTCGACCAAAAAAAAAAAAAAAAAAACCTCGATGGCTCAGATTTACCCGAACGATCCAACGGTTCGGAGCTAGCACAAATCTCTAAAAATACGGGCTCGTATAGCCACATAAGGTACACACTCATTCAACTTGCATACTCCACGATTCTCTACTGACTTGAGTGTTGGAGTATCTTTGCAGACACTCCCCCTCTCGTTCAAACGCACAGAGATCCAACCCGATCAAGAGCACTACCAACTACAGTCTCAGATCGACTTGGAGAAGATAGCAAGTTACAGAACACTATTCTATCTTGATTTTGTAACCCGCACCCAAACATACATGCTTAATTAAAGTATGTATTTGCCACAAAATATGGATTCAGATCTATTAATTGATTAAACTTGAAGGAATCAAAACCCTCTAGCTATATATCCAAGGCCAGTTCTCATCACAGACTGATCTAATTTTCCAAATAATATAAGATCACCATTAAATACAAACTAATATTGATTCTACTAATGGCTAATATGGCTTTAACTCAGAATAAGCTTAAAGTGTCGGATTCAAAATTGTTGTGGATTTTTTTTAGTATAAACCGTGCAACTGCCGAGACTAATCCCTCGAGCTGGATAGGACAATAATGGGCGACAAAACTCTACCTCAAGATAACACTGCTGCACGCCCAAAGCTGAATTCGAATCAGGACTTTGGTTAAGCTTGAAGATACCTCAACCCTAAGTGATCTTGGCTAAATTTTTGTGGAATTTGTACAATGAAACAAGCTAGCTCTAATAATTAATTGGAGTTCAAAAGTTCTTTTGTACAGCAATGGAAAGCCTAGAGCCTTCTAAGAAATTTCCTCTTTTGCCTAACATAGATGCAAAAGGTCCTCTTGAAGCTTTCTTTGATATTGTAGCTTTTGGACTGTACAATATTCTGTGACTATCTAAGCCTCCTCCATAAGTACTTTTGCATGACTTCATTCTCTTGTTGTAAGAAATGCTTTTCTTTGGAAGCTCTTCTATGCTCTTTACCCCAGCTAAAGAAGTAAATGATTGAGCTTTCCCTTGATAAAACATTGACAACCCTCTCCTGTAAAGGTCACAAGCTAATCAATACAATAACTCATACTAATTCAAAATATTCCCAATATAACAAAATTCATGGGCTATTTTGGATAAACTTCTTTATATATAAGCACTTATATAAATGAGAGTCTATAATATAACTATACTATAAACAGTCTTAAAATTACTTTAAATGAGAATCTGTTTTTTAAATAATTTCTCATAAATCATTTTTTAGAAAGTAATTATTATGTTACGCAAACAAAAAACAACTTCTTATTTTTTAAATTTTTTTTTATAAATTATCTCTAAATTATTTAACAACAAAATCACTTATTTTTAATCCGTAACAAACAACTCTTGTAAGTGTTTATGTCAGATGATAAACACAATCATTCAATCTAAAAAAAGGTCCTAAATGGATCTTGTGAAAACTATAAGCTTTTTATGAATAATTTTTTGTATACTTTGAAATAGCTTTTGCATTTCAATTTTTTTAAAAACACTCATAATATGTTTCTTCTTAGATATCTAGGTTTATAAGTATTTTTTTTTTGTGTATGAATAAAAAAATTATTTTTTTAGTAATTGAAGAACCAAAAACTTATTTTGATTAAGAAGCTGTAGTAACCTAGAAACTAATTAAACTACCCTATTCTATTTATCCATATAGATAAATATATTGATAGAATAACAAGAACAAAATTTTAAAAAAATGCAGGTGGAGGAAATTACTTACTTTATAGGAAGATGATTCATGAGCTCTGATAAATCATATAAAGATCCATTTGAATTATGTGATGATGTTGAAGAAGAAGAAGCATCTTCAGTCAACTCAGATGAAGAAGAAGAAGAACACAAAGAATTCATTGAATCTTCTGAAAAAGATCCAATAGATATTGAATCATCAATATCATCTTCATTAACAACCCAGTTATTATTTCTTGTTCTATCACCACCCATTATTCCTTTCACATTCATAATTTCTAGAAAAATTTCTTAATCTGTTTAGAAGAAGAAAATGGTATGAAAAAGTAGTGATCAGCAATGTTACTATTGATAGTTTTTTTTTTGAGTTGTTATATATAAGAAGATAAGAAGAAATGGATAACATTGACCAACGTTGTACTTTTTAATTATTGTTTATTAAGGTTTTATGTTTTATATGGTATTATTATAAATGGTTGTCATTATCAGATCATGTTTATGGTGTAAAATGGACAACTAAGATAGTGGATAAGATCTATCTAAGTTTGGAGACATCCATGTTCTGAGTCACCTAAGTTCTTTTTTTATTTTTTATTTTTTAAATTAAAAATTAATTTTATTTTTAGAGGGTGAAGCTGGAGTCCACATCTCTCCCCAACTTTGTGCCTCATAAAGAGATGACAGATAGGTATATTTATATTCTCATCCTTTTAATGCACCTTTATCACTTCCGAATAAAGGGTAAATTAGTAATAAAGAAATTGAGAAATAAAAAAAATTAAGTAAAAAGTATTAACTAACTATTTATATTGACAGTTTCATGTAACAAGGTGAGAATGTGGTGAGAATGAGAATGGATCAGATTAGATCAGATTAGATTGGATTGGATTGGCGGACTCAATCTTGAATTGAGAATTAGTTAGTTTGAGCGGTTGGTTCAGTTACAATCTAACTACATTTGGTTGAACTGTCTAAAATAGAATTGAATTAGATCGAATCCTGATTGAGTCGTTTTGAACTGCTTAATTTATTTGGTTGAACTATTCAAATGTTTTTTTTGGTTATTTATTTACTTTTTCACCAAAATATACTGCTTTTTAGATTATTTTTTTAGGTATTCGATTCAACCATGATTGAATTGATGAAATATTTAAACTATGATCTAGGGGTCTTGTCGATTCAATTTTCAACCCAATTTTAAAAACATTGAGAGTTGAATGATATTGTTTTTTTTTTTTTAATTTATTTTTAGGTTGTTTATACAAATTAAAGAAATCAATAAATTTTATTTTTTAGTCTTTTTCCTAAGAGAAACTATGTAGATGTTTTTAACGTTTCTTTTTATAAACTGAGTGTCATTTGTGTGCAACTATAAAAACTAATATCCCTCGAGCTGAGTAGACTGATATAGCAAAATGGACTCCAAATTTTTATCATAGACAATGGCAGAGCCAGAGCCAATTGAATGGGATCACTTGAACTCTCTGAAAAAAAATTCATTTACCTTCTTATATAAAATATTTTGACCTATGACCAAAAAAAGAATATTTTGACCCTATTGAAATTATAATTTTACTTTAGAACCCATAATTTTATCTTAGGACCCTTAATTTTGCACTCAATATTAATTTTTTTTTAATTATATTTTTAATGATGTGTGCTTTTAAAAATTTTAACAACCGACCCTAGATCCGTTAATGATCATAGCCTACAAAAGAAATTCACTCCTAATTTTAACTCAGACTAATTTAATTTTTCTTGTAAGGTCTATAGAGTAATTTTAGAGAAAGATATGACATGTGGGGATTTAAAGATAAGAGGATTGACTTGTTCCTAAGTCATGAGGGGTGTTTGGATATGGGCAAATTGGTGTGTCCCCCACATGCTTATATTATATATATGGTGTTGTTTTGTATGACATTTGCAAGAAAACTGAAAAATAAATAATAATAATTTTGTGGTGATAAATAAATAAAGAAAAATATTAATTGCTTTATACAAAAAAGGTCATTCTTATCCATGTCCACGTATTGCTTGGATCATGACTCTGTTCAATCTATTGCCTCATTTTGTATTAGATCATTGTCATTGATTCAATGGAATGTTTTGGTCCCCACACTACTTTTCTTGCCACCTTTGGAACCACCCATCCCTCCTTTTCCTCCTACAAGCACAACAAAAAGATAATACTCCTTTTTATTTCTTTTTAATAAGAGCTGGAATGCGCTTTTTCCTTCTTATGATTTATTCCAAAGGAGGATTTGTATGAGAAGGTTTTTTAAAAAAATAAAAAATGTAAGGGTGGTTCATTTCAGCTTAATTAAGCGTTTATGGTATAAGTGTTTATGCATAAACTGTTTGTATAATAAAAGATAAAATAATGTTAGACTATTTTTCTATAAGTCATAAGTTGTTATATCATGTTTATCCCGAAAGAAATTTTATGAAATTAAGAAAAACAAACTCTATCAAACGATCTCACAAATACTTATGCCGGTAGATAAGTCCAAATAAACTGATCGAAACAGACTCAAAGTCGGCTTGTTTTGATTGAAAAAGTCATTCCACTTGTACTAAAGTATTAATTGATTTTCTTTGGAATCGATAGCCTTGTCTTCTAATTAACATACTCCAAAATCTCAAAATATAAACAAAAATGTATATGTAAGTAGACTAAATTTAGTCTAGATATATGTACTTATATTTTAAGATGAGGTGTATGTAATGAAAAATTTAATCATTTATACACTAAGTAAATAAGTTAATAAGTTTTTTTAATCTTGACGAACATGATCACATGGTTTGGAGATTTAGCAAGAACGGTCAATACACAGTGTGTTCACTCGCTTATGAAGGAAGTGATTGATAACTCTCATCTTCATGTTTGGAGAGCTCTTAGGAGGTTGCTTGCAGACCAGATTCAAACCCAAGAACTTAGAGGAAACTAGATGGGTGAAGCCAATTGAAGGATACTTAAAATGCAAGATTGATGCTGCTATTTTTAATGACACAAGTACCTTTGGGATGGCTGGCTGCCTAAGAAATGAAACAGGTCATTTCATCAAAGCTTTTTCTAAGGCTATTCATTGATGTCTTGAGCCAAATTAATTAGGAGGCAGAGACATTGTGTTTATTGGAAGCTCTTCAATGGCTCCAAGTGGAGGGTTATACTCAACTATTGATTGAAACATATTGTCAAGTAGCACATTTTAAATACCTTACCAAAAATTGGGGTGGGTTTCATTCGGCGGCAAGCCAGTCGAGTTGCTCATTGCTTAGCAAGAGCATCAAGGTCTTTTACTGGTCCCAAGTTCTTTAATTATATTCCAAATGGTATCATGACTCCTTATTTAAATGAAATGATATGAGTTTATGTTTGTCAAAAAAGAAAATAAGTTAATAGTTTTAAATATGTGTCAAATTATATGCTACTGTTTTTCCATGGTATAGCTTGAGATATAAATGAGAAAGAAGAGTATGGGTCCGTTTGATTCGCAAAAAGGTAAGTACTGGATTGGACAATATAGTTTTGGACAATATGTTGTCTAGTACACTGTTTGGTGAACACTGGACAATACAAACAAAAAAATGTAAAAATTACTATAATTCTTTTTATGCAGTTTATAATGATTTTATATAACATATATTATAATATAATTAGAAAATTATAGTGAAAATAATATGAGATAGAGGATAAGAGAGAGGGAGAGGTAAAGAGACAGTCCGACTTATGATACTAGACAATAGTTTAGTAATTGTTACTAAATGAGTATAACAATAATTTCCACGTCAACGAAAAAATTTAGTGGCCACACCAAAGTTATATTGTGGCAAACATGTACTAATCCATGTGTTCATTTACCCGCTTTCACTTACCACACAAAAACTAATTTGTGGTTAATATGTACTAACCACTGGAATGTTGTATAATGGTCGCCGAAAATTTTAGTAACTATTACTAAGAAATTAGGAATGTATCATAAGTTGTTGCCATAAATAGATGTCATGATATGAGAAAATATATAGAAGAGAGATGAGAGGTAGAGGAGGAGAGAGAAATGAGAGACAAGAACTAGATAGGAGAGGGAGGATAGAGAAGAAAGACACATAGAAAAGACTCATATGAGAAGATGTATAGAAGAGAGATGAGATGTGGAGAGAGAGAGAGAGAGAGAATTGAGGAGTGAGAAGATAAAGAGAGATGAGAGAAAAAATTATTGAGTATGAAATAAAAAAAATATTTTTTAATTTTTGGGAGTGGATAGAAAGTTTGTATTTTTTAACACTGTTGTGGTTTGCTGAGGGACAAAAGTTTGAGGTTTTGTCGAGTCCCTTACCCCCTTTGTTGTTCAATACCATGAACAATTTTTCAAATCAAACAGGATACAACTGAAGTTGTTCAGTCCAATCCCCTACTTTTTTTGCAAATCAAACGTACACTATGAGAAATAATCATCCGCTATCGATCCAAGCTGTTGTGGTGTTAGAGGAGAGAGAGAGATACAAAGATACCTCTCCAAGTCTTTCTCTCCAATAGGTGAATGTAGGAAAAAAAGTGACTTAAAAGAATCCAAATTCCTCTAGTAGGTACCCAACTTCTATTCTCCCCAATGGAGTACCTAAAAGTTTAAATGCTTAACAAGTAAAGTAACTCCATTTGAAATGGTCTAAGCTTTTACATTACTGGTGTAACGCCAAGACAGGATTGGTGTCAACTGAACTATTAGGTTGAACTGCTTTACACATTTCAAGCTCCAACTGATCTAAAACAACGAGTAGGATCTCAACAACTTGACCAATTGTTGACATATTAGCGATATAGTTAGTTATAGTTAGTTATTAGTTCATGAATGCCTATAATAAATAGAGTTATCGTAATCACTCAATTAAGAGTCCGTTTGTTACAACTTATTTTTTTTTTAAAATAATTAATTATGCCGACATGTTGTCTGTTTGTTACATATTCTTAAAAAAATGAAAAGCTGAAAATAATCTAAAAACCGCTTCATATGAGAAGCTATTTAGAGTAGCTTCTCATGAAAAGCAGTTTTTTAAGAATGATTTTTTTAAATAAGTGATTTCAGTATGTTACACAAACACAAAACAACTTCTCATTTTCTTAAAAATCTTTAAAAACTAATCTCTAAATTATTTTACAACAAAATCATTTATTTTTTAATCCATAACAAACGGGCCCTTAAACCTTTTTCCTATAATAGCTTTCAAACCATACAACTTATTACCCATATCATGATATGCGAAACATTTAAATTTGTTGTATACCGTTTAAAGCGTATGCTGTTCAATTTTTTCATATGCTTTGTGTACTGGGGGTGGCTGACCGACAACACTAAAGGGCTACTCACGATTGAGCCTGACGGTAAGGCCCACTATTAGCCCATACAATAGCTATATAAGGAGGATACTCCCTAATCTTAAGATAACTTCTCTGAACCCTAAAACACTATTACACTATGGGTGACCTAACTTTGACATCGGAGTGGCCTTACAGGTACATCCCATCTGCGGCACCACCACATCGGAGACCGTCAGAGTCACCATCTTCAACCTACCCCAAGACTCTTTTTTTTGACGCAAATTCAACCTACCCCAAGACTGCTAGGTTTTATATGAGAACACTCTGCAAAACATATTTTTTTTTGCCAAATTTTGCATTTGTCATATGTTGTTCAAAGCTACTCTGCAAGCAAAAGCAGCTGCTTTGGGATAAATCAATTACATACTCTTTTGAAGAACATGCCAACATGTGAATCACTTATGAATGTAATGATTCTATATGATGACTTAACTGTGTAGATTGCAGAAGAATCTACCTTCCATGTCTATTTATCTGAAGTTGAGCATCAGCAAAAGTACCACAATTACATACTCATTAATCTTATTCAGGTGTTTAATCAAATATATATGATTTTGTTGGAATTTTTTGTTCACATCCGAAAAATATAGTTTTTAGTTCACTATGCCATATGCTCATTCTATCTGAATAAATTTCAAAATGAAAGTATAAACTGTGCTCCAAGTTATCCAGAAATTATTTTGCTGTTAAGAAACGTTCATTTCCTTTCAGAAGTAGCTATACTATTTAAACTTGTGGACAACAATTTAAACTTCTGATAACAAAAAATTGCAATAAAAAGTTAATAAGGCAGAGAAAAAACTGAAACATCCCATTATCGTAGATTCGTACTGCCCCATCCCATGTCATTCACAAGCCTGTTTGTAAGCTCATATAGAAGGTTTTCTCATAAAGACTCCAAAGATTGTAGAACCAAACAACATGAGACTCTTAAGTGCCTGCTTTTTCTCTTCAGCATCCGCCGGTCGTGAAAGAGGACACAGGATGTAAACATTGTAATTGCTCCAGTAGTGTTTCATCATCGTGCATGAGCAAAGAACTTGACATATAACAACATTTACCATGCAGTAAAAGTTCTCAATCAATAGACTCCTCAATCACAGCAAAGTATTAACTAAAATTACCCCTTTTTTGGTTAAGATCCATTACTTTTTTTTGGGTCGAGACCAGAGTATTCAACGCCGAACACAGTGACTAATCCCCTCGCTGGATTGGAGACACCTTGAAGGGTGGGACAGCTGGCCCGGAGATTTAAAGCTGCTCCAAACCCAAGGTGAGGATTGAACCCTCGACACTTGGTTAAGGGAGGATGAGCCCCAACCGCTCAACCACACCCCCGGGTTTTAAGACAGTCTTATCAGTGTACATACTAGGTGTATGAAATTCAGAAAAAAATAAATTATACAATTTGGATATGTCATGGAACCAATCCCATTAACTCAAAGTGCATGTAGCAGGCTTATTTAGCAAAAGGACATATATGTTTAGCAAGTCTGGATCATTTGTTTATTTCAAAGCATGGATCTTAAATATAGCATCATAGTAAAAGCTGCCAGGAATAGCACAAAGAAGCAAACATAAAGAAATTGACATTGAAAAGGCAATACATAAGCATTCTAACACGAGAGAAAGGCAATGAAACTGAAAACACAACCAACAAATAGGAGCCAGCAGCAAACAGGAGCAGGAGTGAATACAAAATAAATTGAAAGGAGAGCAGAGGGTAACGTGAAGTTGTGAACAGAAATTCCATGGGAAAGATTAGAGAATGCAGCCAACTTATGTTCACCGACGGATTCAAATGGGAAACCAAGAAAAATGCAAAATGCGTCACTAATGGCCAATGTACGTTCAAGGGACTCGAGATAATCCAACATGTTCTACGCAGGAAGAGCCACAATTTAAATACCATGATTTTGATACCAGCTGTCACAAATACAGTGATGAAACTTGAGTATGTATTCAGAGTGTGTGAGAGTGAAGAAGAAGAAAACAATTGCTATTATGATTCCTTGTCTCTAAATGAGTACAAGCCAGAACTATTTGTATGCCATTATGTTAGAGTAACTAACTAGCAGAAAGGCTATCCGCTATTGGAATAACTAATCTAACTGGGAAGAAGCTTATCTCAACTTCTGATAAACCAAAGATAGACAAGATTACTGTTAAAAGCAATTCTAGATGGAAGTTGACAAATGCATTTAACAAAAATTGCTTAGAAGCTTATCTCAACGTTTTGGATTAGCTTAACACATGAATACACGTGGTAAGATGATTTGTCTGTTGAGCAAGAAAATATGAAAGAATAGAATGAACAAATTGAAGCATCTGAATTCTTGAGATTCTTCATCAAGCAAGAAACAGAAATCTATGGAAATATGATAGCACAATCGATTAACAAGACTTTGCAACCAGATTTTTATAGAACTATGATAGCACAAAATAATGATTCATCTAAAAGAATTTGGCACTTGTCTGGTATACATAGAAAAAGCAAATGCAATACAACCTATGAAGCACCGACACAGACACGAACACCCAGACACCGGTTTTAATTTTAAAGTTTTTTGAAAATAGTAATTGAAGTGTCGGTATCTGTGCCTGTGCCTGACACGATACGTGTCGGACACCTGGACACATCTTCAACCAGAAGTGTCGATGCTACATAGAATACAACGGAACAACAATAAATTAAAAGGCGAGCATCCTATCGACACACACAAAAAACGTTACCGAGATATCCTACATTATACAAGTCCTTAGGACAAGTTACCACCACTCTGCTGCCACAAATTGATAATATCAGTGGCTTGATTGAGAAGAATAATCATCTGCTTTTGGGATATCCAAGGCTTACTCTCTAGCAACTCCTTGAGCTCTTCCCAAGCATCTTTCCTAGGCCAAAAGTAATAAGGACTGAGAGGAATTGTGCCAGAGCCAGGTACCATTTGGTCAAGTGCAATACCAATGTTCTTCTCCATCCAAATGAACTTCAATACAAGTCTTGGCTTGTCTGTTGGCTTCACAACCACTCCAAGCTTCTACATCACAACAACAAGAATAACAATGATCAAATTAAAAATGCTAAAACCAGAGAAATTAAGGATTTTTCTTTGAAGAATTAAAATATCAGACATGATAATACCCTGAAATTTCAGTATCCCTTTTAAGGATCAGAAATGATTTTTTGACACACAAATTCAACACTAAAGTAGATGGTTAACACAGTTTAAATACATGGTTAATTATGTTTGATATCAAAACTCATAAACCAATGTAACTTCATTAACTACAAATTTGGTGAGTAATCATAATTTTCAGGTGTTCAAATCAAGGTTCTAAATAGCGGTCGTGGTCATGGTCGCGTTAAGGCTTTCCCGATTTCGGTTGTTGCGACTGCTGCGTTACACGTTGCTGTTTTCAATGTGTAAATTAATCACAAGCATGCATAAATTTTACTAAAATTATTAGTTGCGGCTGTTTTCTCGCGGTAACAGTCGCTTTCGGCGTACCAGACCGTTTTTTAAAACCTTGGTTCAAATCATGTTAATTTGAACATGAGTTGGACACTTGAAAATTGTCAAATTCTTAACTAATGAAGTTACATTGATGACTAATGAGTTTCACTACCTGATATATCTATTAACCATTCATCAAACCTAATACTCCCTATCGACTTATTCCATGAATCTAAAATTACATTTTTTTACTTGTAAATAGTTCGAGAGGAGTACATAACTACCTATGTAGCACAGACACCTCTGATTGAATACGTGTCGAACACCAACACCGACACTTCAATTACTCGTATTTTTCAAAAAAATTCAAAATAAAACCGGTGTCTGGGTGTCCGTGTCCGATGTTCGTGTGCTTCATACTAACCACTTATTTGAACTTCGTTAACAATTGATTTTGCTGTGGACGATTTTTGTGTGTACAAATTGAGTGTCTATTGTCATTGAAATTACAAGATACACACACTTCCACACATCTTCTTGTACCCTTCTTAAACATTCTCAATGGAATTGGAATTGCAAAAATATGCACATATATTCATAGAAAACAATCAATTAAGTTCATAGAGAGAGAGAGAGAGGGGTGGCTACCTGAGACTGAGGCTGAGGCTGAGGAGAGAAGGAGAGGATTGAGAAGAAGTAGCATCTTCAGCAACAACCGCGGAAACAGTAAAGCGTGTAGGAACATGTGAGCGTGAGAGAGAGGAGAAAGGGTTTGTGGTGTGTAAGAGTTGGGATTTCGTCTTCAATTTGACGTTGGTATTGTTAATTGGTCGAAGGGATGAAATTGGAGAGGCTATGAGAGGCTTCGAAGTGGGAAGAAGAAGAAGAAGCGCGTTTGTTTGAAGCGCCATTGATGCTATAACGTGAGCAAGTAAAAGTGTTTGAGTTTCAATCTAAAAACTCAAACTTAACATAGCCACAATCATATCCAGAATCCAGATAAGGAAGTTGTTGTAAATGCGCAATGCGCATGCGCCATGCCCGTGTAATTTTGTACCTTTTTTTTTACACCATTTTTATTTGAGAAACACTCTCAAACACTCACTCACTCGCTCATAGTTAAAATTCATGTGATCCCACCAAATTAATGGGTTGCAATTTTAAAATTGTGAAACCCGCGTGAATTTTAATCAATTATAGGGCGGGGTCGGAGAAAGTGTCTAAAAGAGAGCGTTGTTAGATTTTTCCCTCACCGTGAATCATAAAAATTGATCGTAGGATATTGTAAAAAGTGTTATGAATGATTAATATTATCGGGCAATATTAAATTTCAACCATTGATGAATTTTTATACTGCATCTTACGATCATATTTAATGATTCACTAGTGATGGATTTGATTTGTCACTCACCCTAGAAGCACTCATGTTTAATTACTCACGGCTCGTGATGGATTTATTGTTATACAAATTTTTTACAATGTCAGTCAATTATGAATTGATATGTAATAAAAATATTGACTTTAACTCAACTATCTTGAAAGTCACTCACTCCGTGAATTTAGCGTCAAAAAAATTATAGAGGTTGTGTATACCAATTAAACCCTTCCTGAATTATTTAAGAACTTTTTTTTGACCAAAATTATTTAAAAACTTTTAAATACGACCTTAAACTAATTTAAACATACCAAAAAAATCTTTAAAAAAAAGTGATACATATGATCCACAAATATACTGAAATATACTCCCTCCATACTCGTTTGTTGCAAAAACGAGATAGTAATTAACAACTCTTAGGTATATTTACGTCAAAAAAAAAAACTCTTAGATATATTTTATTTAGCCATAAAGTATTATAATTTTCTTTTAACTGTAAGTTACTTCCTCTCATAGATTAAAATCAGAGAAAACAAGTAGTATTGTTAAAATCACTAGGACGATTATTTCGCATGCGATGATTTGATGAGTGATGATGTGCTTTTATAGATGTAGTTTGAAAAAACATCAACATTTTATAAGGGGTATAAAAATACACAACACATATATATATAAGAGGAAGAAGAAGCAACAATAGCCTTGGTGGGATGAAGGCAACAATGTCGGTCCAAAAATATAGAGTGTGGGTATATTGGTAAACAGTGGGGTACAAAATGAGGGGTACATTTTGATAATAAAAAAAAAGTCTTGGACAAATAAAAAATTTGTCAGGGGTATGTCGGTCCAAAAATATAGAGTGAGAGTATATTGGTAAACGTACAGTGAGGTACAAAATGAGGGGTATATTGGTAAATGGTGGGGTACAAAATATAGAGTGGGGGTATGTCGGTCCAAAAATATAGAGTGGGGGTATATTGGTAAACAATGGGGTACAAAATTAGGGGTATATTGGTAAATGGTGGAATAAAATTTTCCCACCAAAAGTGGGGTAGTCAACGATTGTGTATTAATTAAGAGAGATAATAATAAAAAAAAAAAGTCTTGGACAAATAAAAATTTGTCGTGGGTATGTCGGTCCAAAAATATATAGTGTGGGGTATATTGGTAACAAAGTGGAGTACAAAATGATGGGTATATTGGTAAATGGTGGGGTACAAAATATAGAGTGGGGGTATGTTGGTCCAAAAATATAGAGTGAGGTATATTGGTAAGCAGTGGAAGTACAAAATGAGGGTATATTGGTAAATGGATTGTGTATTAATTAAGAGAGATAATAATAAAAAAAGTGTTGGACAAATAAAAATTTGTCGAGGGTATCTTGGATTCAAAAATATATAGTGGGAGTATATTGGTAAACAAAGTAAAGTCTGAAAAATGAGGGTATATATTGGTAAATTGTGGGGTACAAAATATAGAGTGGGGGTATGTCGGTCCAAAAATATAAAGTGGGGGTATATTGGTAAATAGTGAGATACAAAATGAGGGGTATATTGGTAAATGGTGGAAAAATAATTTTCCCACCAAAAGTGGCTTATAAAGTCGATATGCTATTTATATATAGGGATTTGTTCATGTTAACACATTAAAAGTATATTGTTCAAAGAGTTTTCTAAACTAATTGATTTTTGAGAAGGTTAATAAAATGAACCTTCTCAAAGATTAAGCAATGACCATTGAGACTACAAACCTTCTATTAGGGGTGAACAATGGACGGGTTGAGACGAATTACACTTATCATTTACTCGACCTTAAATTTATATAGGGTCATTTTTAGACCCAAACCCGTCCTTAGGCCCGAACAAACCCGATATTTTTATGGACAAAGTAAGACCGGGTCTATTTAGGACGAGATCGGGTTGACCCGAAGGACAATTGAAACAAAATTATAAGGCAATTACTTAATAATGACCAAAAGTTAGAAGTGATCAATTGAATCTTTTTAGTATTTTATCATATATTCTAACTCTAAACATGACTTTTACAGTATTACTTTACAATAATGTTTCTACTTAAACTAACATCGATTTCAAATTGAATAGTTTATTTTTAAAAGTCTTATTACCAATGTAATTGAGTTAAAAATTAGAGTGAGGAGTGAGTAAGAGGACGGGTTGGGACGGGTTATACCTAACCCTAACCCGTCCCTAAATTTTGGTCGAGCCAATTCTTTAAACCCTAACCCCTACCTTCTATACACAAAGGATCTCAAAATTCCAACTTTCTCAACCACACTCAAAGCAATGACCATTGGGTCCTTTCAGTAGTCCCTTTCAGTAGTCCTCATTCTGCAAACGCTTTTCTCCAAAGCCTCAATTCTATCATTCTTCTTCTTCTTCTTGACAAATTTCTTGCTCTGTATGAGGTAGTTTTTTTTAGTCAACTCTGTATGAGGTAGTTTAGGGTAAATAGTCATTTTGGTCCCTGAAAGTGTAACTCGTTGTCAATTTGGTCCCTGAATCGAGTGAAAATGCAAAATGGTCCCTGAAAGTGTAATCCGTCTGTCACGTTAGTCCCTCCCGTTAATGCGCGTTGTTAACTCCGTTAATCCATCCGTTACTGTCAGTTTAGTCCCTGAAAGATGTCACTTACTGTCAGATTGGTCCCTGAAACATATACGTGAATTCATTTTAGTCCCTCGAATCTTAAGTTACTTCAGCAAAATTTTAAACCAAAATTTACTAGCCTTGGCTCAATTTGTGTCTTGGCTTTCCGAGGCTAGTTAACACCTTGCAGCTGTATCATATTCTATTTTACTTTGATTTGTTACCATCATTAATCATTAGGAGTGTTTAATGATTCAATCCGAATCAAATCACTTCATATTTTGAATATCCTAAAATCAATTTCTAAAATCAAAGTCCATCCCTAATTTGTCAAAATTAAATATGATATGGAGTTCTATTAACTCATGTGGCAAGCCACATTGGAATGCCACATAGTTTTTATATTTTAAAAATATTATTTTAATCTATGAAATAAATAAAATAAAATTCATTGTAAACAAAGAATAATTAAAATTAATAACCGTAATTTATTAAGTTCCACAGTAGTGGTTGCTTTCGAATTAACATCAAAAATTACAATTGCTATCTAATTTCAATATAGATCAATGATTATACAAAGTTATGTTGATCGATTTTCTTAGAGCAAATAAGGTCACCATTAACCATCGATTTTCCAATTACAATAGATATTTGTAATCCATGAGTCTATTGGCGTCCTTAATCAGCCATTTTTAAATTTTGCTGAAGTAACTTAAGATTCGAGTGACTAAAACGAATTCACGTATATGTTTCAGGGATCAAACTGACAGTAAGTGACATCTTTCAGGGACTAAACTGACAGTAACAGATGAATTAACGGAGTTAACAACGCACATTGACGGGAGGGACTAACGTGACAGACGGATTACACTTTCAGGGACCATTTTGCATTTTTGCTTGATTCAGAGACCAAATTGACAGTGAGTTACACTTTCAGAGACCAAAATAACTATTTACCCGGTAGTTTAAGAACATCTATTTTACACTTTTTGACCAAAAGACAATTATGTCTTTGAAGCAAAATCTTCATTCACCAAATATAGTTGAGACACTTAGTGAGTGTCTGGGTGCACGTTTGCATCGTCAAACTCACATACATTGCTTGTCTTGTCGTGGAAATCTTGCGGCGAACTTGAAGCTTCAAGTCTTAGCTTCTCTTTGTCTGTGATTTTGGCTAACCGTGGAAATCCTGCTGCACATCCAAACACTTGCTTAATTTTGTGTGAAGAACATTCTATAAGGAAGTGATAGTAGCAGATATTGGAGGTGTACTTATGGTATGTTTGGATTGGTGGTATGGGATGAAATAGAATGAGAAAAGACTCCATTGTTTAGGTATTTATAAAGTGGATGGAATGGAATGGAAACCAATGGAATGCATTCCATCCTATTCCATCACTTTCCCTCAATTTCTTTCCCTCCAAATTTGGGGGGGGTATGGGATGGAATGACTCACATTATTTACATTATTACATATTTATCCTTCTTATTATATTTTATCTATTTTTTTTCGCACTATGTTCCTCCACTCCTTTCTTGTTTTTTTTCCTTGTAGTTGTCATCCCTCGTTTTAAGAATTCCATGCCTCGTTCAAATTATACTCATACAGATTGTTCAATATTATTTATAGTCAAAAATTAAGAGTTAGATTATCTAGAATGTTTTTTTAAATATGGGTAAAAAAAGAATAAAAAAGTTATAACTCATTTTGTTCCGTTCATTGTCCAAATGGTAGAGTGGGAAATTTGTTCCATTTCGTTGTAAAATTCCCAAACAATGGAATGAAAATATTGTTCCATTCCGCTCCGCTCCACTCCATTCCGTTCCGCTCCATTCCATTCCATTTCGTTAAGTTGAGTATATCCAAACATACCCTTAATGGATGGGAATAACTATAGTAACAGCCAAAAAAAACAGCTAGATCTGTGTTTTTTTTTACCTTTGACCCACAAATGGTAGCTTCCGTTCTGGTTACAGGACAAAAAAGATAAGTATAAGTAATTAATAAATTTTGTTAGGTGAATAAAAAAAATTATTTTGAGCATAGAAACAAGAGAAGAGAGGCATAGTGGGAGACAGAACAAAAACAAACATGCTATTATGCTAAACTCCGGAATCGAGAAAAAAACTCAAAACTCAAATTGATAAATAAATTTGAGGTCCGATGCTTTAAACACGCTGTCGCCGAGGCTAAGCTGACAATATTTCACTCTCACTGTGAGAGAGAGAGCGCTAGTTGTCTTGGAATTGGAATGGGGTAATTTACCTTTAAAAATATAATTAAATATTTACATAAAAGTTTATTTACAAAATCACTAACACCATTAACCTAATCACATAATCTGTTGTGGGATATTGTTATCCATTTGGTGTTTCTGAATTCGATTTCTCCAGTGGGCGAATTCGTGTTGGTTAGTTCGAAATTTGATCTTAAGCATAAGCGATTGAAAACATTGGGTCATTTCGCGAATAGCTCAATAATGATCCCAAAAAAAAAATTATTTACAAAATAATTTACCCTCTCAATTCCTTTTTCTAAGAATTTTTTTTTTCAATGTGTTCTTATATATAGTCTTCATTTATTATTTGAGTCTTTTATATTTTCTACAAAGATATTATAATATAGTGTCTTTGTCCCGATTGTGATCTTATTGATTTGGGGATGAGTACTACACATTGCTTTACAAACGATAATCTGAGTTTATACCAAAAAATAATATGGTGTCTTTGTCGATGAATGATGTATCAGTTGGTAAGAAGTTGACTCACATACCACAATGGCGTGAATTCAACTCCCACTACCAGTGCGATAATCTCTTTGATGAATGATCTATAAATATATTTGTAAACGTTCAAAGAACATTACAGTAAGCCCCTGAACCCAACCCACCTACCTGAACTTCGTTGTAAACAAAAGCAATAATGATGCTGATGTTTTTTTTTTTTTTTGATATTTTTAATGATTTGAATAGTATCAAACAAACTATATGTTCATTTTATCGCAGTATCTAATCTAAATCTACTCAAACAACTTAACAAGTCTGGAAAGTTCTTTATTATTGTGAATCTTATTAAAATGATGATGTAACAAAAACAGTACACTCTCCCCTCCCCTCTTGAGAGAAGAAACAAAGGACCGTTGCAGCTACTTTCTTTCTCAAGCTACCAACAACAAGAACAAGCTTCACTCTCTCTCTCTCTCTCTCTCTCTCTCTTCAGCATTCAGAAACAAAGAAAAGCAATGTCAAAAGGGTTTAGCTTCATCCTTGCTGCATCAATTTTGCTTATGCTTCTAGGTTTCTCTCTCTCTCTCTCTCTTGGTTTGCATGTTTTTGTTTTGAGCTACCTACTTTGTAAGTACAATAATGTTTATTGTTTATTGGTTAATATTGTCACCATTTTCTTACAGCTATCTTCTCTCTCTTGTGACTCTAACAGAGGTTGTTGTGTGTACCATAATGTTTTTTTTTTTGTTTCCTCTGATCCTCTAGCTATATTTTTAGTTCTATTGAGTATTTGACAAATTGATTGATTTTTATAGAATTAATTTTGGTTGAAAATGGGTTGAATGCAAAATGATTTATGTTTGGATCCAAATTGTTTTTGTGTGTTTATACCGTTGTCACTTTGCAGAAGCTAGAAATCTTAGCTTTTAGTAGGTAGAATTGATTTTGGGACTGGAATGAATTCTGAGAATGGAAACAGAACAAAACTAATTTGTGCTCAAACCACATTTTACCAACCTAACCGTGATTCTGTTAAGTTTGGGAATTCGTGCCGTGAAACCAAACATAGACTAAGGGCCCGTTTGGATCGGCTTATTTGAGCTTATCTACTGGCATAAGCACTTATGAGACTGTTTAGGAGAATTTATGAAAATAGCTTATAACATGTTCATAAGCTGTTTTCAGCTAATTTCCATAAGTTTATCAGGATAGCTTATGAAAACAACTTATAGCTTATAAAAAATAATTTAAATATTATTTTATCCTGTATTATAAAAACAGCTTATGCCATAAGTACTTTATTAAGCTGTTTATCCAAACGGACCCTAAATATGATATAAGTCTACTTTGCGGTTTTAGATTCATTGAATAACTGATTTATCTGGTCGACCACAATGAGTTCACTTTTGTGATTCTTATTTTCTTATTATTTATTTGATGTTTATGAAATTTCATCAGATTGTTGCTCTGCAAGTTTTGTTGGAATTTGCTATGGAAGAAATGCTGATGATCTTCCTACACCTGATAAGGTATCACAATTAGTTCAACAACACAAAATCAAATATGTAAGAATCTATGATTCTAACATACAAGTTCTCAAGGCATTCGCAAACACCGGAGTCGAACTTATGATCGGGATTCCAAATCTCGATCTGCTACCGTTCTCTCAGTTTCAATCTAATGCAGACACTTGGCTTCGAAACAGCATCCTTCCTTACTATCCAGCCACTAAGATCACTTACATAACCGTAGGCGCCGAAGTCACAGAAAGTCCCGGTAACGTTTCTGCATTAGTTGTACCAGCTATGAATAATGTCCTTACAGCACTCAAGAAAGCTGGACTTCATAAAAAGATAAAAGTTTCCAGTACTCATTCGCTCGGTGTTTTGTCTCGATCGTTTCCATCTTCAGCCGGTGCTTTCGATAGTAAACACGCTCATTTCCTTAAGCCTTTGTTAGAGTTTCTTGCGGAAAATCAGTCACCTTTTATGATTGATTTATATCCTTATTATGCATACCGAGATTCCCCGAACAAAGTGTCTTTGGATTATGCTTTGTTCGAGTCGTCGTCTGAAGTTATTGATCCGAATACTGGTTTGTTGTATACAAACATGTTTGATGCTCAGATTGACGCTATTTATTTCGCGCTGATGGCGTTGAATTTCAGAACGATTAAAGTCATGGTAACAGAAACCGGCTGGCCTTCGAAAGGATCGCCTAAGGAAACCGCTGCTACTCCTGATAATGCACAAACATATAATTCCAATCTGATACGTCATATTATCAATAACACCGGCACGCCTGCAAAGCCTGGAGAAGAGCTCGACGTCTATATTTTTTCGTTGTTTAACGAAAACCGAAAGCCTGGTTTGGAATCTGAGAGGAACTGGGGATTATTTTATCCGGATCAAACGAGCGTCTATAACCTAGATTTCACTGGAAGAGGTGCTGTTGATATGACTTCAAAGGGAAACGGAACCCGATCAAATGGAACGACGTGGTGCATTGCTTCGAGTAAGGCCTCGCAAATCGACTTACAGAATGCTATAGATTGGGCTTGTGGTACTTCTGGTAATGTGGACTGTACTGCTATTCAGCCTAGCCAGCCGTGTTTCGAGCCGGATAACCTCGTCTCGCACGCATCGTATGCTTTCAATAGCTATTATCAACAAAATGGAGCTTCTGATGTTGCTTGTAGTTTTGGAGGAACTGGTGTAATTGTTGATAAGGATCCAAGTATGTTCATACATCCTGTCACCAATTTCGCTTTTTGTTTTATTCGCGGTTTATTTTTGTCGAATACTAATCTGTTTGTGTTCAATTCTGCAGCTTATGACAACTGCATCTACATGAGAACTGGGTATGTTCAAATTCAATCCTTGCGATTTTGTTGTTTCTTTGTTTTACTTCAAATGTCCTTACATTGACACACTGGATCGGCTTATTTGAGTTTATCTACTAGCATAAACACTTGTGAGACTGTTTGGAAGAGCTTATGGAAACAACTTATGACATGTTTACAAGCTGTTTTCAGTCAATTTCCATATGCTCTCCTCGGGATAGCTTATAGAAAAATAGTTTAACTTAATTTTACCTTATATTACACAAACAACTTATACATAAGCTCTTATATGATACGTGTTTATGCCATAAGCGCTTAATTAAGCAATTTACCCAAACGGGGCCTAAGTTATTAACATTTGGTTTTCTACTTTGTGCAGAAATAACCAAACCGTCGCAGGTAGTAACACGACAGCAGCGATATCGTCAACTCCGTCCACCTCATGGAAAGAAGCTCGCTCGACGACGACCTCTAGTGTTCTTCTTTTAACCTTTCTTCTGTTTCTTTTGGTTCTTTAACAAGCCTAACAAGCTTGATTGATGGCCAAAAATGAGGCAAACTTTGAATATTGAACAAGCAACATGGTTGATGGTTAATTTTTTATCATGTTGATTTAAATTTATGCTACATTTTGGCAAGGAAAAAATTGTGAGTTTAGAAGCTGTATTTTTATGCATCAGAAAAATATGTAAAATTGTAGGAAAAATTCAACTATTGTAGAAAGTGGAGCATTATAACTCCTAATTTTGTAAGTTACTGTAATGTTTTCTGAGCCACACAGGATAATTATCTGATCCAGCTATCTTCCACTTGATGATTTAATTTTTAGATCTAAAGAAAAGGTAATATCATGAGCTTGTTACCAAAAACCAATTTTGAGATGTATAAATATGATTTAATTACTCTATATAGTTGCTTAAACTCTTTGGAGTAAAAAAAGCTTAATTGCAGTTTTGGTTTCTCTATTTTATCGGATTCACAATTTTAACCCCTTCTTTTTATTTTTCGCAATTTTGGTCTCCTAAATTGACTAAATCTGCAATTTTAGTACCTCTATTTTTTTCTCTCCCAATGTTGATATCTCAATTTTGTCAAATTCGCAATTTCACGACACACATCTGCCACGTTAGTCTTTCTGTAACAAATTGGATGACAATTTAATCAGAGGACTAAACTTGCGAATTTTATAAAATCTGGGGATCTAAATTGTGAGAAAAAAGTAGGGAGACTAAAATTGCAGATTTGGTAAAATAGGGGGACTAAAACTGCAACTAAGCCTAAAAAAATGTAATTAGGTCTTTGAACTATAAATAATTTGTAATTAGGTCTCTATATTGTTAAATGATTTGTAATTAAGTTCTTAAATGTAGGGATCCAATTACAAATTATTTAAAAGTTTAGTGTCTAATTAAGAGTTGTTTAAAAAATTTAGCATACAAGGATGTGATTACTAAATATTGACAAGTTTGGGGACTCAGTTGCAGTTTTTTTTCAAGGACTTATTTAGAAAATTTTAAATTGTCGAGAGATCTAGAATGTAATTAAATCTTAAATCATCTATTAGGTAATGTATGTTTGGAATTGATCTTACAAGCCAATTTCTTTAATCCCTATCAGGAATGGTCGCGAAAGCTCTTACAAATCCAATATGCGGTGAATAAATTTGTGTGGTTCTTTACATTATAAAACATAAACATTAGACACGACACATAGGCAATCTAGGGCGCACACGTGCGCAAACACATACATATAACAAAATTATGTGAACACTCTGAGGTGAAATGTATATTTATGATTTACTAACGATACATCAAACTTTTTTTTTAGATAGACAATCGTTAGTGGAGTAGGGGAAATGTTAACATGTGATATGATAGGATAAATACAAAGATAAAAATAGGAAGGAATGAGTGTGATTAGATAAAGGTTTGAAAGAGAGAGAAAGACTTGTTAGGTCCTAAAATAAAGGGAGAGTTGAATGGTAGGAATTGAATGATTTGAATGGAGAGAGCAAAAGTGACGGGATCTCATAAAACCAAAATAAATGAGTCATTAATTTCCATTCTCTTGTAACATAAGATAGCAAACTCATAGAGATAGAGGCTGAAACTGAAAACAAAACCACAACACAAGAAGAAAGAAGAAGGAGAGAGAAATAACATATATCTAAGAAAAAAAATTAGAAAAAATGTCGTGGCAAACTTATGTAGATGAACACTTGATGTGTGATATTGATGGCACTGGCCACCACCTCTCCGCCTCCGCCATAGTTGGCCATGACGGTTCCGTTTGGGCTCAAAGCTCTTCCTTCCCTCAGGTATGTAGGTGTCTATTCAAATTAAATCAAATTAAATCAAATCTCTATTGTCCCCCAACTGTTCGTTGCATTGATAATTTTGTAAGTGTCTATTCATTCAATTCAAATCAAATCAAATCAAATCTCCATTGTTCCTCAATGCTGGTTGTATTCACAAATTTTTAGCAATATGGGACAACGATTCTGGTGTTCGAGCCTAAATGTGTTTGTGTATATCATGTTTATTTGTCATTTTGTCTAAGCCGACCAAAAAATCAAATCCCTATATACTTTGATCTATTCATTTTGCATTCCATCGTTGGATCTATTTTTTTATCTTCTATTTTGTTAATGCAATTTTGGTGTTTGTAACAATATCGTCGTCACACTTCTTCAAAAAGAAATTTTCTACAATTATGTTCAGAACCTAATTGTCCTGATAATGCAATAATGGGTGTTTGTAACGATCTGTTTTCAGTTTAAGGCTAATGAGATCACTGGGATCATGAAAGATTTTGACGAACCAGGTCATCTTGCTCCTACTGGTTTGCACCTTGGGGGTGTCAAATACATGGTTATCCAAGGAGAGCCTGGAGCTGTCATCCGTGGCAAGAAGGTAATTAACATCACTATTTTTGTCGAGTATATATGTTGGGTTTACGTTCGAGGCTGATTCGTGGCCGCAGATGAAATACCGTTTATGGACACCTGGTTGTCGGGTTCAATCCCCCTAGATGTCTCATTTATGCGTGTGTTAGGTCCAGATACTTGTGAGTTCGATATTAGGTTTACTGATATTTGTGATTGTTTGTTGGGTAGGGATCTGGAGGTATCACCATAAAGAAAACAAGTCAAGCTCTAGTTTTTGGTATCTATGAGGAACCTGTTACTCCTGGACAGTGCAACATGGTTGTTGAGAGGTTGGGAGATTACCTTGTCGACCAGGGTCTGTAGATGATCTAGTTAGATCTTTCAATAATTCAATATTTGTTTTTATTATATGCTAAATTTGGAGTTGTCATAGACATTAACCATATGTGATAATTGAACAATTGGCTTTTGTTGAGTGTTTAAATTTCATTCCCCTAATGTTGTTTCTTTTTTGTTATATCCTGTACTATTGTGAGTGTTATCTACTCTCATATATGATTAAAAACTTGAACAATAACAATTTCATGTGTCCATGCCATGGTATAATAATAATAATAAAACATAATTGATTTGTACCTTACTCGAGCTCTGATGAGTCCGGGTTTAGTAGTTGGTAGGATTCCTCTTGAATTCGTCCACTCCTATCCCAAGTCGGAGTTGGTACTTTCAGACACTCTGATGCCAAAGTCAACAATCAGAAGTTAGTAAAAGTTCCAAATGAAATATGTGTATCTGGACTAGTGGCTGAGCTGGTATTTATAGGCACTAGGTGTGCTTCTAGCGCATGGGTGAAGGGGAGCGTTTGTGTTCATCGGATATGGTCATGCGATCTCAACCATTGATGGCTGCAGCGCAAGGATCACTGAGTGGAAGCGCTGTGACGCGTAACTGGACCGTTATTGGGCCTAAACTCAGACTTGGGTTCAGCCTAGTCCAAAATAACAATTATTACCTCGGTGTCACACTAATAAGAACTCTACAAAATTCCATAAGTTAAATAACATAAATCGATAATTCAAATTGAGACTAAAAACACAAATGAGACATAGATGCCTATAATGCCACTCTCTCAGAATGGTTTCTAACATGTCACTTATCAGATCCAAGTGAGCATCGACTATACATAAGCAGGGCCGACCTTAGGCCTGTGCGGCTTGTGCTACCGCACATGGCCCAAGCCTATGATCACTATTTTAGGAACCCCAAAAACAATTATGTATGTATATATATTTAGTATGGGAAACCTGTATGCTAAAAAGTTGCAACTAGTCCAGCGGTATAGGCTTCACTCTGCGACTTGTTGGATGCGAGTTCAAGTCTATTTTTTAATATATAATTAACATATCTATTTTTAAAACAAAATTTAGATAAATAAAACCAAAACTTAAATTTCTCTCATACCTTAAAAATAGAAACATATTTAGGATGATAAACCAATTTGGTAAAAAAAATAATGAAAAATCAATGATTTTGCAATGATTTTCAAAGACTAATAGCGGGTTGTTGCAGACTTGCTGCTAGTGTTGAATGCTACTAGTACTACATGTTTGGTTGATAAATACATGTACAACTGTTTTTGCTAGAATTAATTCTATTGTCCAATTTTGGTTTGAACTTTTCATTTCAATATTGATGTCAACTTTGACATTTATTCCATAATATTTTATCTTACTTGATGTTGAATCAAAACTATTAATTTCGATATACATGACTTATGAAATCAGGCGCGACTCTACAACCAATCCACATAATACACAAACTCCGACCATAATGCATAATTATGCAATGCTTCCTCGGGAATAAGGAGTAGACTTGAGTTGTGCTTAGCAAGGTCTGAGTCTGGCCTACCTTGGGTTTGGCATCTGACTTAATTAATTTTTGACACGATCTTTTTATAAATGTCTACAATCTTTGAGTGGTGTAAGCTTTTGTAAATAAATTAAGGTAATGTAAGTCAATGAGATTAAGTTCTAATTTGAGATATATCAAAACTTTTTAGAAATATCTTTGTAGGACATCCTATTTAATTATGTTTTATAATAATAACTTTAAATATTTCAAAAATTGATTTAGGTCAATATATTAGCAGAAAATGTTGGCAAATTTAACACCAAGTACAAAATTTAATATAGTTTGGTAAAAAAAAAGTAATATAGTAATAATAATAATAATATTTACATTTACTTAAATAGATAGGTTTGATAGGCCTAAAAGGCTTTTTTGAATACCCTATAGGATGATCTTTTTTGGCTAAATAAGGTTTTTAAAAAAAGGCTTAGCCTTCTTTATTTAAAAAAAAAGCTTGATCTGGCCTATATTTGATGTAGGTTGGGTCGTAGGCTCTTGACGATTGGTCTAGCCTATTCTCACTCCATAGGCTCCTTGATCAACTCCATAGGCTCCTTGATCTTATGTAGGTTGGCGAACCTAGGACCTCGGGGTTCAAAATTTTAAAAACATGAATCACTAAAAATATAATTAAAAACAACTTTAATGCATTCTAATAAATAAATTATACAACTCATAGTTGACCTAATGATGTATTTGGGTGAAAATTAAGGATTCTAGTGCAACATTATAATTTCTGGGGTTCAAAATATTTTTATATGAGATATAAATGGATAAAAGAAATTATAGAAGAGATAAATGGATTTTTTTAGGGGTGAACCCCCTCACTAAAGCCTACATCCGCCACCGCGTGTAGTACCAATATCATCAATCAATGTGTCCAATTGTCGTTGATCGGTATTGTAGAAATGTTTATACCGACTATAAATTTAATTTTTTTAGGGCAGCTGAACCATCTAAATCTTCAAAAAATTGCACATAAGGTACAGTTGAGGACAACCTGACCAGTTCGGTTGAGGCTAACTGTACCAAATAAATTTCAAAAAAGTGGGTGTGTGTCAAAATAGTTCAATCCCGACACAACCGAATAGGTTTGATTGCCTCTAACCTAACCTAAAAAAAATACGGACACGCTTAGAATATTTGAGTTCATTAAGAGTATTTTGGTACTTTCGTAGGGTTTGCGGGTGTGCGATAAGTAGCTGGGGTTTCGAAAAAACGAGTCCCAAAAATATTATAGTCCGTCCCCCCAAATGAGAAACCATCACACCCAACAACCGTTACGCCACCACTCTTCGACCACTGCGTCTGCTCCGGCGAACTCCTACCACCCTCCAACCGCCGCGTCCGCTCTCCTCCTCCGATCACCTTCCTGGTCATTCTCGTAAGTTTAGTTTTAGTTTTTTGATTTATGAAATTCTGAGATTCAAATTTTAGGTTTTAGTTTTAGATTTTTGCTTTCCTTCGTTCTGATTTCTGATATTGATTCAACGTTTAGTTATTAAAATTATTAAGGTTTGTTGTAAGACTTTGTGTTTGTGTTCTGGTTTCTGGTTTGTGCTATTAAGGTTTGCTGTGTTTGTTTGTTATCTACTTTTATTTGTGTGAGAATTTCAAACCAGTAGTAGTTTGTGTTCTACTTTTACTGGTGTGAGAATTTTAGAGAGTTAAAATAAGAAAGCTTCTGTGAGTTCCCTCTGCATATTTTTTATGAGTGAAATTAAATTCTGTTTGTGTTCAGTATTGTTTATTATATCAGTATTCTTCTAACAAGGCAACTTTCTATCGGGTGCCCGAGCCCCAGGCGGTCTGGTGTCTTTGCTGCCGCACAGGCCTCGAGCCAAAAAAAAAGGCTTTTACTTTTCCCACACCCCTCCTACTCCAAACACACCCCCTCACCCTACACATTTACCAAACTAACCCCACTTACAATTCAATTCCCCCCTCTACCCCTCTCCCTCTTCTTCTCCTACAACAAACACCCTCCCTCTCCAACACCCAAACCTCCCCTCTCTCCACTCCAAAACCCACCCATCCTCACCTTCATCATTCACTCCCATTTAACTACCCAACATTTCCAACTAGCTCAAGGTAATAACCCTACCAAACATTTTCCATTTTGGTTCTGTTTTGAGTTTTTTACGCCCTTTTTTTTCTCGCAAACACGCTCGGTTCGAGCAGGTCGTTCGAACATGTTCGCATGAACGTGTTCGAACAAGTGTTAATCGGGTGTGAATTTGCTTTGTTCGAATCGCCTCATTCAAACTCGTTTCGCATGAGGCCGTTGAATAGTCGTGTATGACAAAGAATCGATAAGTTGCGGCTTCTTCATCTTGAGTTTTGTTGTTTAAATGGATGAAAATGAGGTGCATCTCGAGAGCGATTGAGTTGTCAATCAGTAGAAGTTTGAGATGTCAATCGTCGCGATTGACATCTCAACCGACGTCGTTGAATCCCAAGACTTTACTAGTTCCTTCCAAAGCGATACGGTAAGAATGAATTAGTTGTTTTAATTTTAGCGAACTATTCAAATTATGTAAGCGACACTTAGTCATTGAATTTCGATTATTTCCTACCGTGATGAAGTGGCGACTTGGAGTGCGTGCGGTTGGGAAATCTCTTGGGATGGTGATTGTTATAGGAAGATCGACACCGGACGACGATCGGGTAAACAATATCGCATGTTGATTTGTGATAAATTTGGATCATATAAGACAAATGTTGAGGAAGGCACAAACACTAGAAAATGTTGTTGTCCTTCGCATGAAAAGAAATTTATTAAGAAGCTTGGAGGATGGATTTTGAGGGTTATGAATGGAACTCATAACCATGGCATGGCTACTTATCATGATGGACGTCCAGTACATTGGTAGGTTAAGTTCGTAAGAGAAGGAACTAGTGGCTAGAATGACTAGGAATCATACTCGGCCTAAATTGATCCTTAATGAGTGAAATTGATGAAGCTTCGATGATAACTATACGGTTGTGAAACAAATATACAAGCGCCGTCAAAGGCAACGATCGGCTATGCGTGAGGTAGGATGAGCTCCAACAATCGATGTTTTATTTGCAACGCGATAATTATGTTTATTGGACTCGACTTGCAGAAGGAACTACGGTTGTGAAAGACATCTTTTGGGCCCATCCATATTCTATTGAGCTTCTAAACACCTTCCCAATTGTTTTGTTGATTGATTCCACATATAAAACCAACAGAGTGCAGTATCCGTTGGTTGAGATCGTTAGTGTGACCTCAACTGAGAAGACTTACTCTGTTGCATTTGCTTATGTCAATTGGGAGAGGATGGATAACTTTGCATGGGTTCTTGAGAAATTGAGGGGTTTATTTAGGAAACAGGATGAACTTCCGCAAGTCATACTTACTGACAGAGACACAGGTATGATGAATGCTCGCAAACAATATTTCCAACATCTCGCAAACTTGTTGTGCCAATTTCACATTAAGAAAAATGTGAGGCCAAAGTAAGGCTCATTGTCAAAGACCAAGCTATTGTTAATGACATTATGGGTGCATTTCTATCTGTTGTCCATGCGAAGACTACGGAAGAGTATGATTATGAGTTGGGTCTGTTTAACGACTTGGCAGCACCTTATCCCAGTTTCATACAGTATGTGAAGACCACCTGGCTAGACCCCTTCAAGGAAAAGTTTATTGATGCATGGATAAATAAGCATATGCACCTAGCAACACTACCACCAACAGAGTTGAGTCCGCACACTCTCACTTGAAGCAAATATTACGAGACAAGTAGGGAGATTTGTGCAAGTCTTTGGGATGGAATGCGAGACCATGCTTAGGATACAACATTCTCGATCTTAAAATGCACTTGAGCATAGTTTGAGTAGAGTGAAAGTTCAACACTTGAAGAAGAAGATTTTTGATGAAATTAAGGGTTTAGTTTCATCTAATGCTATAGACCATATTTTGGGTGAGGCACGTGATGGATCCGTTTCACTTAACCCATCATTTTGGGTCGGGACTACACGGTGTGCATGTGAAGCAAGGTATGTATGATGTACACTCATCTTGATCCGTTTCACATTATACCACTAAATCAATGTCGCTTTTTCAGGGTTATGATGCAGACTCCAATTCAGTTGAGCATGATTCACACATTGGCAGAGGTTGAACTACAGAGGCAATGACTGACCATCATTACAAAGGGATCGAGAGGATAAGTTTCATCGGTAGAGTTATGAAAGCAAAACATGAATTGGCATTCCCGCACACGACTTCTATGTGTCCACCTCCGGATACGATCATTACAAAGGAGCACCAAAAAAGATAAGAAAGGGAATGATGATTACTCAACAAAGCGAGACAAGTCATTTTGGGAGCATGTAGATGACAAATTTGACTCCCGGATCTAGTGGATGTTTTGCTCGGTCTCATAAACGACCTACTACCCCCCCAAAGTAGAGAGTGGAACGTCTACAAACCCATCTGATTCGGTTCAACTCGCTCTCTACTTTGTCAACGTGTCCAAAGACCTAATCCATCACAAAGCAAAAAGAGAACTCAAGTAGCGATTGCTACTACAATCCCTACTCCTCCACTAAATAAGAAACCAACACCCACACCTATTGTTACGAAGTGCGCCATCTCTGCTTTGTTTCAGCAGCTCCTACTTTGACACGGCTCTTGTTCTTACAAGAATCCTATTGTTACTGACTCTCGATGTTGTTATTATGAATGTATTTAATACATACATAATAAGGATGCCGGCATACATGCGTCCTATGTTGAAAAAGTTGTTAACGTGGTTAGTGATGGTAATTGTGGATTAGGTGTATTGCAAAGCATTTATTGGAAGGGTGAGGAGGCTTGGCGATCGATCGAATCGATTCGATGGAGGAGCTTAACCAATACAATGACTTCTACACTCATTGTATGGTGGTATTGGTAAGGTCACATTTTTGATGAAGTCGTTGTTGAGGCACATCATGGGAACAATGTTGAAGATAATTGGATGACTATACCAGGATATGGGGTATCTAATCGAGAATAAGTACAAAGTCGTCCCGACTTGTTGGTCACCTAATTGTTGTTACACAATTTTTCCCTTCAATGTTGTGCCATTCGAAGTGTCCGACGATTCAACATCCTATTCGCACGTGCGAACACAAACACTTTTATGCAGTAACGTGTCTTCTATTTAGATTCAGTGTAGTCATTCGAAAAATTACATAACATTATGTTCTTTATTGTCTTTTTGAAGATCTTTATGAAGCCTGGAAGTCCAATGCCCCTGCCGGATATTATGTGGAATACTAATAGGGCACACATGTGAGGTTGAGACTCGCTTTTTATTAGCGGTGCAAAAGTGGAAGTGTTTGCTCATACAATCACAACCCCCATCCCCTTCCTTGTGTAGATTTAAGTAAAGATACTTGATGGTAGTCAATGTTAAGTTAGATTTATAATTTTCGTACACAACGTTGTATTTAACTATTGGTAGGCAACTTTTGAAATCAACAAAACTCTGTTTCTGTTTCTGGTTTTTAAGTTTCTGCTTCTGTGTAACATTGGTTCGAATGATACCATTCGAACGCCTGTTCGAACGCTACCCTTCGAACATGTTCGAATAAAGCCATTGCAATAACACCCACACTTCGAAGTTGTGGCAATATTTCTTAACAAAAGCAGTTCGAACGATGTCGCTCGAACAATACAAATTCTTTAACACGGACAAGGTCGTTCGAACTCGTTTCGCATACAAGGACGCTCGAAACCACTTAAACCACGCCGCACGAGCGCCCCACACGCGAGGTCATTTTTGGAAAAAAAAAGATTGGGGGCGTGCGATGAGTACAAGGGGGTGTGGGAAAAGTAAAAGCCAAAAAAAATTTAGGGGCCCTTTTTTTGTACAGCCCAATTACTACCCCAGCCCAACAAAAAAAAACAAAATACTAAACACTTCAGACCAAACAAAAAACGTGAAACACTCAAACTGAAAAAAAAGGAGAAACGTGAAACAGAACAGAACGCGAAGGAGAAAACGAAACTCTCACCTCACCTCCTCTCCTCCACCATCGCAGTCGCAGCATCATCGCTCACCACCAGTCACCACCTCCCCCAGACACGACGGCGACGAAGACAAGGCCACCATTGTCGCCTCACATCCAGTCCCTCTTCATCTCCTCAATCGTTCAAGTGTTCACTGTTCAGTCAAACGAACCGTTCAATCGTTCTCATCACTCTGATTTCAATGGTTCACTTTACTGCCCTTTAATCGTTCACCAGTAAGTTCCTAATTCCTAAATCCTCTCACCTCTGTAATCTATAAATTGATTTCTATTTTGCTTGCTATTTAGGGTTTTAAAAATTAAATTACAATTTCAATGCTTTGAGAGTTGATTTTGTTACTGTGAATTCATTGTAATACTGTCAATTACTTGCTGTGACAGTTCATTTTCACTACTTGGGTGAAGGAGATTGAAATTTAGAAACGTGACGAGAGACGACGTCGACGACGACCTTCGGTTATGCTTAGAGTTGTATTTTTGCAAAGGTGAATGATTGAATCTTCTCATTATTTTATCTCTTAATCTCTTCATTCATTTTCCCCAATTTCCCTAATTCCCAATTTTGTTTCACTGTATTGTAGTTTATAAAGGGGATAGGATGAATGAGACTTTGTTTTTCCTTTTCAATGTTGTTGATAATGGATTTGTATGTCTCTTGACTAATGTAGCAGGTGATTGAGAAATTTGCTTGCTCATCCTCATTCCTACCGTCGTCGGAAAGCAAAAATATCAGGTTTTGTCTTTCTACTATGGCTCCTAAAATTAGAAATGTGCAATGAATCTGTTAATGAAATTTGGGTTATTGCTGCTGGTTTTTTAATGGAAAGATGCTGGTTTATTAGTATTGTTGCTGGTTTATAAATGTGCAGGTTATAAAACAATATAAACTAGATAATTGTTGCAGGTTATATATGCTAGTTTATGAGTATTGTTGCAGGTTATAAATGTGCAGGTTTATGAGTATCTGTTACTGATATAAATGTGCAGGTTTTTAAATCTCTGCTGGTGTGTAAATATGTTAATGATATTCCGTTAAGCAATATAAATGTGCAGGTTTTTTAAATCTCTGCTGGTTTCTTGTTGTCGTTACCAATATAAATGAGTGCTGGTTTATAGATGGTTTATAAGTGCAGATTTTAAGCAATATAAATCGGTATCTGTTACTAATGTAAGTGCAGCAGGTTTCTTGTAGTATGAAGGCCCCCACTTTAATTATTCGCACAGGGCCTCCGTTTTGTTTGGGCCGGCCCTGCTTTCTATGCTAGCCTCTGATATCACAAAAATCAGTGGTTTTGAAGAGAATTTAGAGAAAGGTTTTGGTTACTGACTTACTAGTTTGCTGTTTGTGGTGGTTACTAGTTTGTGTTGTTGTAATATGATGAAAGAAACAAAATTGAATTAAGAGTAGTAGTAATACAATTTCAAAATATGGCAAAAGATGACGAATAACAAAATTTGAGTTTTGGCGATTTACAATTTATTTAAATAATAAAGTTTGAATTTTTGTGATTTATTTAGTAAAAATATAATTAGAGCCCAACTTTTATGATTTGAACAGGGCCTCCAAATCATTTGAGACGGCCCTAGATAGGGTATTTGCTGTAGCATACTGTTTCAGTTCCTAAATAGATGCAAACTACCATACACATAATTGGCCAAATATAAGGAAAAGAATGAATATGTATCCATTATCAAGTTTGGCTTTATATTTTCTGCATCTCTAGCATTTGGTTACATGTAAAGTAATTATGCGTGACAAGCTGATGTGCTTTCTTTTTAACCTGGATTTTTGTTGATTATATAAGTCATATGATATGATAAATTGATATGCTTTCTTTTCAACCTGTTTTGTTGTCTTCAGAAAGTATGATATCACTTGTTACTTTTGTGATATGTGATATACTGAATAATTGTTCTTTTACATTTTATTGCACAGGTGATATTATCAGTGGCTAGTTCCGGCCCAACCCTTCTGTTACCTAATTTATTTTGGTCGGAGGTACAGGAACACCTAAAAAAAGAAAAGAGTCACCGAGTCGAAATGCTTCAACACCAAATTGTACAGTCCCCTGCTAGGCTAGGCCTTACAAACCCTAACTCGCCACTGATTTCGAACCCTACCCCTCCAAAACTCCCTCCTTCACAGACCCATCACCATCAAGACCGCCACTTGGCAGCCCCTTCCTCCGCTCTACTCTCTCTTCTGCCACCCCTTCCTAGAGCACAAGCACTTCTTCATCAAATGGCTTCCTTAACTTCTAAGCTCTTTGAAGTATCACCCAACAAGGCTCTTTGGGTCAGTGCATTCCGTGGATCACTCCCAACATTCCTTTCTACCCAAAGCCAAGCACATCCGACTGGTCCACTCGACTCCTCTCCTTCTTCCACCAAAGAAATCATTTCACTTTTTACAAGCCTTCAAACACAAATCTTTGAAGCTGTTGCTGAGCTCCAAGAAATTCTTGATCTACAAGATGCTAAGCAGAAGATCGATCAGGAAATTCGCTCAAAAGATTCAGCACTACTTGCATTTGCCAACAAGCTCAAAGAGGCTGAGCGGGGACTTGACATTCTTGTTGATGATTACTCTGATTATCGCCGCAACACCAAGAGATTGAAATTAGACGATGGCAGCGAAGATGATTCTTTGACTACCTCGACAGTCTCATCCCAGCTGAAGCTGTCGGATATATTATCATATGCCCATCGAATAAGTTATACAACCTTTGCACCTCCAGAATTTGGAGCAGGGCAAGCTCCTCTCCGTGGTGCACTGCCACCTGCACCACAAGAGGAGCAAATGAGAGCTTCACAGTTATATAGTTTTGCAGACCTTGATATTGGATTACCTAAAGCGATTGAAACCAAGGAGAAAGCAGTTGAGGCCATTGTTGAGCCTCCAGCTCTACAGCCTGCAGATACCAAACCACTTGCAAATTTGTCTGCAATTCAAGGACTGCTACCTCCAAACTTTTCTATTCCGGCGGGTTGGAAGCCTGGAATGCCTGTAGAGTTGCCTATTGATATGCCAATTAAGCCCCCAGCTGGGTGGAAACCAGGGGATCCTGTGCCATTGCCTCCCATGGACTCCCTTCCAATACCAAGATTTGAGGAACAACAATCACAGCCTCGCATTCCTCAACCAAAGCAACCAGAAATTATTCAAGTGCAACATGTTAATTTGGATCTTGGAGGAAGTGATAGTAGTGATTATAGTAGTGATGATGCCAGCTCTGATGATGAAGATTAAGAAGCTCGTGAAACTCGTCATCTGAAGTTGTCGACTGTACAGGTGAGGGTTTTTGTAAATAGAATCTAGTATCATTCATTCAAAATAATTGGAAATGCACAATAAATATGAATTCATAACATCAAATTTTCTCACTGCTCTATGTGGCTATGCCTATGCTACTAATATTACACTATGAAAAAGAATACATATTCATATCAACCCTCGTTTACATCTTGCTCTAATGATTAACATTCTTTACATAAACAAGTGAAATAACTTTATAAGCTACATTTGTACTGGATCATGATCAGGCACCCTGATTTTCCCCCTCTGCGCTGCACATTTCTCACCCAATTAATTTTCTGTGATCTACACGTCACAAAATCACATGCAGTAGTTGTAACCATTTCTCAGAGATACATGCATGGATATTCACAACTCACTGTTTACTCTTTCAACCACTACTAATTAGGGGTGGACAGGATCCGTGAACCCACCCGAAACCCGCAAAACCGGGAAAAAACAAACATGTTCGGTTGGATTGATTCGGTTCTACGGGTAAAAAATGATAACAATCAGTCATAAACGGATTACGATGGTCGGATTCGGTATTTTTGGACCGAAACCGACCAGATCCGACCGGTGTCCACCCCTAGTACTAATGTATAAATTATCTTTCATTGTTTCCCATCATTGACTTTTGTAGAGTAATCTCAATGATACGCAATGATTCTCAGATTAAGCACACTGGAAGGCCATAGTTAGAAAGAGCGAGGAAAAGGATTAGAAGATTAGCCATAGCCCCCATTGGCAACCCACCAACTTTCATTTCTCTATTTACTTATTTTACTTTCTTATTTAAACATTACAGCAGAAGAGAAATGTAATAAGTTGATTCTGATATTTTGTTTGTAACTATTGTTCTCATGATTTCTGGATGATGTAGAGAGTGCTAATGGGTTTCTTTATTCTATTGCTGTTAGTTTGCGTGGCATAATATTACGTTCATTTGAAATGTATACCCGTGCTGGCACAGGTGATCATACTAGTTATATGCAAACAAATGAAGTTGAATTTAGATGAAGAGACTAGTCTAATTACGCAACTTGATAATAGTGAATTTTGGAGGATCAATTCTTTCAATCTTTCAATTGTTGTAGTACCAGAATGACAATGATAGCTAATGGGGCTTAGCGGGGAGGAGCAAGGCAGACAACCATGGACAAGCTCGTCACAGCAAGCGGATCGTAGGAGGCATTTCGGACCGAGACATAGGACAAGGAACGAGATGTCAGACAGCTAACAAGCAATGGAGTAGAGTTGACAAACATATATATGTTAGGTTATGTTAAACTAAAATTATAATGTCTACTTGACAACTTCATAACCCAATTAAATATCATATATTATGTCAAACTAAGAATTTCAGATCATCACCAAACTAAAATTAATTTAACAATATGTTTTATTCGATGAGAATATATTAAACACCAAAAGATATTTCTACATTTTCTTCTAAGTTCTAACGATATTCCCTCTCAGAAGAAAATATTAGAAGACGATCTCATAATCATTGTAGTTATTGTTTAAAAAAACAACTGAACTAATTCACATACCCTTTTTAATTTAATATTGTTCCTTTTAAAATGTTTTGTCATTATATGAAGCAATCTGTCAAATAGCAAATGCTAGCCTATTTGTATATATAAAAATCAATAAACTTGTCCTCATCATAATAATATACTTTACTTGTTCTTTTTTGCACTTATGTTTAGACATAAAATGAGATCGCAATATATATATATATATATATATATATATATATATATATATATATCATGATGGTGTTGTAGAGATGGCTTTCCAACGCTTAAGAGCTGGAATGTGATAACCCACTTACACCTTGGAGGAAGATTAGGGAGATTAAGTTATATTTTATATAACACCATTAAATTCTATTTTATAATAATAATTTTAAATATGTCAAAAATTGAAGTAGGTCAATATGTTTAAATTAACAATTTTTTTAGCAAATTTATTATTTAATACGAAGTACAAAATAGTAATATAAATAATATATATTTTTACTTAAATTGCACGACTTGGGTAGACTTTAAAAGCTTTTTCAATGACCTATAGTCTTACTTTTTTACCTAGGTAGACTTTTAAAAGCCTAAGCCTTATCTGTTTAGAAAAAGTCTGGCCTAGCTCTGACTTGATATAGGTTGGGTCATATGCTACTTTTGATCGGCTTAGTCTATTCTCACCCCTAAGTGAAAGTCATCTCCCACCTTACAAGTTGATTTTTGTAGGGTTGATTTGGACCCTAACTAAATTCTAAAATTGGTTTCACCATAGAAATCATCAAAATTGATTTTGATCTTGTTTGAGCGTATGTTTGGATGCATAGTGGAAGCATCAAAACCACGGTAAGGGGTTGGTTTGGCCGTGATTTTTCGCGGTAATCCTGAAGGAACAAAATGGAGCTTCTGTGTGGACGTGTGGTGGCGGCAAGATGGACGTGCAACCAAACATGCACTGAATTGGTTTCTAAAAACGGTTTTCTATTTTATAAAAAATAAATAAATAAAGTGAATTCTTTTTAAATTTTTGAAAATTAAACTATTTTTAGAAAAAGAAAAATAAATACACTCAAATGTCTTGTTAAATATTTTCTTATAAATAAGACAAAACAACAAATAAACACCACACATATGTTTTTATACATATGATTTTGATGAAGATACACATGTTTTGCAAGTGTAAGGCTAAATTAATTAAATATGTGTACTTTAGTTTTTATGGTTAAACAAAGGTATCCCTCCGTGCGCAACTACAGAGACTAATCTCTCGAGGTACTGATATCCATTTAAGGGATTGACCTCTCCCTCTAGGTATTAATTTTCCATACACATCGCCCAGGAATTGAACGTTTGACTAAATGATTAAGGAGTCCAAATATCTACCACTTGTACTATACCATATTGATAGTGTACATTGGTTTTTGTATCTATATACCCTAAAACATGCCCCCGCAAAAGCCAGTTTGAGGGGGTAAACTAGATTTCACGAGCAAATATAAATCATTTTATTTCAAATTAAATTTTGATTTAATCGGTTTTACAAAAGCAATTATTATATTGAAAAAAATCTATGACAAATACTGACTCAAGCTCAAACTGACCACACAAGTGATTCAGTGTGAACAACTACAAACTGTGGGCTCTTTTGTTCTCTTTGCACCAAAATTGCGACGAAGAGCTGGCGTTGCAAATTAATCTGCCTTTGATTCTTTATCATCATCGCTTCCCTTTACCAAACAATAATAACAGAAATTAAACATTAAAATAAAGCGCCGTCAATTATGTCAAAGATTATTTTGCAAGGAAATAATGCATAGAGTATTTTGAACACGTCACCTCTTACTTGTTCGCTTTTGGTGTACTCTTTCGGTCTTAACTCGCCAACCGAGCTACTTACTTTGAATGAGTGTACGGGTTCAAACTCCGCTCCCCCCTTCCCTCTAACAAATAACACACTAATTATAAATCATTTTGCCTATCAAAAAACTAAAGCCCTTATTGAAAGAGAATTTAGAGAGAGATTGAATTGGATCTAAGATCAGATTTCATTGATTGTATAACTGTTTGTACAATAGAGTTTATATATGATAAGAATTGAACAAACTCTGTTATGGAGGCAATGTGGTGAGAGACCAAGTATTGTTGTTATTGAGAGCCTTAAGCTCTAATTCCATAGCTTCTTTCCATTTTGGATCACCGAGGGCCTGTTTAATTGAAGTAGGTTCAGTGTGAGCTAGGAAAATTTTAGGTTTAAGAGAGCCAGTTTGTAATCTGGTAATCATGGAGTGAGTCTTAGTGATTGGAGGAACTGGTGGAGGCAATTCAGGAGCCTGAGGTGATGGAGTGAGCAGAGAATCTGGTGAGATTGGTGTTAAAGGAGATGGAGGTGGTGAGGGGCCAGGTGAATCATGAGTAGCTGTAGGTGAAGTGGGTGTGGAGATGTGAGTTTCAGAGGTTGCAAATGTAGGAATAAGTAGGTTGGAGGATTCAGTGAGTGTGGTAGGTGTAGTCTGAGATGGAAACAGGGTGTTGTAGGGAAAAAACTTCTCATTAAATGTTACATCCTTTGTTATGATGATCCTCCCTTCTGATGTCAAACACTTATACCCTTTATGCACTGGTGAGATGCCAAGATTCAGACACATTGTGCTCTTAAACTGAAATTTATGCTTGTTGTATGGCCTGAGATTTGGAAAGCATGCACACCCGAATGTCCTGAGTTGTTTGTAGTTAGGTACTGTGTGATACAAGGCTTGAAAGGGAGATATGAAGGAGGCTAGACCAGTGGAAGGGAGCCTATTGATGAGTTGAACTGAAGTGATGAAAGCATGATCCCAAAACTTAAGAGGCATAGAGGAGTGAGCCAACAATGCAAGACCCATTTCAGTGATATTCCTGTGTTTTCTTTCTACCAAACCATTCTGGTGAGATGTATATGGACAGGAAAATCTATGAATAATACCTAAACTGGCTAGATGTTTAGTGAAAGGCAAAAATTCACCACCATTGTCAGACTGTAATACTTTGAGTGATGCAGAAAATTGAGTTTGAATGAGTTTATGAAACAAAATAAAAGCCTGCAATGCCTCAGATTTTTGTTTGAGAAAATATATCCAAGTGAACCTAGTGCAAGCATCAATAAAGGCTATATAATAAAAGTGACCTGCACTAGAGGGCATAGGTGAAGGACCCCAAAGATCAGTGCATACAAGTTCAAAGGGCTTGTGATATTGTGTTTGTGAGGGTGGTGCATGAAGTCTATGTGATTTGCCTAATTGACAAGCATTGCAAAATTCATCAAGAGATTTATTTGAATGAGGAATGTTACATTGTTTTAGAACCTGTGATACAGCTTGTGAATGAGCATGGCCTAGCCTAGCATGCCATAAGGAAGAAACAGAAACATTATTATTTAGTGTAGATACAGGGGAATTTAAACCAGAAACTGCAGTGTTAAACACAGTACAATCAGATACAGACGTAGTGACAATATTATTGCTAGAGTTTTTGATCAATGGTAGACCTTTAAACACATATAAGCCATCTTTGCCAAGTGTTCCTTGCAAAACCACTTGATTAGAGTCCTGTGATTTAACCAAACAATGAGGGATATGGAACTCAAAATAAACACGATTATCAGCAGCAAATTTGGAAACAGATAGCAGGTTTTTCTTAATATGAGGCACATGTAATAAATTATTCAAGACAAGGTTAATATGAGGGTGAATTGGAGACTTAAAGGATGATGAACCTATAGATTCAATGCAAGAACTGTTTCCATTCCCCATTCTAACTCTAGAGGTACCTTTATATGGTCTGCTATAGTGTAAATTCAGGGAGTTAGGTGTGACATGATGCGAGGCACCAGTGTCACCACACCAATCTTCATCATCGTCACAGTTTATGGAAGAGTGAGAAAAGATACCTGTGCTATCTAGAGATAGAGCTTCTGCAAGGTTAACAGAGGGAGTGGCATCTGTAGTTGTTGCTGGTTCCTCAGTTGAAGTGGAGGCTTGTGCAACACTTGGAGGAGGCACGAAAGTCTCATCGAAACGATACCAACATTCAAGGACCGAATGACCATAACGGCCACATAGTTGACAGGTAGGACGATTACCAGAAGGTGTGGAACCCCGAGCACGTCCTCTTCCTCTACCATGACGTCCACGTCCACGATTGTAGTTGCTCCTACCACCACGTGAGCCCTGAGTATTGTTCTGAGCCGCATTTGGAGCAACTTGAGCCACATTTGCAGAAGCATTGACCATTGTTAACTCTTGACGATACTTGTCAAGTTGTGATTCTTGCACAAGTAGTAATGATTCGATCTGAGAGACGGACAGAGTGTCACTACGGCCGAAAATCATCATTACGAAGGGGTTGTACTCCTCCGGCAGACCGTCGAGAATAACGTCAATGAGATACGCATCAGTAATTACCTCACCAGTTGAAGTCAAAGCATCAGCAATCGAGTGAATTTTGCCGAGAAACTCCGAAATTGATAGCGATCCCTTTTTCGTGTTCTTGAGTTCATTCATGAGTTGACGAACCCTAGCTTTTAGGTGAGAGAAATAGTACTGTTGTATTTTCTCCCACACTTGCCAAGAGTGATGGCAAGTGAGTACTCGAGTCAGCGCGCTCTCCGAGAGTGTAGAGAGAAGCCATGTGAACAAGGTTTGGTCCTGTATCAGCCATTTTTCAAAGTCATCTGAGACAATATTGGCCAGGCGATCCTCTTCGGTGGCGTACTTCTGAGGGATGATAGGATTCACTAGGAGGCGATGCAACTTGTGCATTTTAACAACACCTTCCACCTGCTGATTCCATAGCAGGAAGTTCTTATCATCTAACTTTACCGATAGTTTCGGTCCAGAAGCAAATTGATGCGAAGAGGATTTGTTGATGCCTTGGAAGATTGAACCGGTGCCGGAGTTGTCACCGTCACCGATGGGGCTCTGTGTTTTCGATGAGGCAGCCATGAATCAATGGGAAGAAAGAATCAATGAAGGGAAGCGGAAGAAGTGGTGAAAGGATCGTAGCTAGCCTTTGATACCATGAAAGAGAATTTAGAGAGAGATTGAATTGGATCTAAGATCAGATTTCATTGATTGTATAACTGTTTGTACAATAGAGTTTATATATGATAAGAATTGAACAAACTCTGTGAAACCGTTTTCTAACAATTCTTAACAGAATGCATAACTATTCTAACTGCAATTTACAATCTGCAAGATAACTCAGCTCTTGAAGGTAAAGTTAAGCTTCATATTTGAGTCAGCCTGATGACGTGACTTGACTTTGCTGAGCTGGACTCTTTGACTTTGATTACACCAATGGGACCTTTCCTTATTACTTATTTGGTAAAGGAATATTCAAAACCATAGGGTTAATGTAAAAATATTTGACGGGCTATATAATTTACATATAAGAAAAATACAAGTTTGCATGTGTTTTTTAAAAAAGAAATACAAAGTTTGTAGGTTCAAGTTTGATATGCCTTATTACTCACTATGATATGCCCCAATATACATAGTAAATTATTCCAAGAAAATAAACCCCTTCTAGGCAGTGGCGGAACATAGTTGGAGCAGGGGGGAGCCACGGCATCCCCCAGAAAAAATATAGATTTTTTAACACATGAGAGAAATATTAAGCTGGCCAATAAAGGTAAACGATAATACTCAACACCGTTTTTAGGTTACTGTGATGAATTATTTGAATGAGCTATTCGGTGGGTGAGTATGGATTATGGAATGCAGGTGTAATAATCTGGTAATAGCTGAAACTTATATGTTGTTTTAATGCTTTTAATTTTGGCCTCACAAAGTGTTTGCTAGATTTACCAAGGAATATTTAGTACTGTGAGTCAAGTAACTTTTTTTTTTTGTTATCATGTTATTGGTATGCAGTTTTTACCGACTTTACTGATGATTAATCTACACCGGGGAACCTGACTGGCCACGAGCCCGTGTGGTTCTTCCCTCCCAACAAAGTTTTTGTCACACCCAATATTCAAACTCGAGACCTTGGGGTGGGATTTGAGCTCAGTTACCTCTCGGAACAACCCTAGTTGGTAGAGTCTAAGTATCTTATAGTCATCAATTCTAATATTTTCTTTAAAAAAATATCTAACATTATTTTTTAATATTAATTTTTTGATGTATTATTTTGGCTCCCCCAAAGGTGGCATAGAGACATCGACTCTGAAGGTGGGGGGAGCAATTGAGGAGTGGGGAATTGATGTGCGAGAGCCAGGTTTGATTGAGGAGAACCAGCCATGAAATTTTTTGGTGTGGAGTTCTTAAGACTTTCAAGCAAGACTCCCACTTTATTTAAAGGGATAGTGACTCCCTACAGTCACAATTTGACTCAGAAAAAGTCTCATCAGCATTGGAGAACGAGGTGTGCAGGTGGCTATAGAGGGAAGAAAAGGCTATCGGTTAGCGAGCTAAACCCTATTTGGTGATGGAGGTAGGCCTGGACAACGGGCGGGTTCGGCCCAAAACCACCCAACCGCCCCAATCCGCGGTTTCAAAGCCTAGACCCATTTCCGCCCAAAACTTGTATCGGTTTTTTCGGGTTCGGTTACACGGGTTAGCGGGTTCCTCGGTTGGGTAACGGCGGGTTGAGGCAACAACAGAAAAACAAAAAGTTGCAAACCCATATTCTAAATCAGCCACCACATCTTTCCTCTGCAGCATCTCCCAACCCAGATCCTAAAATCAGCTCTCACATCTTCCCTTCTCTGTTCTGTGTGTGCTTTGTTTTTAAAACCATGCCTATTTGATATCATCCTCCACTCCATTGCCGTCGTCGCCATCCATAGTGAGGCGACTCAAGCCAAACAATTTCTTCTATTTGAACGGCAACCTTACAACCCCTATGTTTGCAAGCTGGTGCTTCTTGATAATTAGCCATGACAGTCTGTACTATGTGCTTCGGTCGGGTTCGGTTACCGACAGGTGGTTTCTGTGAGACCGAATCCGCCCAATACAAACCACTTAAACCCATGCTTGTCACCCACGGACCCAATCAACCGAAGTGACCCGCCCGTTGTTGCACGGATTTGTCGGGTAGGCCGGTTTTAGGGTCGGTTTCCCAATCTTGTCCAGGCCTAGATGGAGGTTCAATTAAGCGTTTGGTGGAGTCAGGAAGAATAATCAATGATCATCATTGGGGGATGGGAAGGAAGTATGGGTGGTTGTTGGGAAATGCTTTGACGGAGGACCTTAAAATTATCTCAATCAATTTTTTTCTACCCACATTTGTGCTCAACGGGTGACCTTATAGTTTAAATGAACAGCAGGGAATCACAATCTGCTAGTGTGTCTGTCACTAGCAGATTCATCTTCTTTTCTTTTTTTATTCTTTTCTTTGTCTCATTCATCATGAATTTCTTTTGACCATTTTCCACCACTTTTTTAGAGTTAAGTCATTAGTGACTACTATTTATGACAACTATTTTGGCTTCTTTTACAAATTTTTATATTTTGTAGGCGAAAATATACTTTTGATCTTTTATATTTATCTAAAAATTTTGTTTGGTCCTTTATTTTTTCATCACTTTGATTCTTTATTAACTTTCGTAGTCCTTTATCTTTTTGAATAGTTTCAAATTGGTCTTTTACCATTTTCATAAGTTTTAAATTTGGTTTTTATTATTTTAAATGACCAAATATTATGGCCTCACTAAGTCAATTTAAAGAAATAACAACTTTTTTAAAATTAATAAAAGGTTATTTTGTTGCAAATTTGTAATATAAATGAGCTAAGTGAGTAAAAAAATATAAAAGACCAAGTTGAACTTTTGGATAAACATAAAGAACCAAAATAAAAATATAGAAGCGTTGCAGGGGGTAAAAGCAAAACACCCTCTATTTGCAGGGGGTAAAAACGTATTTTAAAATGCCACATAGACGTTTTTGTAACGTCCATCTAACAGAAGGACTAAAACCAAAAAAGTTGATTTTGCAAGGGGTTTTTAAAAAAAATAAATTGCAGGGGGTAAAAGCAAAGCACCCCATATTTGCAGGGGGTAAAAACATATTTAATCCTAAACGTTTTTTGTAACGTCCATCTAACAGAAGGACTAAAACCAAAAAAGTTGATTTTGCAAGGGGTTTTTTAAAAAAAAAATTGTAGGAGGTAAAAGCAAAACATTCCCTATTTGCAAAGGTAAAAACGTATTTAAGTCTTGTTATAATTATTAAGTTGCTTCATTAATTTCTATCAATTTAAACTATAATCTCAAACATATTGGTTTGGATTGAATTGGTGGTTGGTTTGGATTTGCTCGAACCACCGTGCCCCTTAAATTTTTTTAACAACTTGACCATATACTTTTGTTTAAATCTTAAAATAGAGATAAAATATATTTATTTTATAAAAAAGAAAAAGAGAAAATATCTTTAGTGAAAAAAGTAACAATAATATAAAATCTAAATAGTATTTATTATTATTAATTAACTTGTAAATATTCTGTCAAAAAGAAACTTGTAAATATCTTTTAATCAGGTCAAGATTATGTTTCACGTTCCCATATCTAAAATTTCCAATCGTATATAATAAAATATAACCCCCGAATCACTAAAGGAATCCTATGAGATGAGTTGATTCACAAGAAGAAAGAAAAAGACTAAAATAGTGTGTTACAAGTGGGTAGATATTTAGATTTCTTATTTATTTGATTATGGACACCGATTTCTAGCGAGTGCTTATAAAAAAATATTTGTTGGGAGATGTCAACTCTTTAAATAAATTTTCAGTATCTCGCTCGAAAGTGTGAAAAAGTATTTGTTAAGAGATGTCAACTCTATAAATAGATTTTCAATACCTCGAAGAATTAATTTTCACTGTCGTCGTCGAGAATATATTTATTTAAAAGTAAAAAGAAAGAAATTGGTAGATATATATTTGGGTTTCTTAATTATTTGGCTATAGGCACCTATCTCTAACCGATACGTATGAAAAAATATTTGTTGGGATAAGTCAGTTCCTTAAATAGATTTTCAATACCTTGAAAGTATGAAAAAACGTTTGTTCGGATAAGTCAACTCTTTAAATAGATTTTCAATATTTCGAAGGATTAGTCTCTATGTACGTCGTAAAGAATATCTTTATTTAAAAAAAAAAGAAATTGAATTAAAGCGGCAAAACCAGCCAATGAAGATTGACTCAGTTGGTAAGGAGTTGACTCATTCCTTACAAAGGCGTGGATTCAACTACCACTGCCAGCGTGAGACCTCTTTAATGGTGATCTGTAAGTACCTTAAGCACTCAAAGAGCGTCTGCCCGATCCCTAGTGAGCCCTTAAAACTCAACTCACCTGAACCTTTCAATAATAAAATAAAAAAAAACTGAAATATATCAAACAGCTTTTTGAAAACAACATATATAAATTGACCATACCATGCATCATCATCATCAACATCCTCGAATTCTCTCATTCAGTCTTTTTCAACAGTACAAACATAAAAACCTTTCATGTTTTCAAACAATTAAACACCGTACCTCTCCGAAAAAACAACAACAATGGATCCTTGTCCTTTCGTTCGTCTCACAGTTGATTCTCTAGCTCTAAAACTTCCATTAACAACAAAACCTTCACCACTTTCAAGTGTTCATCCATCAACAACACCATGTTTTTGCAAAATTCATATTCCATCTTTACCCTCAGAAACCGTTCTTCTCCCTCTCTCTTCAAACACTAATGATTCTCACTCTCCTCCTGATACCACCACTTCTTCTACCGGTTTCCACCTCGACCCTGCCGCACTTCGTCGTCTCTCCGGTAAACCGATCATCCTTAAAGTTTCTGTTTATACCGGTAGTATGAACAAAACTTGTGGTTTCACTAGTTCTAAGCTTTTGGGAAGTGTTTTTGTTAGTATTGAAATTAATGAAAGTGTTATTTCTCGTTGTGTTACTTTTCATAATGGTTGGATTAGTTTGGGAAAGAAGAAACGGTTCGAACCGGATAATAAACCTTCGGCTCGACTTCATTTGGTTGTTCGGTCAGAACCGGATCCTCGGTTTGTTTTTCAGTTTGGTGGTGAACCGGAATGTAGTCCTGTTGTTTATCAGATTCAGGAGAATATTAGACAACCAGTTTTTAGTTGCAAGTTCAGTGCTGATCGGAACTCTAGATCTCGGTAAGTCACTCTACTGTGCGCAATTGTAGGTTAATCAACCACTTGTTTCACATGTACATTCTACACACAGACACTACAGTACTACACCTATCTTTTTTATTTCAACAATGTTGTTTAGACAAAAAAAATTAGACAAAAATAAACAAAAACCAACTTACAATATCAATTAACCAAGTTTTTTAGGTCATTAACCAATTGATCAATTAACCAAGTTTTAATCAACGCATCGAAAACTGTGAAAAAGCAGGTTGATTAATGGTCTAAAAAACTTGGTTAATTGGTGTTGTAAGTTGGTTTTTGTCTATTTTAGTCTAATTTTTTTTGTCTAAATAACATTGTTGTTTTTATTTTTCCCATTTACTCTTTTTATCAATGTTTTTTCCCATTAAGACAATTTAATGGAATATATATGATTGAAAATATGTATAAAACTTATATATATTTTCAATAGCTAATTACTAAATAATTAATTTTTTCTCATAAATATTCAAAAAGTCTACCTTTGATTTTTTTTTAACCACTTTCAATATTAAAATCAGTTTGACTGCCAAGAAAACAGTTTTGACTATGAGAAGTTATTATATTGTTAAAAAATTAATTTTTTGTGACTATTGTTAAAAATAGCCAAATTAACTCTTTTCTATTCAGTCAAAAAAAAACTCTTTTATTTTATTTTATTTTATATATAGACATAAGTAAAGGGAATAGAATAGAATGAATAACTGAGCAGTTTATTAACTATATTTATTAAAAGAGAATTAATGTGGTTGTAAATACATGCAAAAATTATTAGCCTGGTTATTTTGATTGACAAATTTGACTAATATGGTTGGTAAATTAATTATTATGAATTATAAGGTAAGGTTTATGATAGCATGTGAGCTGGTTTTTCAATAATATATTTAGAGTTTGTATGTACCTAACAAACAGCACATGGTTAGTCTGGTCTCATCTTCTTATCCAGCTCAATTTTGCTTTCATTGTTTCTTTAGTGGCAGCTGGTTTTCTTATCCTTTTCTTCTCATTTCTTTCTGGGTCAATCATTACCTCCTTTTAACCAACACCTTTGGCACATGTAGCTTAATCTACACCGGAACATAGGGGTCGATCTAGTACTCTCGGTTCGATTCTCATATATAGTGGACAAACTTGGTGTTAGTCAATACGAAATTTGATCTTAAACATGTACGGAGATTAGTCTTTATTAATCTTTCGTTGAAAGCGCTGAAACACTCCGTAAGTAGTTACTAATGGTCCGAAACAAAAAAATTAGCTTGTTTTGTTTCTTTCTTTTTCATATGTCTTGCTTCTCCTTCACACTACAATTTTGGCAGTTTCATCTTTTTCATTCTTGAAGTTTAAAGACTTAAGTATTGTACAAGTTTTAATTAACATAAGTTGAAAACATCTTATGGATATGTTGTAAGCTATGAAGCACCGATACAGACAAGACAACACTGACACATACACGTAGGCACTAGTTTTAATTTAAAAATAGAAGTGATTGAACTATCGGTGTCCGTGTCCAACACGACACGTATGTCTTCAACCTGAAGTGTCGGTGCTATAGAGTCCATTAGTTTTCACAAACAGTCTCATAAGTGGTTATAGCAGTATATATAGGTCCAAATAAGTTCACCAGCAGCTACTAAAAATTATTCTGTTGCAGAATGAATGGTCTATGATTAGCTTCATCCCCTCAAGTTTAGTCAAACTAACTGACAGGCTAAGATTTTCCAAATTGTGAAACATAACTATCCTGGATTCCCTCCCATGTGCTTGTATCTGGCTGCAGAATCACTTTCTCATATATAATTTATTATCTTATAGCATGTTTGACATTTTCATTAAGTTGCTACTTGTTGCACTATATTAATGAATGATATTATACATGCTTCTTAATTTAATTCTAATTATTCCCCCACTTGTTCATCATTCATTTCTTCCTTGTAATGAATGACATTGTACACAAGATTTTAAATTACAGTCACAATCGGAATAATTGATATCGTAGAAAACTGCAGTCAATTGAAGTCGCAGAAACATAAAAAACCATGATGTGGCTATTCGGAAGACTATGTTTAAAACCTCAGTTATAGATGCTTCTTAATTTCATCTGAACTTTTGTCCAACATATTCATGTGTTGAGTATTACTCATATGTAGTATATATATGGGGCGGGAGAGCTGAGCTAGTGTAGCGAATAGTTAGGGGGTGCGGGGGAGTTATCCCTCGCGATACAATTCAAGGGTATTGTTGTAGTCTGAACCGAGATATTATAAATACTACTTGTAACATTGAAACCCTAATTCATTCTGAAATAAGTGAAACTATAGGTACTTGTAGTTGCAGACGTAGGCATATTTGGCCGAACTGTGTGACCAAAGATCGTGCTCTTTCACTTCTTTATTTCTTCTTTTACTGGTTGTTGTTCTAACATCATGATGATATTTTTCCTTGTAAATTCAGGTGTCTTCCCTCAGATTTTACCAACACTCCAAGTAGATGGAAAAGAACATTGAAAAGTGTAAGAGAAAGACATGGAAGAGAAAGAAAAGGATGGATGATAATAATTCACGATCTCTCAGGTTCACCAGTTGCTACAGCATCAATGGTAACACCATTTGTCCCATCACCAGGTTCAGATAGAGTATCAAGATCAAACCCCGGCGCGTGGCTAATTCTTCAGCCGATCGGCGTCTCGGTTAGTAGTTGGAAACCATGGGGTCGTTTAGAAGCATGGAGAGAAAGAGGTCCTATAGATGGCTTGGGATACAAGTTTGAACTTGTAACTGAGACTAATGGAATACCTATTGCTGAATCTACAATGAATGTGAAAAAGGGTGGTCAATTTTGTATTGATTATAAAGTAATGAAAGATTATTATGGATTATATTCAAGATTACCAGGAAAAGGATTTGTTATGGGATCAAGTGTTGAAGGTGAAGGTAAAGTTAGTAAACCTATTGTTCAAGTTGGTGCACAACACGTGACTTGCATGGCTGATGCTGCTTTATTCATTGCACTTTCTGCTGCCATTGATCTTAGTATGGATGCTTGTCAACTTTTCTCTCATAAACTTAGGAAAGAACTTTGTCATGAAGAACAAGTTTCCTTTCCTTAATTAACCTGCTTCAAGAGAACTCAATTATATTGTATTGTTTTTGCATTCTGCTGCAGTGATAGCCAATTGGGAATCTTAAACTTTGGTTTGAGCAGATATATGTATCTGCAATGCACTTCTTGTTTATCAAAGTAGATAGTTTTGATTGTAAAACTTTTAGGTTTTGAATTTTTACAATAGCTGAAATTAGGACTTAGGAGAGTGATTTTGAACATTTTTTTGGCTACTCAATTGAATATTGGAATGGCACAGGCAAATGTTTGTTTATATATATATATATATTTTTCATTAATGCAAACTTTTAGTTGTTGTTATTGTTGTTATTATTATTATTGTCGTCTTTAATTTTTTTAATTATTATAATTCTTGTTTTGGACCCCTTTCTTATATTTCAAGTTTCCATCTATTGCATATTATTCATTAAGAAAACATTTTTAGCATATACTATTGGAACAAACAGTAAAATGGAAGGTGTAAAAATTAAAGAAATAACAGCTCAAAATTGAGCCTACACAGCGGGAATGTAACAAAAAATAATATTGGACTCGGTTTAAACAAAAACGCAAGCCCAAAAGATAATAAAAGAAAAGGGACCCGATCAATAACACCAACCACGCATAAACCCAAATTCAGTTTACACCACAAGAACATTGTCTGCTACACCGACTCCATTAATACTCTGCGCCTTGTGGAGAGTGCTCAGATTCAGTTTCATGTCCATGGGAATGAAATAGCCTTGGTTCATGATCTCTTGCTCTCTGGCTTGTCGCTCTCTCGTCATGTTTATCGGGAAGCAAATTTACGTGCCGACTATCTTGCAAAGTTGGGATTTATCTTCACAATGACCACAAGTTCATTTCGCTTCTCCTCCAAAGAGCTTGATGTAGCTTCTCGGTGATGCTCGAGGCCTGCCGTTCATTCGGCCTTAGTCGTTTTGGTTTTGCTTTTTCTTTCTCATTTGTAACCAAAAAAAGTTTACACCACAGCAACACGCACAGAACGTAGAACGAAAAAAATCCAAGAATCCCTTTACGGCTTCCTCTTCTTCTCCCTTGTTTACTCAAAGCCATTCTAACAAATATTAATTTTCACTCTAAAATATATATTAAAATTTTCCCTTTGTATAGATTCTAATTTTATTTTTTACATAATTCTTTAAACTTTCATATTTTCACTCTATTTCTAACTTCTATACTTATAAACATATTTCATATATTGAATAATTGAATCCATTATAAAGAGGTAAATATTTTGTTTAAAAGCTGAAAATTTAAAGGATTCAAGCAAAACCAAATTAACAATATGATCATCCTACGATGTTAGTATCCGAAACTCTATCTCCAATGAATTGAGTTCGAATTCCTACAAAATCGTATCGTATCCCACCCCAATTAATAAAATACTCTCTTCCCCCACCCATTAATTTTTTTTAACGTAACAATTTGACCATATACCTTTGTTTAAATCTTAAAATATAGATTAAATATATTAATTTTATAAAAAAGAGAAAAATATTTTTAGTGGAACATGAAAATATCTCGTATATGATAGAGTGCCATAAAAAAAGATACTTCTTTTATTTTACAATACACCGTGTTTTAAGATTATATATACATGCAAATTTTATAAATAAATTTTGTTGTGATGAAATTATTCGTCTTTCACCTATAACACTTGTATCTATTCATTATTTCACTCTATATTTTTTTCACTCTACAATAAATAATTGAGAGTATTATTAATAAAACAATAGCTTTTTTGACAAAATAAAACAATAGTTAACTGTATAAAAACAAAACCTTATTTAATATTGTATTAATTTTTTTAAACAACGTCGTATTGAAATTTTAAAAAAAGTAATATGAAACAAAATTATTCTTAAAAAACGATATTAATTGTGAAATGGAGATAATAATATCTTTTGATGCTAATAATATTCTTAAAAAAAGAAAAAATTTATAAAATATGCATAGTATTTATTATTATTATTATTATTACATTGTGAATATTTTTAAATCCGGGTCAACATTATGACTCTTTACTAAAGTTTCAATTATATTAATTCACATAAATGTCAAATATATATTAAAAATATATGTATTTATACACTCAAAACTTTAATAATATATCATCTACTTAAAGAAGATCTCTGCCCAATGAAAAATAACTTTTTTTTCGGTGTAGACAAAATAATAAATAAACATCAAACATACATACTAATTATAAACAGCTTTTGACAAAACCTTAAATTGACCACACCATCTCATTCTCAGTTAGTCTTTTTCAACAATACAAACATAAAAAGGTTTCATGTTTTCAAACAAACATCGTATCTCTCCGAAACATTGAAAAACAATGGATCCATGTCCTTTCGTGCGTCTCACAATTGATTCTCTAGCTCTAAAACTTCCATTGACAACAAAACCTTCGCCAATTTCAGGTGTTCATCCATCAACAACACCATGTTATTGCAAAATTCATATTCCATCTTTACCCTTAGAAACCAATCTTCTCCCTCTCTCTTCAAACCCTAATGATTCTCCTTTTGATTCAGAAACTGGTTTCCACCTCGACCCCATTGCACTCCGTCGTCACTTCGGTAAATCGGTCATCCTTAAAGTTTCTGTTTATACCGGTAGTGTGAACCGAATTTGTGGTATCACTAGTGCTAAGCTTTTGGGAAGTGTTTTTGTTAGCATTGAAATTAATGAAAATATTATTTCTCGTTCTGTTACTTTTCAAAATGGATGGCTTCGATTGGGAAAGAAGAAACGGTTTGAATCGGAAAATAAACCTTCGACTCAGCTTCATTTGGTGGTTCAATCTGAACCGGATCCTCGATTTATTTTTCAGTTTGGTGGTGAACCAGAATGTAGTCCTATTGTTTATCAGATTCAGGAGAATATTAGACAGCCGGTTTTTAGTTGCAAGTTTAGTGCCGACCGAAACTCTAAATCCGGTTAGTCACTTTGTCTTGTTTTCTTTTGTTATTGTTTTTTCTGTCGTATTTAGCTTTTATTACTGTCTCTGCTTTTGTGCTCAACGGTAGATTAATCAACTATCAGGACATCGGGTGGAATCCTCTCCGATGACTAGAATTTTCATTTGGAGAGAGAATGACTCAATAAAAAAAATATTATTTTATTCATTAGTCACACACACTCTGTCTCTCCCTATTGGAAAATTTCACTACTCTACTTCACCAAATTTATTTTTTTCCCATTTCCCCCTCTTTAATAATCTTATTTTTTTATCATTATTTTGACAGAAATAGTAAAGCGTGAATAGTAGTTTAGAACACATATTAATTTTGATGTCCAATTTACCCTTTGTTTTCACACCATTATCATAGTAATTTTGATGGTCAATCATGTTTTAATTCTTAAACCTATATTTTATTAATTTTTTAATATATTAAGGTAATATATATATATATATATATATATATATATATATATTTGATTGAAGATATTTATAAAACATAAATATATTTCCAATATCTAATTATTAAATTGTTATTTTTTCTCGTATAAATTTGAGAAGTTTACCTTTGATTTTTTTAAATACATTCAATATTAAAAATAGTTTTTTTGGTACAATATTAAAAATAGTTTGACTGCCAAAAAAACAGATTTGACTATAAGGTAAGTGAAATGAGAAGTTATTATATTGTAAAAATTAATAATTCTTTGACTATTGTTAAAAAAAACTAATATTTATATAGCATCATGTTACACTCAATTAATTACTTTAAAAGTTTGACTGTAATAACTAAAAAGTAATCAAATAGCAAAATTAACTATTTTTTATACATAGACATAAGCAAGTGGAATAGAATAGAATGAATAACTGAGATTTTGTACTATATTTATTAGAAAAAGTATTAATGTAAATTGATGTGGTAAAAATACATGCAAAAAATTTAGCCTGTTAATTTAGATTGGCCAATTTGACTAATATGGTAGGTCATTTTTTTTATTCGGACTATTGTTGCACTGCCCACAGTGTGTCTCAACCAAGGTTTAGAAAACTGGGCAGGTCGGTTGGACCGGTTCAACCGGGAACCGGCCACCACAGCAATCCGTTTATACCACAGAACTAGTCCTAAATCGGTAAAATCAGACAAAACCGGTAAAATATATGTGTTATTGTGTTTTTTTTGACAAAGGATGTTATTGTGTTGTTTTTGACAAAGGATGTTATTGTATTGAATTTGAATATTAAGTCATATTTTATTTGGATAATTCTGTAATTTTGTATGTTAAATGTGTGTACACCGGTTCAATGTCTAGTCTGATTCATCTCCAGTTGAGCTATTGAACCAATGCCTCCACCAATACAACGACCGGTCCGGTTCTCTGAACCTTGGTCTCAACACTTTCAATATGATAGCTGTGGGCTGGTTTGTCAATATGTATACCTACAAACAGCACATGGTTAGTCTGGTCTCAGTTTATCCAGCTCAAATTCGCTTTCACGTTTCTCCAGTGGCAGCTGGTTTTGTTTTCTTATCCTTTTCTGCTCATTTCTTTTGGTGTCAATCATCACCTCATTTTGTTTGTTTCTTTATTTTTTCTTGTGAAATAAACAAGCAAAAAATGGTAGTGGTACCACGAAAGTTTCATTTTCATATCCCTCACAATCCCACTTTTGTAAAAGCACTGCTTGTGTCCTTCACACTTCAATTTTGGTAGTTTCATCTTTTTCATTCTTGAAGTTTGATGACTTAAAGTATTGTACAAGTTTTACACACTATGGGTTAGAACGTAGTTTAGGCCTAACTCAACCTCACAAAACCGGTTAGTAAGGTGATGGATGTAATTATGTCATTATATACTCTTGTGACTAGTCGATGTGAGACTTGAGTTTCTTCCAATACACCCCCTCACGTCTTACACTATTGGGCTTGGTGTGTGGATAATAATGGTGGGTGACCCGATTGGTCTAATATAGACTCTGATAATATCTTAAAATGTGGTTTAGGCCTAACTCAACTTCACAAAACCGACTTGTAAGGTGAGTGATGCTCTTTCATTATAAACTCTTTTGAGACCTTATCACTAGTCGGTATGAGACTTGAGTTTCTCCCAATACTATGATTCACTATGGTTAACAAATTGCTCAATTATTTTGCCACAAGTTCATATTCTGATAACACCTTAATTAAGCGCGTATAGCATAAATGCTAGCTTATGACATAATATCCTTGACCAATTTTCCCCTTTAGAAATGAAGTCCATTGTTTTCAGAAACAGGTTCACCAGCAGCTACTAAAAATTATTATGTTGCAGAATAAATGGTCTCCATGATTAGATCCTCAGGTTTGGTCAAACTAACTGACATGCTGAGATTTTCCAAATTATGAAACATAACTATCCTCGATTCCCTCCCATGTGCTTGTATCTGGTTGTAGATTCAATATCTTAGGTTGTTACTTGTTACACTAAATTAATGAATGACATTATACATGCTTCTCAATTTAACTCTAATTATGTGCGCACAAGGTTTTAAATTACGGCCGCAGTCATTATAATTGATATTATGGAGAATTACAGTCAAATGTAATTGAGGCGACCTCAATTAGATTTGCAAACACGTCAAAAGTTATGATGTCGCAGCCCAGATTGCATCCCTAGACTGCTTTTAGAACATTGATTAATTGTACTACCTCTAGTCTCATTTATGAATAAAAAATGGACTTTCTATATTCATTGAATAACTGATACATCTGGTTTATAATATACACTAGAATTATAGACTAGATACATTAGTTATTCAATGAACCCTAAAAAGTGAAATTTTTGCTTATGAATGAGACTAGAAGGAGTAGATGCTTCTTAATTTCATTTTAATTTTTGCCTAACATGTTCGACATGATTCATATGTTTCCTTGTTAATTCAGGTGTCTTCCCTCGGATTTTACCAACACCCCCAGTAGATGGAAAAGATTATTGAAAATTGTAAGAGAGAGGCCTGGGAGAGAGAGAAAGGGATGGATGATAATGGTTCATGATCTCTCAGGTTCACCAGTTGCTATTGCTTCCATGGTGACTCCATTTGTCCCTTCACCAGGTTCAGATAGAGTATCAAAATCAAATCCAGGTGCATGGCTGATTCTTCGCCCCGACGGCGCCTCTGTGAGTAGTTGGAAGCCATGGGGTCGTTTACAGGCATGGAGAGAAAGAGGTGACGTGGATGCCTTGGGATACAAGTTTCAACTTGTCAGTGAAAGTAATGAAATACCACCTATTGCTGAGTCTACAATGAATGTGAAAAAGGGTGGCCAATTTTCTATTGATTATAAAGTAATGAAGGATTCTTATGGATCGTGTTCAAGGTTACCAAGCAAAGGATTTGTTATGGGTTCAACTGTTGAAGGTGAAGGCAAAGTTAGTAAACCTATTGTTCAAGTTGGGGCACAACATGTGACTTGCATGGCTGATGCTGCTTTATTCATTGCACTCTCTGCTGCCATTGATCTTAGCATGGATGCTTGTCAACTTTTCTCTCACAAACTTAGGAAAGAACTTTGCCATGAAGAACAAGTTTCCTTTCCTTAACTTGCTTCAAGAGAACTGAAATATACTACCTCCAGACCACTACAACGCAGTTTTTGGTTTATTGAATAACTAATGTTTCTAGAGCCAATTGAGAATCTTAAACTTTGGTTTGAGCGTATATTTATTTGCAATGCACTCCTTGAGTGCATAACTCCTATATATGTTGAACCCCTTTCTTTATATTTCAAGTTTCTGTCTATTGCATATATTATTCAGAATTATCACAATATCTAATGAAAAAATCTAAAAGTTCAATAAATTTGGAGAAGTATAGAATGTATCTAGAAGCATATTATTAATTAAGAAGCTACTAGAAACAAGTCTAAAGTCAACTATTTAAACCCATGAACCCCTTCGGTACTTTACATTTTGAATCAAGCAGATTCAAATCATCTTATAGAGATATTTCTCTTCCTACACTTGTTTCTTTGATGGAAGGAAGGAGAGAAAGAAAAATTCAAACACATTTTTTTTGGATTCGGATCATCTTCATTGCTATCATTTTTTTAGATAATCAAATTGCATTAAGGGACGCACAAGGGGTGCACCAACCCGTTGCACTTAAGGGTCTCATTAAAACCTTCGAGTGCCAAAACTCAATGGAAAAAAGACTAGGGAGGGAAAAAGAGTACCCCGACTTCTTGAGAAACATTACATATATATTACAAAAGAAGAGAGACAACTCATCGGACAATGATACCAATCCGAAAAAAAAAAAAATGTGATTGGTTTTTTATTTTCTTTCAAAATCACCATCAGCACCCTTCTACATCTCTATCTTCCCTCTCTTTCAATTTTTTTTCCCACTCGTAGTTATTTAATTAATTTTCATTCATATTCCTTCTTCTCCTACACTTGTTTTTGTGTTGTAGAGGGTGAAGAGAAGACAAAAAATTCAAGGACATTTTTTTGGACTTCAATCCTCTTGATCACAACCCATGTACATCTCTCTCAATTCACTCTATCTCTTAATTTTTGGATTTGGATCCTCTCTTATGCAACTCTCTCTAAATCACTCTTTACACTCTCTATCTCTCTCTTAAAATACATAAAATAATATATATAAGAGAGAGAAAAAGTAGAGAGATGATATAAATTTAAGAGAGAGATAAAGAGTATAGAGAGTGATTTAGAGAGAGTTGCATATTTGTTTCTTCCAAAAAGGTACTTCCGTCGGAAGTATCTTATATACTCTTTATACTCTTTATAAATCCACCCGTCGGAAGTATCTTCCAAAAGGTACTTCCATTTAGGACTTTTTTTTTGTTTGTATTTTTCTGTTTTTGACGGAATTAACTTAAATTTGTAGTCAACGTTATTTTGTAGTCAGAATTATGATAATTCCATTAGTTAATATTTTCAAACCGGAATTATATGATAATTCCGTTTGTCTGAATTAACCTAATTCTGCTTTGAAAAATAAAATCTGACGTAATTAAGTGTAATTTCGTTGTTAAAATATAATTAAGATGTCACTTTTATTTTTTGCACAAAGTCTCTATATCGTTTGGGTCGGTCCTGGTTGAAGTCGTACATAACATGTGTGACTTTAGTGTTTCTATATAAAGTTAGACATATCATGTACGACTTCGGTCAAAGTCATACTTCCCAGGTACGACTTCACCATTCTAAAAATAATAATAAAATTGTGAAGTCGTATATAAAAAGTCAAACTTAAAAAAATTTGAAATCATATCTCATATTGGTTATTTTTATTTTCAAACAGCCACATTCAGAAATTTTGTGGATAAACTACGTTGTGAGCAAATAAGCCGCGATGAAAAGAAATGGGAATTGCTACTTCCAGCGAAAGAGCCAATCATGAATATTCACGATGTGTTTTTATTGACCATAATAGTGTCAGTACCGTCAATTTCTCTCCTTTTCTTTTTGTAGGGCCCGTCAATTTCTATCTATTGCCCACACAATAGTGTCTTGCTTTTATGTTAATTAATTATAATTATGTTAATTAATGTTCATTATACCATTTCGCGAGGATTCGTGAGAAAAAACTTGCTACAAATAGCAATGCTGGTGAAAATGAAAAATATTAATAAAAGTCAACGTCAAACGTAACGGAATAGGTCACCTCCGTTTACTTTCTGCTAACTGCCGCAGCTGACAACTCAATCTTTCTCTCTCTCATCAAAAAGATGATGAAACTCTTTTAATTGATTCCCTCAAACTCTCGCACTTTCCTTTTTATTTTCTCGCACTTTCTCACCATCCAAACACTCCTCATAAACCCCCTTCAGATGACGTCGGAATCCGCCGAAGAATGGGAAAATGCCCTCCGACGTATGGTTCCCGCCGGCGCTCCTTTACCAGATGAAGAGCACCTCGATTACTCCATCGCCGTCGAATACGAAGGTCCTCCAGTTCCTTACGATGTCCCCAGGGTGGATCCACTTGAAATCGGCGCCGCTTCGATTCGAACAGCTTCAATCGCTTCCGATCACACCGCATCGTCGATTCCAGTAGCCATGCCGGTTCATCATCGAATCTCTCGGTTTAATCCAGTCCGCAACGGCGGTTTCAACCGAGAACCGCGTAGTCCTGTCGAGAGTCAAAGGTCGTCTTCTGTTTCAAGGACTCAGTCTCAGTTCGATTCGCGCAACGGTGAGGCCGAAGCCGATCGGTCTGATTACTCCGGTGAAGTGACCGCCGCGGAAGACGGTGAGAGCTATAGTTCGTCGCCGGTGATTCCAAGTTCTGCTCCTGTTCCGACTCCGGTGGCTGAAGGTAAGCGCCCTACGACTGTGACCTTCAATACTCCAAGAGATACCGACTCAGACGGCGGCGACAGTTACAACTCACCGCGGTCTGTTGCAACGGAACCTGTTGGATCACCAGTTTCTGCTGCTGCTCGGAGCAACGCGCATAAGAAACGAGGAATTTGTAGCAGGTGTGGAAATAGAAACAGGTTGAAAGAGAAAGAAGCGTGTTTGGTATGTGATTCAAGGTATTGTAGTAATTGTGTGTTGAAAGCAATGGGTTCAATGCCTGAGGGAAGAAAATGTGTTAGTTGCATTGGGCAGCCAATAGATGAGAGTAAGAGATCAAGTTTGGGGAAGTCTTCAAGGATGTTGAGTAAAGTGTGTAGTCCTTTGGAGATTAATCAGATTATGAGAGCTGAAAAGGAATGTGCCGCGAATCAACTCCGGCCGGAGCAGCTCATCGTGAATGGCCGGCAGTTGAGGCAGGAAGAGTTGGCTGAGATACTGGGTTGTTCCAACCCTCCTCCGAAATTGAAGCCTGGGAGGTATTGGTATGATAAGGATTCTGGACTCTGGGGCAAGGTGAAATTAAGAAAAAAGAAACATAAACAAAGTCAAATTTTTAGTGTGTAGAGATGCAATATTTTTAGAAATTGCTATCTTTAGACTGTATTTTTTTTTTGTTGGGTTGCTTAATTTGGAAGTGGTGGATTTCAGGAGGGAGATAAGCCTGATAAGATAATAAGTTCAAAGCTAAATATTGGAGGCAAGCTTCAAACAGAAGCAAGCAATGGGAATACTAGAGTTTACATGAATGGTCGTGAAATAACAAAGATTGAGCTTAGAATGTTGAAGGTAATCCTGTTTCTCCTTGCTTTTTGACTTGGATTCAGTTCAGAACAAAATATTAAAACATGGGGATTAGTAAACGTACTAGGAGACTAGATACCAACTTGCAACTTCTATAATATCCTCCTCTGACTGTTTTCTATGCCTGGGCTTCTACAATGGTTGTGTGAAGAAAGAACCCAACCCTATTGACTCACTGAATATTCATTGTAGAATTTTGCAAGTTTATAGGCAATTGGTCGTCTAAGAAACACAAATGAATATAGACGTGTATCCTCCTATACCGATCCTATTCCTATGGCTATTACTGTTGCCTTAAAGACTCTGATACACATTCCAAAAGTTTGAAGTTCAAACTACCAGATTAACAATGGTTCTTGTTGACATGCATGTTTATAAAACATGTCACAAATATAACTTATGTATCTCATAGATTTATTGTATAATGAATTCATTCATAGTTGTTATCACATCCCGCCAAATTTTCTTGGATGCTCTCAATTAAACTTTTTGTGACAGATCTCTATTATTTCTATAATGCCTCTTGGTATCCTTTGAAGAACATAGCTTGCCAAAGCAATGTGAGATCTCGTGAAGTTTGTCTAGAAAGAAAGACAGCTAGAATCTTTCTATAGACAATCCTGCTCCCCTTTTTAAATGGAATTGACTATGTTTGGTGAAATGAATTTGAATCTTATTCTTAGAATTCAGGTTGAGCCTAACTCAACCCTACAAAACGGCTTGTGAGGTGAGAGGTGTCTCCCACTTATAAACACTTCACATCCGATAATGGGCGACCCAATGGATCTTGGATAGATTCTCATACCATTTTAGAATTTGGATTCATCCTAACTCAACTCCACAAACCAGCTTGTAAGGCGGGAGATGTCTTTCACTTATAAACACTTCTTAGGCCATATCACATCCGATGAAGGACTTTCAACATTTGTCTTTCAAAGTCGTGTGTATATGATATTTGATCAGTTATTATACCACTAAGGAAGTGTTTGGATCCACAGTACCAATGCATGAAATGTACGTTTGCTCTAACTCTACAATTAGTAGCGCTTCAAGGTGGACGTGAATTTCAACTTACTCCACCGTGGTTCGAAACACCTACTAAGTCCACTAGGTTCTGACGTGTCACTTTTTTGATCTATTGTATCTAACTTCATTTGAAGTCTGCAAATTATGTTTTGTGTTTTGTTTGTAATTCATTGTTCTTGTCATCAACAATCGATTTATAACTTGTCTGCCTATCATTTCAGCTAGCAAATGTTCAATGCCCGCGGGATACCCATTTCTGGGTTTATGATGATGGATCTTATGAGGAAGAAGGCCAAAATAATATTAAGGGGAACATATGGGGAAAGGTTCTCTCTTATCTGATAATAGTAGTGCATATCTTATGTGTAATTTGAGCTTGAAAGTGTATTTCTTGATTTGGTTTTGCTTTTTTATACAATGTTAGTTTGGTTTTTGGTAGGCAGGCGTCCACTCGTTTCATTTGTTCATTATTCTCTTTGCCTGTACCACCTACTAATCCTCCTGGGGTCAAAGATAATCCATCTACCTATTCGACAAGGTCAGTCCGTGAGTATTTAGAGCATGGTAGAGTTCAGAAACTTTTGTTGTTTGGTATGGAAGGATCTGGATCGGCCACTCTCTTTAAACAGGCATGTCTTGTTTCTTTATCTTTCGCTTCTTCTCTTTCTATTTGACTTTCTTTTTCTGCCGAACAAAGGGCTAAATGAAGAGTCTTAGTTTATTGCTCAGTTCATAGAAGAATAAATGCTGGTGGACTGCTACTGATAATAGTCCACAATAATACAATGGGCTATTTTCTAAGGATTTTAGGTGTCGTTAGAACATATGAACAATATCATATAATATCTTGATTGTATTTTAGAATAAATTAAGGTAACTTAGACTATCTATAAGGTATCCTTTGGTAGATAGGTAAGAACATGAAGATGTTTGGTGTATATTAAAAGCATGAGAAAACAAAGTATGGAAAAAATGATACATTTTGATTCAACCCAAAATCTCAAATGCTACTTTAGAATTGGTTTCCGTATAATGATTTATTTCCTTATTTAATTAGGAAAAGAACTGTAGTATATATATAGTATACATAAAGATTACTTGTAATAACATCCTATATATAATTCACATTATGTCATTAATACTAAATATAATTTTATTGTTGTGAATATTCCTTTTCCTCCCCCAAAAAACTAACCCTATGCCTTTAACAGATGTGTTATTATCAACTACTTTAAGCCATGCAAATAAGAAATGCTTTTAACTAAACACCCACACTCATATTTAATATAGGTTAGGTTTAATTACTCCGTAGCTCCGTGCACTATTTGAGATTTTTTTAACAAGTCTTTGAACTAAAAAAATTGTAATTGAGTCCCTAAACTTTTAAATAATTTGTAATTAGGTTTTTGAACTTTTAAGTAATTTGTAATTAAGTCCCGTAACACGGGGATCTAATTACATATTTTTAAAAAGTTCAGAGACCTAATTAAAAATTATTTAAAAGTTTTAATATGTAGGGACCTAATTGCAAGATGTGAACAAGTTCAGGGACCATATTACAGTTTTGTTTAGTTCAAAGACCTATTTAGAAATTCCCAATAATTCAGGGACCTCCGGAGTAATTAAACCTTAAGTATATGATGTGCAACTTGGTATTTGCTTAAATGTAGAGAATGCATAATAGTTCTATGCTTAACTGCTGTGTGTGCTTTTTTGACAATCATAAATGTGCCAATGCATGTTCAAAGTTCAATTGCTCACTTACATATATGGTTACATATATGAGAAATGAGAACTATTAATTATAACTGTTAATTCAAAATTAATGACTCAGATTACGTCATTAATTTCAAGATCTCACGTGATCTTTAATTAAAAAAGAAACAATCATATGAGATCTTGTAATTAATGATGTAATCTGAGCCGTTAATTTTGATCTAACGGTTATAATTAATAGGTCTCATTTCTCATAATAAACAAGAGTTCTCACCCGATACGCTCCCACACACACACACACATATATATATATATATATATATATATATATATATATATATATATGAGAAAAAACTGCATGATTTTAGTTTACATGGTCACATGTGACAGTTTTTGTTTTACATCTTGCAATTTTTTTTGAAAAACAAATCCATATACTTGGCATTTGTGCTATGGTACGATTTGTGTTCATGGTTTTTATTTTACCATTCCTATGCTTTCATTATGTGATATTCCTTCCCCATCCTTGCAACAGGCCAAGTTTTTATATGGAAACAAGTTTTCCGAAGAAGAGGTGCAAAACATTAAACTCATGATTCAAAGCAATATGTACAAGTATATTAGCATTCTGCTTGAGGGACGGGAGCAGTTTGAAGAGGAAGCTCTGGCAGAGAAAGAATCTACTTCCTTAGAAGGTGAAGGAATTGGACCTTGTATTCATTTACTTATCTTTCCCCTTTTCCTTCTCTGCGATGCTGCTATTTCTATTCAAGTTGACTTGTCACTGGCTCACTACTCTTTTGTTGATGGCTCGCTGTATCTCTTTAAGTTGATGGTGCTATTCTGTTGCATTTGTTTTTATTCTCAAATCTCAAGTTACTAAAAATTGATTGTTCTTTTGGGAGAAATGAAAAAGTTCTGAAACTGTTTACATTTGTTCTGTTTATTTCTTGAGTCGTTATGGACGTTCGAAATTAAACCTTTAGCACTTGTTCAGATAGGATAGGCACAAAATTCACATTTTTCTAGAAGTGGCAATTTAGGCTTTATAAATTCCATTCCTTAGTGCTTGGAGATATGCATTTGCTCTGTATATTTTTCACTCTTAATGTCTCAATTTGTATTCATGGTTGTCTCAAATTATTGTCCAATTGGAACATTTAATGAACACTCATTGGTTATGGTGGATTTTAGGGGGTGGGAGGAGAGAGAGGTGGAGGCAGAAAAGGTGCACACATGCATAAATAACTAAATTTTGTAAAGTTCTATGTTTTGTTATCTAACCAAGTCATAACCTAATCCACTGAGATATTTCAAAATACTCTATGACAAGATAAGATAAGATTAACTCCAAGATTGACTCTAATTCAATCTCACTTGGTGGTTTGACAACATGGACCAATATGTACCACTGAGCTCTATCCAAAAACCGATTCGATAAAACCATTTAGAGTAATCTCCTTTTTAATGGTTAATTGCTGTCTTGGTAGGAGTGATTCAAATTGCTTTACGGAATTTGCAACAATGCATTATGTTGGATGGTGCAATTTGCTAATTTTCTTTCTTTCAATGTTGTTGGAAAATTTGGAGGTTTCTGCGTGAATCTAATTGTGCAATAAATTTAGCAGAAACGACAGCTGATGAAAACAAACCAAGCATTTACTCAATCAATCAAAGATTCAAGCATTTTTCTGACTGGTTGTTGGATATTATGGCTACGGGAGATTTGGAGGCTTTCTTCCCTGCTGCTACACGTGAGTATGCTCCTATGGTAGATGAGATATGGAGAGATCCTGCTCTTCAGGAAACATATAAGAGAAGGGGGGAGTTGCATAATCTTCCTGATGTTGCTAAATATTTCTTAGATCGGGTATGTCTCTACTATATCAGTGTTACTATTTTTGAGAAGTATTTGGTGTGGCTTTCTTTTATGTTTCCTTGCAGTTGTGGATAAGCTGTTAATCTTACTAACATCACAAGAAAAACATTTGTTCACTAAAACATTGTTTTGACTTTTCCATTCTGCAGTTAATTCAATGCAACGAGCGTCAGTGCTTGTTTGAGCTATTATTTCGCCTGTGATTCCTTAGTTTTGTTACATTGGAAATAGCTAATAGTATGAACTTAGAGAATGAAATTGAAAAACAAGAGGTGAGAAAAATGCACTCAATACTGAAATTTAAATTTTAAATGTACAAGACTTGCAGTGCGGCTTATCTAGCTATAGAAAGAAGCCTGAGTAATAAAATTGGGCATATCTCTATATGCCAAGAGGAAGCTTAAAACTATAAGTGTTATTGGAAAGGAAATGCCATTTTTCCTTAAAAAGGAAGGGCTTAAGAAGTGGCCATTTATAATCATTAAAAGGAAATACTTAAAGCAGTTTATGGGCTAAATATGTTAGCTCTTTAGAAGAAATGAATGAACGTCTTATGGACTTAACAGTTGACCGCACAGTGGCTTGGTCTATCTAAATTCTCTGTAATTTTGGTAACATTTATTTAAACACTTGCCACATTAAGTGGAAGCTCATTTAACTAATTGGGATTTGTTAAATCGAGATACGTATCATGAATCCGAATACTTAATTTTCGAATCGTTTTATGAATTGTAAGATACATGATCTATAAAAGTATGACAGTTGTAGCCTTGTAGGTAAAAACAAGTGGCGTAGTCAAATGAAATATAAGTAACAGATAAGAACAAAGGAGAAGGGAGGGAGTGACTCACTGTGTAGGCACGAAGAAAGAAACAATCACATTATAGGAGGAACTACAGACCAAAACATAATGTGCTAGGCTTGCGTTTGTTTGTGTGTGAATTTGACTTCACAAAAAATTTATAAATAAAAAATTGTAGCAAACCTTTTAGAAATAGGGTAGCGCAACTCGACCCATGTTTTAGCCTGCGCCCATGATGAAATTCTTATTGTAAGATTTAGCAAGGTTCACAATTCGTGAGATTCAACAGAATGAATCGAAATTCAGATTCACACTCTGATACATATCGACTGCGTTTGATTTTGTATCAGATCAAGATACAAATTGCATGAATCATAAGATACTGATAGCTACTTGGGAACGTTTTTAGTTTCATATTATTATTATTATTATTATTATTATTATTATTATTATTATTATTATTATTATTATTATTCTCTATGTATACATGAAGCTAGTGATGGTGTTAATATCTCATGAAGCTTTAGCCTAGGTCTAGGGTATGCATTGCTCCTAAATTTGTGCTAATTATTCTGACAATGTTTAGAAGAAAAGTATAATGTGAATGGCCATTTCCCTATACCACAACCTTTTAAATTGAAGTGGTTAATTGGAATCGGATTCAGCCACAAAAAATAGGTCCTTAGAACACCTAGGTGCCACTTAAGTCTCACTAGCAGCCTTGAATATATTATTTTTACTAGGAGAAACATGTTTAAGTTGGTCAAGATTCATTTAAACCATTGTGGTAGATCCTGTACCTAGAAATTACTGTTTTGAGAAGATTTTATCAGTGTCACATTTTATACCTGTTAAATGTTGTTATACTCCATCAGTATATGTTATTATTAATTTTTTTTCTCAACGTAGATGTCGAAAGTAATCCTTTAAGGTTTGTTTAATGTATGTTTAAGAGATTCTGTCTCAACGTAATGTTAAAAGTTTCTAAATAATTAGACTGCAGATACAGAAACTGAAATCCAAATAAAGTGCAATCAGTAAAATTGCAACTTGCAATGGTCATATACTATTTCTTCACTGCCAGCCTAGTATTTTAGAATTTATTTGGCATTTGGTTCAATGTTCTTTCAGTGCAATAATAGCAACCCTCTAAAATTTGTATGATTACTTGTCTGTCACAAGGAAAAAAGTTTATGGAATGCAGTGCACGTTTCCTATACATTACCAATACATAGCACTAGCACATACTGTTGTGCTCTTGCTGCTCTATAATATTGAAATTGCTTCTAGAGGTCAAGATTTTAAATGTCTCTATTTGTGTGTCTAATTAATGCATGAACCGATTTTTAACTCCCTGGTTTTTTAGTGCATCATTTGTGGTGTTCGCTAACTTCTCTACGGATCGAAGATTGAGAACTTAACCTTCAAAAGAATATCTGAAATACTCTGTAAATTTTAAAATCATGATCTTAAGCTATACAATCCTTCCTTTGTCTCATACAATATGATAAATGTTTTTCTTTTTCTTTTTCTGATATAAAACGTTCTCAGGTTTAATAGGATTGTAGTTTTTTAACTTCTTTAAAATATGAATTTCCTTTCTCCTGTTCTTTTGTTTTGTTATTTGTCTCTGGCTATTAATTTAAAGAATGAGCTTTAAATATATTGTTTTCCAATGTGTTCTGTTATTGCGATTTTACTCATATGTGATCCTATACAGGCAATTGAAATATCAAGCAATGAGTACGAACCTTCCGATAAGGATATATTGTATGCTGAAGGAGTTACACAGAGCAACGGTCTTGCCTTCATGGAATTCTCATTTGATGATAGGAGTCCCATGTCTGAGATGTACAGTGAAAACTTAAATTGCCCACCTCCCCAAACCAAGTAAATCATTCTCTTCCATTTATCCTTTCTCTTGTTTGCAGAAGAAGCTTCAGAATTTGTTGTTAACTACTTATTATTGTCATTGGTTCAGATATCAACTGATTCGCATAAATTCGAAGGGATTGCGTGATGGTTGCAAGTGGTTGGAAATGTTTGAAGATGTGAGGGTAGTCATATTTTGTGTTGCCTTGAGCGACTACGACCAGGTGTGGCCTACTAGTACTGGCCAGCTTCATAACAAATTACTTGCAAGCAAAGATCTTTTCGAGAGTCTGGTGAAGCATCCTTGTTTTAAAGACACCCCTTTTGTGCTTCTGCTAAACAAGTATGATGTCTTTGAAGACAAGATAAACAAAGCTCCTTTGTCAACTTGTGATTGGTTTGCGGACTTCTGTCCTGTGAGGCCCCATCACAACAATCAAGCACTAGCACAGCAAGCATATTACTACATAGCTGTGAGATTCAAGGAGCTTTATTATACCTTAACTGGCCAGAAGTTGTTTGTGGGGCAAACTCGAGCTCGAGATCGTACCTCAGTTGACGAGGCATTCAAATACGTAAGGGAGATCATCAAATGGGAGGATGAGAAGGATGATTTATATGAAATCAATCCGGAAGAGTCATTTTACAGTACAGAGATGAGTTCTTTGCCGTTTGTCAGACAGGAATGAATTCCCAAGTTTTGATAGCCCTTGAGACTAAATTATCTGATGTGGATACCAAAGAATTTGTAGGAGCATTGCATTTATGAAGTACAGGGAGGCAGAGCTGGCCTATGTTGTGGAGTAGTATGTTGTTTTCTTTTGTTATTATTATAGGATCTTCTTCCTGATCAGGTTCTTAATGATTTTTTTCTCCATGATAAATAAGCTAATTTGCTTGAGAGGTTGTAAATTCAGAGGTGATTGATTTATTGTCTGTACAGCTTGTATTGATAAGTGTGCAGCTTAAATTTTTAAAAAAAAAAAATCAATAAAAAAGTAGTAATTTTTTCCGTTTATCCATCATAGCTATTTAGCTTAGCCATTGATCATAATTTACTCTAATTCTAACTTGCGATTTAGATAGCTGATTATTTTTATATGGGTAGAAAAAAAACAGAGTGGTATGGTCGCCGGCAAGTGCTGTGATATTGTTGTGCTTTTTTGACTTCATATTCATACCCAACTTGATTTGAAACCCATGATGATGGCTGATAGAAAGAATGAATCTTAATCTTAAGTAATATAAATCAGAAAAACTGCCACATAAGCAACCAATAGAAATAATCCACGCAGATCTTCACAAAATACGTGGCGGCATCCACGTTTTAAAAAAGAAAAGAAACACAGCCAACATATTCACATAAAACAGGTAGGTAACGGCTGGCCAAAATTAAAGCAACGGAATCAAAGAAATTTTCAAATATTTTCAAATACTCTTAAAATAATGTCCCATTATTACCAACTCTTACCAAGGAATCGGGAACGGATCCTCTGCAGTTTTGGCGAGGCTGCAGAAACAGAAGTTAGTGTAAATAGAGAGCATTTTACATCTGGAACAACAACCCAACCGATGTTAAATATATGTGTGTAAGAGATATTTAACATCGATTATGCAAACGAACCGATGTAAAATGTCTCTATTTACATCGATCGCGCGCTCTGCGATTCGCCAAAATCGCAGAGGATCGTGCCCCAAGGAATCCGATCTCTTTGTTCCTTTTTATTTTTTCATCATTCCTAATCTGTTTTTTGGTGTTGATTTTAGGTTTTCATTTGAGCTCCTTTCCAGAAAACATCAAGCTTTGGTATGATTTTCTTTTTTAAAGTTCATTATATTTCCTCATTTTGTGTTTTAACATTCATGAATGTTTTCTTACCATTAATGTTTTCTCTTATAGCATTTAAATTCCTACCAAGTTATTTACATTCATTTTTTAAACTGATATTCAAGTTGTTTCTCCTTCTAATTTTCTTTACCCGATATAATAATGTTTACCAAGTGTTTGCTTTTGTTCCCCACTCAAGACAGACCAAAAGGCTATATAGCAAGCTAAAATGCTTTTGTATTTATTTTGTAGTGATTATGTTTGTTTGTAAGTTGTTTGTTATCCTCTTACTTTTGATAGACAATTACTATCCGAGATGTTAATTTTTAATATTATACTTTAGGATTGCATTTGGACTGCAATTGTGCTTTTTATCTCACTAGAAGCCTAACTTTTATGTCGAGGTTAGAAAAGTTGTTAATCATTCCAAATAATTGTTTATGATCAACTGTTGGACTGCAATATCTCTTACTAACCTAACTATGTTATGATACTATATTTAATATTCTATTAGAATGTATGATACTATATTCAGTTTCGTACTTCAGTTCTTTCATCTCCCTCTTTCTTTGCAAAATTCCTTCTATATTTTTTGTTGTTTTTTTTTTCAATTTTTTTATTCTTATTCTATCTATTTTGACATGAAACTGTTAATGCATCAGATGATGGACACCCAACATATGTAAAGTGCATATTTTTCTTGTTAGTTTACATCAAATTTGGTTTTTTGTCATTGATGTTGGTTTCAATTTTAATAACTATTGGGTTACAAGATCATGGTTTTCTTTGGGCACGGATCCTCTGCAGTTTTGGCAGGAACTGCAGAGTGTAGTTAGTGTAAATAGAGACATTTTACATCGGTTGAACAACCTAACCGATGTTAAATATATGTGTATAAGAGATATTTAACATCAGTTTTAAACGAACCAGATGTAAAATGCTCTCTATTTACACCGATCGCACTCAGCTGATTCGCCAAAGAGATGATCCGTGCCCGTTTTCTTTAGACTCATTCTGCATCGTTTGCTATATTCATATGATTGGTTTATGGAAAAAATTATCTTCAGATAGAGAGAGAGAGCATTAGCAATCCCAAATATTTTAACCATGCTATGTTTGTTCATATAAGTTGCTCACAAATATTGAACCTTTTAACTTGAGATATAATTCTACTGTAAAAACAACGATAACTTACTATTTTGCACACTTTCTCTCAATTTACAGGCTTTTAGTTTTCATTGACATCAACACTTCTTCGTTGTGTTCTTTATATTTTATAACTAAGCATTGGCTCTGTGATGTATGCAACTTATATCTATGCTTAATTGATACAATAATTTATAGTTTATTCTCTCAATTTTTGAAAGGTGGCACTATATTCTATCTGGATATATAATTGAATATATTCTATCTGGACAAATCAAAAAGTATTGAAGATATTATATATTATCCTATTTTACAATTAATATTGGTTGTGTGAATTTTGAATCAATTGCTTCAACAGATGTCATTACCAAAACAGCCTTATAAACAAAGCTTTCAAGAAATCCCTATATAAGGGGTATATCACTTCAAACAACAATCCACTGACATAGAATTCCCAAAAACACCCCTACATAAATTATTAAAACCCTTATACACTCTTTTGTAACCCCCTTTCTTTTCCTAAAAACCCTTCTTTTGTTGTTAAATAATTTAGAGATTAATTTTTAGAGGATTTGTAAGAAAATGAGAAGTTGTTTTGTGTTTGTGTAACATACTGAAAATCACTTATTTTAAAAAAAATCATTCTTAAAAAACTGATTTTTTGAGAAGCAACTCAAAACAGCTTCTCATATAAAGCAGTTTTTAGATTAATTTCAACTTTTTCATTTTTTCAAAAATCTGTAACAAACGGATAGAATGTCGTCATGAGTGATTATTTTAAAAAAAATGTGATTTTTTTTTTAAAATAAACCGTAACAAACGAGCTCTAAGTTTTCTGCTAATACTTATTTTTTGAACAACAGTTTATGAACCCTTTCATATAACTAAATACCTAAATTACATTATCTTATATCAATTTTGTATTTTATATTTCTTTCTATAACTATATTGTTTAGTAACACAATAACATATTTTACAAACATTTTTACGACAGTAAAAAATACTTTAAATATATTGTCCAAATGATTTCCAACTGACAACAAATTAATTCCCCAACAAGATACTACATTTTTCAATAATTCAATTAGTATATAAAAAACATACTTCATTTTACTTAAATTTAATTCTCCAATAACATACACCATTTTACAAAAAAAAATTCATGTAGTCAAAGTAGCCACTAAAGATAAATGTAACAGTCAGAAACTTTTCACTTATTTTCTTATCTTAGCTCACAATCTCTTCAGATGAACCTAACGCTACCACCCCTTTGGTGTTAATTATATATATATATATATATATATATATATATATATATATATATATATATATATATATATATATATTATAATATAATAATTCATAATAGGTTTATTCGCTGTTCTGTACAAACAATTTTTTACGTCAGATAACACTCTAAAATAAATGGGGACTATTTTTCTCCTAAAAAAATTATAAAATTTAAGTTACAATGAGATGTATATCCGTGTTGGCACTAATGATACATACTAGTATAGAATATAGATGCGAAATTTAATTGGCGAGTCGCCACCCTTGCTTGCTTTGAAACCCTGATGGCTAATGGATGGAATGAATATTGATTGATGGGAGATTTGGAGGTGTGTGGTGAATAAGAGGAGTGGAATAAGTATGGACCAGAGATTTATTGTAAACTGGCGTATTCAAACTACTACTAATTTCTTAAATGGACCACCTAATAGTGACCCATAGTGTACCACAGACTTCAATGCCTTCATTTCATCCTCACCATCATATCTTGAACTCTGCATGGAATTTGCTTCTTCTCTACATTCTTCCATATCTTACCCCACCGATGCCTGCATCTTAATTCTACTAATTAGTCTCTTGGTTTTAACTGTGATTGTCCGAAGCTGATTCAACACAGCGGTAGAAATTTCATTCACGAACACCCGGTTGTTGGGTTCAATCCCCTTGGGTGTCGATATTTGGTTTTCCGGTTTGTGTAGCACTTGCCAGTCCGAACATCAGTAAAAAAAACTGGTTTCTATTATTTGATGGATTTATTTTCAATTTTGTTTGTAATGGAAGTATGATGCTTTAGAAAAATGTGGTAAGAAATCCGGGAAAACAAAAACCACAATGGAATTTATGTGCTTAGTTGACACTTTACATTAAAATTAGATCACTACTTTGAGAAAAAATCTGACATCGCAGGCTTCAGCTCCAAGCTGATATCACCATAAGGCTTTTCTTGTTTCACACCAATAAGATCATGATTCTTTAAAACCTGTGATGCAACATTTTTGAAGCCAAGTTAAAATCATATACCCACAAACAATTCTTTGGACATAATTGAAGTTCATTTTCGTGAATTGAAATGTTTCAGAACTCACCAATACTTCAAAGAACATACGAGCAGAGATCTTTCGAGTCTTTCCTTCCAAGATATTGCTCAAACTGACGGCAGGATTTTCCGAAATTGGGGTAATTGGTGAATGTCTTCTCAAATATTGAGCAACACTCCTGGAATTAGCCAAGTGATTTAATATATATGATATGAACAATTTGAACAAGAACAAATATATTCTATACGATGAAGAAATACCTAGTCCTCTCAGGTAATGTGCCAACACTTGTACTTGTGCCTTGTGTACTTTGTGAACCTGTCAAAAAAAAAATGTTATATTCTACAATAATTAGCTATCCAATATCATCTGAACATCTCAACATGATATAAATATAATCAAGCAATACCAAAATTAGTAAAATTTGTAAAATAATGTCACAAATCAAATTGAAGAAGCATGAAAATAGAACTTACTGGCTGGTGTGTTGTTCTCCATTAACAGAAAATCAAGCTCCTACAAGAAAATGGTTTGATAAGGTATTATATTAGACATATATCCCAATCACAAATTCCTCACCTATGATTAAACAAGCTAACCATAATAAATGGTTTGTGCATAAAGGAAATGGAGCGTGATTAATCAAGTGAGAGTGTGAGAGTGACTGTATGAAAGTATTTTCATGATGAAACTAAAATCATACTTCTTTTTCAGCAGAATTGATCAACTGATGAGTATCTGAAAAATCGGAGTTCTGAATTGTATCATTACAATATGAGTTGGGAGATTCATTTTCCGGTCCACGAACACCCGGTGATGTTTCCGAATATGGTGGTGCCTGTACATTCTCCGCAGAGGTAGGACTCACATGATCATCTGTTCTATTAGGGCTCCTGCAATCACCTACGGTATTGAATTCAATGCCCTCATCTTGAGCTGGGATAGTGAGAATAGCAGTAGCAGAACTGCTATGATGCCGTTGAATTTCCATTTCAGATGCAGTCGTAGGAGGTGTAGCAGCTCTTTGCTCATTAGACATATCAGGTGCAGCAGTGAAGGGAGGTGTAGCAGCCCTTGGCTCATTAGACCTTTGATTAGTTGGAGAAGGAGTTCTATTAATCGCAGCACCCACATGATCTTCCTCTTCCTCCGAGATGACCAAATGGGGTTTTGAACATATATATTCCCTTTTGGTTATGTCTAAAAGATCACTGCAAAGCCCTGAATCCACAAATTCCCAATGACAAATTTGTAAAAGCTATTAATCTGCAAAACGAAAGATAATTAAAAACAAGCCTACCAGTTAATAACGGCCTATAAAAAATCTGTTCCTTTAATCGACTGTTGTTAGCCTTCCAAGCACCCAATGTAGAGTGAGCAACATTCCTTCTCTTCCGCAGTATATCCCGGGTATTATTAAGCGCTCCCCTCATGGATCTATGAAGACATCCAATGATGAGTAATGAGCATGAAATGAACAGAAACTTGCATAAAAACTGTATGTTGAAGGACAATGAAGCAATTCAATCAAAGAAAAACTTAAAAGTTACCTATTTGTTAACACTATGGGTTCATCAAAGAATTGTTTTCTCTTTCTTCCTCTTTGTTGCGGCTGCTGAGTTGGTGAGCTTGCCAAGTGGTGATAATCACCCTCTAAATGAGAAAAAAAATTAGTTTCGAAATTCTAGGATCAATGAACAAAATTCATGAGATAGATGTGTACTACTGACCTTCAAAAACTTGTGCGTCTGAGGCACCTCCTTGAGAAGTAACAGGTGTGGGTGGTCTAAACGCTTGTTGAGGTGATCCTTCAAACACCACTTCATCGGTATTTACATTGCCAATATCTTCCTCAACCATAGTTTCGTCGATACCTTTACTTGGTTCAGTATTTATATTGCCAATATCTTGAGGGTTCTCTATAACAAGATGATTTCCCTGGGCATCACGAAGAGTTTCTATGGTTCCTTGTGGAGGACTTTCCTCGATAGGATCCAAGTGGAATGTACCCTCAGAATCCGGAAAGCTTTGAGGGGGATTACACTCTGTAACAGGTGGCTCTCTCGGTACCGTCGAATCCCCATCTTGAACGCCCGCAGTATTTGTCGATGGAGATTGGGGAATACTGATATTATCATAAACACTGTATCATTCCATTAATCCATAATTTAAAAGGGAGAAAAACAATATGCAAAACACTTCAAAAGCAACAAAAGCTTACTCTTCCTCCATTGGGGTTGGCTCATGATCAGTAGAACTAAATACCATATCCTAAATACAAGAAAAGAAAATCAGTAGATAAAACAAACTTAAAACTCTAAAAGGACCCAAAACCACATTATTTAAAACAAAAGCCACACCTCATCAAAAGATATAGTCACATAATTATCCATTTGAATAGGAATTTGATCTGCACAAATGAGAAGTGTTAAAAATCCCTAACTTCAATGTGTTACTTAAAAACATCAGATAACTAAAGCACACATCCAATTATCTAACCTTTCAAAGTGATCTCTTCTATACTACTCTGGTGAGTATCCTCAACCCTAAAACACATTCAATTATCCATCAGCTCATATATAGATATAAATTTCGATGTGTGTGAAAAACTAAAGAAACTCTACCCATCATAATCTTCAAAATCCAAGTGGAGTGCATCGAGGTTAAAAGTTTCTGGCATAGTGATAGACTCAACGGGCGCCTGCCTTGCATCTTCCGGTAGAGCATTCGAAGCACGAACTGAATCTTTGTAGAAAGACATACGAACAATATTGCAATCATGATAAAGATAATCAACTTTCTTTGCATATATACGAGCAACACCTAATAGAAGGAAGGCTGACATTCTCAGTGCAATGGGGACCCCTGGATCCATTATATGTTCTGAAAGAAACATTCAAGATCAATAATTAATCACAAAAATAACAGAAACAAAATGAATTAATCCTAATGTTAAGCTGAATCATTATACCCTTTAAAAAATGAAATTTCTCTAAATTAAAGATGAGCAACAGCGTAAAAAATTAGCATGCAACCGAGGAAGCAATTCAAGACTAATAATTAATGATTAATCACAACAATAACAGCAACAAAATTTAAATAAAAAAATGTTAACCTAAACCTTTACACTCTCTAAAAATAAAATTCTCTAAATTGAATATGAACAAAATATAAAAAACTAGCATGCATCCCAGGAAACAAAATCAAAGTCATTCAATAAACACAAATTGAAGAATCCCCAAAGTCGAATGACTACCAAGGTTGTCACAAGTTAAAAATTACATTTTTATGAAAACCCAGATTGAAATTTCAGAAAGAAATAAACTTTGGAACTTTAAGACAAAAAAAAAAAGACTTTTTTTACTGAAAATCAAAAAACCCAATAGAATGAGCAACATTGTCCAGTGACTGAAAACCCAGATTGAAAATTCAAAAAGAAAAAAAAAACATTATAACTTTAAGATAATAAAAAAAATACTTTTTTTAGGGGACTTACGAACAGTAGAGGAAATATCAGTGGAGGTATAATGAGATTTCTTGAGTCTGTGTTGAAGGTGAGCAGCGATCCACACCGTAGAAAGTGGTCCTTTTCGCGCCAAAAATGTATGTGAATAAAACATTTTTCTTCTTCTTCTTCTTCTTCTTTAGATGATGATGATGATGATCGGAAAGTGAAAAACAACAGTGTTGTTGGGTTGATTTGGAGATTTAGGGTTATTGAGATTTCTTGAGTTGAGTTGATCAGAATTTTTGGAAGAGTTGAAAGCAGAAGAAATTAGGTTTGAAAAATTAAAAATAAAAGAGATAGTGGGACACGTGGCTGTTTCTACGCGGTTCGATTAATCCAATGGATAATTAGATGTGAAATATTTTGGCGCGGGATACCAAAAACATTATTTGAAGTGCCGCTTATAATTTGGAAACGGTGTGTAGTGGAAGGAACTAAATGTTTGAAAAGACCTTTGTTTTCTATTGAATTTACGTTATTTGCCATTTCGTTTTTCAATATAATAGAATATTTTGCTGTCAAAAAAAAAATGTAGTAAAATATTTTAATTGAATTTTATGTATTTATTTATCATTTATGGAGATAAAAATATTAAGACTTAGAGGTTTTTGTATTTATAAATATAATAAGAAATTATTATACAAAATTAAGAAAACTCTATTGCAAAAATAAAATACTCTCTCCACTGCTAAACAATATATTAACTTTGACTTTTTAATTTTATTTTCTAAAAATGTAATAAAAAAAAAGGTAATTAAATAACATTTATAGCTATAATTAAATAGCCTTTATGACTATAAATGAGAAATTAGAACATTTAATTCTAACCTCCGATATAAAATAAATCACTTTTTTTTTGTATAAACTGATATCATTTGCGCAACTACAAAGACTAATACTTTCAGCCAGGTAGAACCACAATGAGCGGCAAAAGTATTCATCAAGAGATTTAACACTGTTGAATGTCTAATGTTGGAATCGAACCCAGCACTTTAGTTAAGCGGGAATAAATCTCTACCATCTCATCCGAGTGTTCTTGGGTCAAACGACTTTAATTCTGTCATTAATTATGACATCTTTGGTGATCTTTAATTTTTTTTTTAAAAAAAAAAAAAAACAATCACATGACATCTTGTAATGAATGCAGAATCAAAGCCGTTAATTTAAATTGACGGCTACAATTGCCTTTTTTTGTAAAGAAAGATATGACACTACCGTAAATATTAATCCCTCGAGGTACTGAGATTCATTTAAGAAATTGACCTTTACTCCCAAATATTTTTCTATGCGCACCGATAGGAATTGAACAATTAATCACTAAGCATCTTTAGTGCGGAGAGATTATTTGGGTGAACTAAATTAATTTTTGTGGGGCTAAACTACCACATAGGATTTAAGAAACTTATAGTTGACATAGATAATTTTTACTCCAGTGGTGGTTTTTTATAAGAAATCATTCATGACCCCACTTATTTACATTTTTATTTTTATTTTTTATCCCTCCATTTTAACATCATTTTTGCTAACATGGGATAAAGCGGGAGAGAGAAAATTGAAAGAAAAAAAAAGTACTTTTTTAATGCAATTTGTCAAAAAAAAATTAAATAGTTGCCGATTCCTAGATAGTTATCGGCAACTAGTTTTTTTTTTTGCAATCTCCCTCCACGTAGGATAACTACAATGCATAAACCTTATAGTTGCCGATGCTTATAGACATTTTGCGGATTAAGCAACTTGCGATAAAGTTGTTACGAGCACAAATATCTACTACTTATACAATGTTGGTGAAAGAAAAGTTATTGTCTTGCTTATATTTTATAGTATAGTTCTTTTTAATAATTTCTTTTTTTAAAAAAATAGTTTATTTATTATTAAAATATAGAGGTTTGTAATTCGATATCCTTTAACCAATAAGGATTGGTCCGAGCTGTAACTTGTATGGATTTCATCTCAAAATCTCACATTTGAGTCTTGGTGTGGAAAAAACTCTATTGGAAGTGGAGAACCACACATACCGACAAAACAAAGTAAATATATGCCCAGCCAAATTTCTCGGCATAGATTAGTTTCCAACAAAGTCGAGGGATATTGCGTACTAATAAAACGTTAACAAAAAAAATTAGAAATATCTTTATTATCTAAAGATAATCATTTTTAGGGCCGGCCATAGGCTCGTTCTACCACACAAGGCCCCAACCGAATACCGTTTTTTAGGACTCAAAAAATATTACTCTCTCATTCCTAATTTTTGGTACTTTTGGTTTTTTATTTTTGTTCCAAAACAATAGTTTTTTTAAAAAAACAATATACTAATACAATGTAACAAATTTATCCAAATATACATTTATATTTACGGAGTCTTTTAAAATACTCAATACAACTATTAAGCATTTAACTATTTTATTTTGATTTCAATTATTCCAAGACAACTATAAATGAGGTATTTTAGTAGAAACAGAATGAGTAAAATTTATTTTAACACAAATTAATTGTACTTTAATTTGTGGGTAACAAGCCAAAAATAACAAAAATTAGAAACAGAACGAGTAAAATTTAGAAAAACTTTGAACCTTTTATTTTTTTTATTTTAATAAAAGAGAAGTGAGCCAGCAGACATGAGTCACCCAGTTACATTGAAAATATGCGACTTCCTCTGTATCATCATCAAATATGCGAGATGATGTAGATGAAGGTGAAAATAACATAAAGCAATTGAGAAAGTATGTGATCATAAACATGTTTCTATCAATATGAGAAATGCTTCTAGTTAGGATGATGATCCGTTACAAATATAGTGTTATATAAGATCAAAAAATGAACATGCAAGTATTCCTAGAAGATCAATGTCGTGCATTATTTGACCAACAACACCTAGTAATGGTAAACATCAAATTGCCATGTAATCCATCACAAGGATAAGTGCTTGAATAATTTATTGGAATGTGTATTGTTTTATACGATAATTTATGCCATTTCACATTAAAATGGGAGGTGGAAAAATCAAAAGCGGAGAGTGGTAATATTTAGCTCCACTAGAAAACCTTATTTGTATAGATGGATATCTACTATCTATTTATACCATTTACTTACTACCAAAATACGAATTTTTTTCTTTTTCCAATTAATTAATTGGAGGATATTTAGATAATTTTACTTTTTAACCTTTTTCACTCTCACACACTCACTTTTTCACCCTCTTCTCTTCTTTTTTCCTCTACTCATTTTTTCACAATATAATTACTTTAATTTCATCTACACGTCTCTTTCATTTTTTTTCTCTTTACTATTTTAAAATTTTCAAAATTTTGAGAAAATTTTAATATCTGTTTTTTTACGCGGGATAATTTTTGGACTAATTAAACATCCAACTTTAAAATTGTCTTGATTTCACGGGATAATGTTTTGACTAATTAAATTTTGTCTTAGTGCATCTACTATCTATCTATACCACTTATCTACTAACAAAATACCAATTTTATCTATTTTTCAACTAAACAATCGGAGAATATTTAGGTAATTTCACATTTTCACTTCTCACATACTTTTTCAAACATTTTCACTTTTTCACTCTCACACACCTTTTCACTCTCTTCTCTTTTTTCTTCCTCTAATTTTCTCATTTCTCCATTTTTCACAATATATTTACTTTAATTTCATCTACATATCTCTTCATTTTTCCTCTTCACTATTTTAAAATTTTCCAGATTTTGACAAAATTTTAATATCCATTTTTTTACTCGGAGAATTTTTGGACAAATTAAACTTGTCAACTTTAAAATTGTTTTGATTTTCACAGGATATTGTTCGGACCAATTAAATTTTGTCGGAGTTTATCTACTATTTATCTATACTATTTACCTACTACCAAAATATCATACTTATCCTTTCTCCAACTAAACAATTAGAGGATATTTAGTTAATTTCATTTTTTCACCTTTTCACTCTCTCTCACACACTTTCAAACTTTTCACTCTCGCACAATTTTTCACTCTCTTCTCCTCTTTCTTCCTCTAACTTACTCGTTTCTCTATTTTCACGATATATCTACTTAAATTTCATCTACATGTCTCCTTTATTTTTCCTTTTTACTATTTCGAATTTTATTGAAATTTTAACAAAAATTTAATATTCCATATTTTTACACGGGGTAATGTTTGGACTATTAAATTTGTCGAGTTCATAAATAAAAATAAAATGGCAGCACCCGTGCGTACGCAGACGTATACTGCTACGTAAGGGGGTTGGGATCGCATTTCATACTCCATTTCTAGATACTTAGATTATTCAATAGTTCCGAATATTTATTACTACTTTTGATATACATTGGTTATTCAATATATCAAAAACTGTAATATTTTTTATAAAAGTGGATCAGAGGTGTAATAGAGCCCCACCAAGAAAAAATATTTTTAGAGTAACTGATGTATCTAGTTTATATTATACTAGCAGTATACCTATTGCTACACACGGCTGATGGCGTTTTATTTTTATGTATGAACCATGGTTTAGACAACTGAACTGACCGGTTCAACCAGTTGGACTGTGAAAACGGCAAGTGACCGGTCTGGTTTCTAAAAAATTATTTATTTATTGATTAATATTTAGTTTATAATTTAGTTATTTCTAATATTCATCACTTAATATATCATACAATCAGTTCCTAGGTTCACAGGCCGGCCCGGTTCAAGCATGGTTGGATCATTGAACCTTGAATCAGTGTCTTCACTGGTTCAATGACTGGTCCGATTTTCTAAACTTTGGTATGAACTCGGCCAATTTAATTAGTCTGAATTTTACCTCGTTAAAATCTTGACAAATTTAAAGTTGACAAACTTAATTAGTTCGAACATTAGCCCGTGTTAAAAAAACGAAATATAAAAATTTTGTCAACATTTCAAAAAAAATATTAAAAAAGTAAAAAAAAGAAAAATGAAGGAGATATGTATTTTTGGTAGTGGGTGATTTGTATAGATAATAAATGTATGAAGTTAGACAAAATTTAATTAATCAGAACATTATCCTGTAAAAATCAAGAAAGTTTTAAAGTTGACAAATGTAATTAGTCCAAACATTACTCCGCGTAAAAAAATGGATATTAAATTTTCTCAATATTTGAAAATTTTAAAAATAGTAAAGAGGAAAAATGAAGGAGTCATGTAGATGAAATTAATGTAGGTATATTGTGAAAAATAAATAAATGAGAGAATTAGAGGAAGAAAGAGGAGAAGATCGAGAGTGAAAAACTGTGTGAGAGGGAGTGAAAAAGTTTGAAAAAATGAAAAAGTGAATTTACCTAAATATCTTACAATTGTTTAGTAGGAAAAAGGATAAAATTGGTATTTTGGTAGTGGGTAAATGATATACATAGATTGTAGATGTAGATTACTTAAATATTTTCCAACCGTAAAGTTGAAAAAATGATAAAGTTGATATTTTGGTAGTGGGTGAATGGGTTGAGATCCTCTCCATTTCTCCATTTGTCCATTTGGAGAGAGATAGACACAACATTTATGGTGGGTCATAGCATTAAACTTATAATAATAACTAATGTTGTGGTTCACCATTAATTTTGTGTCTATCTCTCTCCAAATGAAGTCCTCCATTTCTTTTGAGAAATGGAGAGGATCCTAACCCATGGGTGAATGGTATACACACACTAGATACATCGATTATTCAATCAAGTTTAGAATATTTATGACTAATAATTTATTGCATCAAAAAATGATTTATTATTCATTAATATGACGAAACGGTTCTTTTTCTTTTTCTTTATAAAGAAAACAAAAAACAGAAACTGTGATTTCATTGCAGAACTGAAGAATGCCTTTGAAGGTGGTTGATGCTACAGTATCGAACTTTGATGGAGTCTTTGAGAAGTTCCGATTAGAGGCTCCGCAAAACAAGGCCAACCTAATTCTTTTCTTGGCCGATAAGGATCCTACTGCCTCTCTCAGCTGGTGCCCTGGTATTTTCACTACTTGTATTTTGTCTCCTGTGATGGTCCAAAAAATTGGAAAAATTAGATCTTTTTTGTATCCCTACACACTACATTATAGGCTCGTTTGATGGACATGATAAGACAGGATATTTTATTTTTGATAAGCAATATTAGTGGGGGAGGGGGATGTTAGCTTCCCGGGTTTGATCTCGGGACCTCCTACTTGCACACCTTTGCTATACGCCTTCGGTATCCTTTAGCTCGTCAATTGAGCTATTGATAAGTCTATTATATCCTGTGTAATTTAAAAAATTAAAATAAGTGATAAAAAAATTATTATTAAAAAATATATGAATAGAAAATTAATTTAATTTCTGAAAAAATAAAATATAATTGTCGCAAGGGTAGTTTGTCATTAAGATATATGTGTATAAATTATCATTATTTATTTATTTATCTAAAATACATAACACATGTTATTTTTGTACCTAAAAAAATGAATAATGTAATCAGGTGTTACACATCAAACACAGGAGGATATGATAGTGATATAATGTCTCTATCTATATCCTGTTTCATATCTTATCTCGTCGTCTCTATCCTTCTTAACCATCAAACAGGCTGTAAATAACCATCAAATATTATTATGATGTGCCAATTCCGATTGTTTGACTGTATAAAAACTCATTAAATCTTCAATTCATATTTCGTACTATTAAACACTTGATAGTATGTGTTTTCGACTTTTTTGGTTTAGTTTACAGTTTAGTAGAATTCACGATGAATATGACTAATTTTAATTTGTCCTTATATTTTATGACATTTATCTTTGTCTTCTCAAGATTGTGTGAGAGCTGAGTCAATGATCTTCAAGAAGTTGGAGGCTTTACCTGATGAAATTGCAATTTTGAGAGCTTATGTTGGAGACAAACCAACATGGAGGAACCCTCAACATCCTTGGAGGGTAGATCCAAGGTTCAAGCTCATAGGGGTGCCAACATTGATCCATTGGGAGAATGATGCTATCAAACGTCGTCTCGAGAATTGTGAAGCTAATGTTATAAAAATTGAACCAACTAATGTTATAAAAACCGAACCAATCTGAGTGATTGATTCGATTGAACCATGTAGGTTAAAATATTTGTGATGTACTTTACTCTTTCCATCAATTCATCACTTTATTGTTGGACGTACAACTTTGCTGGTAAATTACAGAATAAATGTTGAGTACTAATGGTGACAACGCTTTAATAAACCACACAATGGTTGGTTTCTATATGGTGTTTTGTGGTGTTTTTTATTTCGGTGGTTTTGATGTTTGAGCATCATGAATTTACTTGCTAATTCTAGATAATGTTCAACAACAAAAAATGTGCATTTGGCGTTGTTTTCATGTCAAAATTTTAAGCCCTTAAGGCTAGATTGAATGTAAGTAAGTTTGATGGTAGTGTTTTGGAGCCAATTTTTAGGTCGGTTCTACAATCTTTTAGAGGGTCCTACAATCGTGGTTAGGGGTGGGAATAATTTTGGTAGAAAGCTTTGGCTTTGTTTGGCTGGGCACGGCCTACACATGAAAATGTTAGCTAGCGCAGCGCTGGCTGTGGTGTACCGTCAGAGGGTAGTTTTTCTTGGCTGCAGCGCCTGGCTTTCTCGAAAGCCGACAAAGTCTGAAAGCCTGTTTAAAAGCCTATTTGACTATTTTCTTAAGAAGGTCAACAACATTTCAATGACATAAGTCATTTAAATAGACTAACAAATTAATAGGTCAATGAGATTAAGTTCTAATTGAGATCTAACAAAACCGATTCGTGGTGTGAATGTGATTAAGAGAATGGAGATATTCACTTTTGAAAAAAAGGCATGTGCCTTGGGTGGGCACTGCTATGGTAAAATGTATTTTTTAATGATATTATCTTTTAAACTTAAGGCAAAATTGATGCTAACCACAATGTTTTGCGGTATTTTACAATTTGAAAAAAAAAATTAATTGTTCAAATATGCGAATTTTGTTTCATAATAATAGGTTTCTTGAAAATAAAAATTAATTTTGTGACAAAGTGCGTAAAGTGAGACCCTAAACAGTGTGCTTTGGGATACTTTAGGGTTTGAATTTTTTTAACTGTTCAAATACACGAAGTTTGTTCTTCAATAACTGGTTTGGTGAGTAAAATTACTTCCATGAAAAAATACGTAAAGTACATTTTTCTTTAGTTCCAACTTTGTTAAATACTACATTCGTCCATAACTATAAGACTCTTTTAACCAATGCAAGCAAATTAAGCAAATTATTATAAGCAAATTTAATTAAGGATCTTTGTTGAGATTTTACACAATTAGGGACGTGCTTGTAAAAATAAAAAATTGATGCATCTAGAAAGTGAAAAGGAACCTTATAAAAAGAGAACAAATTTTACAAAAAAGTGGATAGGTGTAGTACTCCTTGCATTATCATATGGAAAAAGATTCGGTGCCTTTAGTTTTAGGTGTCTTTGGTACCTTTAGGCTTATTTTTGTGGAAAATAGGTGAGAGAGAAAATATTTAAGGAGAGAGATAGACACAAAAAACTAAAGGCATGGGTGTCTTTCCCGCCCTAAAGGCACTCAATCCCTCCCCGTATCATATGATGTTTTGGCCATTTCACGGAAATTAAGAAATGTAGCTAATTTTGTATGGAAAAAATAAATTATGAGTTACTTTACAAAATTATCTTTCATTAATGACATGGAAAAGATAAATTAATAGAATTGGAAAAAGTTAGAAGAGATATAATTAAATAATGAATGATATGATAGGAAAAGAAAAATTAATGTTCAATTAATATTGTAAAACGACATATAATATATACTCCCTCTGGATTCAATTATAAACAAAAAAGTGTCTACTTTTGGTGGACTCAAATATAAGCAAAAGTCAATTAATCTACCCATATTTAATGCAATTTTTCTATAACTGCCCTTAAATCAACTCATTAATGTTGTGAGATGGTGACTAGTATTAATTAGGGATAGTTTTGTAAATTTATTTATTCCATGAATTCAAGAAAATGAAATGCACAAAATTATTATCCTTAATACGTGTGAAAGTAGTTATGTTTGCTTATAATTAAGAACTCATTTGTTACGACTTATTTTTTTATTTTTTTTATTTAAAAATAATCACTTATGGCGACATGTTGTCCATTTGTTACGAATTCTTAAAAAAATGAAAAGCTGAAAATAATCTAAAAAAAACTTATAAAAATAAGTTGTTTTGAGTAGCTTATCATAAAAATCAATTTTTTAAGAATGGTTTTTTTTTAAAAATAAGTGATTTTCAATATGTACACAAACACAAAAAAACTTCTCAATTTCTTAAAAATCTCTAAAAACTAATCTTTAAATTATTTAACAACAAAATAACTTATTTTTTAATCCATAACAAACGAGCCCTAAGTCTAAAGGGTATTTTTTTTTGAAGCAAGTCTAAAGGGTAGTTGTTTCAAGTGTCTACAATAATTGGATATATGACAGCATGTGTTAATCATCACTTATTATTATAAGATTAAAGTAGAAGCCTTCAGGTTGTTAGGTGAGAGATTCTAATTCCTTAAATATTGTTGTCCTTGGTGTGTGCGCAAAGCAATATCTCATTCATGTCACCAAGAATTAGAACAAAATGTTGATTATAACTATTACTACCATCGATCTTAATCTCGTTGAATACACAAGGAAGTCAAAGCTTGTGGTCTCCTAAATGCAAAAATAATAAATAGGCGGCTTATTATGAATGACAAAAGCTATGGTTTGCAAAGTAATTAATTGCAGGGTTTGAAGATGTCAAGAATGGTGCTTTATTAGTATTTTGGTAAAACATAGACCAAGCAATACCCATAACATCGTGTGTTTTCTGTTTTGAAAATTCAAAAACCAAAATAAGTGTTTGTTTTGAGTTTTAAAAATTTTAAAAACCAAAACCAAGTTCAGTTTTCAATTAAAAAATTTTCAAATATCAAAATCACTTACAAACATAATATAAAAATAGATATTCAATCATAAACTTATCTTAATCTATATATATATATATATATATAATTTGGTTTGAAAAAAAATAAAATATTACAACTATATAATGTATTTATAGTAATACTTTTAATAATAAAGGTTGAAAGTAGTAGTTGTCAACAGACGCCTGTCAGAGTGGTAATCGGTAGTGGCCGTAGTGGTAATTAATGGAGGGGATCAGTGGTGGTCATATTGGTGGTCGATGGTGGTGACTAATAGTGGTCAAAGTGGTGGTCAACGCGGTGGTTGACGGTGGCCAAAGTGGTGGTCGGAGTGACGGTCGGTGGTGTTTGATGGTGACTAGAGTTGTGGTTGATAGTGATCAAAGTGGGGGTTGACGGTAATCGAAGTTGTGGTCAAAGTGGGGGTTGACGGTAGCCGAAGTGGTGGTCGGTGGTGATCAAAATGGTGGTTGGCACTGGCCGAGTGGTGGTTAGTGGTGATTGGCGATGGTTAGATGGTGGTCAAAGTGGTAGTTGGCGGTGGTCAAAGTGGGGGTTGACGGTGTTCAGAGCGGTGATTGGTTGTGATCGATGTGGTGCATGGTTGACGGTGGTCGGAGTGGTGGTTAGTTGTGGTTGGTGATGGTTGACGGTGGTTAGAGTGGTGACTGATGGTGGTCAAAGTGGTGGATGATAGTGGTTGGAGTGGTGGTCGGCGGTGGTTGGTGGTGGTGAAAGTACTGGTAGTTGGTTGTGGTCAGATATATTGATGGTCAGAGGTGGATGAAACAAAAACAGAAACAAAAATTATAAAACCTATTTTTTTGGTTTTGTGTTTTTATGGAAAACAATTTTGAAATTACGAAAAAAATCAACTCAACCCCATTTTACCCCAAACATATTTTGGTATTGAAATGACTTTCAAAACTAAAAACTCACAACCACTACAAACGGACACTAAAATTGTTTAGGGTTTTATTTTTCTCACCCCCCTCCTTCCCTATCTCACCCCCATAATATCCCAAATGGACAAAAATACTCTTACTTTTTCCCAAAAATTACATGGTTTGTTAAAAAAAAAAAATTGGAATTTCGGAATTACCTCTAATTAGAAAAGAATTTGAATTACTCAGAAATGAGGTAATTAGGTTCACATTAATGAACCGGAATTACCTATTTTCGAGGTAATTCAAAATTACAATTTTTTTTATTTCGAACGAATAATTTAGGCTAAAAAATCGGTTTTCGGACAACATACTCTGATCGTAATGAAACCACAGCCATTAGAAGCGAAAAAAATCAAGAATCAAGACTCCCTTAAAAGGGACTTCTTACGGGACAACGGCCTCAAAATCCCAAATTCCATCGTTTACTATTTTTTACGATTTTTTTTAATTTTTCATAGTCTCCAAAAAATCTAAAAAAATTTGTATAGCCTTATTTTGGTTTTGTTAGATTTTTAGTGGTGTTTTTATATTTTTTAGAGTAGTTTTGACTATTTTTAGTAGCATTTTATTAATAAAAATTAAAATAAATCGTATATATACGCACTGCCCGTCCTGGATTGGCCCGGGATGCCCTAGATATCGCCCGTTCACCTACTTCACGTGCTTATTTTCAGTCATTTTTAGACATTTTGGACCCATAGTTGTATTTGTACTCCTATTTTATGTTGGTCATTTTATATATTTTGACGTATTGTTATTAAATCGTAAATCGTTCGTATCATATTTCCAATAAAACGCGTTTAAATCTTAAGACCAAAATATAAACTTTTAAAAATTAAAAAAAATTAAAAATTTCGGAATTACCTTTTTTAGAGGTAATTCCGAAATTTTTTATTTTTTATGAACCGGAATTACCTTTTTTATAGGTAATTCCGAAAGTTTAATTTTTTTTTTGAACCGGAATTACCTTATTTTGAGGTAATTCCGAAAATTTAAATTTTTTTTTTAAAACGCAGGGGTATTATTGGCATTTTTTGAAATATGGGAGTGAGATAGGGAAGGAGGGGGGTGAGAAAAATAAAAGCCAATTGTTTATGGAATTGTTATATTATTAAGCTATGGGGGTGAGATAGGGTGGAGAAGTGTGTCTCATCCCCCTAGACCAAATGTGATACTTTTCCACCCTAAATACCTCCTAAATATATTTTATACCATATAACATTATTTTCGATTATGATTTAAATTTCATAATTTTTGCTTTATTACAACTTAAAAAAATCTTTTTCTCTCTTGAAATAGGAATATTTTGAGAAGTTTATTTGCCCATTTTGTTAGACCCCATTTAGGTATTAATATTTTTTTTTCACTAAAATACCTATATTTTTTTACATGGGTTGGTTTGGGTTTGGCCTGAGCACAAAATATCTAAACTTGATAGTTTGGTTCAAATTGGATCTTGGATTGATTCGAATATGCCCAAACAACTGAACACTATTGGACACCCCTACACATTATTATTTTTTTGGTTTTTTTTTTGGACCCCCACCCTCTCCCCTTAAACCCCTTCCCACTATGTGAAAAGACCAAAATACCCCTGCGCTTTTACAAAATCACAATTTCTTCACATTATTAGTCATACCTACGATTGACCACCTTCACTCGCATATACGCCACAGAGACGTATACGATCAGCCCAGAAATCAACCACTCGCATATACCCCACACCAACCCTATATACGACGTGCAATTTGTTACTCATCGCATATACCCCTTTTCAGGCGTATATACGATTAGACAGAATTCATCCACTCGCATATACGCCCAGAAGACTCTATATACGACGAGTTAAAAAGTATGCATCGTATATACCCCTTTTTTCATGTAAATACGATGAGCAATTTTTATTTTTTTTTACTAATTTTTTTTTCCTTTGCTTGCAGTGTCCGGTAGGCATCACAGAGGGACATGGGAGGTATCTCCTTTCGGAGAGAGAGGGGAGTCATCTACTGCTCCGAGTACGAGGACTCAGAGGCATAATCAGCTCCATGCTTCAGGGAGGAGACAGGATAGGAGACACGCTGACCCCGGTGAGTATCAGCCCCAGCCAGCTAAGCACCATGACACACCTCTCGATCGTGGACTGGAGATTTCTATCACGGGATTTCTTACAAACAGAGTCGGCATGAGGGATTGGTATCGTGGGAGGCCGGCTCCTCAAGCACCATTCACGACCCTCATCTTCGCACCATCCACGGTATCCTCGCACCATCCTCAACCTCTTCATTACCATCCCCGCCTCCCGAGTATCAAAGAAGAAGAAGCCTCGATCGATTCGTCGTTCTCAGATGAGTCTATGTCCCGAGCAAACCTCAGCACGAGATCGGGAGGAGCCTCAGGAGGAGCCTCAGCCCTCTCTCTTCACTGACATGACAGATCATGTCTGCAGTTCAGTACTCGCTGACCCGGTAAGTTGAATTTTTTTGCTTAAATAATTCATTTAACGCACATAGTCTGCACTTTTTGCTTACATCATTTATTTATTTTTAATTCAGGAGTATCAGCGTGTTGTCAAAGTATGGGCTCATGGCAACAAATTCCATACTAGACTCCATATTCATTACCCGACCCTACTTCAGCGCACCACTGTGGTCAGGGACTCCAGATTGGCCCCACTTCTCCAGATTGCCACGCCACCAGAGACCATGAGTTCTCTGTCGGCTTTTATCGAGAGATGACACTCAGATACTTCGTCATTTCACTTGCCATTTGGTGAAATGACGATCACTCGATGACATCTCCCGCTCACGCACCTTCCCATCCAGGGGAACTATGTCACACCTCCCACCATCACTGTGAGCTCAGAGTATGCCACACAGCTTGCTGAGACATATCTGGGTGTGTCACGGGTTGAGGCTACTAACAACACCCGTGAAGTCCGTGTCTGACTTCAAATGGCTGGAGCAGGTTTATGAGCGTAATTTGGAAGAGGGGTGACATCACGAGCTTGCTTGTGAGGGCTTATCCGCTTCGGCCCGACTACACTGAGATCTTCACTACGAAGACTAGAGGTGGCCGAGGCTAAGTGGTCGATCTACTGGATGATCCGAGTCAGAGGTTCTTGGAGGCTATGCATGGGGTGCAGGTGCACTAGCTGCCATGTATGAGTCCTTGAACACCGCGTCTTTGAAGGTCACACAGCAGTGTGGAGGGTATGCCAGCCTATTTCAGGTACACATTTTAACTTCATTTTTTTTTGTTAAATCACACTGACTTTGGGTAAATTTTTGTGAATTAAATATGTTGTTTATTTTTGCATTTCAGGCTTGGATTATGTGGTATTTCCCTCGGATGGCGGAGAGGTTGCCCGGTCATATCCAGGGTGCGGAGCCACTGGCTGGGCGCTACAAGAAGAAGACGTCAGACCACCTGAAGCTGAGCCACTACAGGAGGATGATTGATGAGCTGAGGCCAGAGGATGTCAGCTGGCGACCATTTGAGGAGGACAGGGCTGGTAGACCCTTTGAGCAGATCTCCCTCTACAGAGGCTTCATCGGTGGTGACTTCGAGTTCCCTACATGCCTGATAGGTGCTTGCGACAGTTTGGGTACGCTCAGATCATCCCGCGTGACCCTCTCAGAGGTCGTCTGAGTCATACTGACTGCGTCTTTCAGATCGTCCACTTCATGGCATCTGTGGATGACATCATGGGCACTACTCGGGTTGCTCGGCGGCCGGATGAGACTGTACGTAGGTACTTAGAGTGGTACGTCCGGGCTTCTATCCCCGGACTATTACGGCTCCACGGTCACCAAGAAGTGCGGCTGGACACACCTCCCCGAGCTACGATCACGACGATCTTTGAGTGGGTGAGGAGGTTGTGGATCGCCTTGTAGGGAGGGATTCGTGATGGCAAGATCACGCATGGCGGCCGGGCGATCGGACACTCCATAGGTGGTGGGGATGGCAAAGACCGGATGACATTCTTTGGGGAGCTTAGACGACGAGGACGAGGGCGACGAGGAGGGCGTTAGGGATTTTTTTATCACTTTTTTGATGTATTTAATGTTGGCACTTTATTATTAATTTTTTTCGGATGTTTTATTTTACGAGTTTCCATAAATTTTTGATTTCATTGATTCGATAAAACAAAGTTACACAAGCGATACAACATAAACAACTAGAATAAAAATAGATAGATAAAATGAAAATACAATAGAAACTACTGAGCTGGTGGAGTTAATCGACGAAGGATCTCAGCGACAATCCTTCTGGTTTCGACGTACAAATGATGTAACTCTTCCATTTAAACATAATATGATTGGACATCATCTGTCGGAGGTCATCCTCGGTGTTGACATCCACGTCAGAAAAGTAAGGACCTCCATCAGTCCATTCCGGTTTCCGATAAACGATACGAATTATCTCATGCTCGCGTTCTCGGGTTGAACCATCGCGAGAGTTTTCGCTAAGAGCATCAAATGATATGCAGTGTTTTAACCTACACGATACAACATCTCTCCCATCGAAACTTATACCATCATCTTTCAAGATGATGCCCTGATGATCAGCAAACCCCATATTAGAACGAACGAGAGTGAGGGAAGAAGGCTCGTAGTATGACATTAGCGAAGCCTGCATCATCTTCACTGTGTTGTGTGAGAGAAGGAGGAAGTTGAATTTTTGGTGTGAAAATAGTGATGGTGGGAGTGAGTATTTTAATTGAAGGCTCATCGTATATATATATATCATTTGGGATATATATACGATGTGTAGTTTTAACACATCGATATATGTCAACGAAGAAGTATATATTATTGACCGTTGTAATACCCCAATTTTGTCCCTTTTAATTTAAGTCAATTTCGGTTATCCAATTTCAACTAAATTGAAAAGTTGAAATAGGCACGCGAGGACCAATCTTTTCGCATTCTTCAATTTAAAAATTTTTTAATACATAAATAGTGTTTTTAGTTAATGAGCTCATTTTTTATTTGAGTCTCGTTTTAGCGTATTATCTAGTCCGCCGTATCGTATTGTGTTTGGCGGACACTTTTTTATTATTATTATTATTCTTTTTTGTGCGCTTAATTTATTTTGAGCATGTATATATATAGTGCAAAATGTCAAGAAATTCTATTTAGTTTTATTTACCATTTAAAAATGTTTAATAGTCCAAAATGTCAAAAAAATACTATTTAATTTTTATTACAACTTAGGAGAGTCCAAATGTCCAAATATACAAAAAATAATAAAAAAAAGCAGAGAACAGCAGATTCTGGGGTTCCAAAGAATGCTCTCCAATCATTGATTTGGGGTGCAGATCGCAAAAAGGAAAAGTCAAAAACAAAGCCCATTCAAATGTAATTAAATGCCTGACCTAATTTTTTAATATAAAAACACTGTCAAGGGTCAGTCAAAAACACGAATTCCGAGGTAAAAAAAGGTCACCGAAAAAGATTAGGGTTTTACACTGAAACCCTAATCACCTAAACACTCTTTTGAGATCCGAGAAAGTCAAAAAAGGGGATCGAACAGAGCAAACAAAGAAGCAATAATCAATAGATCACCAACAACAACACCATTCTCGTTCATCAAATTCTTCTCGTAAAAAAACGTGAAAGCGGGTTGGTCACTTAGTTTTGATATCATCTGTTAGGCATTACTTAGGGATATATGTACAACAATGATTAAGTAATATATAAATAGGATAGATCAGAAATAAGGTTGAAAAAATACAAGCAGTCGATTGATGAAGTACTTTGAGTGCTTAGAAACTCTATAATGAAATTAAAAGGAGAGAAATAGAAACCACATTTTCTTTTTTTTGAGAACATGGATTAAAAGAGAGGATCAAACAATCACAAATAGAAATTTTTTAGAGTTTTTTTGTTTAAAATCATAAGCTTGTAATAAGAGATGAAGAGAAAGAAAAAACCACAAGAACAGATCAAAAAAGGAACATAATAACACAAAGAGACTCCGGTCATCTTCTCCGGTGAGGTTCGCCGATCCCCACCATTAGTGCAACCACCACAAACCACCAGCGTAAACCAGCCCCCTCCCTCTGTTTAAACCGATCCACACTTCTCTCTCTCTCCTAAAAATCCGGCGAATCCCTCTTTCTCTCACCTCCGGATATGCTTGTCCTCTCTCCTCCTCATAAAGAGCGCATATGAAGGGGAGAGTGAATGATAATAACCCTAAAAAAGGGATCCCATTATACTGCGTTTGATTTATTGTATTATGTTTGTTTTCATTTTTATTTTTATTTTTACAACCACAAAGTTAGTATAACCACCCCCATAGCCCACTTTAATTTTTTTGGACTGCGCCCAAATCCTCAAAAAAAAACGAACAAGCCCTCACATTTCACACCCCCTGTTTGATTGTATGACACCTGTGACTAACAACACCCCTTTTTTGCAATCTTCACCCATTTCTCAATTTTTTTTTTTTAGATTCCTCTTAACTCAAATAATTTTTCAATAATTCAAAAACTTTGTTAGCGGTCTTGCGAAGCCTTTGCTTGCATGATCATTAACAATGAGGACCAAGTGGTGATCGCTTGGAGCCTTTGCTCAATTGATCATCATGAACGCCTAATTTTTCTAAAATACTCTCAATAAACAAAAAACTTTGTTAATGGTGTGAAGCCTCTGCTTGCATAATCATTAACAATGAGGAACTAGTGGTGATCACTTGGAGCCTTTGCTCAATTGATCATCATGAACGCCTAATTTTTCTAAATACTCTCAATAAACAAAAAAACTTTGTTAATGGTTTTGCGAAGCCTCTGCTTGCATAATCATTAACAATGAGGAACTAGTGGTGATCACTTGGAGCCTTTGCTCAATTGATCATCATGAACGCTAATTTTTCTAAATACTCAATAAAAAAAAACTTTGTTAATGGTTTTGCAAAGCCTCCGCTTGCATAATTATTAACAATGAGGAACTAGTGGTGATGCCAATCGTGATATACTTCTTCGCAAGATATATACGATGGTTAAAAAATCGGGTGGGTGTCCCAAAAAAACGATGAGTCTTTTTAAAAAAAGATTTTTTTTTTGGGGAAAAAATAAGTGTTTTTTTTTTTTAAAAAAAAATAAGTGTCTTTCAACCATGAACCCAAAAATTATTCATTGAATTTGAACATCTATCTAGAATATAAAAAAATTATTTACCAAGTATCAACATCAGAGAAAAGAATAGCAGAATAATCTCCACGTGGTATCTGACATAATAATATATTAAATTCTTTTATTAGAGGATTAAATAGGAAAACACAGTTCTCTTGAATAAATAATTGCAGTAGATTATAAAAAAACTCATCTACGATCTAAGAATATACATCCTTCCATCTCTTTCCCTCCAAACCCCCTTTTCTACCCCCTCCCCCTACCCCCCTTTTTTTGTTCTCCAAACTTTCTCTCCCCCTTTTTTTTCTTCTTTTTTTGTTCTTCATATTTTTATTTCCCTTTTCTCCTCTCTCACTCACTTCTTTCATATTTTATATTTTAGTGGTACTTTACGATTAAATAAAAAATGTACCTCCATAATCAAATTTTTGGAATCGAACATTAATTTCGTAACAAATTATAAAAAGTGTAACGCTATACAGTATACATTTTCGGTACTGTCTGAAAAAAAATTAATTGTTTAAATATGCAAAGTTTATATCTTAGTAACGAAATCGAACATTAATTTCGTAACAAATTATATAAAGTATAACACTATGCAGTATACTTTTTGGGTACTTTAGTGTGTGAAAAAATTTAATTGTTTAAATATGCGAAGTTTATTCCTTAATAACGATTTTTATTTAAAAAAAAGTTAATTTTGTAACAAAATTTAAAATTAATTTTGAGTCAGAATATGTAAAGTGTGACGCTAAACCATTGTCCCCTCTCTCTATAGAACCTGAAGCATTGGCCCCATCCATCGGATGAGTCACCGCACTAGTATAAATAACAAGGCACAATTTTACCAACCAATATTCAATTTTTCGACCAGAGTCTTTCACCTCTGTTATTCCAAATGTTAGTAATAATTGAACATCAAATTTTCAACAAAATATTATTTTGGTTAAAAGAAAGGAAATTTCAATGCAATGTTCACACTATGTCATTCTTCTGGTTGTTAAGAATTAAAAATCAAGCCAAGGAAGGTTGGCTCAGTTGGTAAGGATTTGACTCACGCGCCGTGCTCAACTTCGACTCATCTTGATGTGTGAAGCACTCTTTGGTGGGTGATCCGTATGAAATCTCTCTCTGTAAGTCTTTCAGAAGCCGAGTCGCTCTCTCCCACTGCAGTGAGCCTCTGGCCCAACTCACCTAAACTTTATAATCTAAAAAAAATAAGAATTAAAAAACAACATGGAAAGCGTAAAAAAAAACAACATGGAAAGATGACTACAAAGTCAAAATGAGCCGCGTAAACTTTTTTTTAGTACATTCATCTAACAAAAATGCCTCTTTGTCATATTTTTCAAAAAGATTTAACTTATATCCATCATTAATGTAAAAAATTACTCCCTCCGATCAATAATATAAGAGAAAAAACCAGACATACCAAAAAATGATATTGAAATCAACTATTATCATTTAATAAGACAAACAATTTATCTTCTTTCCAATATCTTTTTTTTTGACACTCCTTTCTTTCCAATATCTTGCTCTTTTAATTTAATGATTATCTACACTCCTAAATAATGATAACATTATTAACTACACCACTTAAATAGGGGTAAATTTGTGATTGATCATTTAATACATTTCAAAAATTGTGTTTATTTATTATATACACACCACCAAAACTCAATTTTTTCTCTCTTATATTGTGGACTGGAGGGAGTATACTTTTAACTAATCACAAATTGGTTTGACCTACCAACATAGTATAACACAAGTGGTAGATACTAGGGCTCCTTAACCATTTGGTCAAGGATTCGATCCCTGACTGGTGCATATGGAAAAATACTTGGTGAAAGATGTCATCCTTTAAATGGATCTCAGTACCTCGAGGGATAAGTCTCTACAATTGCACAGGCTGAGAATACCTTGATTTAATAAAAAAAATTGGTTTGACCTAAAAAAATCATAAATCACCATGTCATTAACAATGGTAAGGGTAATTCTTTTCCCAGTTACCTTAATAGTCATATATGTAATATTTTGCAATTGGTTGTTAGGGTAAATTTCTTTTTTATACCTCATCATGTATAACAATTAAATTATTTTCTAATATATGTTGACAAACATCTACTTAGTAAGATTTGATAGGTAAAACAATGCATTTTCTTCAAATAAAATCATTAGATCTAGATCCCGTGTAATCGCCATCTTGCGCAGTCGTACATTCAGCAGATCTAAACCATCCAATTTTGATCAGGAAATCTAGATTTAAATTCTATATTTTATATATAACCTCTCCGGTTCACTTTATAAGAGAAAAATCACTTTTTAAAGACTAGATACATCGTTTACCTAGATACATCGTTTACTGAATGAACCTAAAAAATGATTTTTCTCTTATAAAGTGGACCTGGGGGAGTATATATTTAAAGTTAAAAACCTAAACTATCCGATCAAGGTTGGATGGTCCAGACCACTAAATGCACAACTATGCAAAGTTGGCGGCGTCCGCACAAAACGAGATCCAAAATCATTAGGAAGAAAATGTGCTGACAATATTTTATGGAGAAATGCTAGGAACATTCTCTTTTGCACACTCTCTCCAATATTCGTTCTGTGTTCGGTTAAAATTCATGTGAGTTTCACTACTTTGAAAATAAGACCTATTAATTTAGCGGGACCATATAAATTTTAACCAACAATAAAATCAATTTTGAAGAATGTATACGAAAGAGAGTGTTGCTAACATTTTTTTTATTATACGTACGTGTTGGCTTGGTCCCATTCCATAGTGGAAAGCGTGGGTCAAGAACACCCCTCAAATTACTAGAAACAACCCTTCATGTTCTTAAGGTTAGAGTTAGACCTTTTTGTTTTACTCGTTCCCCCTCTTTGACGGTTTAGAGGTATTCAATTTTCTTCAAATCTTCAATTAGTCAACATTCAAATCATCACTCCTACTATACAAAAATAATTAAAATATTTCTCTCTCTTCAAATTTGAATGTTTCTCTCTTAGATATTTCTTTCCTTTGAAAACTCTTTGTATGAAAGCAATGACCCTGACCCTCTCTAGTCATAGCAGCATACCACAAAACACACACACATAATACATGATTTATTTACGTGTTCTTTTTGTGTGTACATACACTATATATATACATCAACATACCCATTTGAAAACCCATCAATATTTTCTATCAAAGTTTCAAACTTTATCTCCAAAATAACACAAAACTTACAAAATCTATACATACCCATTTGAAAACCCATCAATATTTTCTTCCAAAGTTTCAAGCTTTATCACCAAAATAACACAAAACACATTACAAAAACCACTTGAAAAAAACCCATCAAAATTTTCTTCCAAAGTTTCAAACTTTACCAACAAAAAAAACCACATAGCCACTTTGCATTAACATACCCACTTGAAAACCCATCAATATTTTCTACCAAAGTTCCAAACTTTATCATCAAGTTGTTAATTTTTCAATCTTTTGAGATGGTGTTAGGATGGGGAAGAAGGAAGAAAAGTCACCAAAAAGGTGGAAAACCAAACATGGAAGTGATAATTCCTAACAACTTCAAGTGTCCAATTTCTCTTGATTTGATGAAGGATCCAGTGACATTATCTACAGGAATCACTTATGATAGAGAAAGTGTAGAAAGATGGTTTGATGAAGGTAACTATACTTGTCCACTTACAAACCAAGTTGTGAGAAATTTTGACATGATTCCAAATCATTCACTTAGAATAATGATTCAAGATTGGTGTGTTGAAAATAGACAACATGGTTTTGAAAGAATTCCAACTCCAAGAATACCAATTAGTCCAATTGAGGTTGATGAACTTCTTATGAAAATTAAGTCATTAGCCAAAAGTTTGGATCAATCTAATTGCCTTGAATTGGTTCAAAAAATGGAGAGATGGGGTAGGGAAAGTGAGAGAAACAAGAGAATTATAGTAGATAATGGAGCAACTAGTGCATTAGCTTTAGCATTTGATGCTTTTGCTAATGATTCTATTGAGAGAAATTTGATTATTCTTGAAGAGATTTTATCATCACTTAATTGGATGTTTCCACTTCAATTAGAAGCTCAAAAATCTTTAGGTTCTAAAGCTTCTTTACATTGCATGGTTTGGTTCTTAAAACATGAAGATCTTTTAGGGAAAGAGAAATCTATTGTTGCATTGAAAGAGCTTCTTTCTTTTGGTGATGAGAAACTTTTAGAAGCACTTTCAGAAATTGAAGGAGTTAGTGAACTTTTGGTTGAGTTCATTAACAAGAGAATTAGTCCAATAATTACCAAGGCTTCATTGAGGGTAATTTGGTATATTGTTTCATCTTTTTCATCTTCTAGTGAGAAAATGAAATTGGCATTTATTGAATTAGGTTTAGTTTCTTCTATTTTGGACATTCTCATTGATTCAGAAAAGAGCTTTTGTGAAATGGGTTTAGCTATTTTGGATTTTTTGTTTAGTTGTGAAGAAGGGAGAGAGAAAGCTTATGATAATGATTTGATAATTCCTGTGTTGGTGAAGAAAATATTGAGGGTTTCACAATTGGCTACAGAATATTCTGTTTCTGCTATTTGGAAATTGTGTAGATTTGGAGAGGAAAATCAAGGAAGTGCTTTGGTTGAAGCACTTCAAGTTGGTGCTTTTCAGAAGCTCTTATTGGTATTACAAGTTGCTTGTGGTGATGAGACAAAAGAAAAAGCAACTGAGTTTCTTAAAATGATGAATCCTTATAGAGCTGATTTGGAATGTATTGACTCAGATTTTAAGAATCTTAAGAGATCTTATTAAGTTAGTTATTCCTTTTATACTTAGAAGATTGGCCTTGGATTTTGCAATGTGTGACATGGGATTCAAAGAATTCATAAATAGATATGGAACATATAGAATTGTATTATTTTTGTATATCATAGGAATAATGAATGAGGTGATATTTTTATATCTTAGAATTATTTTTGCATGTTATAATGTAGTTTTATCTCTTGTATTGAATAAATTTTATTCCATGATCTGAATAGGGCTTCAGAACCGACAAGGGTTGGTCTGAGTGGTAATTAGGCTTGGATCTCACTCCAAGAGTCCAAGGTCTCGGATTCAAATCTTGAGTGTGACAAAAATTTTGTTGGAAGGGGAGAACCACATGGACCGGCAAAACCGAATATACACGTGGCCAACTAGATTCCTTAGCGTAGATTAATCATCGACAAAGTCTGCCCATCAATAATACGGTAACAAAAAAAAGTAGGGCTTCAGAATACTTCAAAAATTGGAAATAGAATCTTTGCGTCGGTTTTTACCAAAAACCAATGTAAAAAGTAAAACATAGAGACGTTTGAAATATAAATGAAACTAGGACGATTATTTCGATGCGATGCGAGGAGGTGATTAATGCGCTACTGGATGTAGTTTTGAAAAACATCAACATTTTATAAGGGGGTATAAAAATACGCAACACATATATATAAGACGAAGAGACAACAATAGCCCTTGGTGGGATGAGGCAACACTGTCGGTCCAAAAATATAGAGTGGGGGTATATTGGTAACCAGTGGGGTACAAAATGAGGGGTACATTTTGATAATAATAAAAAAGTGTTGGACAAAAAAAATTGTCAGGGGTATGTCAGTACAAAAATATACAGTGGGGGTATATTGGTAAACAGTGAGGTACAAAATGAGGGGTATATTGGTAAATGGTCGGGTACAAAATATAGAGTGAGGGTATGTCGGTCCAAAAATATAGAGTGGGAGTATATTGGTAAACAGCGGGGTACAAAATTACAAATGAGGGGTATATTGGTAAATGGTGGGAATAAAATTTTCCCACCAAAAGTTGATAAAAAAAGTGTTGGACAAAAAAAAATTGTCAGGGGTATGTCGGTCAAAAAATATAGAGTGGGGGTATATTGGAGTGGGGTACAAAATGAGGGGAATATTGGTAAATGGTGGGAATAAAATTTTCCCACCAAAAGTGGATAAAAAAAAGAGTGTTGGACAAATAAAAAAATTTATCGAGGGTATGTCTTGGTCTAAAAATATAGAGTGGGGTATATTGGTAAGCAGTGAGGTACAAAATGAGGGTATATTGGTAAATGGTGGGGTACAAAAATATAGAGTGGGGGTATGTCGGTCAAAAAATATAAAGTGGGGGTATATTGATAAACAGTTGGGTACAAAATGAGGGGTATATTGATAAATGGTGGGAATAAAATTTTCCCACCAAAATGGTTAAAAGATGCGATCTTGCCTTAATAGTTCTCGATATTGATCATATAATTCCATGGTTACGAATGTTTAACTTATCTAAAATTTGGTATGCATGATTGTTAGTGTGTATATATATATATATATATATATATATATATATATATATATAAGACAAAGCAATTAATTAAATATAAGTAATGCAAGAATTTTAAGTCCAAAACTAGTGTGAATAGAAACAACTTTGTGTGAATACAAACAACTTTTTTGAGAATTAAGAATGTGAATCATATGTGATAAACGAGTATGAGGTACACAAAATGGCACCAATATTAGGCGAAAATTTTGGCACAAATATAGAATTAAAATACATGCAAATATGAACATTTGTTTATATTCACACTACAAAATAATCAGTGAAAAAATTCATTTCATGAAGTATTAGATTTAGATTAATCAAGTTAACAACCAACAGTGTTGGCCCAAGTGGCATAAGATACTATGGGACACGGGTGGTCGACTCGATGCTCTTGCGTTCGATTCTCACAGTGGCCAAACTCGGCGTTGACCAGCACAAAATTTGCTTGGTACGAGTAGAGATTAGTCTTTGGTTGAAAGTGTTGGGATCAGGCCCAGTCATATGCAAGTGCAAGCCTTGCACAGGGCCTCCACAAAAAAAAAAAAATTATAGGGCCCCATATTTTTTAGAATGTCTTTTTTTTACCCCACCACCAATCCCCATACCCCCACATATTACAAAAAATTTGAAAATACCCCTCTCTTTTTATATTTCATGTTTTCCTTTTTCACTCTTCTCATTTACTCCCCTCAACCATCGAAGTCAACGCCAAAAAATTCACCTATCGGAAGTATCTTCCAAAAAGGTACTTCCATTTAGTACTTTTTTTTTTTTTTTTTGTATTTTTCTGCTTTTGACGAAATTAACTTAAATCCGTAGTCAACGTTATTTTGTAGTCAGAATTATGATAATTTCGTTGGTTATTATTTTCAAACCGAAATTATATGATAATTCCGTTCGTCTGAATTAACCTAATTCCGCTTAGAAAAATAAAATCTGGCGTAATTAAGTGTAATTTCGTTGTTAAAATATAATTAGGGCTCCACTTTTATTTTTTGCACAGGGCCTCCGTATCGTTTAGGCCGACCCTAGTTGGGATACTTCGTGGTAACCAACAATAGTCCGACTGTCCGAACCAAAAAACGATTAATCAAGTTAATTTTATAAATTAGTTATAGACAATTAAGCGTGTTGCTTAAATATATTCTAGATTATTGATTTAGTATCTAAAAATGAACGCGCTATGACTTAGAAAATTAAGGGTCTTTTCCTTATTATGAATAAAAAAAGTATTACAACCTCATCCAAATCGCAGGCCTAATAACAAAATCCAGACATGAAATTTCAACCAAACGTGCTACCTTTGACAATAGTAGAAGAATTTAGTGGATCATTTTGCCGTTTTTTTTGTTCAAGTTCTACTAGAAGTTCATTTACCAGACTCTCTCTCTAGAAGTCTCAAATTTCAACCAAACGTGCTACCTTTGATTTGATGGTTTTGCTAACTACCAAGTTTGGAGAATTTTTTTCCAAAGGATCATTACTCTATTTGATACTACCTACGTAGGTGTGATATAATCTTTTTCAAAGAAAAAGGTTTAAAGTAGGGGCGGGAATAGGCCACACCCAGTCTATGACAGTAGACAGACCCTCTCTTTATGTCTTCTTTCCCTTAAACTAAACAACCCTCTTAATCTACTTTAATTCTCTTTTTTTTCTCTCTTCCCCCTTTATCTCTTAATCCAAACACACCCTTAGTGTTTTTCTTGTATGCTTGAGGTTACACTACGTGTAATGCTAGTGGTTTTGATCGTTCAATAAAATACTACACATTTGACAGAAAAAAAAAAGATATCGTTTATGAACTTGGGGTCATAAGTTGTAAAGGAAGTCAATATTAATTTTTCATAGAAAGAAAGGGATAGAAATGAAATCACTTGTTTAAGTCACATCAAATGTTTTGAGATGAGAGAACCCAACTCTATTATGGGCTCGTTTTGATAGAACTTATTTTGAGCTTATGAAAAACAACTTTTGGAGATAAATAAGTGTTTCTGCTTAATCATTAGTTCTCACTAACAAAAGTTATATCTTCATAAGTTATTTTTCAATAAATTACCTTGACAAGCTTATGAATAATACATTGTGTCAAAAAAAAGCTTATGAATGATACATAAGAACTTATTTATTTGCATAAGTTATTTTTCATAAACTCAAAATAAACTCTATCCAAACAGACCCCAAGTATAAAATCGTTGTATAAAGAGCCTATTTAGACTGATTTATTTGAGTTTATCTACTAACAAACATTTATGAGACTATTTGAAAGAAATTATATGAACGATTTATGACATGTCCATAAATTTTTTTACCATATTTTGACAAGCTCTCCAACATAGTTTATAAAAAAGTTTAGAGCTTAAGTAAAAAATTTACTTTTATTTATATCTAATGATAAAAGTAATTTATACAAAAACACTTGTACAAAGAAGCACTTCAGCTATTTATCCAAATAGATCCTAAATTCTACCTTCAAGTTAAAATCCATTTTGAGATAACATTGCTTCTCTTTCTAGAAATACATTTAAAAATGTGTCAAAACCAATGTTTTTTTTTTATATGTAGACGAAGTGATCACAAAATCCACAACCATTAAAAACTCACACACATACAACATGAGGTCCCGAGTTCGAACCTGTGACAAGGTATCTAGTCTAACAATTTTGGCAATTGCCATTTGAGCTAAGCCTTACGAATCCAATGTTGTTGTAATAACAAAATCACTTTATTTGTCCTTAAATGCTACAAGCACTCTAACATTTTGAGCTACATCCCCATTTTACAAAATCACTTTTATCTATCACAAAAGTAAATCCAAACATTCCGTTTGCTAAATATGATTCTACAGTTATTACTACTAATAGTTACAAACCTATGCCATGGATTTATATTTAGTTCAAAGTTTAAAAGAAATCAATTTTGGTGCTAACTAAGCTTGAAGTAAAAAACACAAAAAATAGACATCAAAAGCATGGTAGATGATAGAGAAGAAGACTCCTGAACCATTCCTCTATATCAAATGATAGAAAGTTTAACAGAATCTAAATGAAAAATATTCAACCTATCTATATATAGGCTAAAATATCAAACTACACACAAGTCATAAGATCACAACACATAAAAGTTGAAAGTAGAAAATATAGAGCAGAGTCATGAGTGTGCCATTGAAAATGACAGTTTGGTACATCATAAGTGGTATGTCCATAGAAGCCTCAAACTAAACCTGCCTCAAATATTATAGATTGTAAAAAGAATTTACTGAGACTTCTGTCTCTTCTCAACTTCCTCCAAAGTTTGAATATCTTTCTGATACTTGCAAATGCGGAAAATACACCTGCAACCGCATCCATATGCATTCATTCATTTAGTTACAAAAAGCAAGCTTAGAAATCATTCAAGTGTTTGATTTTATGTTGAAAAACTCCAAATGTACTATAGTTCATTTAGCGACAAAACTACGTTTGCGGTTTTTCAATGTTAAACCAAAAAAACACACTACTCCGTTCTCATTTATAAGCAAAAAACACTTTTTAGATTCATTTTATAACTGATGTATCTAGTCTATAATATAGACCAGATACAGATGAACCTAAAAAGTGTTTTTTTTGCTTATAAATGAGACCGGAGGGAGTAATGTATATCCATTCTATTTCAGAGAGTGAGAGAGAGGGAGAGAGAGATTCCTTTACCAGTAGAGAATGCATGCTGAAATACACAGAATTACATTTCTCTGAGCTTTGTATGTCTGTGTAAGAAACACCAATTAATGGTCAATATATAGACAATGTTAAAGTATTATAAACAAATGAGAATATGGCAATTCTTATATTCTATAAAAATGAACCAATAGGAAGCTCAAACACAAAGGCTTTAAAGTTCAAAATCAAAGGATGGTGTGATCCACAAATTTTTTCAGAGATCAAAGGCTTTGAAGTGCAATTAACGGTCCAGGATTAATAAATACGCGAAGAATTCTTAAATCAATGTTTAAAAACTGTTCTTATATCAATGTTTAAAAACTAAACCAAAGATCAAACTAGTGAGACATCCTAATCATGATTCAATTGGTTCAATTAATTAAATCAGCAGTTGAACCAGATAATATTCTAACTAAAGACATGGCTAGTTTACGGTTTAACCTATTCAAAGAGGGTGAGAGAGAGAGAGAGACCAAGAAAAAGAATGAGACAAAGATTGAAAACAAATCTTGAGAATATAAGTAACAAGGTGCATGGATGATGTAAAACACAAAAAATTAACAGGATAATTTATATAGAGAGTTCCTGTTGTGTTCAACAAATGATTTTGGTGCTTCCTATGGTCACTATTGTAACATTCAGAATCATAAACATCCTTTGAAACAATGATGAACAGCTGACAATTCAATAAACCAATTATACTACAATCCGGGTTTGAAACATCCGTAAGACCCAGCTCAACTGGGGCAATTGCCGAAATTGTTAGGCTGAATACCATGTCTCGGGTTCGAACCCGAGACCTCACAATTGTGTGTGTGAGTTTCTAGTGGTTGTGACCACTTCGTCTACGTATCAAAGAAAAAATAAACCAATTATACTACAATCCAGTATTTTGGTGTATAATCAAAGTAGCAACTTGCAAAATATGTAAACCATGATGCTGCCCAAACCTTTATTACCAATTGCTTTCAAATTTAAATTCATAAAACAAAATTCTTATATTCTTAATCAAAACCATCAAGTTAAGCTATCAATTCAATTCTTTAATTAACCTACTTTAACATAAGTTAACAATTACTTACAGATTTCTCATATCTATCTCTCTCAGCAGCAGTACAAACATCAGAAGTACACTTCAACCTATGCTCCTGCTTCCAGTATATATCTGCAAATAACCCACAAATCCAAATTCAAAAATCCTCATCACTGGATCCCATAAAATTACCCTATAGATAGATCTCCTCATAAACTCAACCAACAGTAAAAAAAGATTCAAAATCTCACAACCAGTAAGATACCCAGATGGTTAATAATCAATAAACCCTAAAAGTAAAGAACAATTGCAACAAATTTTACATACCCATCAACCCAAAAGTAAAAAAAGCAAAGATTTTTAGGTATACCCAGATATTTTCAAATGTAATTAAAGAGACCCATTAAAGAAAAAATTGAGAAAATTATTACCTAGGAGCTGGAAGCCAGCAAAGGGGACAATGAAAAGCGCAGGTTGAAGAATGAGGGAAATCAAAGAAACGATTCGTTTCTTCAAGATTTTTGGTGAAGGAAGGGTTAGAAGAATGGCGATGGCAGCCTCAACTGCTACCACGTAAGTGAGAATCATCCATTGCAATGCCATCTTCCTTTTCTGTGGTTTCTTTCTTCGTGGTTTTTCGATCGGTGTTCTCTGTTTTTTGTCTTTGTGATGATGTGTTGTGAGCCTTTATTGTTCAAGTTTCTTTGGGATATACTTTCCTCGTGGGCTAAGTAAAATAAACACAATTCACTTGCATATATTATTTTTTTATTATAAATTTGTATCTTCTACGTGCAATTACAGTGACTAATCCATCGAATCAGGTAGACCGCAATTGGCGGAAAAACTCTCCTTCAAGAGATTTAACACGATTGCATGCCCAAGGCTGGATTCGATTACAGGACTTTGATTAAGCTGAAAGAGACTACTCCTACCATCTCATGCAAGTGTTCTTGGGTAATTTTTAAATACTATTTTCAATAGTTATTTTTAAGGATTTAATTTATGTACACAATAGGTGTATAAGTCTTTTATACTATCTACCAATTAGAGGTTGACAAATCATAAAAAAAATTGTCAATTGATAACCACTAATTAATCAATTAATAAAGAACCACTCCATAAGTTATGATTATTGATTGGTGGTGGTCGTAAAAATGTATATATAGTGTGTATATATAAATTAAACTCTATTTTTAATTTCTATAGTGCTTAACAAATTGAAGACAACCATTGATGTTGTATATAACTTTATTTATACACATAATCAACTTTTGCATTCTCTAGGGCAAATGCTACTCTAGAATATTACAAAATGAATGGAGCATAGCTCATAAAATGGGACACATGGAAAACATACAAAGCACCATAGGAATCATGGAAACCCAAACCATTTCAATTCTCTCCTGAAATTCTCATGTAGAATGATAATTTCTTAGTAGTGGTTCGAATAGGAAAAAAAATGATAATCTCTCCCATATTGGAATTAGATTTTGCAACACAAAAGGAAGATAAAAAGGGATTTTTTTTTCCGACGTTGGTTCAAGCGATTTCTACAATACAGTGTCAAATGGGACCCCAAAACATTTGTGATCAATCCCAATTCGACAAAACTCATAGAGAAATGAAAGGAAAGCAAATTATAAAGGTACAAGAATGTTTTCTTGATTATAGCCTCTAAGGACTAAAACAACAAAGAAAATGCAACAAGAAGGAATACATGTGATATAAGTGGTGATTTCAAATGAAATTAGATAAAATGAGGTCATGTTTTGTTATGAATCTTGAGAGGAATGAAATGAAAACCCTAAGAGATGAAAAAGGGTGTGTAACAACTCAAATTAACAATTGCACACAGAAATGGAAGTGGTATTGTTGAATTGATTCACTTCAAGTATTATAGTGGAAATCTCAACCAATACAATGTAAGTGTAAAATATAGTAATGAGGTATAAAGGAATCCCAAACAGAACATTCCCCAAGCTAAAACTAGAGATAGAAGACAGTTAGGGGGAGAGAAGGAAGATGACTTCACACATTACTTGCTTAATTCGGTGCCTCGATTTTGTTTTATCCCCACCACAAAGTCAATGCGGCGTGTATTTGGCGCACAGACTCGCGCACTTCTTCTTAGCTCCTTGCGCGCCTGTTGGGTATTAGAATAACTTGCTCTTGCTGATAGGTTAAGTTATGGACAAAACTATGATGAGTTGTACTTTGTCTTGCTATAAACGATTATCCATATTAGTATAACAATTATGTTATGTGTTTTTCAATAGAATTTCTGTCTGCCTTTTGTTTTCGACCTGTTTTGTCCTAAAAGGTTCCCATCTTTTAGACCTAGAGGTGTAGATATTGGATTGGGGTCAAAGCAAAACAAAAAAGGATAATTTTTGAGCTTGGTGACAAAAAATATAGTTTGATTTACCTCCAAACACAGCGTTGAGGAGAGGGGTAAAGGAGGATCGGGTATTCTTTAATGTAAAAATAAAATAAAAAAATTTATTTTTTCGGGTGTATGGATTAAAAAGTGGGGTGTATATATGAATTTCTTTAGTAGTTGAGCTTTTAAGCCCATATGAACAACGCAACTGACACCTACCCACGTTCCAGTTCATTTCCCACTGCGCCTTCTCCCATTCACCGCCGGCTTACCCACCAATCATTTCCTCCGCAATTCTCCAAATTGAACACAAAAGATCAAAAATTTCTCAAATTCAAATGCCCCCATTAAGTTCTTTATTCTTTTCACTTGAAAAAAAAATCCCATTTTTCTTCATTCTCATCACAATCCAATGTCACTGTCATTCAGGTTAGTTAGCTTTTTCTGTTTCCAATCTATTCAATTCGTTAATTTTTAGTTGTTTTGCATCATAGAAACTTAGTTATGTCAAGTTAAACTGTTGTAATTGTAAGCATATTAGAGAGAGATATAGAGAGAGAGAGAGAGAGAGGAGTTTAAGGTTCAGATTTTTTATAAGCAATGTTAGTAGGGGAGGGGGGATGTTAGTTTCTCCGGTTTGAATCTGGGACCTTCTTCTTGCACTCATTCGGTATCCCTTAGCTCGCCAACTGAGCTACCTAGTCGGGATAGGTTCAGTGTTTTGTGTTGGAAGTTTTCCATGAGTATAAGGTGGCCAAGAGTGTTGTTGACACCAACTTACCTTTCTCAAATTATAAGAACCCAAAAAAACCCTTTAAAAGCTTTACACATTTTCAATGAAGCAAAATCTAGGTATCCTAAGTACTCACACAATGGTCCTGTATATGCCACCATGATCACAATCCTTGGATCATCAGGGAGACTCACAGAGATGAGAGAAGTAATTGAACAGATGAAAAATGATTCATGTGAATGCAAAGATTCAGTCTTTGTATCTGCTATTAAAACATATGCGAAAGCCGGTTTAGTAGATGAAGCAGTGTCTATTTATAACAATATTCCTCAGTTTAACTGTGTGAATTGGACACAATCTTTCAATACCCTTTTGGAGATAATGGTGAATGAGAATCGACTTGAGTCGGCTCACCGTCTTTTCGTTGATAGTTCTTGTGGTTGGGAAGTGAAGTCTCGCGTTCAAGCGTTGAATTTGCTTATGTATGCTTTGTGTCGAAAGAATCGTTCCGATTTGGCCTTGCAGGTATTTCAAGAGATGGATTATCAAGGCTGTTATCCGAATAGGGATAGTTATTTGATTCTGATGAAGGGATTGTGTGAGGATAAGAGATTACATGAGGCAACTCATTTGTTGTATTCAATGTTTTGGAGAATCTCGCAGAAAGGTAATGGTGAGGATATTGTGGTTTATAGAACTCTTTTGGATGCTTTATGCGACGACGGAAAATTCGAAGAAGCTGTGGAGATTCTAGGTAAAATTTTGCGAAAAGGACTAAAAGCTCCAAAGCGATGTTATAATCACCGACTCGTTCTCAGTAAGTGTAGTGAAGGTAAAGCTGTAGAAGACATTAAACGCAAGATTCACGAAGCTTTGATTCGTGGTTCGGTTCCGAGTTCAGCTAGTTATAATGCCATTGCTGTTGATTTATACAATGAAGGTAAGATAGATGAAGGCGACAAAGTTATCGTTGAAATGCAAGACAAAGGCTTCAAACCAAAACTTCCTATTTTTGAGGCAAAAGTAGCTGCATTATGTAAAGTTGGTAAAGTTGATGAAGCAATCAAGGTAATTGAAGAGGATATGGTGAAAGTAAATTGTTTACCAACTTCTAGGATTTATAGTATTCTCTTGAAAAATTTAAACAATGTAGGAAATTCTACGGCGGTTCTCGAGAGCTTGAACAAGATGTCGAAAAAAGTTGGTTGCAATGCTGATAAGGAAACTTGCAGTATTTTATTGGAAATGCTTTGTCGCGAGAGAAGGTATCTCGAGGCGAGCCAACTTCTAGAGGAAATGTCGATTAAATCGTATTGGCCTTGTGTTGATAGTTATAATTTTCTTATTAAGGGTCTTTGTTCTCAAGGTAGACAATATGAAGCTGTTATGTGGTTGGAGGATATGATTAGCCAGGGAAAGGTTCCTGAAACTTCTGTTTGGTGTTCATTAGTATCTTTATTTTGTAACTCGGAGATGATGAAAGTGTCGTCGGAGACATTTAATCGCGTAAGAAGTTTGTGATTCTAATTGCTGCTGAATGTCTCTCTACCCTTTGATTTCTGTTTCTTGAGGAGAGTCTGCATTTAGTACTACTTTGTTTAACTAGCATACTGTTGTATATAATTTAATAATACAGTACATGAAAACAATGTGATAATATATTCTGTAATAGCCTGAGAATCAAGTTAGACATTTACTTGTTGCAACCATTAATTTGATTATATTATACTAAGCAAGATTAGCCTTGGTTGAACACAAGTGCACATAAGCCATTGCTGTATGAATTTGCTGCACATTAAAAAAGGACTTTATAGTCATGTAACTGTGTCGGTAGGGAATCGCGAACGCGATTCGCCGAAAATCCATTTTGGATAAACTTCTTAAGAAGCACTTTAGAAACTTATGATAACTATGAACTTTTCAAACAATAATTATTATTATGGCTTCTTGGTATTTTTACTATAAACTTTCGCTATGTGCCCAAATTAAGTAACTTCAATTTTAATAGTATATCTCTAATTTTTTAGAAGAATATATCTCAAGCTAGACGGGCCATTTGAGAAGGCGTTTGCTTTTTCCACACCCTCTTCTACTCAAAACACGCCCCATAAGGATGTGAAAAGACCAAAAGGCCAGCCAAAACTTCTTTTTTTTTTTACGGAATTTCACCTGTTCGAACACGGGCCTTCGAACAGGTTCGAATGACATCTTCGTGTGTGTTAAATCTTGACTTCGCACCCTTTTATGCGTAATTTCACCTGTTCGCATGGGGTCATGCGAAGAAGTTCGCATGAGGGTGTTCGAACACCCTATTTTATTACAAAAAATGGACTCTCACACCACATTCACCTTTTTATTACGTTTGCATGATGTTGTTCGAACGTGTTCGAACAAGGTCGTTCGAGCAGTCATAAAACACGTCCTCACAGCGTTTCACGCGAGGTTATTTTTGGAATAAAAAATTTGTTTAGGGGTGTAAAAGAGTGGAAGGGGGTGTGGAAAAAGCAAATGCCCTTTGAAAATTATGTATTGAGCATGTAGTATGTTACTCACATCACAATCGTGTAGCTTTTGTAGGTGTTGCAAACCCAACGAACTTTTTTTAATGTAGGACCATTATTAGTAATGTGACCCCTAAACCATAAATAATATAGCTTATCTCTTATTTATATTTGTATAGTGTTTGTATTTGTATGCATGCATTGTAATGTGATGCAACTTGTTGCCGGCTGCACGATGATAAGGACAAAAAGACTCTTGTCTAGGAGTAGTTACTACTCAACCCCACCTTCTATTTTTATAATTTATTATAATTTTAATTTTATTGAGCAATACAAGTGGCACTTTCTAACGATTTGTCAAAACAAAAAAATTGATTGATCATCGTCTTGAGTATAAAGTAGTTTTAAATCTCTCGCTAGGTTGGTTCATCCTTCGCGCGAGTCATCTAATCTAAAGCAAGTGGATTAATCATCTGCGTTTGGCGGTGACATCTCGATCTCGAAAAAATAAAAAAAACTGGTTGTCCAAAAGCCACGGAGCAATATTCATTCATATTGGACAAAAGCCACAAAGCAATTACATCAAATATAATTCAGTAAACCAGATTAAGCTATCTCCTAAACAAATTCACAGCACAAGAGCTACTACTACTAATACAATTAATGCAAATACAAAAGCATCCTAAGGCCCAAAACTCCTCAAAAGTCCTAGCAACCTACATAAAAAAAGAAGCTAAATCAAAGCAACTACCTGGCCTTCTAGGGTTCCCCTACCATCTTGTAAAAAGATCAAAATACCCCTATGAGATATATTGGATTGGCAACAAAGACAAGGTCGACGAAAGTTTTCAACGACCTCCACACTTGGCTCACAAAAGAGGCACAAAAGAACAAAGCTAAAAAGACCCACGATGAATGTAGGGGGGATGACATAAATGTCTAGAAACAACCCTCATACTTCAAGAACAATCCGGCATGAAGATTCCTTCTTCATAACCCTAACCTGCAATAGATAGGAAGACGAAACCAATGTAAGTAATATATATATGATCTCAAAGATAATATAATGTTATTCAACGGTCGGATTACGTAATTAACAACCATTGGATACAATTTAAGTAATATATTTATCATCCAACGGGTAATATAGATTTAGTGATCATCACTAAACAAAAGGCTTAGTGATGTGTAAGTCTTAAATTCTGCTTCTTCTCATATATATATATATATATATATATATATATATATATATATATATATATATATATATATATATATATATAACCAGCTACTCTTTTAAATAATTTGGTTGATCTAATTCGTCATCGATGAAGTGTCCAGTTTCTTAGGATTAATATATCATTACTCTTCTTAAACTACTTCTTGTGGTGCAATATGGAGTATCTAACCCGAGACAAATAATTATCTCAACGATTATGATATCTTTCTATTTGTAGATGCAACGTGGGTACTAATTAATAATATAAGGGGAAGTTATAAAAAGTATAATATTTTAACAAAATCATGTATGCCATGCTATGAAGCCCGGATACGGGATACGATACGACACAATACGTGGATACGAAAAAATTTAGAAAATCAAGATATGATACGACAGGGATACTTCAATTAAAAATTAAATTAAAATTTAAAAATATAAAACATAAAGATACTTGTGATCAAAATAAGTAAGCATAGTACCAACAAGGGTTGGTTCGAGTGATAATTGGACTCGGATCCCACCCCAAGGTTTCAAGTTCGAATCTTGGATGTGACAAACACTCTATTGGGAGGAGAGAACCACACGGGCCGGCAAAGCCGAGTACTCGTGGCCAGCCAAGTTCCCCGGTGTAAATTAGTTATCGGCAAAGCCGGTGGAAACTATGCACCAATGACATGGTAACCCCAAAAGAAATAAGTAAGCATAGTTAAATGTTTTTTCCTCATCCATTTTAAAATATATTTTTCTTCCTACGAACATGTGACAAAAGAAGTTAGACTCTATAAAATTGTCCTTTTTGGATCCATTTTATTTCTCTTCAAAGAAAGAATAAAATAGTAATTATTTTGATTTAAAAATAAATATAAATTCTAGGATACTCCAAAGATACGTATCTGGTAAGTATCCAGTAAGTATCTGGTCCTTTTTGATTTAAAATTAAACATAAATTCTAGGATACTCCCAGGATACGTATCCGAAAGTATCCGACACGTATCAGTATCGGATACGGGTACGTGGCCTATATTGGAGTATCGGGGTTTCATGCCATGCGTTGATATTTTTTTTTTTGGTACAAGCCATGCGTTTGATATATAAAAGGTGTGAGACAAAGACAGTTTTTTTTGACGATATAAAAGACAATTTTTTTCAATAAGCAATGATTCATTGATACGAGTACTAGGTATACTCAAAACTGCATTACAAAGAAGAGATTACAAGTTATTTATACATGTATGGGCATTATTCCACCGTAAAGACGGTGAAACACTAAAATTTCTTCCCACCATGATAGGAACTTCACATGAGTCATTCTTTCCCGAAACATAAACATCAATAAGATCCATTTCGACAATAAAAGAATTAAATACAGCAACTTCATGTAAGTTACTCTCATCTGCACTCCTACCTTTGTGATCTGCAGTTCTCGAAACATAATTAAAATCACCCACCACACACCACTCGCCCCTACCAAAACTCGACTTCAACCTCTACAAATCATCTCAACCTTTTCTACTATCGATCAGAGAACCAGGGGCATATAATTGGCATTTTCAAAAAATGATGCAAACTGATGATTACCCCATATATAGCAGGTCAATCCGTTTACTCTCAAAAACCTCTCTATTAGTTTCTTGAACACAAATGAAATCAAGTTTACCTGCTCTAATTAAAGAGGCCAATTGACAGCGATAAAATACAAAGTTATTTGTTATTAATTTAATTTTATAAGAAAACAAAACTATGCATAAAGAAACAAGATTGGATTTAAAAACTCTCCCACTTTTTAAAAAAAGTCCATATAAAATAAACATATACTCGATCTGTAACAACATAAAACGGACATAAAAAGGGGTAGATTAGGCTGGTGTCTAAGTTCAATCCTTAGATGAAATAAGTTAGAGTCAGACTTTACTTATGTCTCAGTCAAACTTCAAATTATTCAGGACTCATTTCTTCTAGATACCGGAGCGTGTTCAAAAACTCCTAAAAAAAAAAACATGATATAAGTCAAAATGTAAAAGTTGATGTATTTGTTCCTGATTCATTATGTTGGAGTAGATGAATTCTAATTCCAACTCACAATTTCATTTCCCCTCCTCCCATCTCTGTCGCCGACATCTATATTTTGGAAAAAGATTCGTATAATAAAAATTATATATAGGTTCATTAATTAATACATAGCTTAATATATGGTTTAAAGTTCCAGCTGGTAGCCTTATCCAACCAAAAGCACTATCATTTGTAAAGTTGTGTAACTTGATTTCTTGGACCAATAAATATATATATATATATATATATATATATATATATATATATATATATATATATATATATATATATATATATATATATATATATATATCATAACTATATTAATTCATAAGTTGTCCACGTGTGCGTCCATGTAGGACCAATAGAAAAATGACACACGCATTTCAGAAAAATAGGTGGTGTGCCACCTGGCAATTTAAAAACAACCGCTGATTGGATCAATGGATCGGATTGCACATCACAAAAATACCTGAAAGTGGTGTGCAGTGGAAGCTTTTGTGGTACACCACACGTTTGTCACTCATTGTTTTAAATGGAAATATAATGGACATTAAAGATGGTAGCATTGATTTATGGAGAGACAAGAAAACATGGTCATTTAGTGCACTTAATGGCGCAATAAAACCTATTGATCATATTTTATTCCTCTTACTCAGAAATATAATGAGCAGTTTCACTATCACTTCTAAACTGACCCAACGCTCTACTACCCCCGCAGGTCGATCATCAAGAAATTTTTAAACCACCGTAGTGGTAATACGTTCCTCAGGTAATTTTTCTTTGAATTTAGATTTTGAAAAAAAGTGTTACGCGGTTAGAGATGCTTGAAGAACCATCGATTTATCATTGAAATGGATGTACCACGATTGAATGGTGCTTATTTAATTATTAGATCGTACAGTGATGGATCATACTTTCACACCGTTTTGGCACATATCACAATCTCTACACACTGACAATTTCTGTTGTGTCATTTGTCGCAGGTTTCCATCATGAATCTTCCCCGTTCATATTATACCGACTTCTTCCAACACTTTGACTACGTCAATATTGGCTATTTGAAGACCGGTGTCCATCCTGAGGTAATAAACTCAAACTGATCTAATTAAACTTTCACGCGTATCCTAACACAAAAATGCAGCCTACAAACTGGATTATCGTATAAGCATGGATGTGTTTAATGAATCAAATATGTTCACCATAATTTTCTACATGTCTTGCTACTAACTATTACAGATGTGATTTTTGTAGGATTGCTGAAAAGTTATTTGGAAGAGCATGATTTAGTTTTGAATATTGTTGAAAAGATTTTGTCTAAAAAATTGTTTTATGAAACAAACAAAAAATAAGAATCATTTGAATATTGTTTCTTAAAACAAACTGAAAAGAGATCTTTTGAGTGTTGTATTTTGAATTAACAAAAATGGGCATTTGAATATTGTGTTTTGAATCGAAGAAAAAATGATCTTTTGAAAAGGTGTCTTAGAGTGGTTTTTAATAGCAGGGTATAGTTTTGGATGTTGTTGAAAAATTCTTTTGAAGATTATAATATAGTTTTAAATATATACACATTGACTATTAGATGTGCAATTTATAACAAATGTGAAAAGTTGTTTTAAAGTAACCAATTTTATCACATTGTACTTATTGTCACAATTATCCGGTGCTTTCACTTGCGGGTGGCACCGTTAGTTCTTCGTTGCTCACATATTTCGCATTCTTTCCACCACAGCGTAACCAATTTCTCCTTTTTGGTTGATACTGTTAAACCCCCTTGGAAAAATTCCTTCGTTTTAACATCTTATTCAATATTTCTTTTGTAGCGAAGGAATTGATCTAATAAGTGAAGACCATACTGGGAGGACCGTGTTCGCCCTCAGGGGTGATGCTGCCTTTCACTTTTATGAGGAGCACCTTCGTGCGTACAAAGTGTCAGAATCGGTTAGTTTTGATAACAATCTTCAATCATATTAGAAAAGTTATATTATATATTTATAACTTCAGTAGAAATTTCATATTTCCTTTCTGTTTCAGATGTTGGACCCATATGCACTCAATAATCTGTGGACCGTACATGTGTCTTCAAGACCAGCCAGTTCGGAAATTCAAGGTTCACTGTTGATCAAATATGTTTGGTTGATGACATTGTCGCTGAGTTCGCATTTCTCAAAATGACTGCCGAGGTGACTCTCTTGCACTCAAACATAGTCATGCATTCATTTTGGTTTAGCACGAGCTGTTAATTAGTGAAACTCATCGAGCACTAACTCTGTAATAACGGTATAAATATGTATACTAATATTTCAGTTATGGACAAGCTAAATGGTCAGCTACACAACTCTTATCATTGCATGGGGGCCAGGAGAGGCGAGGTTTCCAACTAGACGGTGGTTGTAATACTCAGGGTCTTACAAAACGGATCTACGCACCTTTGTGATGTGTAGTCCACAATGGCCACCACTTTAAAGTTTCGATACGATATAGTCGTTACCATTTTCATTTAATTAGTCTTACGATCCTGTGTACCATTTTCATTTAATAGTTTTTTTACGATTGTGTTGTGTACCAATTTAAAGTTTCGATACGATATAGTTGTTACCATTTTCATTTAATCTATCGTGTGTTTGGAATATTTTTGGGTTGTTAACTTTGTGCGCTATTGTTAGACTTAACAACTAATCATGTTTTAGTTAATTTGAATGCTTTTAGTGATGTTTCGCACGCAGAACATCACAACACTGTCAAAATGATTAACAATATTTTTAGTCACAATTGTTAAGTGAGGTAGTGAATAATTGGTGAAACCCGTGTATCACTAATGTTAAAACTAAAGTTACATGAAATTGTACAATATACTGATTAAAACAGTTTTTTTTTAGTTGACCAAAAAAAAACAAATGTTTTTTAAAATAGTGTGTAAGGTGGTTTAAGACAATTGACGGAACCATTGTAAACAATAAGTTGGTTGCGAAAATATTAGTACAACAAAAAAAAGTTGGAGATTAGTCCATAAAAACTAAAGAATAATCAGTTTAGTGGAAGAAGAATAAACATGTAACAAAATTGGAAGATTGTACGCATATGTTTAGCATCTTACAAGTTTGACAAATCAGTGCTAACCAAACTAAAAATAAGACAAAAGCCTTCAAGAAAAATTGGCAATGCGATTTTGTGTGACAGTATCAAATGATTTAATACAAAAGTAGTGTCTACAAAAATGATTCAATCTTTTGTCAAAAAAAAAATGAATTGATTGAATCTTTTTTGATTATTATTGAGATTAAATTTTTTTATCCATTTATTGTTATGATAGGTTTTTTAAAATATTTTTGCAGCACCAATCATGGTCTACATCATTATGTATTTAATGATAAGCGTTTAAATTGAGCTTTAAAGTGCAATGAATTTGTGATTATGAAATGATCATAATGATTTTCAATTTTGAATTATAATCAAAAATCAATTATAAATATTACCAAATCAAAAATATAACAAAAATTATAGACCTCATAATTGCATAATGAAGTGACCATATCTTATACCATTACTATAAAAATCAAATTCTGACTTTAAACACAAAGCAAAATGCTTAATTTATCTATTTGAACAAAAAATAGGCTTGCAATAGTCTGGATGTGATTAATTTCACCTAATTACGCATGATTTGTGGGCAACATAATTTGGTTTGACCGGTTGATTACTGTCATACCCCACAGTAATTTCCAAAGGAACAATCTCCTATTAATAGGCGATTCAGAAGTTCAACCTACGTAGACAATAGTGATCAGCGCTCCCAAAAAATTCTGGGTAGTAAGCTACTTCGTATGACTATCAATGACATCACTTCCTTTGTGGGATTATAGCACGTTCGCGAAGCTGCGTGAAATGTTATTCAGCGTCACCAAACGCCTCATCAGCCACTAAACAAATTATATATTCAAATAAAAATTAAATGTACAACTATATCTATATACAACGAGACCTAAATATTACAATTTAGGCTTAAATATCATTTACCCCCTGCAAATATCAACATAATCCATTTACCCCCCTGTAAAATAAAAAGTTTTAAAATGCCCCGTGCAAATATAAACTGTTTACGGTTACCCCCTGTAGGGGGGTAACCGTAAATGATTTATATTTTGCAGGGGGTAACCGTAAACGGTTTATACCCATTATACACTTAACACATGTCAATATAATCTAACAGCAGGGGGTAACCGTAAACAGTTTATATTTGCAAGGGGCATTTTAAAACTTTTTATTTTACAGGGGGGTAAATGATATTTAAGCCTACAATTTATAACTCACAGTATACTTCTCAATCAGATCTTTGAAAATACACACATTGACAATCATCATTTTAACATTGAAAGAATAACATTAACCATACCCTCATTGACTAAATTCAACGCTATTAATCACGATGTCAGTTATACCCGTGCAGCGCACGGGTAACTGATACTAGTATATTGCTATACAATATCCACATATATTAATTGTGCAACCAACAATTCAACTGCATGTCAAACTCAGTACTGGTTACTTGACAGTCTTCACTATAGATTACCAACTACAGGACTAATTATAAGGATTGAATGACATTTGCCAGATTGAGTAATACTCCTTCCGTATCAAAATAATAGTCGTTTAAGGTTTTAGCACGGAGATTAAAAAAAACAATAAATTGTCAAAGTAACACGGTAGTTTTACTATATTATCCCTATCAACTAATAAATGCATGTTAGTGATGTGTTTGGTTAGTAAAAAAGTTACAACAATTAATGAGGGTAAAATTGAAAAGATTTAATAAATGATGCATTGGGATGACAAAACGACAAATAATTTGAAATTTTTTACTTTAGCTAAAAAGACTATTATTTTGATACGGAAGGAGTAGTAATTTTGTCACAGTTGCCCTCATTAATACACTTCTAAAATGTTTATAATTAGGATTAGGATAAAATCACTTAAATTAAATAGACTTAAGATTCTCTTTTCTCATTTTCTCAATTTCTCAATTTCTTTAATTATTAAATTTAATTTTGTGAAAATTCTTAGAATGTGGTTTAGGTCTAACTCAACCCCACAAAATCGACTTGTAAGGTAAGGGATGTCTTCCACTTATAAACTCTTCTGAGACCATATCTCTAGTCAATATGAGACTTAGGTTTTTCCCAATACACTCCCTCACGCCCAGCACTGTTGAGCTTGGTGCATGGATAATAATGGTGGGTGGCCCGAAGAATCTAGGATATGCATTGATACCATCTTAGAATGTGGTTTAGGCTAACTCAACCCCGCAAAACCGACTTGTAAGGTGATGGATGTCTTCCACTTATGAACTATTTTGAGACCATATATATCTCTAGTCAATGAGGGACTCAGATTTTTCCCAGTAAAAATTGTTAGTCAAGTGTGGTGTTACCATTGAGAATTGAAGCAAATACATTCATGTACATATATATTCAAACCATGTACCTAGGAAATAACCTCATGCACTTAGTCATGTACTTTTTTTTGACGGAGTGATGTACTTAGGAAATAACATTCATGCACTTAGGAAGTAGTAATTGAATTAAATTTCTTGTAAATTGTAAATTGTACTTATTATGAAGATTGTATAATTGTTGTTTCTTCATTAGTGAATCTGAAAAAACAACCAAGGGTTAAAACCCTAGCACAACGAAGGAAGAAAGAGAGAAACAAGATAATCAAGAAACAAAGAGAGAAGCACTACTAGAAAAAAGGCTTTTTATATCGGTTAAAAAAGGCTTTTCATATCGGTTCCGTAACCGATATAGATAAAGGGGATATTAAAAACAGGCGCTTTCTATATCGGTTCTTTAACCGATATGGAAAATGTTTTTTATATCGGTTCCCAGTTGAACCGTTATGGAAAGTCAGTTTTTAAACCTATAAAACGCTTTTTTTATATCGGTTTCTTAGTTGAACCGATATTGAAAATCACTTTTTATATCGGTTATTTAAAGGAACCGATATGAAAAGTCTTTTTTTTAAAAAAAAAAAAGAAAAAATTCCTCAATTGGATATACAGCAAACAACAAAATCACAACAAATACAATATTTATATAAAAATACAAAGATCTCAAATTATACTCAATATCCATATCCAAATACAAAAAACGAATCTAATACACACACTATCTATATTTTACTAACCACTAAAAAGCATTGGATAACTAACTCAGCTACCAGTAAATCAGTATGCCAACTAAACTCATCCTATAATTACTAGGGATAATCCTATAATATATATAAATTAAAGTGAGAAAATGGGGAAAAATTAAGTTGACTCAAAGCTAAAAATAAGATCTATTTCATGTTCAGTTACAGTAAGCCCTTCATTTTGGGCCTCAGATCTATTTCATTTACTATATAATAACCTTTGCAAGAAACAAAAAAGAGAGGAAATACAATTATGTTCCATGACAGAAAAAGAGAAGCTAAACCTCCATACAACAAAACATGAGAAACAAGAGAAAAGTTCTGATGGTATTTGTGAGACCAAACAAACACAAGGGGCATCAATGGAATGTCTTGGTATTTGGTTCTATTCTATCTGCATGCGAGATGAACACTTTGAGGAAGAAGATTGTATCTAATATTTAGCTCTTCAAATATTTTCTTTAGTTCCATCACAAGTTCACTTCTCCTTTTGGTCTTCTCTCACCAAACTCTTGAAAGTTCATTGTGTGAGTAATAAAAAGACCCATCTTAATCTTATTTACATCCTCAATCTCCTTCACTACTAAGCCCATAGTAGGATGCCAAGATTGTTTGAGAACTCCACCTTGTCACCCATATTTGGACTTCTCGTAATAATTACTTGGTTTTGTGGCGGGACCGAGTTTGGATAGTACACCTTTTCATTATTAAGCTTCAAGAATATCGTTGTCAATATATTCATTTCTTCAACCAATATATTTATCGGTTAAATGGAAGGCATTAATAAGAAAATCTCAAACAATGATATTAAATTTGGTGTTGTGAATTACCTCAACACAAATCTATAACACATCGATCACCAACGTCAAATGGATGCATTACAAACACGAAAATGATAGCTTCAAATAAAAACAATCTCCTTATTTCAACACAATAAAAGCTTTAAATTGGAAGGTAACATTACCGTGATGTTCAACATCTTCCAAGCTTCCTCCTCATACAAAGCAAGTATAGCAACAATGCAGGATAAAACTAATGAATAGGCAAAGAAGTCATTACATATACTGCGCAGGTCAAGAAAGCAGAAAATTGAAGTTAAAGCGGCAAAGACACGATGTGTTCTAAACCTTCGGTTAAGTTGATAAAGACTATTACTGATTTATCGCTTTAGATTGCGCGACAAAGTCATGGCAACCATGAACAACACTTTATCTGAGGTGAAAAATCTAAACCAAATGCATATAATATTATGATCTTAAAATAAACTAGATCAAGTCAAATGTTAACCTTATTAGCAAAAAATAAACGCAAAGCGAAACAGAATTCAGATATAGATTCATCATTTAAAGCTAACACACTAGTGTTATCGGTAACTTACATATTGGCCTATTAGTTGCAACAGTAGCAATCTTTGAAAATGTTCCACAAGGAAAGAAGCATGTCTTTACACCTGCAAATCAAAATATTTACTTATTACTTAAGATGAAGAAAGTAACTACGATATACTTATAGTATAAGTATATAACCCTATGAGGTGAAGAAAGTAACTATTCTTTTATTGTTGGCAAAACTAAAGAGAATCAAATTAACAACATGTCCTTCTTGTTGTCAAATTATATCTGTGCCTTTTCTGAACATTTATCACTCGGGTCTTTGCAGGGCATTCTTTGGTCAGAAATTTTGGCTCTGCCTCTCAAGAGAAGAGAAGCAAATTCTTCTCCAAAATCATCAACCACAGAAAAAGCCCTTGACTCCCTGCTCCTTGAACAAAACTCCAAATCCAGAAGAGATACTCTTGTACTTGGCAAGGTCAATCTGAAACCAATAAACGATTCAAACATTACAAACACAAATGTAACTAACAAGCAAGTAAACAATCCTAATTCCAACTCCAACTCCAACATAGTGAAACACTGTTAGAACTAACAAATCCAAAGGACTTGATCAAAGAAACTACAAATCAATACAGTAAAAAAACAACATCTCAAAAACTTCAGACAACAAACATTCTTTTACTAAAATCATCAATATACTTCAACTTGAAAGAACCACAACACCAAGCTATTACATCTATTTCACCTAAACAACATCATCATGATCATAACTCTTTACGTAACATAGCATTTGAAGAGAGCTCAAAGGAAATCGCAGATCTAAACAATCACGAAGCCAAACCCTAAAAAATGGCGAATTTAATGAAATTGGTTTAAATCAAAGCAGTAGAAGCCAGATCGAAACATATTCTAGAGAGAGAGGAGAAAAAGAAGAGACCTGCATATTACACTTAAGCATCACAAACAAACCTCAAATCAGCGCAATCATTCCCCTTTCTCTTATATCCTTATATTATCCCTCCGCTCTCCTCACAACAAAACAAAACCTCTCCACTCTTACATTATTTCCTCCGTTTCTCATATACAATTTCACAAACACATGGTGCTCTTTCCACTCATCTAGACCAAACCTCTCCAAAAACACCTACCCATTTTCAGAAGACTCCAACCTGAATAGAGAGACATTGCAATATGTAATCGAAGAGAAGGAAGATGGAGATTTATGAGGATGAATCGAAGAGGCAAAAAATAAATTCTAAATATTTAACTTAAATGAAAGATCAAAGTGACACGAGAATGCCAAAAAAATCTTGAAGCGAAACCAAACTCATTCCTCTTGAGCTTCCGATTTCACAAAGCGTAAACGAGACCAAACAAAATCTTGGAGCGAGATTGGGGTTTCTGGGTTTCTGGGCATCAATCGAGGGTTTATGGGTTTCTTCGTTTTTGGTTTCTGGGTTTCTTCATCTCTCGTTTCGGGTTTCAATCGAATAGGGAGAGAGCTTAGAGTGCTAGTCGTGAGGGTTTCGTTGAGAGAGAGCGAGGTTGTGAGAGGGTTTTGTTGGAGAGAGCGAGGTTGTGAGAGGGTTTTGTTGGATGAGCGTTTTCACTTCTTTTTCTTTAGTATATTAGCGTTTTCTATAACGGTTATAGCATAAACCCGATATACAATTTAACAACTTACTCAGGAAGCACTTATCCAATTATATTAGCCAATGAATAAAACCCACATTAAAAAGTTGAAATCTTCATAAAAAGAGAATTTCCTTAGCACAACACAAATGCAGCAAAGTACATAACTAAAAATATGATATAACACAAACCTCAGCCATTAATTATTGTAGCATCATCGTTGGCTCGAAAACGATCACCGAAAGTTTCACCATTGATATGATATCAGAGCCAACACGCTTTTGCATCATTTTCCGGTAGCTATCCCTTTCCTCTAACACACAAAAGAAACAATTAAGGATACCAAGCAGAAATAAAACATTGGTAAATATGAAGATTTGTTTTTGCTCCAAAGTCTACATGATATAAATTTGAATTTTTATTCAGGTAATCAAAGAGTCCATTGGTTTACGTGACAAGTAATCTTCTCACCATGGCATGACTTATAAAGAGGCTTGCTTTAACATGCAGACCAAACCTGATATGGTTTGACTATACTATAAAGTTGGCAACATCAAATTTCAATATGCACTTAATAAAAATTGCAAGCAATAGTTTTGTGCCTATGATCCAATCTAGGTTGCTTCAAGTTCAGCCACCATAGAGATTATGATAAGTAGTACTGGTATACCTCATTTTTCCATTGTCCCTTCTTAGCCTCCTCTTGAAGACTTGGTTCGCCCCATACGGGTTAATAACCTCCCTTCCTTCATGAAATCTTGTCAAGAACACAAACTTTTCAACAAAATTAATCTTATCAACTCATGGCTGAATCACACCAACACAAGCTTCAAAGAAACAAATCAATTGATTAAAAACCACAAATCTAATAATGTTGAAACTTAAAAATTATTAAATCATACATCAAACAGAGTAAAACAACCATAAATAATACAATAAAAAGAAAATATATCATAATGCATCAATCAAACAAATAATTTTAATGTAAGATGATAATAATCCAAAACATATTATTAAAGGGTAGATCGATGATCTTGAGAGAAACTCTCATAATCGAATTGCAAATAAGAAATATGAAAAGAGATAAATTTAACAACAAAACCGATACATTCTAGAAGTGAAATTAGGGAAACTTGAAATAGAGAAGATAAAGTTATTAACTAGCAAGTAGTAGAGGCACGATGCTCGAGGAGAGGGAAGCACGACCGCGAAGAACGGAGAAGCAGCAGCAGGTGGAGACGACGTAAAAACTCGAGCGACAAAGCCGAGATCGAGAGGCGCGTAAAGAGCGTAAAAGAAAGCGCAAAAATAAATTCTAAATATTTAACTTAAATGAAAGATCAAAGTCGACGAGAATGCAAAAAAATCTTGAAGCGAAACCAAACTCATTCCTCTTGAGCCCGATTTCACAAAGCGTAAACGAGACCAAACAAAATCTTGGAGCGAGATTGGGGTTTCAGGTTTACAGGCATCAATCGAGGGTTTATGGGTTTCTTCGTTTTTGGTTTCTGGGTTTCTTCATCTCTCGTTTCGGGTTTCAATCGAATAGGGAGAGAGCTTAGAGTGCTAGTCGTGAGGGTTTCGTTGAGAGAGAGCGAGGTTGTGAGAGGGTTTTGTTGGAGAGAGCGAGGTTGTGAGAGGGTTTTGTTGGATGAGCGTTTTCACTTCTTTTTCTTTAGTATATTAGCGTTTTCTATAACGGTTATAGCATAAACCCGATATGAAAGACTTAAATTAGCGTTTTCTATATCGGTTTGAGAGGCAACAGATATAAATATTGTAAAAATAATTACAAAACTGCCACCGCGTCATTTTTAATATCGGGTCCTTTTTAACCGATATGAATTGTTGATATAAAATGCATTTTTTCCACTAGTGAAGTAAACCTAAGTTGTGTTCTAGGGTTTCTTGTTTTGTTGAAATAAGCGGGTCAAGAAACTGGTTGTTGACAACGCATGTTTCACTGTTTTGCTGGACTTTGGGTTCCGCTTTAACCCGTTTCTCAATTGGTTTTTTGGATTGCTAGACAAACTGTGTTATTGGTAACTGGGTTGGGCAAGTTCGGCTTGGACGTTACTAAATACACCTCTGGAATTGATTCTAAAATTCCAACATGTAGCGGGAAATTAAAATGATGCATGAGACTCTAACTCTATTGCACACGTATTGACAACAAGGCATCAAATTGCATTTAGAAGGGTAATATTGAAAATTTATAGCATCTTTTTAGTTTTTATTAAAACTCGTGCCTAGTCGTTTTTTTGCTAATAAATAGTAACAGAGGGAGTACTATCTTTGTCTTAAAATATAAGCACCAAAAGTACATGTATTTAGACTAAGTTTAGTCTAAATACTTTGTACTTTAATTTTGGTACTTATATTTTTGGATGGAAGGAATAAAATCTCATAATTAAAACAACAAACTTAATGTCTATGACAAAATCAAAACATAGACAAGTGTGTAATAGTACTCTAAAGCATCTTTTGTAAAATAACTCTAGAGAGATAATTTTTCTCGTCCAGACCCCAATTAAAGTTCATTTTTCATCTCTTTAAACAAAATGAAAAATAAATATCAAAACATACTTTCACGCACTCATTCTTAGGTTCAAACTCGAGAACCGACATTCTCATATTATCAAATGCAACCGGTAGTTGGGACAATTAAGGCTCATTCGCACTTAATTATAGACACAATACATTGTTGAATAGTAGGGATTTTTTTTTGGAAGGAAAATAGTATGGATTGATACATCATAACTATGAATTGTCAAAAATACATGATAATTATGTTTGATGATAAGAATGAGAAGTGAGTGAATCAAACACAAACAAGACATACGACAGAAATAATGCAAGCATCAAATTAAACTATACATAGTGAATTATTTAATAATGCTCATTTAGAAAATGGAATAATGCTAAGGGCGGCCTCCTTTGTATTATTTGTAGATTCAAATACTCACTAGAAAGAAACAATTGCTATTGAAATCCCAAGATGGCGGCTCATCTACAACTTATAAATAAGTAAGACTTAAAAATAAGAGGATTTATCCATGTGAATTTTAACATCATATATATATATATATATATATATATATATATATATATATATATATATATAAATATCATATATATATATATATATTATATATATATATATTATATACGAGTTATTATTGAAATAAGCAATATATATATATATATATATATATATATATATATATATATATATATATATATATAATATAAAATATAATTTTAAAATTTATATTTTACATTAGTTTTCTATTGTAATACAAAAAATATATTAAAAATTATTTTCAAAGAAAGAGTAATAAAATTAAACATCTTAGTGTAAAAGAATAGAAAAAAAATCCATAAGTAAAGAATTGGAGAAAAAAGGAGTTAAAAATATACTACAAAAAATTATAAAGAAGAACAAAAATTTAGCACATTTACAATGGTATATATGACTATAAAAATCTTACATGTAAAAAATTACTTCAACCTTAATATAATTACACTTTTAAAATATAGAAAATTCTGAGAATGACAACATTTAGGAATAACTACAGATTTTTAATAAAATATTGCTAATAAGCATTAGAAAAAAGTAGTAAAATGTTTGCTTTTCAAGAAAAAAAAGTCATTAATAAAAGCTTAGACTCTGTTTGGTAAAAACTAGCGGATAGCGGATAAGCTAGAGAATAGCGGATGAGCGGATAACATGATGAGCTAGCGGATAACGGAAAGCAGATGAGCTACCTAATAACAACAATTGATGTGTTTGGTAAAACTAGCGGTTGAGTTAGCTGATAATTAAATGCAAAATGACATAAAAAGATATATTTATTTAATTCATGATTACATTTATTTAATAAGGATAGAGAAGAAATTTAAGAAAAAAACTAGTAACATACCGTGCATACGCACTGGTGCTACCATATTCTTTTATGAACGAACTTAGACATAATTTAAATAGTCTGGACAATACCTCGTGAAAAAAAGACAAATTTAAAGTAGTAAAAAGTGAGTCTCAAATAAAAAATTAGATAAATATTAAAATCTAAAAATGTAAAAGTATCATTTAAAACAATATGTGCATTTATCCCGTGTTCTTTTATATATTAGTGTCCAGTGTTGTTATCTCATGTTTTTTTTATATATCAATGCAGCTATCTCGTGTTTTTACATACATCATTGCAATTATCCCGTGTTTTTTTATATTTCAATAAAGTTATCACGTGTTTTTTAATATATCAGTGAAGTTATCTCATAGTTTCAATTGTTTATTTTTAGTTAATTAATAGATTATAGTAGACAGTAACGGATAAATGGTAGATTATCAATATTTCAGTGAAGTGTTTTTTATATATCAGTGCAGTTATCCCGTGTTTTTATACATATCATTGCAGTTATCTAGTGTGTTTTTTTACATATTAGTATAGTTATCCCATTTTTTTTATATATATATATATAGTTATCTCATAGTTTCAATTGATTATTTTAGTTGATTAGTACATTATAGTAGATAGTAAAAGATAGATTATCAAATATATCAGTGCAGTTATCCCGTGTTTTTTTATATATCAGTATAATTATCCCGTGTTTTTTATATATCAGTAAAGTTATTCCGTGTTTTAAATATTAATCATTAGTTGAAATAGTCATTAAGTTTTCCTTTATATATATATATATATATATATATATATATATATATATATATATATATATATATATATATATATATATATATATATATTTATATCGCGTTTTTTATATATCAGTGAAATTATCCCGTGTTTTTATATATTAGTGAAGTTATCTCGTAGTTTAGATTGATTATTTTAGTTAATTAGTAGATTTGATTTGATTTGAATTTCGAAAAAAAAAATTAAAACAAAGAGGGGAAAGTTAAAAAAAATGGAGTGAGAAGAAAATGCATTGGGAGAAGAAATTTGAAAAAAAAGTGATAGTAAATTACAATGTTGCCCTTAGTTAGATGGGTTGTCAAATAAATAGGAAAACTTGTTTGAGTAATTTAAGTATAGTTTGTTTGTATAAATAGATATTAGATTAGTAGATAGTGGGTAAAGAAAGTTGGTGAGTTTGATTTGAATTTTGAAAGAAAAAAAAAGTAAGAGAAAGTAGGAAAAAAGTGGGATTGAGAAGAAAATGAATTGAGAGAAGAAATTTGATAAAAGTATGATATATAGTAAACTATAATGTTGTCCTTAGTCAGATTAATTGCAAATAAATTGGGAGACTTGTTTGAGTAATTTAAATGTGGTTTGTTTGTATAAATAGATAAATAGATATTAGGTTAGATAGTAAATTGTAGATTATTTAATATTAATTTAATTATATTAGATTATAGAAGTATTTTTAAATAAAGGGTGTGGGGGCCACTAATAATAGATGTGTAAGTAGTAAGAAATATTAGGAAATGTGAGATTGAAAGAGAGAGTGTGAGAAAGGAAGAGAAAGTAGAATTAAAAAATGATAAATAAAATAAAAGTGGTGATGTGTCAAAAAAGTAAGATGTCTAAAATTGTAATTTGTAAGTTGTTTGTTTGTATAAATAGATAGATATTAGATTAGATTAAATAAAGGGTGTGGGGGCCACTAATAATAGATGTGTAAGTAGTAAGAAATATTAGAAAATGTGAGATTGAAAGAGAGAGTGTCATGAGAAATGAAGAGAAAGTAGAATTAAAAAAATGATAAATAAAAAAAAAGTGGTGATGTGTCAAAAAAGTAAGATGTCTAAAATTGTAATTTTGTAAGTTGTTTGTTTGTATAAATAGATATTAGATTAGATAGATATTAGATTAGACAAGGGTAAAAATGCCAAAAAAAGTGAGACGATATCCGCTATCCGCTAGCGTTTTTTGAAACGCTACTTGAAGTAGCGTTTGAAAAAACACAAAACACTAGTGCTTACCAAACACGTGTACTCTTCACCCGCTAGTTCCATCCGTTACTTTCATCCGCTATCCGCTAGCCGATAAGACGCGCCAAACAGAGCCAAATTTTGCTTTAGACTTCAAAATACATTGGGATCTCGCGTACTAGTTCTGACTTGAATTAAACATAAATTTCAACATAAACCCTCATTGAGAATGGAGATCTCTCTAGTTTGTACATAAAAATGAAATGTCAATTTCAAGGTGATAAAACAAATTAATAAATCTCTCTATGATTGCATTTTAAGTTATTTAAAACTAGATATGTAAGCAATTTAAGTTAATAAATTTATGATTGCATTTGTTTTTTTTTAATTCGTTGGAGAATTATTAATTGAGATTTTAAAATAGTGATTGGTGGAATAAAAAGTGAAAAAGAGGAATATACATGAAAATAATTGTAGAAGGGGAACCCAATCAATGTAGTTGATCACTTTCTCAAGGTTGGAAAAGCATGCAAAGGAAGGAAAGTTAAGAGGATTAAATACTTGATATGGGTTATTACTTGCTGGAGTATTCGGTTGCAGAGGAATGAATCGTTTTTAGAAACGAGGATACTAGTGTTAACTCCATAGTTACTTATGTTAAATGTATATCTTAATTGGAGTTGGTTTACCTATCGAACAGGTAGTCGCTCTAACTTCTCGATTTTATATTGGTGGACTAATCCATTATTTTGCCTGAATAATATTTGATCTTTTTTGTTGGTTGGGCTTGAACACCCTTAATGCTCATTCAATATGGAATATTACTTATCGGAAAAAAAAGGTGATACGTGGAATGTTCTACATAGAAAAAAATATCATTTTTAAATATACAATAGGTTTGCAATAAAGAAGAGTTTAATTCATATATGTTATCGATGTGCAATAATTTTACATTATCATACAAATACAAATTCAGTGGCGGATCTTCTTTAGGACTGGGGAGGGCCACGGCCCGTCCCAGAAAATGTGAAATTATTATAGTACCCCTATTTTTAACACTGGAATATTACATATATACAAGCTTTTCACGTTTAGAATAAACATTTTCTTGTAGCCCAGCGGTAAATTCCCACCCTGCGCCCTTCCAGCGTTCCGTGTTCGACACTCGGTGGAACCATTTTTATTATTTTTTTCAGTTTGTCTACTTTAATTATAAATTATTGACAAAAATGTTTGAAACGGATGTTGAAAAAATGTTTGAAACGGATGTTGAACCGACAACCATGAAAATACTACTGCTAACTTTACCACTACGCTAGAAGTTATGATTTATATAAAATCTACAATTTTAAAATATATATCATATCTGACTAGATTATGTTTTTTTATGCATCAATAATACTTTTTACTCAATGCAGATAATTATCTTTTATGAATTAATAATATGTAACACTATATATATATATATATAATAAATACATGGTATTTTTTATATTCTTTGGAGTATAAATTTTATTCATATTTTTAATATTGTCACATATCTTATATTAGAACTATAAAATATGAATAGAAGGTTGATAATTTTTGAAATTTTTTTTAGCATTTTAAAATAATCTTTTTACAAACAACTACAATTAATTGAGTCTCTATGTGAAATTAAAATTGCATTTTTAGTAATTTAATTTTGTTTATAATTCATTTTAATTGATATCTATCTGTTTTTATTGTTATTGTATTTCTGTGTCTCTGTTCATGCGTATCTGAGTTTTCATATTTCTTTCATGAGCAGCCCACCCTAACTTTTTGGTCAAGATCCGCCACTGTACAAATTGTCATGTTATTAAAAATATCAACTTTTTTCTAACTATATGAAGAGTCATTTATATCATGGTAATTGGATTGTAATATGAGCTAACAGGTTTTTACATGACAACTAATCACAAATCACACGATTCAAATGATTTTTTTATATAAATTATAGAATATTGTGACTAGTTGACGGTGTAAAAACCTATTATATTTATGGTACATAACAATTAATGCACGTCAAATATTGTGATTAGTTGACTAAAACCGATCCATTTCTCCCCAACTAATCCAGATTTCCTTTTTTTGATTTATATCAAGCCTGCTAACTATATGACACGTCAAATATTGTGATTAGTTGACGTTATAAAAAAACCTTTTTTTGGTAAAAAAACTAAAATAAAAGAAAAATAAACAGAAAGCAAAAACTATCTAATGAAAGCAGTCCCACCATGTGCTAGCAGGAGGGGGAGTATCCCTACAGGAGGCTCCGCAATGGCACAGAAAGCATCTAGATTACCAACACCAAACTTTGCTAAGTAGTCGTCACAAGCATTGCCCTCTCTCAGGGTATGAAAAACATTAACTCGCAAATTTCTGGATAAAAGCTCCTTAATATTATGTATAATAGCTGCATAATGATGCCAACGATGAACTGGTTCTGAGATCAATTTAATAGCTGACAACAAGTCTGAGTAGTGCAATCAGGAACCAGGGAATTTAAGCACATGGGAGGAGCTTTGGGACGATCACAAGTAGCAGGAAGAATGTTAGTGTAGAGCAGAATTGGCAGATTAAGATTCCATCTCCCATCCAAGTAGACATCAGTGACTTTCAAATCAAGATCATTGATATCCACGTAGAGAATGTGCTCAGCTAACCGGCCCACATATGACCAGTTAGAGAACCAGAGTGAGGAGTTATCATTTCCCAATCTAAATTCATAGCCCTCTCGAAGATCATTTTTAGCTCTCATAATGGCATTCTAAGTGGCTGAACTGGGTTTTCTCCTTATATCAAAGAAGGAACCGTCTTTTCACATATTTTTGCTTCAAGATCTGGACCTAAAGAGTATCATCACCCTTGTGTAGATTCCACACAAGCTTTCCCAACATTGAAGATTTGAAGTATTAGCCTCCATCGCTTTTCTAATGCCAAGACCACCCAACTTCTTGGACCTAGTAATTTTTTTTCCAATCAACAAGATAAATCCTTTCAAATGAAATTTCAAGATATCCTATCAATAAATTTGCAAGTTGACTGTGTTAATCAGGCGAACTACATATAGTAAGTTAGGATAGAATTCAAGACAAATTTCACCAAGGTGACACGACCAACCTTATTTAACAATCTATGCTGTCAAGAAGCTAACCTCTGACTTATTTTCTCTTTTAAGAACTCAAAATCATTCCTCTGAAGGCGACCATGTAGCATAGGGAAATTCAAATACTTCTCTATGGATAAGGTTCGCCTGATACCAATTCTATTGACAATCAAGTTCATTTTACTCTGTTTGGTGGCCGAAGAGAAAAATGCATTGGATTTAGCAAGATTCACCTTTAAGCCTTGTTAGATTGGCAGCGATGGCGGTAGCTTGAGAAGTGTATATATGATTTATTGAGATAGTATATATATATATATATATATATATATATATATATATATATATATATATATATATATATATATATATATATATATTACTCCTTTTGTAATATATATATATATATATATATATATATATATATATATATATATATATATATTACTCCTTTTGTAATATATCCTTTGAATTTCAATTATATTTTAACCTTTTATTTTTTTAATTAAAAAAAAGTAGAGAAAGAAGTGGCAGTTGGAAGTGGAGTATGGAAGGTTGGCTACTATTTATCACATGCTAAACAAGAAAAGCTGCAACCTGCAAACAAATATTTTTTTAATTTAACAATCTTATAAGAAATCTCAACAAATGTTTAATAATCCTAAGCACAATATTAATTTTATTTTATTTTTGGACTAAAGCACAATATTAATTTCATCACCAATGATTCAAATAAAAAATATGGGTCCCACTTTCATATACACCCTCTTTCCTAACAGCCGCCATCACACTCCCCTGACCCACTTCACATAATTATAAAACCCTTCCTTGCGAAACTTCTCAACTACCTCACTCTTTTTCTTTCTTCAACGCCACCGCCAACCACCGTCTCAATGGCCTTAGTTCATCGTCGCCGCCACCTCAAACTCCGTCTCCCAGAACTCTCCGACCACCGTCCTCGTTTCCCCGTCCCCCTCCCTCACACTCACACAACCTTAATACATCCATCCGCCTCCACAGCCACCGCCGCCGGCGACACCCTCGCCTCCAACGATTTCGAGAAACTCGCCGTCCTCGGCCACGGAAACGGCGGCACCGTCTACAAAGTCCGTCATAAACAAACCTCCAATATCTACGCCTTGAAAGTCGTCAACAACGATTCCGACACCACCACGCGCCGCCGTACACTCACCGAAATCAATATCCTCCGACGTGCCTCCGATTGTCCTCAAATCGTCAAATACCACGGCTCTTTTGAGAAACCCTCCGGCGAAGTCTCAATTCTAATGGAATTCATGGATTCTGGAACCCTAGAAACCGAACTCAAAACTAACGGCACATTCTCCGAAAGCAAACTCTCCACAGTGGCGCGTGACGTTCTCAACGGCCTCGCGTATCTACACGCGCGGAAAATAGCACATCGTGATATTAAACCTTCAAATCTCTTAGTTAATAACAAAAACGAAGTTAAAATCGCTGATTTTGGAGTTAGTAAACTTATGATTCGCACGCTTGAAGCGTGCAACTCTTATGTTGGCACGTGTGCATATATGAGTCCTGAACGGTTTGATCCTGAAGCTTATGGCGGGAATTATAACGGTTTTGCTGCTGATATATGGAGTTTGGGTTTGACCCTATTTGAACTATTTGTGGGTCATTTTCCATTTTTGCAATCGGGTCAAAGACCCGATTGGGCCGCGCTTATGTGCGCGATTTGCTTCGGGGATCCACCGATTCTACCGGAAACAGCGTCAACCGAGTTTCGGAGTTTTGTTGATTGTTGTCTTAAGAAGGAATCTGGTGAGAGGTGGTCAGTTTCTCAACTCTTGACCCACCCGTTTGTGTGTAAAGATCCGGAAAATTGTTAACATAATCGGGTCGGGTAAAGGTACCGTTAGTTAGTTTTTTTTGAGTAGTCACTTGTATATTCCCTCTGGATTCAGATTTTGATTATTGGATTTTAGGAGAATCATTAATTCCTTTGTAAATTATTCTCTCTAGTGTTTAGGGAATTTGATTCCAATTATCAGCAAAAATTGCTGCTGAATGAAATGAGGAGTATTTACAAACATATTCTTGCTAATATTTTTTCATTACTATTAAGTAACTAAGTCAATTAGTATTTGTCCAAAAAAAAAAGTAATAAGTCAAATGTGATTGTTTTTTTTTTTAGATAGACAATTGTTAGTGGGGTGGGGGAAATGTTAGTTTCTGAGATTTGAACTCGGGACCTCCTTCTTGCACTCATATGGTGCACTCCTTCATATCCCTTACGTCAATTAGATTGTTAAGAGTTCGAAATTGAGATTATATTTGATATTACGTCAATTCAATTTTTGATTTATTGAATAACTGATATATGTAGCTTAATAATTATATATTAATAATTAACAAAATAAAAATTAAATTGTCTCTTGTAAAATGGACTTGATGGAGTTTCCTTTTGGCAGGTTGAATAGTTTGCTTTTAACATTAACAATTAACATTAGTTAAGTTAATCTAATTATAGGGAGCCGCCATGTATGCCAAGTGGAGGCAAGTAGAGAGAGAGAGAAATTTGGATGAGAGCAAGTACGTTCGTGGAATGCTCCTTGTAATGTTCTCTTTAGTTACTATTATCATCATCAGCTAGCTGTCGTGTCGTGACACTACCACCAAGTTGAGCTGACCATAACACTTGACTTGTATCATCATAGCTGTCGTCATTTTGTTTGGATCTTTCTATTTTCACCTCTCCTGTACTCACACGTGCGTGTTTCTCTTGTTTTATCCATATGTGAAAACAAAACGTGGAAAGAAAGAAATAAAAGTAATGGATGCAGGGATATTGTTCATTGTTCATTGCACCTTGCATAGAAAACAAAACACACAAAGAATGTGGATTTTTTATCTTTATTTTTTCACCTGGTAGTTAGTACCCTGTGATTTTTTTTTAATTTTTTTTTTACCTACTAGTAGTTAGTACCGTGTTCGTCCCCTTGTGGCAGCTCAGTTGGTAAAAGCTGCAGGGACATATTTGTGGTGTACGGGGTTCGATCCCCGGTCTTGCCACTCCTCATCCCCGTGTGTGTGTGTGTTAGGCCAGTGAGCCAATTGCTTATCTAAAAAATAAAGTTAGTACCGTGTTCGATTCTTAAAGATGAAATGAATGGAGTCCCATTTTGTTTTTCTTTTAGTCGAATATTGGATTAATTAGAGTTTGTTTCGTCTAAACATGGGAGCGGAATCAATGGTAGCTCAGTTGGCGAGCTAAACGATATCGAATAATACACCAAATGAGTGTAAGAAGGAGGTCTCGGGTTCAAGTCCCGAAAACTAACAATTTCCCTAACCCCACTAACAATTGTCTATCTAAAAAAATAACATCTACAAAAAATCAAAGTTACAAATAAAAAAATAAACAGTCATACACATTGTAATACAAGAATGGAAATACAATGAGTAATATAGTAATGGGGAACACTCAAATACCTCTTAGCATTTTGTTGGGTGTGGTATATAACATCTAATCACATATCATGCTTCTATATTTAATTATTTAAAATAAATTTAAATTTTGAACTAATTTGCCACAAGGTATCGATATCCAACAAACACAGGGGTATCATAAAATTCTCATATAGTAATTAAGATAGAAAGAAATAAAAATCAAAGAGAAAATTTAGATATAGCTTCATTGGTCTTAGAATGTAGTTTAGGCCTAACTTAACTCCACAAAATTGACTTGTAAGGTGAGAATTTTCCTTTCATTATATACTCTTATGAGACCATATCTCTAGCCAATGTGGGACTTGGGTTTCTCCCAATACACCCCCTCACGCCCAACACTGCTGGGCTTGGTGCGTGGATAATAATCGTGGGTGGCCTGAAAGATCTAGGATTTGCTCTGATACCATCTTAGAATTTGGGTTGGGCTTAACTTAACCCTACAAAACCAGCTTGTAGAGTGAGAGATGCGTCTCACTTATAAACTCTTTTGAGACCTTATCATTAGTTAATGTGGGACTTGGGTTTTTCCTAATAGTATCTAAATTTTAAGATAGTATCAAAGTCTATCCTAAATTCATCGGACCACCAACCATTATTATACACCAAACCCAATAGTGTTGGGCGTGAGGGGGTGTATAGGGAAAAAATAAATTTCCACATTGACTAGTGATAAAGTCTCATAAGAATTTATAAGTGAGAGGCATTTTCCACTCTACAAACTGGTTTTGTGAGGTTGAGTTAAGCCTAAACCACATTCTAAGAATAATAGAGATTATTTGTGTTGTTTTTGGATCACAACATGACATATTAACTATTTTTTAAGCATAATAATTGAAAAATAATAAACAATATATATATAAATGTCTAATGGCTAAAAGGAACTTACACATTAAAATGAAAATATTAAGAAAGGGGGTTGTATGTAATAATTGAATAGAAATGACACGTTCTTTACTGAGCCCATAGTCAAAAAAAAGTTAAGGTTTATTTTTTGGTACCACCACCAAATTCCTATATACCCCCAAAAAGCCCAGAGCAATGACCAAAATACCCTTAACAAATCTTAAAATTTCAAGAAATCTTGCCGCTGCAAAAAATAAATAAATTATATGGGGGTCGTATATACCCCCTCTCAAATCGTATATACTCCATCGTATATCCATTCGGGGGGTGTATATACGATGACCAAATTAAGGGATCGTATATACACCCCCAAAATGGTATATACGATGCTTTTTTTAATTTTTTTAATATTGATTTGTTTTTAAATGTGTTATAAAAAGGCTACTAAAAATTCGTTAAATAGTCAAAACTAAAAAAATCTAAATTTTATAAGAACAACGCTAAAAATCTAACAAAACCAAAATGAGGCTATGCAAATTTTTTAGATTTTTTGGAGACTATGAAAAATTTAAAAAATTCGTAAAAAATAGTAAACGGTAGAATTTGGGATTTTGAGGTTGTAGTTCCATAAGAAGTCCCTTCTAGGGGTGTCATGATCCTTGATTTTTTTCGGATTTAATGGATGTGGTTTCATTACGATCGGAGTAGGTTGTCCAAAAACCGATTTTTTAGCCCAAATTATTCGTTCGACATCTAATATCGTCACGTGTTAAGTCTAACATAGCTACTCATATAACTCCTATAATGGACCTCATGCAGACAAACTCAACTAGGCAACTCTCTTGGCGAGCTAGCTAAGGAGACCAAGGGAGTGTAAGAAGAAAATCCAAAGTTCAAACTTGAAAGCTAATTTTTTTTTTTTTTTCGTTTAATTAATTAACCACTAACATTTACTCCTATTAAAAAAAAAGTCTAAGTTTGAGATTGTCTCCCAAGATAACACTCTTACTTGTTCTTAGGCTCTGTTTGGCGCGTCCCATCTGCTAGCGGATAGCGGATGAGACTAGCGTATTTGACTAGCGGATGGCGAGTACAGGTGTTTGGCAAGCACTAGCGTTTAGTGTTTTTTGAAACGCTACTTCAAGTAGCGTTTTTTGAAACACTAGCGGATAGCGTATAGTGTGTCACTTTTTTTGACATTTTTACCCTTATTATTTTTCATAAATTACTTCTCTTTCCTCATTAAATATTCTACCATCCTTAAATAATTTAATCATTAATTAAATATCATTTTATGTCATTTTACATTTATCAGCTATTTTAACCGCTAGTTTTACCAAACACATAATTTGCTATCAGCTAGCTTATCTGCTATCCGCTAACCGCTACCTCAACCGCTATCCGCTATCCGCTAGCGTATCTGCTATCCGCTACTTTTTACCGAACGGAGGCTTAGTATAGCCTAGAACCACTAATACATGGCAATAAATCTAGTATGGTTGAACAACATGAAACTTTAAGTTTTGACGCTCGTATGAGAAATGGAACTTGGTCTACTCTCTTTCTTTTGACCATAATTGATACTTTAAGTTTGTGTTTGTTTCAGACTTTGGCTTTCAAAAATCAAGTTGAAAAGTCAGATAAAAATTATTTACCCAATGAAATTAAAGAATTTATTTCATTGAATATATATTATATTATGTACTAGGAAGTGATTTTTCCCAATTATGAGGTGAAAAGAATTAAAATAATAAACTATAAGTTAATAGGAAAAATTAGACATTGATATTAAGATTTTGAAATATTCTGTTTTATTTCGTCATATAAAGATAATTGATAACTTTGGTATTTGGCAATTTCACATGCCTGTTGCAGTTACTCTTTCTTGTTCCTTTCATCATTCCGCTTAATTGATAGGATCAACACTTTAGAAAGAAGAATATAAATAATTTCTTCAAATAGGTTTAGATTTATTGACTAGACACGACACATATAAGGACACACAGTCACCCGTTTTAGTTTAAAAAATACAAGTAATTACGAGACACGTCTTCAACCAGAAGTGTCGGTGGTGCTATAGAGGACTATGCTCTTGAGACGAAACAAGTTTGGATTAGGATGATGCGTTAGATTTTGATTATTTTACTTTACGTGGCAGTTGGCACTAAAATGATTACCAGTTATGATGTATCATAAAGGATAAGATAGTGACTCATATGCTTCTACAATATACTAGATACTTTTTATTAGGTCACATAATCTCTTAAGATATTGTTTGCATGTGCCATTTTTCAACACTGCTTTGGAATTGCTAATCATTCCGAATTTATGACATTATTAGTTTTGGTAATGCCATTCCTTGTACTCTTCTGGATGTATTAACTTTTCATTCACCATTTAGGTTTTCACCGGTTGTGTGCGTGGTTCATTTGCAATTTAATGATCTGTTTCATTTGTTACCTTGAATCAGTTAGTTATATATTGTTTGCTGCAGCAAACAATCTTAAGAATATAGGGCAAGTGCAAGTGATTCATTCCCATGGATGTGAATTCAATCTTCACCTAACTGTAGATATCCATGCAATTACTGCAGCAAACAATAGAGGCAATAGCAAATTAAATCATATGAAGTTCAAAATTCATATAGAAAAAAACTCAAAATCAAACCAACCCAAACCGATTAAACATGATCGGTTCGGATAACGGGTTTAGTCAAAATTCATCCAAACCAACCCATGAACACCCCTATCGGTAGCCACAATGTCCATCCCCAACTACGTTAATAATATTATCAATGTAGGGGTGCATATGTAGAGGTAAGTAAGATATCAAAGACATCTCATCTTGTGCCGGCTTCTTTGCTGTCCTCTGTAACGGTAGCCCGGGAGGATGGTTGTGGGGATACCGGCAAGTCATCCACCAAAATAAAGAAATCGCACATTTGCCCTTTTCCGAGCTCAAAATTTCCACAACCAAGGAACTTGCGGTTGAAATTAATGTTTCCGATCTGCTTCACAATTCTCACGCGGTGGGTTTGCACTCGACAAAAACAAAATAAGGGTGGCCTCGAATCACCTAATTTTATAGCTGAAGTGGCATATAGAGTCACAAGAAGGGGGGTTGAATTGTGACCCTCTGAAAATTTATATCCTGCAACTTAGAAAATGTCCTCTCAAGTTGATACTTGGAGATGAGATAGTTAGCTTAAAACAATTTCACAAGACATACTCTTCTTGAGTAGGTTCCATGTATTGAACCTTCTCTAGTTAAGTAAGTTCAATTCATAATGAGTCTTGTGTTGTATTTATGCATAGAAACATTTTGTTCATCAAATGAATTTTATCCTTTTGTTGAGCATGGTAATTCAGTGTTTGATAACTTGAGGAACATATTACCAAGACATATATATGTGAAGGATAAACTCTTTAATGTAGAGAAGCTTGTGAGAATGAAATCATTTTGATTGAAGCTTCTATAAATGTTTTTAAAACAGTATATGTTTTATGCATAAAATTCATGAGTAGGTTAGTAACAATAGATGGTCAATATAAAACACTAACTACTCAATGAAGAAGGTTAGTAATAATAGATAATCAATATAAGATACTAACTTCTTAATGATGAGGATAGTCATGAATAATAGCTTGTAAGAGATATGTTGGTTTTAACTTTGAGATTAAATCATAGATTATAAGTTTTTAGTTAAAAACCATTTTCGTAAGGTTGAATAAATCAACCTTCTCATAGTTTGGACAAAGGTGAATATGTTATAGCATGTTAGAAGATAGTAAGGAAAGCTAGTAAATAACACAAAGAGAGTTATAGAGGTTCACCCAAACACCGGCTACTCCTCTCCCCACGTCCTCGTGAGAGTTTCCACTATTTTCCAAATAGATTTTACACTTGCTTTAGCTTCACTTGCTAAAGACTTTCACCTCCACTCTCTTTTGATCACACACAAAAGACAAGTTCTAACTTTCACAGTAGAATCACCAACAACCCTCACTTTTCACTAGGTAGCTTGTTGAGAAACTTTTGAATCTGAATCACCAACAACCCTCACCTTTCACTAGGTAGTTTGTTGAGAAACCTTCAAACAAGAATCACCAACAACACTCACCTCTTACTAGGTAGTTTGTTGAGACACCTACAACTTAGACTCACCAACAACACTCACCTTTCACTAGGTAGTTTGTTGAGAGAGACTTTGAACTGAATCACCAACAACCCTCACCTTTCACTAGGTAGTTTGTTGAGAAACCTTCAAACCGAATCACCAACAACACTCACCTCTTACTAGGTAGTTTGTTGAGAGAATTACAACTTAGAATCACCAACACCACTCACCTTCAACTAGGTAGTGCATTTGAGAAACAAGCACAATATTCCTTACAATAAGGGTTTTGGGGTTTTGGGATGTTTAAGAGCTTGAGAATAAATTACACAAAGTGTATACAATGATGCTCATCAAGCTAACACACACTCACTAAAAGAATCCCAGAATTTTACATTAGAAGCTTGGAGTGTGGGATGAGAAGGTTGGATGTTTCTTTGAGAAGCTTGAATGATGAGAGGTTCCAACCCAAACTCATGCCTTGATTCTTCAAATTCCAGCATTTAAATAGCCATTGGTACTGAATATAGTGTTACAAATTGAATTTGAGTTGAAGAGAGCCGTTGGAAAGTTTGTTGTAGGTTTGTAGATAGGATATGATGACTTTGTGCTTTAGTTGTAGCCTATCAACCTTACGAAGCAACCTTTGTGCTTTGTCTTGTGTTGTGACACTTTATATCTGCACCATACTTCCTTTTCTTCTTTTCGTCAGTCGGTTCACGAAGACTCCCTAGTAGTCTACTCAGCAATTTATGCTTCATTTGTAATCTTTGGATGACTTGGAATTAATTTGAATCAACCTACGAAGCTTAAAACACCTCAAATGTGCCATATGAATAATCATTCATTACCTCCTTTTATATTCAAACTTTCAGCACATTTTATGACTTGGAATCTTCATTTAATTCACCTTAAGATCATTCAAGAAGAGTTAATGTGTTTGGGATAATTTTGATATGGTTTCAAATGAACCTTACGAACATTGTTTCTTCCTTCACTTTAACCTTCTTAACATTGAACTTATACTTCCAAGGTGTTTTGTTAGTCAAACTTCTTTTGACTTCAGTCAAACTTTCTGTTGACTTTTGGTCAACCTTCTCGTTGACTTTCGGTCAACCTTACATTTGACTTTCGACCAACCTTCGTAGAAAGTTACTTTTTCTTTTAAGCTTCTTCAATCAACCTTCTCGTACCTCTTTATGGAATAGTCAACCTTACATTGACTTCAATCAAACTTTTCGTTGACTATTGGTCAACCTTGTGTTGACTTTTAGTCAACCTTCTCGCTTGACTTTCGACCAACCTTCGTAGAAAGGTCAAACCTTACGTTGACTTTATTTTGTAAGCTTCTCATGAGTTAACCTTCTCAAGGCTTTTCTACCTTTATAATATACCAATATTGTAGACCATGGTAGAGCCTTAGTTTGCTAAGTCTTGGCTTGGTTAAACCTTCTCAAATGATTATTCCTCAAATAAATGAACTTTGATGCTCTAGGAAGAATCATTTATTACCTTCTCTTTTTCTAATACCTTCTCTTGACTTTGTCAAACCTTACATTGACTTAGTCAAACTTTCTCAAATGATTATTCCTCAACCCAATAAACTTTGATGCTTTTAGGAAAAATCATTGAGTACCTCTTCTTCAGTTCATCAATGAGAGTGATTGTTCTTTAGTTGTTGAAGTTTCCTAGAGTAGGTTGCTTATTTGAACCTTCTTATCTTTGAACCGTCTCCAACTATTTTAACCTTCTTTAACTATTGAACCTTCTCATATGTGAACCTTCTTATGTTTATTTCTACCCTTGACTTTTTGCATGTTTTAGTCTTGCTCTTTGATATGCTTCTTGATAAGATTTTGAACCTTTGAGTAAGAGAGCATTGGTAGAATATAACTTTGATTAATGACTATGAGAATCTCCTTTGTAGAGACTTGTAGAAACCTTTGATCCATCTAGTCATTAGGTTATTAGGACTCTCTTGATAGGAATTCACTTTAGACGATTTGTATTTACTTTGATTTCCTAATGTCTTCTCTTTTCTCTTTGTGAATTTCCTAGTCCACACATTGTAATAGTAAAGATAATATGTCTTCATGAAGCTTGCATTACTATTCTTGTAACTTTGTTGGTGCTACTCGATTCTTCAATTTGTTGAGAATGGCATGCAATGGATTGATCTAATTTGCTTCTAGCATGTCCACTTGAAAGAAACACTGTTCTTTTCAACAAACTCAAGACACCCATTAGTAGAACACCATTGAATACTTAAGCTTTAGTTCATAAGGTTTGTTATCATTAAAACGGAGTATATCAAAAAGGATTTTATCTCAACAATCTCCCCCTTTTGATGATGACAAACCTTTAAGAACAAATCTTAAGTTTTACGGATGGATATAATAATACATGCAAGAATGTTGAGTTACTATCAAATTAAGCTCCCCCGAACTTATGCATGGAGTTTAAACTCCCCTAAACTTATGCTTGAGTTAATTAGCAACATTCTATATTATTATATCTTTCTTTTTATTCTCCCCCTTTTGACATCTATCAAAAAGAATTAGAGGGGAGGTGGATCAACATATCAAACTCAAGTAGTTTGCATTTAACATGGTAAGCATATTCAATGTGAGAAAAGATCTTAGTTAATATTGCAATGTAGACATAAGAAATCATAGTAATTAGAAGCAATATAACTGTATCATGTAATTCATCACATTCTTTTGATTCATAAGGAATAGATAAAGAGATTTGAACTTAGCATGTTTAGACATTGAGGAACATATACTTTCTTTAGTTCAAAAACTCTCCCTTTGGGTTTTCAAGGACCATTATTCTCCTTTCTTTAGAAGCATCTCTTCCCTTCTTATTACTCTCATTATTAGGCTTTGGAGAAAAGCCTTTTATATATAAGAGGACAACCTCTTATAATGCATTTTGTATAGGGTTCAATGAATATAACATTCTTTACCACCCCTCTTGCCTTAGAAGAAAACAATATATAGGACATTTTTAGTTTATTTTTCCTCAACCCATGTATGGCAATAATCCCTTGGATATGAACAATGGGGGATAACCAATTTACCATTCTTAGTTCTACAAAGTCATTTAAAGCATAATGCATGATGGTGATAGCTAAAATTAAAGCTATACACTCTTTCAAAATTTGTGATCACACAAGTGAACAAAATGCACATTCTTAAGCTTTCTCAAAGTAGTCAGAGTTTGTGATATATCATAGAATCTATTTTCACTATTCATTGTTTTAAAAGACACTATTAAAACATATATCACAACAAGATTATGCAGCAATCAAGACTCATTTTGCAAAAACATGCATTCATATGCTATATGGATCTCACATATCTATTTTTGAGTGGAGACTATGAAAGTGAAACAAGATTACCATATAATTATTTTAAAACAGATCTTTCTTGTTTAGAATGTGTCAAATAAATATTCAAAAGCATTTGTGAGAAGTTTCATTTTTCATAAATCAGATTTAGCACTTAGTGCTCATTTAATATCAAACATTTTCAAGAAAGCAATCAATTTTGCATGGAGAAACAAAAATGAGAATCAATTTTTGGAAACCTTCCAATCTTAAGTCCAATGATTGAACATCAATATAGAACATGTTGAAGAAGGATATTTTGTAAACATAATATCAGAATCTCAAATTTTTGTAAAACCAAGATCATATTCCTAGAGTTAGGCATTAAATAAAGTATAGGTTTCTCAAGATATGCAAATTAAGCTTTGATTCTCTCAATATTTTGTCTTTAGATTTATAAGTGCACATGAGGCTTTTGGAAACCAGATATAACATTAAATATGCACCAAAATCAGATTTGATAAAGGATATAATATGACTTAGATTAAATGATCAACATGAGGCTTTGTCATTTTTCCTTCTCAAGATATTAAGTTAATCACATTTCAGATTTGAGAAAATAACTCCTTACTTTAAAAGATTTTCATAGGAACATGTTTTTAGAAAGTACATATCAGAATTTGGCAATAATATGATTAGTGCACATTTGAAAACTTGCTTTGAAAGATGTTAATTTTATATCGATGATTTGAAAACTTTTTCACCCATTTTATACACCAAAAGAAATCACATGATAAACACTAGGTGCATCTTTGTAAGACATGATTTACATGGGACTCAACAATGCATCAAATGGTCTAACACTTTGAAAGATTCAATTCATATTGATAATTGAAACGTTTTTAATGTGCCTACAACTCAATGAAGCTATTTAAGACAACAAACCATATATCCAAAAAGGTTCATGAAAGTTATAGCAATATGGAATGTTTAGAATCAAAGGTTGTGGAACAAGATTCTTTCAATCATTGAATTATTCATAAGAGTTATTAGAACATTTGTTATTTTAAACATGATGAGGATCAATTTGCACTACAAGATATTAACACATATAACATTTAGCACCACATCATAGATATTAATATAGTATGTGAGTCTATATTTCTACAAAGAATGACACTTGACATTGCAACATCTTATCTAACACTTTTTAAAGAACACTTCATTTTAAATAAGTTTTTTTTTTTAACATGTGTTCATAAAGCTTAAAGCATTATGCAATTATGAATTGCAATTTTGACTATGATCACTATATCAGTATAAGAAACTTAGAACTAGAGACTGTGCAAACATATTTTATGTAGAACTAGACACATGCACATTTCAAGTTCAAAGTAAACAGTGATGCATACAATTAAGCTTTTAAGATCATATATTGCATCAATCACTTTAGCATGCATTCATAGGAATAAACAATCAATCTTATCATATCACATAATTCATATATATCAAAATAAAATTATGATGAGATTGAGTATACCTCCTTTAATGACTTTCCTTCTGAAGACTTCTTATGATAAGATCATCCTCAAAGACTTTGCAGTATCATCAATTCATGCTCATTCATATATCATCATAGTACTTTGTGAAAAACCGAGTGATGGATGAAGAAGGTTGTTCGCATTTATTTTTCTTATTGAGCTTGATATGGCTTGTGTTTATCTCTCAATATCTTTCATCTATTTGACTTCCAATCACTTGTATGTTAGATGGACTTTGAGTTTCTTTTCTTTGAAATCTCTTTTAGAGCAAACTTTTCATTTTGAGAGGCTTTGGATCAAGCTTCTTCAAATCTGCAGAAGCTTCTTCAATTCTCTGAAGCTTATCAATATCTGCGAGAAGGTTGAGGGGATGATGAAATCTGGTTTTGGCACACTATGATCCCTCTCCCTTTGAGATGGTTCCAAGTTTCTTTATGAATTTTCTCTGCTTCTTGGATCCTTTTATCTTGAAGCCCATGGAAGGATTTCAATCCTTCCAACATATTTTGCTCGATTCATCCTTCATCATTTCACAATGTGTGTACTACCATGAAGTTTCAATTTATTCTTCCGAGCATCTTTTGAGTTGTATGAGTTTGTCTTTATCTCTTTATTATCAACTTCCAAGAGGCATTTTCTTCTCTTTTTATCATTCAATGAGGATTCCTACATCACAACACAAAAATGATTTTGGTACCCATTCTTTTTGGGTCCTTATGTGTTAGTATACCTCCTCTAGCCATTTTTGCTCACATGGTAACATAATAAGGTCTCAACCAAGATATTTCAGTTTGAACATACATTATTGACAAATGATTGTGAAACATCTGTAGGGAAGTATGTGTGCAATTTCTCCTTTTGTCTAAGCATTTATCACCCATTATAACCAGTTTGGACATTTTACACATAAAGATCTTTTGACAAAAACTTCCAAGTTAATACTCAACTCAATTTCTTGTTTTCCCAAAATTCAATTTCCTTTTAAAAGAATGAGTTAGTATCTTAGAAAGCACAATTTTTCAGATAACATTATGCATAAGTGTAAAGAGAATATTTCTTACTTATGAATGAACCATTTTTCAAGAACACATGCATATCAATATCCAATTAGGATTTTTAAAAGATGTACAGAGATATTTATGCATCATGAACTTTAGTTCATATGAAAATCATTTTGATCATGTAAGAAATAAGCACAAGACCTGTTGCTTTGTAACAAGAGATAAACGTGGTTTTAGCCAGTAAGTTTTACCAAGTTTCGAAAAAGAAGGATGATATACATGAATGATATTTTTCGAAGCTTGAGTTAGTTTGGGGCATATAACCTTTGTTGCATAAATCACATATTTCTAGCCCTTAGACATTCATGATGTTTTCTTGGCATATGAATAAAACATGTAAAATCTAGCCAATGAGTAAGATAATAGACAATTAAAATTTCATGTAAAATTTTAATGCTCTTACCTCACTAACTTATCATGTTGTCATGAAACTCACCACATTTTTGCAACCTCATGGATCTTGGCAAGCATTGTAATGATCATTCTTAGTAGAGTGTGAGCTTTCCAAGATTTTGAGTTCATTGGTTCTAACTTTGTCACATGACTCAGTCCATGTGGCTCCTTCATGAATTTTTCACTTTGTAAACAGAACTTCATTGATCTGTCATGAAGGTTTCCTTGACATCTCTCTTGTACATTGGTTGTATCATTTGTATGATGCTTTGTGTGGTCTCTTTTCAATATGTTCTTGTTTGCTTGTCTTGAAGAACTTATGCTCAGAGTTGTGAATGAAATGAGAAATTTTGGAGGCCAAAGAGAAAAGATTTTCTTGAAAGCACAATATGTTAAGCTTCACAAATTTCAAAAACTCCTTTGGTTTTCATTCTCAAACATTTTTCTTATGTTTTCCAATATAATGCAAGATTTTAGATTCTTGCAAAAACACAACTCTCAACCACTTTTTATCATAATAGGTTGCTTTTAGAAAAACTTAAAAAGAACAAGGATTTAAATTCCCCATTCCTTTTAGTACACTATGTAAGGATCAAGAAAGCAACACAATATAAGTTGGAAGAATTTATACAAGTGGGTTGTTATCACTATAAGTTTTCTCCACATTTACTTTTTGACTAGCATGCAACAAATACATACTAGTACTTTATCAATATGTAAAGCATGTGGTTCATCCCTTTGTATGTTAGAACAAGCAAGACAACATATCATTTTGACTTTCACATTTCTCTTTTAAATTGTCAAAGATGGGTATTGTGAGATTTTGAAAAGTAGCTTATAAAATAGTACCTTGTGGCAATTTTTGTTTTTGCTTTGAGAGTAAAAAGGATTTATGATGACTTTTCAAAAGACCCTTTTATCTTTCCTATGTTTTTCTATTTAGAGAAAACTCATCTCTAATAGCTTCCCATTCTAATGGCTTATAGAATATTCAAAGAAAGATTAAAAGCAGGCTTACTTGTTGATCATGGCATATTCATTTTCCATCTATCCCACTTTGTCAACTTCTTCATCATCAATATTGTTGTCTGCATATCACAAATCTCTTTGTAATTCAACCTTCTGAGACATGTTCTTTATCTCCAATGTTGGTCATCACTTCTTCCAGAATCTTTATCTCTTCACACGGTTAAGTGTGTTCAACCCTAAGAGCCTGTGCTTTGATACCAATTGAAGTGGCATATAGAGTCACAAGAAGGGGGTTGAATTGTGACCCTTTGAAAATTTATATCCTGCAACTTAGAAAATGTCCTCTCAAGTTGATACTTGGAGATGAGATAGTTAGCTTAAAACAATTTCACAAGACATACTCTTCTTGAGTAGGTTCCATGTATTGAACCTTCTCTAGTTAAGTAAGTTCAATTCATAATGAGTCTTGTGTTGTATTTATGCATAGAAACATTTTGTTCATCAAATGAATTTTATCCTTTTGTTGAGCATGGTAATTCAGTGTTTGATAACTTGAGGAACATATTACCAAGACATATATATGTGAAGGATAAACTCTTTAATGTAGAGAAGCTTGTGAGAATGAAATCATTTTGATTGAAGCTTCTATAAATGTTTTTAAACATTATATGTTTTATGCATAAAATTCATGAGTAGGTTAGTAACAATAGATGGTCAATATAAAACACTAACTACTCAATGAAGAAGGTTAGTAATAATAGATAATCAATATAAGATACTAACTTCTTAATGATGAGGGATAGTCATGAATAATAGCTTGTAAGAGATATGTTGGTTTTAACTTTGAGATTAAATCATAGATTATAAGTTTTTAGTTAAAAACCATTTTCAGAAGGTTGAATAAATCAACCTTCTCATAGTTTGGACAAATGTGAATATGTTATAGCATGTTAGAAGATAGTAAGGAAAGCTAGTAAATAACACAGTAGAGTTATAGAGGTTCACCCAAGCACAGCTACTCCTCTCCCACGTCCTCGTGAGAGTTTCCACTATTTTCCAAATAGATTTTTACACTTGCTTTAGCTTCACTTGCTAAAGACTTTCACCTCCACTCTCTTTTGATCACACACAAAAGACAAGTTCTAACTTTCACAGTAGAATCACCAACAACCCTCACTTTTCACTAGGTAGCTTGTTGAGAAACTTTTGAACTGAATCACCAACAACCCTCACCTTTCACTAGGTAGTTTGTTGAGAAACCTTCAAACAGAATCACCAACAACACTCACCTCTTACTAGGTAGTTTGTTGAGAGACACCTACAACTTAGACTCACCAACAACACTCACCTTTCACTAGGTAGTTTGTTGAGAGACTTTGAACTGAATCACCAACAACCCTCACCTTTCACTAGGTAGTTTGTTGAGAAACCTTCAACCAGAATCACCAACAACACTCACCTCTTACTAGGTAGTTTGTTGAGAGAATTACAACTTAGAATCACCAACACCACTCACCTTCAACTAGGTAGTCTGTTGAGAAACAAGCACAATATTCCTTACAATAAGGGTTTTGGGATGTTTAAGAGCTTGAGAATAAATTACACAAAGTGTATACAATGATGCTCATCAAGCTAACACACACTCACTAAAAGAATCCCAGAATTTTACATTAGAAGCTTGGAGTGTGGGATGAGAAGGTTGGATGTTTCTTTGAGAAGCTTGAATGATGAGAGGTTCCAACCCAAACTCATGCCTTGATTCTTCAAATTCCAGCATTTAAATAGCCATTGGTACTGAATATAGCTGTTACAAATTGAATTTGAGTTGAAGAGAGCCGTTGGAAAGTTGTTGTAGGTTTGTAGATAGGATATGATGACTTTGTGCTTTAGTTGTAGCCTATCAACCTTCGAAGCAACCTTTGTGCTTTGTCTTGTGTTGTGACACTTTATATCTGCACCATACTTCCTTTTCTTCTTTTACGTCACCACACGATTACTCCCTAGTAGTCTACTCAACAAACTATGCTTCATTTGTAATCTTTGGAATGACTTGGAATTAATTTGAATCAACCTTACGAAGCTTAAAACACCTCAAATGTGCCATATGAATAATCATTCATTACCTCCTTTTATATTCAAACTTTCAGCACATTTTATGACTTGGAATCTTCATTTAATTCACCTTAAGATCATTCAAGAAGAGTTAATGTGTTTGGGATAATTTTGATATGGTTTCAAATGAACCTTACGAACATTGTTTCTTCCTTCACTTTAACCTTCTTAACATTGAACTTATACTTCCAAGGTGTTTTGTTAGTCAAACTTCTTTTGACTTCAGTCAAACTTTCTGTTGACTTTTGGTCAACCTTCTCGTTGACTTTTCGGTCAACCTTACATTTGACTTTCAGTCATCCTTACGTAGAAAGTTACTTTTTCTTTTAAGCTTCTTCAATCAACATACGTACCTCTTTTATGGAATAGGTCAACCTTACGTTGACTTCAATCAAACTTTTCATTGACTATTGGTCAACCTTGTGTTGACTTTTAGTCAACCTTCTGCTTGACTTTTAGTCAACCTTACGTTTGACTTTCGGTCAACCTTACGTAGAAAGGTCAAACCTTACGTTGACTTTATTTTGTAAGCTTCTCATGAGTTAACCTTCTCAAGGCTTTTCTACCTTTATAATATACCAATATTGTAGACCATGGTAGAGCCTTAGTTTGCTAAGTCTTGGCTTGGTTAAACCTTCTCAAATGATTATTCCTCAAATAAATGAACTTTGATGCTCCTAGGAAGAATCATTTATTACCTTCTCTCTTTTCTAATACCTTCTCTTGACTTTGTCAAACCTTACATTGACTTAGTCAAACTTTCTCAAATGATTATTCCTCAACCCAATAAACTTTGATGCTTTTAGGAAAAATCATTGAGTACCTCTTCTTCAGTTCATCAATGAGAGTGATTGTTCTTTAGTTGTTGAAGTTTCCTAGAGTAGGTTGCTTATTTGAACCTTCTTATCTTTGAACCGTCTCCAACTATTTTAACCTTCTTTAACTATTGAACCTTCTCATATGTGAACCTTCTTATGTTTATTTCTACCCTTGACTTTTTGCATGTTTTAGTCTTGCTCTTTGATATGCTTCTTGATAAGATTTTGAACCTTTGAGTAAGAGAGCATTGGTAGAATATAACTTTGATTAATGACTATGAGAATCTCCTTTGTAGAGACTTGTAGAAACCTTTGATCCATCTAGTCATTAGGTTATTAGGACTCTCTTGATAGGAATTCACTTTAGACGATTTGTATTTACTTTGATTTCCTAATGTCTTCTCTTTTCTCTTTGTGAATTTCCTAGTCCACACATTGTAATAGTAAAGATAATATGTCTTCATGAAGCTTGCATTACTATTCTTGTAACTTTGTTGGTGCTACTCGATTCTTCAATTTGTTGAGAATGGCATGCAATGGATTGATCTAATTTGCTTCTAGCATGTCCACTTGAAAGAAACCTGTTCTTTTCAACAAACTCAAGACACCCATTAGTAGAACACCATTCGAGAATACTTAAGCTTTAGTTCATAAGGTTTGTTATCATTAAAACAGAAGTATATCAAAAAGGATTTTATCTCAACAATCTCCCCCTTTTTGATGATGACAAACCTTAAGAACAAATCTTAAGTTTTACGGATGGATATAATAATACATGCAAGAATGTTGAGTTACTATCAAATTAAGCTCCCCCTGAACTTATGCATGGAGTTTAAACTCCCCTAAACTTATGCTTGAGTTAATTAGCAACATTCTATATTATTATATCTTTCTTTTTATTCTCCCCCTTTTGACATCTATCAAAAAGAATTAGGGAGGTGGATCAACATATCAAACTCAAGTAGTTTGCATTTAACATGGTAAGCATATTCAATGTGAGAAAAGATCTTAGTTAATATTGCAATGTAGACATAAGAAATCATAGTAATTAGAAGCAATATAACTGTATCATGTAATTCATCACATTCTTTTGATTCATAAGGAATAGATAAAGAGATTTGAACTTAGCATGTTTAGACATTGAGGAACATATACTTTCTTTAGTTCAAAAACTCTCCCTTTGGGTTTTCAAGGACCATTATTCTCCTTTCTTTAGAAGCATCTCTTCCCTTCTTATTACTCTCATTATTAGGCTTTGGAGAAAAGCCTTTTATATATAAGAGGACAACCTCTTATAATGCATTTTGTATAGGGTTCAATGAATATAACATTCTTTACCACCCCTCTTGCCTTAGAAGAAAACAATATATAGGACATTTTTAGTTTATTTTTCCTCAACCCATGTATGGCAATAATCCCTTGGATATGAACAATGGGGATAACCAATTTACCATTCTTAGTTCTACAAAGTCATTTAAAGCATAATGCATGATGGTGATAGCTAAAATTAAAGCTATACACTCTTTCAAAATTTGTGATCACACAAGTGAACAAAATGCACATTCTTAAGCTTTCTCAAAGTAGTCAGAGTTTGTGATATATCATAGAATCTATTTTCACTATTCATTGTTTTAAAAGACACTATTAAAACATATATCACAACAAGATTATGCAGCAATCAAGACTCATTTTGCAAAAACATGCATTCATATGCTATATGGATCTCACATATCTATTTTTGAGTGGAGACTATGAAAGTGAAACAAGATTACCATATAATTATTTTAAAACAGATCTTTCTTGTTTAGAATGTGTCAAATAAATATTCAAAAGCATTTGTGAGAAGTTTCATTTTTCATAAATCAGATTTAGCACTTAGTGCTCATTTAATATCAAACATTTTCAAGAAAGCAATCAATTTTGCATGGAGAAACAAAAATGAGAATCAATTTTTGGAAACCTTCCAATCTTAAGTCCAATGATTGAACATCAATATAGAACATGTTGAAGAAGGATATTTTGTAAACATAATATCAGAATCTCAAATTTTTGTAAAACCAAGATCATATTCCTAGAGTTAGGCATTAAATAAAGTATAGGTTTCTCAAGATATGCAAATTAAGCTTTGATTCTCTCAATATTTTGTCTTTAGATTTATAAGTCCTAAAATAATAGAGAGTCTCTTACTGCACTCCTAAGGTAAACTTCGGCATCCGGAATGTACTGATTAAATGAATTGTAGATTTTGCCTTTCAAGAATTCAATTTTGGCTTGACCTTGATTATCAATATTGATCCTTGCTGAAAGAGAAGAAGATTTAAATTTTAAAATATTTATATAAAAGAATTAGAGAAGAAATAAATAAATAAAAAGTGAAAAGAAGGTAACTAAGTGTACTTCTAAGATGGATGGTGTCCAACTTTTCTATGATACTTCCAAATGCAATTGCCTTCTGAATTAGCTCCAATTCTGGGTCAGAGACATCCTTTCTTGATGTCTGAAGCAACTCAATATTTCTTTCTATACGCGACAATTCTTGAATTAATTCTAGTCTGCTCATCGTCACTTTTATTTTCTCTTACAATATATAGCTACTAACCAGTAGCTCTATTTTCTTTCTTTCAATTATGTTTGTGAGTAAGTGGAGAAGTGCTATATATAATAGGGTTCTCAATCCAACGGTAATCTCAATAAAAAGGAAAAAAAATCCTTACAATAGAAAAAAATATATTACACAATCCCTGAAATAGTTGAAGTTTTTTAATTTCTAATTAGTGTCTTAGTTAATCAACTGTTTGGCTAAAAAAAAGGAAAAAATCCTTGCCGATAAAGATTTTATCCTTTTTTTAATTTTAAAAAGTGAAAAAAAAACATGATTGCCTAAATTATGTTATAAATAACATGATTGGCTCTTTTCAAGACTTTTATATCAATGATAACGTCCAGTTCTCAATTTTGCAATTTGCGGATGACACCATGTTGTTGATAAAGTCACGTGGGACAACCTTTGGAGTCACTACAAGAAAATCGTTGATTTGCCACGGACATTTCCGTGGCAAATGTACAAATTTCCGTGGCAAAACAACATTTGCCACGGATTTGCCACGGACCAAAAATGGTGGCAAAGCGCGCTGCGTCGAAATCGTTTGCCACGGACTTTTCCGTGGCAAATTTTTCCGTCGCAAACCCGTGGCAAATCCGTCGCAATTATCCGTGGCAAAGTCGTCGCAAATTTCATCGCAAATCCGTCGCAAAAATTAAAAAAAAATTAAAAAAAAATTAAATCATAATTTTAATTCATCAACCCATTCATCAGTCAATTTAATTAATTACATTATAACCAACTAAAAGACCAACTAAAAAGACCAAAAGACCTTGCTTTTAATGGCTGTTTTAATCCACATACATCCTTACTATTTAAAAAATAAAATAAACCAACTAAAAATTTAATTAATTACATTATAACCTATTGAGTCTCCTAAGGCTATCTCCAAAAAATTCCAAAAAAGCTTGATTATCTCTTCAGCCCCTTCTCTAAAATTGCCCTAAAACTTCAACATCTTCCACGAGATGTATTTTGGTTTTACTCAAAAAATGATCTGACACCACGAAAACAAAAAGGAACATTCTCAATCCTCAATAAAGCCATCATGCAAATGCCATAAACTCAAGACAAGTAATAATCGAAAGGTACCAAATTCCCAAAATATACACACAGTTCAATCAAGATCAACATAATACTATAGTCATACATGGAATTCAAAACTCAAAAGCATAAAACCAATTCCCTATTGGCAATTCACGCCATTTATTCATTTATTACAGACACATTATGTTTGCAGAAAAAGGGAAGTCCTTCGCCTAAACTATGAATATTGAAGACATGCAATATTAGTACAACAAATATACCACATTACCACTTTGCCTCAAAATTTTCCAAAAAGGACGCAGTTAAATATTAGAAGGTAATGACAAGTTTGGAATCCTGGCATGAGATAGACATAAGATCCATTATCTGCTTGCATGACCTAAATAAAAGCAACAAAATTAAGACATTTACATTTATTGGAGAATAAAAAAAGATCAAAAGCGATAGCCTAGCATTACATTAATGTAATCCTAACATATATTTTGACATGTGAAGAAATTAGTTGTGCAATCATATTTACAGATTAGGCACACGCACACAAATGTAATTGAATTAATACAATTACTACATACATTTTGAAGTCAAAACTTGTTCAAAATAAATCTAAAACAAAGTTTTGAAACTAGCCTATAGTTTTGTTTAAATAATAAGTTCCCTTTTTCTCTTTCTACTTAGCTTGAGAACAAATTTGACACAAAAGAATAATCAATTCAAACAGATAGAATTATAGAACTAGTCATTAAACTCAAAGCGATTCTGAACTTTGTCATTTAGTAGTACTACAGGCTACTGACATGGTATAATGGTTCTAAGGCTCGTGGACCATAAGAGAGAAAGCACCGATCGACATTCTATTAATCTCATTAATGGTAAAATATTATCCAACTGCATACTTGCCTCATTTCAAGCGAGAAATAACTTTGGAGAAGGGATTAGACCTACTAAAATTTAAGCGACCATCTTCATCTCAATCTTTCTGGTGGGGATCATAGCCTATGAGATTGAAATCGGTAGCTACAAAAGAATCTATATCTTTCTTCTTGGGATTTATCTTCAAAGTCTGCATTGGAGTTAAGGTAGTCGACAAGTAAAAGAATGATCAAACACAAATCTAAAGGAGTCTTTGAATGGTAAAATTTATGTGGCTAACCACATTAAAACATAATTTTCTTAAAATTACACTTCTTTGGAAGAGGTTTTGGCAGGTTATAAAGTTGCTCTTGCAAAGGCTTCACATGATTGTGGTAAACATGTGCATCCCCAATAACATGGATAAAATCACGGAACAAGTTTCGACAAGAAAAAGACATAATTTAAGATTGTGTATTTTCAAATTAACGATACACTATACATGCACACACACTATTAAATGTTCGTACCACAAACATGGGCTATCATGCACGTCGAGGAGGGCATAAGATGCAATATTAAATGGCACGCCCAGGCCCATGTCGTGATCATCGATACATTAGACATGATAGCTCCCCATTTGCTACATAGAAGCGCAAAAGTTGAAAATTGGTAAAAGAGAGGCTTTAAAAAGGGAGGGAGGGAGAAAAGGATTTCAAAGAGAAACCCAATATAGTTGCGAGAGACTGTGCAAACATGTGGCAAGGTGGAAGTGCCATCAATTTAAGATCTCTTTGGATTCCATGCGAGAGATAATGATCCTCCGATGCATGTCGGTATACCTATAAAATGTAAGATGGGGAATAAAGAGCGAGTAATACAACGTAAAAAGTCTCTTGAGCTGGCTTTGAGAGAAAGGGTATAATCCACCTACACGGCACCAAAGTGCCTCCTTTGAAATCCATAAGCGGGTCCCAAGTCACCCTCCTCCTCTCTCAAACCAATTTGTAATAAAATGTAAAGCCGATTAATAAGCTGCGAGAAGTGTACAATTTGTATTTATAATTTATAAGATACAACGATCGACAATCAAGCTTTACTATCAAGGTATTCTCTGGATGCATTCCCATCCCATATATGAATACCTTTTTCTGTAAAACACTGTCAATATACGTATCTAACATGTTCGAGAATAATATTGGAATAATTTGTATCCACTATACGAAAAAAAAAAACATCCGAGAACTAAAAACCAAAACACGGTGCAAGTTACGTATTGTGATTGAAATTTCAGCCCGAGAACCAGTAATAGTTTTTACATCAATAAAAAGCAAATGAGACAAGCAAGAAAAAAGCTGCGATCATCAAATTATCTTATGTTCTACGATCTATAGCATTGACTTCCAAAATATTTGGCTCATGTAAGTGGTCGATGAACCAACTAAAAAGTGAGGGTCCATAAGCATGTACGAGAATTTGGCAAAAGAAATCAATACCTTGGCATTTGTTGAGCCAGCGATAAACCAAAGAAGCTCTTTCAACACCCCTCGCCAAAATACTTTCTAGCGATCAAATGAAGAGAACATGTCAATTTCTCTATCAAAACATACAAATAGATATCCCCTCTTCCCCAATAAACATCGACAAAAGTAAACAAAAACATGAAAAAGAAAATAATCCCATAAATAACAAGTTATTTTGTTCAATAGATTGACACATCTTAAACCATAATCTTTGCAACATACCTTAGTTGTTAGAAGAGGAAAGCTGCAAATTGAACCTCATCTGTGGAATCATTAAAGATGAAGTCAGCACATAAATTACTGATGACCCACAATATATCAATTCAAACATTACCTCGCAACATAAATCTGTGGAATCATTAAAGATTCACATGAATAAAACCCTAAATTAAACATCAACAGATTCATTATCAACATTTATCACAAGAGAAATCAGAATCAGGATTAGGGATTAAGGGTTATAAGAGAACATAAAACTCTAACCTTGGAAGTTTCAGAGGTATGGGCGTTGAGCTTGCGGCGACGGGATCTTGAGACGGAGGTTGTTGGCGCGCCGTTGGTTGAGAGGCGAGGGGTTAGGGGTTTGGGAATCTTAAGGTTTGGGGTACTTGGGGAATCTTATGAGAACACAAAAACCACAAGAACATTTCATATATTTCACAATTGTAGTGCCTGATAGGCTGATATTGTCATACTCATACATGAAAAGCTTCACTAATGGGGCTTAAATACGAACCTGATGTAACTTGTATTGCTTTGCGGCTTTTATAACATCTAAGTAAGATGAATTAATATTCAAAAATGAAGTCGCTTTTTTCCCGAATGACTTCAATTTCTTGGTGTATATGGTTCTTCTTTCAAATATTCTGTATCAAAAGGAAAGTTCTTATAAGCGAGGAAAAGGCTTGAAACTTATGTAACTATAAGTTCATATTATGAGAAAATGATAGTGTGTTTCACAAGAAAAAGATAGCATGTTTCTTAAGGCGGATATCAAGAATGGCATCATAGCGGTAAAATTACCTTTACAAAGAAATCACGGGATCGGATGAGTTACGAGTACCAAAGAAATGATACACATAACCCTTCGGCGTCGGACGGTGTTTTCACTTTTGATATTGCCTCAATTGGTTTCATTCCTAGCTTTATAGCAAGCACAATCTGGAAATTTTGAAACAAAATAGAAGAGTATCTACTAATCTACTATATAAGCAAAGCAAAAATGAAATCTATTAACCAAAACTTACAAAGATAATGTTCAATTGATAAATTATAGCAAGCTGCAATTATAGCATAGAGCAAGGATTCCTCAAAAGAACTTTACCTTCGGTTCTAATCTGAACCTTTATCTTTATCATTGGCTTCATTAGCAACAACATCAGAAACCACACAACCTAAATCAAGTGAGAAATGGAAGAGGGGTTAGGGTTTTGAATCACCCAAAAATTGGGGCTTTTTAGTCAAATAGAACAAGATTAGAAGAAAACTACTTACCCTTTAGTAAGAAAGAGGTGAGGCGATCGAGAGGAGAACGACGGTGATTTCAAGCGTTGTGAGGTTTCTGTTGCGGTGGTTTGTCGCGAGGGCGTCGCGGTGGTTGTCGTCGAGGCGGAGGAAAGCAGCAGTGACAAAGGTGAGGGTGGTGGTGAGGGCAGAGAGAGAGAGAGAGTGAGAGTGAGGGCGAAGAGTGTGCGAAGAGTGAGTGAGAGCGATGTAGAGAGTGAGAAGTGAGAGTGAAAGAGTGGTGGAGGACGATGAGAAAAAGGGCGGTGGTGGGTAGAGGCGGCGGTAGGTGGAGGGGACCAGCGATGGTGAGGAATGTGGGTGGAGGCGGAAGGCGGAGGCGATGGTGAGGAGGCGATGGTGAGAGAGTGAGAACGAGAATGTGTGCTTTGAGAGTGAGAGGTCACCGAGAGCGAGATGGTGAGGAACGCGTGTTAATGAAATTGGGGTTAGGGTTTGCCACGAAATTTAAGCTGTTTGCCACGGATAACGCCGTCGCAAATTAGCGACGGACGAAGTCCGTGGCAAATTTGAGCGGATTTTCCCCCTTGTTCTCAATATCAGTCCCAATGCCTTTGTGTCCGCAAATCAAGTCGCGAAATTTGCGACCAGACGTGGCTCCGTGGCTAATTTTGGTGGCAAATGAGGCTTTTTCTTGTAGTGAGTATAAAGACCTTGCTGAGAGCTTTTGAGCTTGTATCCGGTTTGAAGGTAAATTTCCACAAGAGCAAGTTGATTGGCATTAACATTTCGGAGGGTTTTTTTGGAAAGAGCTAGCACCTTCCTTTATTGTAGAACGGAATCAATACCGTTCAAGTTCTTGGGCATTCCGATTGGCGCTAAGCCAAGGCGGGAAGCTACTTGGAGTACCGTCCTAGGGGGTATTAGAAAGAAACTAGCGCTGTGGAAGGGTCGTGTTCTATCTATTGGTGGCCGGGTTACTCTCATCAACTCTGTTTTGATTAGCATTCCTTTATACATGTTCTCCTTTTATAAAGCTCCGAAAGTGGTTATTAGGAAGATGGTTAAAATTCAACGGGACTTTCTTTGGGGAATCAAGGAGGGAGATAATGGAATGTATTGGGTGGCAAGTCAAAAAAAGATGGCGGTCTTGGAATCAAAAATCTTGAGTTATTTAATATAGCTCTTTTATCTAAATGGAAGTGGAGAGCTTTGACGGATAGTAATGCGAGTTGGAGTTGGTTGTTGAGACATAGATACGAGGATTTCACTTCTTGCTTTATTCATGACTCGGTTGTAGGAAACTCTCGCCGGAATTATGGCTCTATTTGGTTGAGAGACTTGGTGACTTTGGATGATAATTTAGAGGAACCGAGAAGGTTTGCTTGGTGCATAAACAGAGAGTTGGGTGATGGTGCTTCAATAAACTTTTGGAAGGAACAATGGTTAGGTACCGAGCCTTTGCTCAAAGTCTTTCCCTTATTGTTTGACGGAGGTGTGCAACAACTTGTTACAGTCGCAGAGTTCGGGTCTTGGCATGGAGATACTTGGAGTTGGAACAAACCGTGGCATGTTTTTATGGATTCTGTCTGTGTTTTAGAATGTGAGATTCTGGACAGTATTTTGCAAATGGTAACGCCAATGAGAGGGAAAGAAGACGCATGGATTTTGCCGCAGGATCAGTCTAAGAGTTTCACGGTGAAGTCAGCATATCAGCTGCTAGTCTGCAGCAACATGTCTACGTACACTGCTTCGGCGCAGCAGCGCCTATTGGAGACGTTGTGGACATTGCTTGTTCCTTCGAAGGTTGCGGTCTTTGTGTGGCGCTTTTGCTCGATTCTCTGCCTGTCCGTGACCAATTACTTCACAAAAATGTTCTCCATTCTGAACAGGAGGCTAGCTGCTCGCTGTGCAGTAACTTTCGCGAGTCAACCCACCACTTGTTTCTCAGCTGTAGCTTTGCTCGTTCCGTTTGGCAGCTTGTTGGCTCCTGGCTCGTTGTTGATCTCGACCTGTCTCTGGATATTGTTGACTTCCTCCTTAGATGTGGTCGCTTATGCAAAGGGACGAAGGCGAAGCTTACAAAGCATATGTTGTGGTTAACAACATGTTGGAGTGTGTGGCTCGCTAGGAATGATGCTATCCGCATCAAAAGCTTAACTCGGAGTTGGTGTGTTTATAGATTGAAGCTAGACTCCTCTATCTCTATTTAAATGTGGTGGTCTAATCCACTTCAATGCTTAGAAGGGGGAGAAACAGTGGGTTGACATGCACATTGTTAGCAACCCAATTCCGTTTTGACGTACTCTTTTTCCTGTCTGAGTGTTTTTCCCACTGGGTTTTGGTTCAGGGAGGTTTTGAGGAGGCCCTCCCCCTTTCTTTAATGTAAATGGGATTGGTGCACCCTAGTGCCCCCATCAATACAATTTTTGCTTATCTAAAAAAAAAACTCCTACACTAATATTGATTTGATTATAATTCTTTTCCCAAAATAAGTTGGAGAAGTTTTAGGGGGGGTGTATTGGATTGGGATTTCAAAGGATTTTAAAAGACTTTTTCTATACAAAACAATCCTGTGGTATTCAATCAGGACTTTTAGTTAATGAAAAAAAATCCTATGGTATTCAATCAGGATTTCCAAGATTTTTTTAAGGAGTTTCACAAAATCCAGTAGTATTTGTTTGAGACTTTTTACAACTAAATCTGTTGGTATTCAAAAACGGACGCATCTAATAATATGGACCCGCTGAAAAGGGTCTAAAGGTGGACACACAGTGGTTTTTTACCTGCTACTGCAGGTTTCGTTTTTGGACAGGTCTTTTTTGTAAGAGCTTGTTGAAGCTTCAATCGCCATTGTTACATCAAGAGCTTCAACGGAAGCTAGGGTTTCGAGAGAGAGAAGAAGAAAGAGCTTCAAGAAAGAAGAAGAGGGTTCTTGCGTTTCTGTGGAGTGAAACGGTGAGAAAGAGTATAAGTATCTCGGGTCATAGCACGACCCGCGCGTTACCATTTGAAACGGGTCCGGGTGTGCAAGACCTACCAAAAAGACTTTGTTTGGCAGAGCTTCAACATCACTGGATTGGGCTAAAGTTAGCTGGGCTCTCATTAGTTACACCTCCCCTCAGTTGTTGATATCCTTACCATACAAATAGAATTTAAATGTGTAAACTTTTTTAGTTTTTCTACGTGAGAGTTCTGCTTAGTACGAGCTTCTTAACCATTCCAGAATCATCCGCCCTCCAACTTTTATATTAAAAAAGATGATAGTTTATTTTTATCAAAATCAATCAGCTAAAAATGCATATGCCTTGTTAAGTCTCAACCCGATTTTGCATATCAATAAGAAATAAAAAAATTGAACCCAAAAAAAAATTCAAACATTTATAGCTAAAAAATAAAAAGGAAGAAGAAGAAAAGTCGTAGATCGTCGTGGGCGCAGCTCTAGAGAGGAATGAGGTATGAAACAAATCCATTTAAAATCCTATAAAGTCTACAAAGTCCTTTCAAATCCTGTAAATTCTTATGATAGAAATTCATTAAAATCCTAACTTCAAGTCTTGGAAGTCCTCCAGAATCCTAAAAGAATCACTATTATAACATTTATATATTTTCTGTTCCGGACTGGGCCAGAGGCCCACTTGGCGAAATGGGTCAAGATCGGCCCATCTATTGTCTTGTTGTGCGAGAAGTGTTTGATACATCATCAGACGCCTGAGATCAGTACTTGAGATCCAATGGCCAGCGCGCCCTGCTCGAAACACGTATAAATAGGGTCCAACTCCCGAGAAAAAGGTACACTATTCATACCCGTTTTGTGCTCCTGCTAGATCGACCTATTCTGACTTGAGCGTAGGAGTGTCTTTGCAGGTACTACCTACACGCGTTCAAAACCCCGATCCATTCAACCCATCTCAACAACCGGACCAAACTCATATTGATCAGGTACGACCATTTTCATATGCCAACATATACAAAAGAAACAATTTTAGTGAATACCTTAATGACATTTTGGTGAATAAATGCAAATATAATTAAAAATAAATAAATAACACAGCAACCCCTGTGCATGAGAATCGATTGTAGCTTCCCGTAGAAGCTATGAATTCAGGCTTCAACGTAGACGTGCGAATGGGATTGAAAGCGCTTTATGTTAGAATTTTTTTGGGTCATACATGTAAAAAATTAATGTGTTAGGACGATTATTTACACCCCCTCATTATCACTCCCACCCCCATAAATACCGTTTTGAACAAAAATGCCCCCAACAATAGTGAAAATTTTGGAATTACCTTAGAGAAGAGGTAAATCCGGTAGGGGAGTTTGTGGTTTTCCGGAATTACAAAAAGCGAGGTAATTAGGTTCACATTTAATGACGGAATTACCTCGATTTTTAATATTCCGAAACCCCAAACCCCGAATAATACATGAAAGTTACGAGCGAAACAACAAAAACACAAAGAACAAAGAAAATGAAAATACGATAGAAATTAGTGAGATGGTGGTTGGAGATGTTAAAGTACCTCAAAGAACGGTCCTCTGGGTTTCGACATACAATTTGAATAGGACTCGATCTCGAAATATGTCAAAGCGGTCCATCATTACTCGAACGTCATCATTGTTCTTCACATCTATGGTGGACCATCGAACACGATTATTATCGCCCATAGTGGGAGTAGCGATAAATGATCGGGTGACTTCTTGCTCGTCACCCTCCAAATTGCACCTTCGTTGTTATTTTTTCTTCGAGAGCTTCAAAGGTGATGTAAATCGTTAAGCTTTGCATAAAATGGGGTTTGGACTCTCGAAATGGACACCATTTTCTCTGTTTGTGATTGTCTTATTGATTGACGTATTGTTATTTAAATCGTAAATCGTTAAGTATCGTATTTTAAAAATAAAACGCGTGTAAATCTTAATTTAATATACAAATTTTTTTAAAAAAAAAAATTAAAATTTTTGAAATTATCTCTAAAAAAGGTAAATCCGGTTCAAAATAGGGGTATTTCGGATTTACAACCGAAATTTTTAATTTTTAATTTTTTTTAAAAAACAGGGGTATTTTTGGGATTAATGGGGTTATGGGAGTGTAGGAGAGAAGGAGGGGGGTGCGAAAAAAAAGCCTTTCTAAAATTCTATATGGGTAAGAACATGTAGTTAGTCACACGAAATAAATGTTAATAGGAATGTACCAAAAGAAAAAGGAATGTACCTAAAACAATTAATAAGGAAAGGAATCTTAAAAGGCATATCCAAAGGATAAAATTTGTGATATGTAGAATGCATTGATTATTTACCGACGGTATAAATAATGTATTATTTTAATTGAATATTAATTATATTTTCATTTTCTATATAAACATATGTCTAAAGAACTTGTTCAATGGGATAATCAACAAGATGGACATTACAAGAAAATTTTCTCTTAGATTGGTGTTCTTATTAGCTTTCTTCATCATTGCATCAGGTCAAAAATCAATGACCAAATTTTTTTTACATTACATTGTGATTTTCACTTTAATTAATTTTGCTTTCAAACCTTTGACTAACAAAGTTATTTTTGTATGCAGAGATGTGCATGAAATCAAGAGCAAGAGGGCCTATTGTGCGTATAAAGTGTGGTAAACTTTGTTATCATACAAAGTGTGTAGGTGAATGGTGTACATGTTCAAATAAAGATGGTCCATTGAAAGCTTGTTGCGATTCATGTGTAGGTGATTTTTGTTTTTGTCCAAAAAATTGTGACTTGTGTCATTTATTGTGACAATATATAACCAAAGATCAATAATAAATGGTTTCATTTTTATTTTGAATATTATCTAACAAATTTTCTTAACCTTTATTCATTGAAGCAATATTGTCTCTACTAACTACATCAATCGCACATAAACGATACCTCTAGTGTGATTGATGTGCACATAAGCACGACAAGAAAAATGGCTTTTACCGGCAAAAATGCCAATTTTTTAATCAAAGTCAATGCATTTCTAGTGGCTTGTTGACTATCATGTGTCTCCAAATAAATACTTCTCAATAACTGTTTCTAATGGCTGCCTCTTTAATTTTAAGATTGAATAAGGTTGAAAAATTTAAGATTTGCTTATATTTTGTTACAAATAAAAGTGTTGACTTTTGCTTATATTGTATAACGGTGAGAGTAGTAATAAACCCCTAGAAACTTTCATCGTAGGTAACACACACTATTTCCAAGGCTCATACTTTGTACAACCCCCCTCTACTCAATGGACAGCCCCAAAACGCGTGAAAAGATCAAATTGTCATTAATGAATCTTGTGGTGTTTTTTTTTTTGGATTTACAATGGTTCAAACCATGAATCCCAAACCAGTTCGAAACTTCTGCACTAGTTCGAATCTTGTGCGCACTTATTTTTTCTGGATTTTGATGTTGCTATTCATCAGAAGATCTTAATAAGGTTTCCTTCTTTTGCTAAAAAAATAATTTTTCCAACAATATCAAGTCCGATAGTATTCATTTCATCTATAAGAGCATCAAAAAGAACTTTTCCAGTTGTATCATCTACTTTTAAAAATTCTAAAAAATATTTACTTATTTGTATTGGAGTTGAAGAAAAATCCACACATCATAATACAACAGACATTTGTTCTTGAGGACTTACATCATGAGTACAATCAAGTATGATTGAAAAATATTTTGAGTTCTTAATTTTTGTTTTAATTTCATTTTACATCAAGTTTATTAATTCATTTTGTATTCTATGTCAAAGATAATGATTATAAATTTCATTATCTTTGATTTGGCGAATGTGTTCTTCCATTATATGATCAAATTCCGCAATCATTTCAATTAGACAGAATTTTTTCTCAGTATTCTCGTGGTAAATCTTTTCATTTGTTCAACGAAAAGCTAAGTTATTTTTCTAAAGAGTTTTAACAAATGCAATGATTCTAAATAATATATTTCTCCAGTGTTCTCTGTCTCTATATATTCTTTCTTGAACGTGCTTGTAAATTGTTTTGATTTTTAATAATCTCACTTCTAAATCAATCCATGAACTCATATTAATAATGTGTTCATTACTTATTTCATGATCCTTCAACTTAGAGCTAATATTTCTCAAATCTCTACTACATTCGTTTGCTAATTTACAACAAAAGCAAAATACTTTATCCAAATCTAGAGAATAAATCAACCGTCTTCTTATACGCTTTTTCTCCGTTACATGAGTAAAATTTCACTTATATTTTGTGGTGAGGATTTGATTTTTTTCATATATTAGAAACATTGAATGATTTTATCATTGTCAATATTTTAAAAATGCCTTTCTAACTAGACATGTATAGGTAGTTCAAACATAAAGCAAATGTTAGTTGGGGTTTTACACAAAATCTTTTCCAAACATATCCGTCTTTGGAAAACATTATTATAGAACTAAATTATTATATATACAAGACTGTAGAAAGCTACTTGCTCAAATGGAAGGGTGCCTCAGTTCAATACATCAACAAAAATGCAAATTCTGATGCTATTATCTCAAAATAAGTTCTATCCAAATGGGTCCTAAAAAGGAATATGCTACTACATTTGAAATTGCAGATAGTTATTTAATTAAAGATGTAAGGATTTTATTCTACATGGAACAAAATAAAATTATGAGAAAAAGTTTTTCAAGGTAAATTTATAATATTGTATCTCCACAAGAATAGAAGAAGCTTTATATATGGTGACCTATAAATATATAAAAATTTATGGGCGAGAGTGGTGTTACCAAGTGGCTTCAGTCTCAAGAGAGGGGGGTGAATTGAGACTTTAAAAACTTTTCCCCTTTTTAAATGACTTAGATTAATTTTCGCACAGATTTATGGAATGAACGAATTAGAAACAAAAACAGTAAATAACACAGGAGATTTATACTGGTTCAGCCACCTTCTAGTGACCTACTCCAGTCCTCACAAACCCTTTGTGAGATTTCACTATCAAAACAAAGCTTAAAACGGGTGCTTTAAAACCCTTACAGACTCAGGCGCTCTTCACCTAGGATACCCCACCTTGTGCAAGAGCCCTTAACACCAATTACAACAAGAGATACTCCACCCTTGTTACAATCAAAAACTCTAGAGAGATACCCCACTCTCTAGTACAACAAATTGACATACAAGAGATACCCCACCCTTGTTACAATCGAAAACCCTAGAGAGATTCCCCACTCTCTAGTAAAACAAATTACAAAGATTGAAGAAATTACAAGAAATAGAAATACCTCTAAAGTAGGTGAATACAACAAATTGAAGTTCTCCAACCTAACCCTTGAGAGAGATCAGCTCAAATTGATAGGAACAGTGAAGAGCAAGTGTGATTGTGTAATAAGGTCTGATTTGTTCTTTGTTATGCGTTGGTTGGTTGTGTTTAACCGTAAATCCCTAAGTCCTATTTATAGAGTTTGTAAAAATACTACTGTTGAAGCCATTTGTAACTCTATTTTGATAAGAGAACAATCGATTGATTGCTTCTAAAGTAATAGGTTGGAAATCGATTTCTTGCTTAAGGAATAAGTGAGAAATCGATTTTGTACTTTAGTGAAGCAAGTAGTTAATCGATTGTTAGCTTTATAAAAACAAGGTCATCAATCGATTGTTGCTTTCGAAAATAGGTTCTTTTAATACCAATCAAGTGTGAAATCGATTTCAAGCTTTAAAGACAATAATGAAATCGATTTCTAACTCTAAAAACAAGAGAGAAGTCGATTTTACACTTTAACAACAACAAGTCATCAATCGATTGTTTTCTTTCCAAAACAATTTCCTTTTTAAAACCATCAATATGCAAATCGATTTCTAGCTTTAATTTTATAGGCTATGAATCGATTTCTAGCTTTAAACAAGCTATGAATCAGATTCTAGCTTTCAAGTTACAAGCCATGAATCGATTGCTTTCTTTCCAAAAACAAGTTCTCTCAAAAATCAAGCTATGAATCGATTTCAACAAGTGCCTAACGTATTTGACATGCTTTTAGCAATTGAAGACATATATTAGGTTTGCTTGTGTGCGTGTTAGTGTGTTGAGTAATTTGAGCCGATCCTCAAAAGTGGTTTACAATTTATTCCTAAGACACACTCGACTTCCTAGCAACTACCCTTAACACGGACTTACTTCTTGGGTTGGTTGTGCCTTGGAATTCTATTTGTCACTTTGTCTTAGATTACTTCATCATCAAAACTTAACCTGCAACACAAGACATCCACATTCTCCCCCTTTTTGATGATGACAAAAATTTTAATTCATCTTAGGTGGGAGACGTCGCAGGAACTCAGCAACGGTCCTTCTGGTTTCGACATACAGCTGAATAGGACTCCGCATCTGAAATATGTCAAAACGGTCCATCATTACTCGAACGTCATCGTTGTTCTTCACATTCATGGTGGACCACTGAACACGATTATTATCGCCCATAGTGGGGTAGCAATAAATGATCCGGGTGACTTCTTGCTCGTCACCCTCGGTACGCAACCGTTGTTATTTTTCTTTCGTGAGCTTCAAAGGTGATGTCGTCGTTAAGCCTGCATAAAATGGGGTTTAGACTCTCGAAATGGACACCATTTTCTCTGTTTGTGATTGTGCCCTAATTGACGTATTGTTATTTAAATCGTAAATCGTTCGTATCGTATTTTAAAAATAAAGCAGCGTGTAAATCTTAATTTAATATACAAACTTTTAAAAAAAATTAAAAATTTGGAATTACCTCTAAAAAGGTAAATCCGGTTCAAAATAGGGGTATTTTGATTTTCAGTAAATCCAAAATCCAAAATGAACCGGATTTACCTTTTTAGAGGTAATTTCCTTTTTTTTTTTTTTTCAAATTACAAAAACAGGGTATTTTTGGGTTTAATGGGGGTTATGGGGGTGTAGGAGAGAAGGAGGTGGGTGCGAGAAAAAAAACCTTTCTAAAATTCTATATGGGTAAAAACATGTAGTTAGTCACACGAAATAAATGTTAATAGGAATGTACCAAAAGAAAAAGGAATGTACCTAAAAAAATTAATAAGGAAAGGAATCTTAAAAGGCATATCCAAAGGATAAAATTTGTGATATGTAGAATGCATTGATTATTTACCGACGGTATAAATAATGTATTATTTTAATTGAATATTAATTATATTTTCATTTTCTATATAAACATATGTCTAAAGAACTTGTTCAATGGGATAATCAACAAGATGGACATTACAAGAAAATTTTCTCTTAGATTGGTGTTCTTATTAGCTTTCTTCATCATTGCATCAGGTCAAAAATCAATGACCAAATTTTTTTTACATTACATTGTGATTTTCACTTTAACTAATTTTGCTTTCAAACCTTTGACTAACAAAGTTATTTTTGTATGCAGAGATGTGCATGAAATCAAGAGCAAGAGGGCCTATTGTGCGTATAAAGTGTGGTAAAATTTGTTATCATACAAAGTGTGTAGGTGAATGGTGTACATGTTCAAATAAAGATGGTCCATTGAAAGCTTGTTGCGATTCATGTGTAGGTGATTTTTGTTTTTGTCCAAAAAATTGTGACTTGTGTCATTTATTGTGACAATATATAACCAAAGATCAATAATAAAGGGTTTCATTTTTATTTTGAATATTATCTAACAAATTTTCTTAACCTTTATTCATTGAAGCAATATTGTCTCTACTAACTACATCAATCGCATATAAACGATACCTCTAGTGCGATTGATGTGCACATAAGCACGACAAGAAAAATGGCTTTTATCGGCAAAAATGCCAATTTTTTAATCAAAGTCAACGCATTTCTAGTGGCTTGTTGACTATCATGTGTCTCCAAATAAATACTTCTCAGTAACTGTTTCTAATGGCTGCCTCTTTAATTTTAAGATTGAATAAGGTTGAAAATTTTAAGATTTGCTTATATTTTGTTACAAATAAAAGTGTTGACTTTTGCTTATATTGTATAACGGTGAAAGTAGTAATAAACCCCTAGAAACTTTCGTCGTAGGTAACACACACTATTTCCAAGGCTCATACTTTGTACAACCCCCCTCTACTCAATGAACACCCTCAAAACGCGTGAAAAGATCAAATTGTCATTATTCATTAATGAATCTTGTGGGCGGTTATTTTTTTGGATTTACAATGGTTCAGACCTTAAATCCCGAACCAGTTCGAAACTTCTGCACTAGTTCGAATCTTGTGCGCACTTATTTTTTCTGGATTTTGATGTTGTTATTCATCAGAAGATCTTAATAAGGTTTCCTTTCTTCTTTTGCTAAAAAAATAATTTTTCCAACAATATCAAGTCCAATAGTATTCATTTCATCTATAAGAGCATCAAAAAGAACTTTTCCAGTTGTATCATCTACTTTTAAAAATTCTAAAAAATATTTGGAGTTGAAGAAAAATCCACACATCATAATACAACTGACATTTGTTCTTGAGGACTTACATCATGAGTACAATCAAGTATGATTGAAAAATATTTTGAGTTCTTAATTTTTGTTTTAATTTCATTTTACATCAAGTTTATTAATTCATTTTGTATTCTATGTCAAAGATAATGATTATAAATTTCATTATCTTTGATTTGGCGAATGTGTTCTTCCATTATATAATCAAATTCCGCAATCATTTCAATTAGACAGAATTTTTTCTCAGTATTCTCTTGGTAAATCTTTTCATTTGTTCAACGAAAAGCTAAGTTATTTTTCCAAAGAGTTTTAACAAATGCAATGATTCTAAATAATATATTTCTCCAGTGTTCTCTGTCTCTATATATTCTTTCTTGAACGTGCTTGTAAATTGTTTTGATTTTTAATAATCTCACTTCTAAATCAATCCATGAACTCATATTAATAATGTGTTCATTACTTATTTCATGATCCTTCAACTTAGAGCTAATATTTCTCAAATTTCTACTACATTCGTTTGCTAATTTACAACAAAAGCAAAATACTTTATCCAAATCTAGAGAATAAATCAACCAACTTCTTATACGCTTTTTCTCCGTTAGATGAGTAAAATTTCACTTATATTTTGTGGCTGAGGATTTCGATTTTTTCATATATTAGAAACATTGAATGATTTTATCATTGTCAATATTTTAAAAATGCCTTTCTAACTAGACATGTATAGGTAGTTCAAACATAAAGCAAATGTTAGTTGGGGTTTTACACAAAATCTTTTCCAAACATATCCGTCTTTGGAAAACATTATTATAGAACTAAATTATTATATATACAAGACTGTAGAAAGCTACTTGCTCAAATGGAAGGGTGCCTCAGTTCAATACATCAACAAAAATGCAAATTCTGATGCTATTATCTCAAAATAAGTTCTATCCAAACGGGTCCTAAAAAGGAATATGCTACTACATTTGAAATTGCAGATAGTTATTTAATTAAAGATGTATGGATTTTATTCTACATGGAACAAAATAAAATTATGAGAAAAAGTTTTTCAAGGTAAATTTATAATATTGTATCTCCACAACAATAGAAGAAGCTTTATATATGGTGACCAATAAATATATAAAAATTTATGGGCGAGAGTGGTGTTACCAAGTGGCTTCAGTCTAAAGAGAGGGGGTGAATTGAGACTTTAAAAACTTTTTCCCTTTTTAAATGACTTAGATTAATTTTCGCACAGGTTTATGGAATGAACGAATTAGAAACAAAAACAATAAATAACACAAGAGATTTATACTGGTTCAGCCACCTCCTAGTGACCTACTCCAGTCCTCACAAACCCTTTGTGAGATTTCACTATCAAAACAAAGCTTAAAACGGATTCTTTAAAACCCTTACAGACTCAGGTGCTCTTCACCTAGGATACCCCACCTTGTGCAAGAGCCCTTAACACCAATTACAACAAGAGATACCCCACCCCTGTTACAATCAAAAACTCTAGAGAGATACCCCACTCTCTAGTACAACAAATTGACATACAAGAGATACCCCACCCTTGTTACAGTCAAAAACCCTAGAGAGATTCCCCACTCTCTAGTAAAACAAATTACAAAGATTGAAGAAATTACAAGAAATAGAAATACCTCTAAAGTAGGTGAATACAACAAATTAAAGTTCTCCAACCTAACCCTTGAGAGAGATCAGTTCAAATTGATAGGAACAGTGAAGAGTGATGAATCCCCATCACATGATGGTTTTTAGTATGAAAAAGAGGATTTTATGTGAAGATTTTAATGAATGTAGGGAAAATGCAACACGAAAAGAGTAAATTGTACTAGTTGAAATTGATTTGCTTTGCAGTGTTTACGCTTGGTTTTTGTGGTGTTTTTGTGCCCCAGGACTAGGTGAAAGGAAGAACGAAGAAATGCAAGCAAACGGACGAAAAAGTGCCAAGGAATGAGCTTATGCTGGAGTGTGGCGCTGAGTTGTGGCGCTTTGGAGGCGCGGTGAGCGCCAAAGGAGTGCGAGAAACAACGATCCCTGCCCATTCTCGCCCCACTCTCGCATGAGGCGCAGGTGAGGCGCGAGTTACTGTAGCGTCCTCCAATCAGTGGCGCTTAAGTGTCATTTGAGGCGCCCGGTGAGCGCGCCGATCATTTGAAAACACGATAAAACACGCAAAAGCTGCGTTTTTGGCGATCTTCTCACCATTTTGGACCAATTGGAACCCTAGGAGACCGGGAGAACTCATTGAGCTGAGGGCTATTGAAGAATCAAGACTTGGGAACAAGGATTGAGGCTTCTCATGCATTCTTCTTCATCATTAACTTGTAATTTTCCCTTTTTCTCTCTTTTTATCATGTGTAACTAAACCCCAATGTTAGGGATGGATGAATTTTGATGTACAACTATTGTTGCTGATTTATGTTAATGTTTTTAATGTTTTCTCTCTTAATTTGTGAATTGAATTTGAGTGCTTAACATTTCTATGATTGGAAAATTGTAGAACTTATCTTTATTCAATGATCAAATGGAAATTTTATTGTTAGAATGTTTGAATTTCAATTCCTTCAATTTGTAGCTTAGGAATAATCTATGAATTGATGTATGTTGCGAATCCTCGTTGTTATTGCTTGTTGTTAGTAGATGTGCCTAAGGAATTAGGGCTTTTATGAAACAACAAAGGGCTATGCACCTAAGGGATTAGGCTTGGTTAGAATTGTGGATTCGATAGCAAATGAAAGAGAGAGATTATCTTTTGAAAATAAATCAGTGACAATAGTGTGAATTCGAAAGGACATTCATCCCTAGCGTCTCCTCATCATATTTTCCCCCAAACGTTCCGTTTCTTGTAATAAAAACCCAAAAATATTTAATTGTTTTTCATTCGAGCTTGATAGCTCAACAATTATCAACCCAAAACCCCCTTTAAACTTGGTTCCTATTAGTAGTTGTTAACGTCTTTAGTAATTTAGTTCGATCCTTGAGGACGATATTCCGGTAGATTTGCGGTTTATTACTTGCACGATTTGGTACACTTGCCAATATCCTAACAAGTTTTTTGGCGCCGTTGTTAAGGATCGAAATTAACTTACTAATTAATTCGAAGGCAATCGCTAATTCGAACCCGCACATATTTACATTTACTTTAGTTTTATTTCATTTATTTTTATTTATTGTATCTATATCAAGCGAGCTTGCTTTGACACTTGTCCAAGTTGTTGTTTTCTCATGCATGCGCAGAGTGTTGATCCTAAAGATCTACATTTCGATCCGGAAATTGAGAAAACCGCTAGAGCTAATAGAAAGGAAGCAAGGTTAAGGAAGCAAAGAGCAACAAAGGAGAATCTTACGTGCAACAAATCGTGGATTGTAATCATGGGGAGAAAATCCACCACCGGCTCGCACTCTTGGCGACTTTGGGAGCAGGAACCAAGGCGCCCAAGCTTACACCTTCCAACTGTGTGGGGGCTGTAGCATTTGAGATCAAGTCTTCGATCCTCACCGCCTTGAAATCGAGAACAATTCTCCTGGATCGATGTCAAGATCCAAATCAACACTTATTTCAATTCTATGAAATTTGTGGGTCCACAAATCATGGAGAGGATCGACGACGAGAAAAAGTTGCGTCTCTTTCCATATTCTTTGTTGGTAGAGCTAAAGATTGGCTAAACACTATCCCAAAGAGGAATGGTAACAATTGGGGTGATCTAGAGAGCAAGTACTTAGAAAGATTCTTTCCAATTTCTAAGTTCATCAAGAAAGCGGTGAAATATCAAATTTTGAGCAAGGAGATGGTGAGTCGCTATATGATGCTTGGGAAAGGTTCAAATCTGTTATTAAAAAGATGTCTGGGCATGGTATTGATGATTTTCTTGATTGCAAACTTTCTGTCATGGTTTGCGACCTCAAACAAGGATGATGTTAGATGCCTCATTTGGAGGATCTTTGGGTACTAAAGCTGCAGAGGAAGCAAGGCAGTTAGTGGAGCATATGGCCTCTAATGAGTACAAAATTCAAAATGATAGGGTGCTACAGTGAAGAAAGAGATGTTAGATTTGGATTCTAATAGTCTTTGTGTTGGCTCAACAAAAGGTAATGTCACTCCAAATTGAAGCTTTTACTAAGCGGCTAGCCGCTACTCGCTGCGGGGATCTCAAACACTGCGACTGCGTTCAAGCAAGACACCGGGGTGCATGTAATTATTGTGGCGAAATGCTCATGAAGAAGGATTGTGCAACTCATGGAGATAACAAAGATGAAGCAGGTTAATTATATGGGCAACTTTCGGAAGCAAGGTGGGAACCCTATTCTAACACCTACAATCTCGGGTGGCGAATCATCCCAACTTCTCTTGGAAGAATAATGATACCGCAGGTCACATCAAGACAACCTAGTCAAGAACAAAGAAAGCCATCTCCTATGGAGGAAGCGTTGACACGATTTATGCACGGATGACAAAGACAACCTTTCAATCTCAAGACCAAGCTATGAAGAATATGGAAAAGAATCATGAAGATTCCATAAAGAATCTAGAGACTCAAATTGGGCGATTAGCAAAGCAAACTTCTTTGGATCATCTAATGATGGTTTCTCTAATACCGTTGACAACCCTAGGAATGAAAGCGCTAAGGCTATCTCTCTAAGAAGTGGTCGGGAGTTGCCGACTCTGTGGTGTATTGTGAAAAGAAGGTGTCGGTTGAAAATGAAAGAAAAGAGTTGAGTGAAAAGAATGAAAATGAAAAAATGGAGAAGTCGAAAATGAGTTGAGTAAGGAAAGTGAAGAGGGTGTGAAGTCTAACCCTAATGAAAACAATTTGTTCTCGATGTGCAGTACAAGAGAAACTCAAGACACCTCCTCCTCAAGTGAAGTTGCCATATCCTCAAAGCTAGCAAGGAACATAAAAAAGATGAGCGATTTTCTAAGTTCATGGAGGTTTTTAAGCGGCTACAAATCAATATACCCTTCGCATGAAGCTCTAGAAACAGTATGCCTATATATGCTAAATTCATGAAGGAGCTTTTGACAAAGAAGAGGAAATTTAAAGAGGGCGAAAGCAGTGGCTTTGAATGAGGAGTGCGGTGTTATAATCCGGAGGAAGCTCCTCGAGAAAATGAAAGATCCGGAAACTTCACCATTCCATGTGCAATTGGCGACATAGCCATTGGCAAAGCTCTTTGTGATCTCGGGGCCAGTATTAATCTTATGCCATTGTCTATGTTGAAGAGACGGGTGGTGGTGAGGTGAAACCCACTAGAATGTCTCTGACACTCGCGATCGATCAGTAAAATATCCTTATGGAGTGTTGGAAGATGTTCTGGTCAGAGTTGATAAATTCCTATTTCCGGTAGACTTTGTGATACTTGACATGGAGGAAGATGCAGAGGTACCACTTATCCTGGGTAGACCATTTTTAGCCACAGGACGAGCTTTGATTGATGTGCAACAAGGGAAGCTGATCTTGAGGTTCCAGGATGAGAAGATTACTTTTAATGTTTTTGAAGCTACGCGCCATCCTGATGATAAAGGACAGTGTTTTAGGGTGGATATGATTGATAACTCTGTGAAAGAGACCTTTAGGCGGAAGTTCCATCTCCTCCATTGGAGGATGTAATTGTGAATTCTATTGAAGAAGCGGATGAGAACTTGGGAAGTGAGATAGAAAGCGTATTATGCAATTTGAAGCTTCTCGGGTAGAAAGAGTTTTTCAGAAAAAAGAAGAGCTAGATAGGGGAGATTCAGAAAAAGATTCTGAATTGAAACAACTTTCCCTCATTTGAAATATGTTTTCCTGGCGGATGATGATCTTCATCCAGCTATCATTAGTAGTTCCTTGACTAGATTGGAAGAGGAGAAGTTAATGAGGTTGCAAGTTTATGAATCTTCAAAGTCGTATAAGCAGAAAGTCAAAGCATACAATGACAAGAAGAGCCAAAAAAGAGAATTCAAGCCGGGGAGCAATCGAATTGGAGGAACCTTCCTCAAAAAGAAGTTGGATGGTCAATGGGCAGAGGTGGAAGCCATACCTTGGCGAAGTGGTGAAAAGAGAGAAGTTGGCCTTGGTTTTAAGCGACCCTTAAAATTCGAGGTAACGTCAAGCTAGTGATGTTAAAGAAAGCGCTTCATGGGAGGCAACCCATGTGAGGTAGTGTTCTATCTCTTCTCCTTTATTTCCTTGTCTAGTATTATTTGATTGTGAACTTTGATGTTTTCTTTCAATTTGTTTCCGTTATGTGATTTTATTTTTGTTTTGCTTTGGTTTTTGTAAATAGGCCTTCCCCTAAATCAATCAGTGAGGACACTGCTGTGTTTAAGTGGGGGGAGGACCTATCGTCAGTTTCATGAATAAAATGCAATCATATGGTGAATTTCTGTTTAAATTTTTTTGAAATTAGTTGAGCAAACTTAGTGATGATGTGGTGAGAATTGAGCGAATAGTATCCCCTGTGGTGAAGGAACTTATGCAATCTTGCTTCCACACTCAAAACATTAACTCAGGTGGAACTTAGTGATCCTAGAAATGATTTTAGCTAAGCTAGCTGTTTGGTGGACCATGGGAGTGCCAAATTTTTACTAAAAATTAAGGGTAGCTGTAGAAGCTAAGTTGGGGGTGCATCGGTTGTACTAAGGCCGGGTATGCGATTGTAGGATGGTCGGTGCGTGTGGGTGTCGGCAGGCGTGTGAGTAAAGATCGCTGCGGCGTCTACCCGTAACGCTGCGGTGTATGCCGTGGTGTCGGTGTGTGTGAGTGCAACAACTGCAGGCGTCTACCCATGTAACGTAGTAGTGTATGTCGCGTGGTGTGTGTGTGCGTGAGTGCAACAACTGCAGCGTCTACCCGTAACGTTGTAGTGTATGCGTGTGTGTTTAAGTGTGTTTGTGAATAAGTGGAAAAATCCACATATATTTGTGTAATTGTTGCAATTTCAGAAATGCAATCTTTGAGTAAATCTAAATTTTGATGTAATGAGGGGTTGCGGCCAAAAACTCTACGCCGTGTGGTTTGTGTTGTGTGTGTATTGAAGTAGTTGTGCTTTGGTCCAATCTGTAATACCGAATTAAGACCCTTTGTCGTTGCTTTGAAGCCCTCAATCTTATGTGGAAACGTTAGTCTACCCTTTGTTTTGAAACATCTTTGGCGGTCTCGGAAGAAAGCCCTCTAGTCTTAGTTAGATGCATTTTGAAACTAGCTTTGTTCCAATTCGGTTAAATGTCACACACGCACTATTGAGCAAGTATGTGCTAGTGAAATTACCATATGTGGGATTGCAATTGAGTGACCGATCGAAAGTTGTTGCTCAACTTGTCCTTTGGATGTTTGTGATTGTCTTGTTTAAAAAGGATTCATAAGCGATTGCATGTTATCGATGTTGACGATGTTTTGTTTTTGTCTTGCATTGTCTTTGCTTGAGGACAAGCAAATGTTCAAGTTGGGGTTATGATGAATCACCATCACATGATGGTTTTTAGTATGAAAAAGAGGATTTTATGTGAAGATTTTAATGAATGTAGGGAAAATGCAACACGAAAAGAGTAAATTGTACTAGTTGAAATTGATTTGCTTTGCAGTGTTTACGCTTGGTTTTTGTGGTGTTTTTGTGCCCCAGGACTAGGTGAAAGGAAGAACGAAGAAATGCAAGCAAACGGACGAAAAAGTGCAAGGAATGAGCTTGCTGAGTGGCGCTGAGGTGGAGGCCGAGTAGTGCCGTGAGGCGCGCGCGATGAGGCGCCAAAGGAGTGCAGGAAACAACAGTCCCTGCCCATTCTCGCCCCACTCTCGCATGAGGCGCAGGTGAGGCGCGAGTTACTGTAGCGTCCTCCAATCAGTGGCGCTTAAGTGTCGCGCGAGGCGCCCGATGGCGCCGATCATTTGGAAAACACGATAAAACACGCAAAGCTGCGTTTTTGACGGATCTTTCACCGCATTTTGGACCAATTGGAACCCTAGGAGACCGGGATAACTCATTGGAGCCGAGGGCTATTGAAGAATCAAGACTTGGGAACAAGGATTGAGGCTTCTCATGCATTCTTCTTCATCATTAACTTGTAATTTTCCCTTTTTCTCTCTTTTTATCATGTGTAACTAAACCCCAATGTTAGGGATGGATGAATTTTGATGTACAACTATTGTTGCTGATTTATGTTAATGTTTTTAATGTTTTCTCTCTTAATTTGTGAATTGAATTTTGATTGCTTAACATTTCTATGATTGGAAAATTGTAGAACTTATCTTTATTCAATGATCAAATGGAAATTTTATTGTTAGAATGTTTGAATTTCAATTCCTTCAATTTGTAGCTTAGGAATAATCTATGAATTGATGTATGTTTGCGAATCCTCGTTGTTATTGCTTGTTGTTAGTAGATGTGCCTAAGGAATTAGGGCTTTTATGAAACAACAAAGGGCTATGCACCTAAGGGATTAGGCTTGGTTAGAATTGTGGATTCGATAGCAAATGAAAGAGAGAGATTATCTTTTGAAAATAAATCAGTGACAATAGTGTGAATTCGAAAGGACATTCATCCCTAGCGTCTCCTCATCATATTTTCCCCCAAACGTTCCGTTTCTCGTAATAAAAACCCAAAAATATTTAATTGTTTTTCATTCGAGCTTGATAGCTCAACAGTTATCAACCCAAAACCCCCTTTAAACTTGGTTCCTATTAGTAGTTGTTAACGTCTTTAGTAATTTAGTTCGATCCTTGAGGACGATATTCCGGTACTTGCCGGTTTTATTACTTGCACGATTTGGTACACTTGCCAATATCCTAACAAAGAGCAAGTGTGATTGTGTAATAGGGTTTGATTTGTTCTTTGTTATGCGTTGGTTGGTTGTGTTTAACCGTAAAGCCCTAAGTCCTATTTATAGAGTTTGTAAAAATATTACCGTTGAAGCCATTTGTAACTCTATTTTGATAAGAGAACAATCGATTGATTGCTTCTAAAGTAATAGGTTGGAAATCGATTTCTTGCTTAAGGAATAAGTGAGAAATCGATTTTGTACTTTAGTGAAGCAAGTAGTTAATCGATTGTTAGCTTTATAAAAACAAGGTCATCAATCGATTGTTGCTTTCCAAAATAGGTTCTTTTAATACCAATCAAGTGTGAAATCGATTTCAAGCTTTAAAGACAATAATGAAATCGATTTCTAACTCTAAAAACAAGAGAGAAGTCGATTTTACACTTTAACAACAACAAGCCATCAATCGATTGTTTTCTTTCCAAAACAATTTCCTTTTTAAAACCATCAATATGCAAATCGATTTCTAGCTTTAATTTTATAGGCTATGAATCGATTTCTAGCTTTAAACAAGATATGAATCGGATTCTAGCTTTAAAGTTACAAGCCATGAATCGATTGCTTTCTTTCCAAAAACAAGTTCTCTCAAAAATCAAGCTATGAATCGATTTCAACAAGTGCCTAACGTATTTGACATGCTTTTAGCAATTGAAGACATATATTAGGTTTGCTTATGTGCGTGTTAGTGTGTTGAGTAATTTGAGCCGATCCTCAAAAGTGGTTTACAATTTATTCCTAAGACACACTCGACTTCCTAGCAACTACCCTTAACACGGACTTACTTCTTGGGTTGGTTGTGCCTTGGAATTCTATTTGTCACTTTGTCTTAGATTACTTCATCATCAAAACTTAACCTGCAACACAAGACATCCACATTCTCCCCCTTTTTGATGATGACAAAATTTTAATTCATCTTAGGTGGGAGACGTCGAAGGACCTTAGCAACAGTCCTTCTGGTTTCGACATACAGCTGAATAGGACTCCGCATCTGAAATATGTCAAAACGGTCCATCATTACTCGAACGTCATCGTTGTTCTTCACATTCATGGTGGACCACTGAACACGATTATTATCGCCCATAGTGGGGTAGCAATAAATGATCCGGGTGACTTCTTGCTCGTCACCCTCTAGCTGCACCTTCGTTGTTATTTTTTCTTTCAGAGCTTCAAAGGTGATGTCGTCGTTAAGCCTGCATAAAATGGGGTTTGGACTCTCGAAATGGACACCATTTTCTCTGTTTGTGATTGTGCCCTGATTGACGTATTGTTATTTAAATCGTAAATCGTTCGTATCGTATTTTAAAAATAAAACGCGTGTAAATCTTAATTTAATATACAAACTTTTTAAAAAAAAATTAAAAATTTCGGAATTACCTCTAAAAAAGGTAAATCCGGTTCAAAATAGGGGATATTTCGGAAATTTTAATTTTTTAGAGGTAATTCCGAAATTTTAATTTTTTTTAAAAAACAGGGGTATTTTTGGGTTTAATGGGGTTATGGGGGTGTAGGAGAGAAGGAGGTGGGTGCGAAAAAAAAAACCTTTCTAAAATTCTATATGGGTAAAAACATGTAGTTAGTCACACGAAATAAATGTTAATAGGAATGTACCATAAGAAAAAGGAATGTACCTAAAAAAATTAATAAGGAAAGGAATCTTAAAAGGCATATCCAAAGGATAAAATTTGTGATATGTAGAATGCATTGATTATTTACCGACGGTATAAATAATGTATTATTTTAATTGAATATTAATTATATTTTCATTTTCTATATAAACATATGTCTAAAGAACTTGTTCAATGGGATAATCAACAAGATGGACATTACAAGAAAATTTTCTCTTACATTGGTGTTCTTATTAGCTTTCTTCATCATTGCATCAGGTCAAAAATCAATGACCAAATTTTTTTTACATTACATTGTGATTTTCACTTTAACTAATTTTGCTTTCAAACCTTTGACTAACAAAGTTATTTTTGTATGCAGAGATGTGCATGAAATCAAGAGCAAGAGGGCCTATTGTGCGTATAAAGTGTGGTAAACTTTGTTATCATACAAAGTGTGTAGGTGAATGGTGTACATGTTCAAATAAAGATGGTCCATTGAAAGCTTGTTGCGATTCATGTGTAGGTGATTTTTGTTTTTGTCCAAAAAATTGTGACTTGTGTCATTTATTGTGACAATATAACCAAAGATCAATAATAAAGGGTTTCATTTTTATTTTGAATATTATCTAACAAATTTTCTTAACCTTTATTCATTGAAGCAATATTGTCTCTACTAACTACATCAATCGCATATAAACGATACCTCTAGTGCGATTGATGTGCACATAAGCACGACAAGAAAAATGGCTTTTACTGGCAAAAATGCCAATTTTTTAATCAAAGTCAATGCATTTCTAGTGGCTTGTTGACTATCACGTGTCTCCAAATAAATACTTCTTAGTAAATGTTTCTAATGGCTGCCTCTTTAATTTTAAGATTGAATAAGGTTGAAAATTTTAAGATTTGCTTATATTTTGTTACAAATAAAAGTGTTGACTTTTGCTTATATTGTATAACGGTGAGAGTAGTAATAAACCCCTAGAAACTTTCGTCGTTGGTAACACACACTATTTCCAAGGCTCATACTTTGTACAACCCCTCTCTACTCAATGGACACCCTCAAAACGCGTGAAAAGATCAAATTGTCATTAATGGATCTTGTGGGCGCTTTTTTTTTTTTTTTTGGATTTACAATGGTTCGAAACTTCTGCACTAGTTCGAATCTTGTGTGCACTTATTTTTTCTGGATTTTGATGTTGCTATTCATCAGAAGATCTTAATAAGGTTTCCTTTCTTTTGCTAAAAAAATAATTTTTCCAACAATATCAAGTCCAATAGTATTCATTTCATCTATAAGAGCATCAAAAAGAACTTTTCCAGTTGTATCATCTACTTTTAAAAATTCTAAAAAATATTTACTTATTTGTATTGGAGTTGAAGAAAAATCCACACATCATAATACAACAGACATTTGTTCTTGAGGACTTACATCATGAGTACAATCAAGTATGATTGAAAAATATTTTGAGTTCTTAATTTTTGTTTTAATTTCATTTTACATCAAGTTTATTAATTCATTTTGTATTCTATGTCAAAGATAATGATTATAAATTTCATTATCTTTGATTTGGCGAATGTGTTCTTCCATTATATGATCAAATTCCGCAATCATTTCAATTAGACAGAATTTTTTCTCAGTATTCTCGTGGTAAATCTTTTCATTTGTTCAACGAAAAGCTAAGTTATTTTTCTAAAGAGTTTTAACAAATGCAATGATTCTAAATAATACATTTCTCCAGTGTTCTCACTCTCTCTATATATTCTTTCTTGAACGTGCTTGTAAATTGTTTTGATTTTTAATAATCTCACTTCTAAATCAATCCATGAACTCATATTAATAATGTGTTCATTACTTATTTCATGATCCTTCAACTTAGAGCTGATATTTCTCAAATCTCTACTACATTCGTTTGCTAATTTACAACAAAAGCAAAATACTTTATCCAAATCTAGAGAATAAATCAACCGTCTTCTTATACGCTTTTTCTCCGTTAGAAATTTTTTGAATGTAAAGTGATGAAGAAAATATTCTTCCGATTTCATCCTTAGGAAAATCTATAACCATAACTTTAGTTGGACCATTTTCTACTAAAAAATCTCTCAAACTAGTATCAACATTTGTGGATCATATATATTCATAAGAGTGGATTCCTCTATTACTTCTTCTCTATCTTCGTTGTGAGTGTGGAAAACATTTCAATTATAACATACCACTTAATATATATTCCAACGGGAAGCTATAATGAATTATAACATATCAATTACTAAGTACTAATATAACATTTCAATTATATATAGCTATTGTTCAAACGCATAATTGAAGTTAATTAAATAAATATAATAAATGACTTTAAAATAAACTATTATAAAAATATAACAAATATTAGTAACATAAGAGGATAATGTTATGATAATCGGTTAAATATGAAAGGAAAGCATCAAGGTGTTCAAAAAAGTTTTTTAGACGTTAATCCTAGATTATTTTATACACCATGTGGTTGTCATAGTCAGAATTCGGTACTTTGTGATATGGCTAATTGTTGTTCTAAAGCCACATCATTTTTTTTGGAGTGGTGCATCGTATACGAATTCGGTACTTGGGAAGTCATATTGAAAGTGTAAAAGCTTTAAGATTTCAAACTTCACAAATAAGAGATGCTTTATTAAAATTAGGTAAAGTTAACGACAAACCTAAAATAAAAAAGTGAAACCGAATGCTTCCAACTTATGAGCGCTTGAAAATACCTTAGGGAACTACCCTGGTCAAAGACCCTAATGACAATGATTTAGAAGGTGAAGAGTACAAGTGTTTGGTAAGCATCATCGTTTAGCGTTTTTCGGGTAGCGTTTAACGTTTTTTCAGACGCTACTTCAAATAACGGTTTTTGAAACGCTTGCAGATAGTGGATAGCGCTTAACTTTTTTGTTGACATTTTTACCCTTTTTTATTTTTCTTAAATCACTTCCCATTCCTCATTAAACATTTTGTCATCATTAAATAATTAAATTATTAATTAAATATCATTTTATGTCATTTTACATTTATCAGCTATTTTAACCAATAATTTTACCAAACACATTATTTTCTATCAGCTAGCTTATCCGCTAGCTCATCTGCTATCCTTTATTCGCTACTTTTTACCAAATAGAGTCTTCGTACGAAACAAATTGTTAAGAATATGTGGCAATTAAAAAGACACATCATCACAGAGTTAAAGCCACATCATCATTTCTTACATTTGGTGGAATGAAATAGCGTCACTGAATTAAAAAAGTATATAAAATCTGTCAAAAAAAATAGTATATTAAAATTTGATGGAATCATATCATAAAATTTTTATTAAAATATTATATTATCTATTGATGACACTCACACTCACATGCAAGTTCAACCTTAGAAGCAATTGTTTATAGTTTTCTTCGAAATCCAAATGCTTACATTATCAAACGGTGTTTCATAATCGCACGTTCTCTCTAATCATCAAAATCTGAAAGAATATTTCAACTCAGTTTCAGATTCACCTCTCATATCCCCATCTTCCTCCTCTTTTTACTTCATTTCTATCTTCTAAAATTTTGCAGAAAGTTGAAATTTTTCCTTCAAAAATGGCATCTTTAAGCATGACCCAAATCAGGACAGGGAATTCTACATCTGGGTTTGCCTTGAATTCTTCTGGGAAGGTTCAAAATCGTCCAAATAGAATTGGGTTTAAGGTTTTTGCTTCTGAGAATCAAGTTTCAGAACCTGATCTTAGTGTTACTGTGAATGGATTACACATGCCAAATCCCTTTGTTATTGGATCAGGTCCACCTGGAACCAATTACACTGTCATGAAAAGGGCTTTCGATGAAGGATGGGGTGCTGTGATTGCTAAAACTGTAAGCTTTTCTTTTACAACCACCTTTTTAATCCATGATTAGCTTAATTTAATCTGAAATGACTAATCTTTTTAACTTATGTGGTTTTGTTGTTCTTAAACAAATTGGTTTTTTTTGTCATCTTGTTAGGTTATATATATATAATGCATGTCTTTAATATATAGATAGATGATCAGTTCTGCCTAGTTAAATCTTGAATTATCATTGATTTTTTATGCAATAGGCAGATTTTACCTGGTTAGGGATAGAATCTTTGGATCTTTTATAGGTTTATAGTTTTGGACTTTTGGTGTCTTTTCATTCTCATAGAGGAAATTGAGATCAATGGATTGCAACTGTTATCTTCTATCTTAAGATATAAAGTAGGGGAACCAACATGGTGTAGTACAAGTGGTAGATACGTGCGTTCCTTAACCATCTGGTCAAGGGTTCGATGCCTCACAATGCGTATGGAAAAACATCTGGTAGGATAGGTTAACCTCTTAAATGGATCTCAGTAATTCGAGAGATTAGTCTCCCCAGTTGCGCGCAAGGATACGGTTTACCCCCAAAAAAGTTATAAAGTAGGGGAAGTTGCTGAGAACATAAGGCCTCACATACTTTTAAAATATGTATTTTATTTTTATCTCTTGTTTTCACTTTTAATTACAAAAACAAAACTTTACTTTCATTTTGTTCCTTGTTTTCAAAGATCGGTATAAGAAATAATGAATGCAACCATGCAAATCTTTGAAAACAGTTAGTGAGGTGAAAACTAGGTGATAGTTTTGTAACTAACAATGAAAACAGAAAACATTTTTCGAAACCAAAAAAGTCCTAAATATCATGGAAGCATCACCTAAAAAAGAAGAAAAAACGAAGTCAAAGGTGTAGTCAATGTATTGATAGAGACAAGAGCATAGGAAAATCGGATGCAAGTCTCTACAAATTGTTGTTTTTGGTAAGAAAACAACTTTTTCCTCAGTAATAATGTCAATTTATCTTATCTTTGTCAGTTTATCTGATACTGTAATTAGTTCACACATTGCTTCTTGAAGATGTGCTTGATCCCAAATGTGGAATGCTATATCTTCTTTTGTGACTCTATTAGAACTTAGAATGGATACTCAGAATAGCACTTTTTGGTAAAAAATGTGGATGTGGTTATTGAAAAGGGACTTGTTCTTGGCTTCTTGCTATGGACAATTTCAACTATACCATTTTCTGATGTATGGACCCAATATGACATATAATAGAGAATACTTCAGTTTTTAATAATTGATGATACTTCATGTCATAAAGGAAACTTCGAATTAGTCGGGATTTGGACTTTATATAATATTGAAAGCAATGTCTTGTGATTTATATAATATTGAACTTTTGACCTGATTTCTTTATGGAAGTCCTGGTCTCACAATGTAATTTCTCAATATTTTCTTCCTTATGACTGCTCTGTTTGCATTTGGAAGCAAATTACTTTCATTGTTATTGATCTAAATACAATTGAACATTTGTATTTTGAAAGATTACTATAGGATTTGATGTATTTGTTTTTGTTAGGTATCACTTGATGCAGCAAAAGTTATAAATGTAACTCCTCGATACGCTCGGCTACGGGCAAGTGCAAATGGATCTGCAAGAGGAGAAATTATAGGTTGGGAGAACATAGAACTTATCAGTGATAGGCCACTTGAGACCATGTTGAAAGAATTTAAGCAATTAAAAGAGGAGTTCCCTGACAGAATCCTCATCGCTTCAATCATGGAAGAGTACAATAAAGCTGCGTGGGAGGAACTTATCGATAGAGTCGAGCAAACTGGAGTTGTAAGATGTGTTCCTTAGCCGAGTTTGTTAAATTGAATACTTTGTTCTATCTTGAAACTCATTCGCTATAAGCTATCTTATCTGCTAATTTTTACCAAACAGAACTTAGTAGTGGGTAAGCTAGCAATGTGAATTTAATATGTTTACTAAAATCAGTGGTTGAACTAATAAATGAAGTTTTTTAATTAATGTTTAAAAATGAGAGATTCTGATAGCTGATCTCTCTTATATTGTTATAGGATGCACTTGAAATAAACTTCTCGTGTCCTCATGGTATGCCGGAACGGAAAATGGGTGCTGCTGTGGGACAAGATTGTGCTCTTCTGGAAGAAGTTTGTGGATGGATAAATGCAAAAGCTACAGTTCCTGTTTGGGCTAAGATGACTCCCAACATAACTGATATTTCACAGGTTTGCTTTCAATCACGTCCTTTTATTATACGCGAACCGTATTCTACCGTGTTTAAGAAATGGAAACTAGTTCAACCCTCAAATTTATCGGTTATCATATCCCTGATATTTATGATTGTTTGTGGAATAGAGGATTCATTCCACCATACATACATGTGTGCTGTTTACATTTTTTTATATACTTTTGTATTTTACATGTTACATGCTTAATAGCAGGAAAAATGTGTTTTGGTGAGTCTCTGGCTTATGCAATTGGTTAATGGGAAAATCCTAGGGTGGGACACTTGATAGGTGGTCCATGTAGACCAATACTAGAAAAATCATCTGAAACTCTGACAAACGAGTGACCCGCCCCGGAAGCAAAAACTCACCAGAGACATCGACTTTATCAATGTCGATCTGACAACTATAAGGGAAAACGAATGAGACTCAAATCTCAATTTATATTCGTTTTCTCTTGTATTGATCAAGTCATCATCTCAACTGTGAAATGAGGAGTTTGAGCTTCTGCTTCCGGGGTCGGTCTTTGGTGTTTTAGACAATTTTTGAAGTACCGGTCCACATGGACTCTACCCTATAACGTCTCTTGCTTAACATATTGTCAGTTTCAGAAAATGTGAATGTGATTTTCCCTATCAGTCTCTCATACTATGTACTATGCAGCACCGACACTTCTGGTTGAAGACGTGTCCGGGTGTCCAACATGTATCGTGTCGGACGCCGACACTGACACTTCAATTACTTGTATTTTTCAAAAAAATAAAAAATAAAACCAGTGTCTGAGTGTCCGTGTCGTGTCCAGTGTCCATGTGTCGGTGCTTCATAGCTCTCATATTTATAATGTTAATAGTTTTTGGGATGTTTTTGCCTATAGCCAGCAAGGGTTGCTCTAAGTTCAGGATGTGAAGGAGTAGCTGCTATAAATACAATCATGAGCGTCATGGGAATCAATCTCAATACATTACGTCCCGAGCCTTGTGTCGAAGGGTTTGCAATCTCACTTACAACAAATTCATAGTTTTGCATTTCCTTGTTTTTCAATCACCTAATTTGTCTAAATTCTTTTGTTAGGTACTCAACTCCAGGTGGTTATTCTGCAAAGGCAGTTCATCCTATAGCACTTGGGAAGGTGATGAGTATTGCGAAAATGATGAAAGCGGAGTTTGATAGTGAAAATTATTCACTTTCTGGTATTGGTGGTGTAGAGACAGGTGGCGATGCCGCTGAATTCATTCTTCTTGGGGCAAATACTGTTCAGGTATGATGAAAGGATCACTTCTTAGGGGATTTGGATCCTCTGCTGTGCGCAACACGCCAGCATCAACCATCCGATCTAGAGAGAGAACACTTCTCTCTCTAAACCGGGAGGTCTATACTAGCACAACACGTATTGCGCACAGTAGAGGATCCGTCCCTTCTTAGACCTTATTGAATAGGAAAAAATTTAGGCGCAGTTCTTATGTTGTTGCTGCTATTTTCCAATTACATAACACATGGGCTTATTTAAATTGCAGGTGTGCACTGGTGTTATGATGCATGGCTATGGTCTTGTGAAGAAGCTATGTGTTGAGCTACAAGACTTCATGAAAAAGCACAACTTCACATCAATAGAAGATTTCAGAGGGTATGGTTTTAAATGAATTTGTATTAGGTGCAGTTGGAATTTGTCTGCAGTCGTGCACTTGGCAAGTCTGGAGCCGTCCGATTAAGATCAGACAGTCCAGATTTTAACAACAGTTTTGGATTTTTGTTTAATATAAAATCGTGAATTTGAAATCTGAACTGATCAACATTGGACCACCCCGAGCTTGTTGACTGCATGATTGCTTGCAGTCCTGAGCTATGTAGCACCGACACCTCAGGTTGAAGACGTGCTTGGTACCGACACATGTCGTGTCAGACACCGACACTGACACTTCAATTATTTGTATTTTTCAAATTAAAACCAATGTCTATATGTTAGTGTCATGTCTGGTGTTTCTGTCTGTGTCGTGTCGGTGCTTCATAGGTCCTGACTACACACGAACCTAATCCGGTTTAAATAGTTTCCAATTTGCTTATACAAACATGAGTAAATGGTTTCCAATTTGCTTCACAGGGCTTCTCTTCAGTATTTTACTACTCACACTGACTTGGTGAAGAGGCAACAAGAAGCAATGAGGCAAAGGAAAGCCATAAGGCAAGGCTTGCAATCTGATAAAGACTGGACAGGAGATGGTTTTGTTAAAGAAAGTGAAAGCATGGTTTCTAACTAAAAAATATGTGCAATCAAATTAAGGAACTTTTCTTGTATGATTATATGTAGTTCTTTCAAATGGGATGGTGAAGGAAATTATCATTTTTTGATAATTGTTCTTCTAAGAATAATGTGATGTATATACAATAAAATTCTGGGAAGACTATCTTCAACTTTCATGGACAACCATATCTTGTTGGTGTGCTTGAATAAAAATGAATGCTGTAAAATAATAATTACCAAAATAAAGAATAACAATAGTTATCAGAACTTGTTGTGTTAAGCATTATTTTGGCAGGAGAGTTTGGTACCTGTTAAAAATGTGAAAATGAGGGTGTTTGGCAAAAATTATAATTTTAACAGGCACGACAGTGTTGATCTGAACTGGTTTAGTTGACTGTTCTTGAACCCATTAAAATCTAGAAAAAAAAAATAAAGATGTGCTGGGAACTTTTTTTTCATTGATGATGTTTTGGTCATTTCACAAGATTATGGGGTGTGTGGTGAGTAGAAAGGGTGGAAAAAGCATGGGCTTTATTTATTGTCTCTTAAAAGAAGAGGTTTAACAACCTGTTTTTAGATGGGCATTACTACCTCCATCCCATTTTGCTTTCCACACTCTCTCCTCTTCTTCTAACACCTCAAAATAATCCTTTTTACAATGCTAAATGACACTTCTAAACACAACCTTATGCATTCCAAAGTGCAAATATACCTATTAAGTTTCGGAACATTTGTCCTATTCTTTTACTTTTAGGTAAAAAAAAGGAATAGGACAAGTTTCGTAACTTAATTTCTAGAATGTGTAGTTTACCGATTTTGTATGTTAATTAAGTATTGAAAAATAAATTAATTTAATCTAAATGGTTGGTCCAATGAAGCATTACAAGACTCTCATTAGTTCGATTGTGAAGCAAAACGTCTTTCGATCCGAAGAGGAAAACAACACGTGGTTTGGTTTGGATTGGATGGTTTCCTTAAAAATTGAATGAAAAAATACAATACAAATATGAAAAAATACAATACAAATATGAATGTGGTTTTAATTGGTTTAGATGATTCGGTTTTTAATGAGCCAAAAAATACAATACAAATATGAAAAATATTCTTAAAAATATAATGACTAATATATTAAGAAAAATATATTCTAAAAATTATCAAGCGTATAAATATATTTTGAAAAACATATCGTACTACGTGCATGGACAAATGTGAGTGTGGAGTCTTTGCTTTCACTGAGGGATAAATGAAAAGACAATAAAAAAGAATAAATGAAAAGACAATAAAATTAGGGTTGGGAAAATAAGTATTTTTTTATGAAGTTGTTATGGATAATAACTTTGTCACTTGTGTGACTATCTTTTCGTTTTTTTAATAATATACACAATTCAGTTAGGTTAGGTTTGGTTCGATTGAAGGTAATAAGTCGAACCGATTAGTTGACAAACATATTGATTTACCGTCTTTGTTTGGATTGCTTCAGCTTTGAGCAGCCCTAGTATCAAGCTCAAATTTCGACTAGTCCCCTAGAGGCTAGAGGTAGATATAATTCTCGTATGGGAGGTAGATCAAATTAAATCCCTCTTATCTCCTAATCTAGTTTGAACTAAAAGAAACCCTAAATTTAAATAACTAGTGAGAGTTTTTGCATAACTAGTCACAAGTTCACCTTTCTAGAATACGAGTCATATAAAAGAGAACAAATTCGCTCCCGTGAACTATCTCCAATTTTCTAAAGTGTGTGAATCTCAACCATTAAATATTTTATCTCTCTTATTTCATTTATTAAACATCACACCCACCTTATTTTTGTATGACCTAGATTTCACTTGACCCTCCAGTCACCGGAGAGGATCCAATCCCTATATAGAACACAATGTATACATTTTTAGAACTAGACAGACATATAAATATATTACTCATGATTGCCATGACATTTTTTCTCTCTTTATTTCTCAAGTCATGATCAAAAAAGTCCCCCAAAAAACCAGGGCCCATAATACAAACAAAAAATTGAGTTCAGGCATGGTAAGCAAATAGATATGCAAGACAACAAAATAGAGCAGCATTGATTCCTTATAGTCCTTTTGTATATCTTCAATTGATATGGTGAAGGAATTGAATTGAATTGCTTTTGTCCATGGTCCTACCTTAATTCATTAGAATTTCATATGTGTTCTTGGTCCCTTCTTTATAGCAAATGTAGTAGAAGAGCCTCATTATTTGTTCTCAGATATTGGTGTGAAAATCCTATCTATTATTAGGTGCATTACTGAATGTTTGATTTGTATTGCTCCATTGGTTTGAATACCTTTATAATTAATTTTGTTATTCAATTTTGATTGTAAAGAAATAGAAGAGTGATATATAGCAAGCAACATTATGTCTAATACACTTTTAATGGTTGAAATTCAAATGAGTTTTACAAAATTATGTGGATCTCATGTAAATTTAGTAGTACGTACCTATTATCTCTAATACATATTTGATTGTGGCACTAATTTTATGTTATATTTACCTTCTTTTCTTTTCTTGGTTTAAATATAATTTTAATCCCTACAAAGATAGCGAGTTTTGATTTTAGTCCCTGTAAAAATAATTTTTTTTCTTTTAGTTATTGCAATTTATAAAACCGTCCCTTTTAGTCTTCAAAGTGTTTTTTGTGTTTAAGAAAACTGACGTGACTTATTTTTTAATTCTTGCAAATATAATAAAATTTCATTTTAGTCCTTGCAAATTTAGCTATTTTTTATTTTAATCCCTAGCCACGTAATAAAAAAAGCCATGTCACTTTTTTTTCAATACAAAAAACAATTGAGGACTAAAAGTGATGGTTTTGCAATTACAGAAACTAATGAAAAAATATTTTTTACAGGAAAAACCAAAAATTATTATATTTGCAGGAATTCTTCTTTATCTATCATATTAGACTATCCCAATGAAGCAACTATCATCTATCATTTTGGTGCTTAAGTGGGGTTTCATGGAAAACATGTAACTGACACTTAAAGCAGTCTAGGATGCCACATTAATGGACTAGCTTTTTGAGATTATAAACACCTATGTATTTATAATAATTTTGATCAATGTGAAAATTTAAGTAAGATTGAAACATTACTATAGTTAGAAGCTAATTGAAATGAGTCATTTTCATTCTCTTTGCTGCCCCCTTTGTTAATATGAGTTTTCTGTTTTACTCTTGTGTACTCTTCCCTGTACTAAAGTTACAGGTTCTTGTTCAATAGACAAGAGCTATAGAACTGCCCAAGAAAACCGGATAAATGTTTATTAACTATTGGTTCTTGTTATATGTCAGAAGTGGCAGCTGTATCAGGTGGAGCTGTAGCAGAACTAGTGAATCTAAAAAGGAGTTAAACACATGCCCTTAATATAAAAATACACCAATACCCTTCAATTATTACCATTGAATTTATTCCGGTGTTTTCGAAACCGAACCAATCGGAACAGTTGATCTGGTTAAACCATGACTCGACACCTTATAAAATTCGATTATTTCACCGGTTCAATGTCTGGTTTGATTTTCAAAACGTTGATTTGTTCTATTAATTCCATTATTTACATATATCTTGGCTCATGTCATTCTAGTCTTTATGAGTTAGTTTTACTATTAGTATTTAGTTGTTATCTAAACATTAATTATTTTAAAAGGAAAAACGATAGCTGATGAAGATTGATCTAGTTGATAAGGATTCAACTTAAATCTCATATATACAAGGATATGAGTGATTCCGAATCCCGCTATCGATATGAAGACTTTGTTGTTGGTAAGTAATATGTAAATGTTTTTGTAAGCGTTCTTTGAGTTTGAAGACTTTCCCTAATCTTGATAGCCCTCAAGACTCAAATCACCTAAGCTTTAACTTTTTCCCACAAAAATATGGGCGACTTCGATTCTCCCTCTCGATGTGAAGATTTGTTAGTAGGTAATAAGTTATTATTATTTTTTATTTGTCAAAAAAGAAAATAAGTTATTATATTTGTAAGCGCTCTTTGAGCCGCCTAATCCTGAGGAACAGACTCAAGTCGCCTAAACATTACTCCCTCCGGACTCATATATAAACAATAAAACAATTTTTAGGTTCATTTGTATCTGGGTATATATATTATAGACTAGATACATTAAACTATGCAATAAATCTAAAAAGTGTTTTGTTGCTTATATATGAGTCTGAAGGGAGTAACTCTCTATAAAAAAGGAAAAGCCACATATTTTAATTTCATGAATAATAATATGAAAAGATTTAGACATTACTACTTTAATTATGGGTATTCATGTTGTTTAACTAGTAAAATTTACTTTAAATCAAATCACCTGAAAAAAATAATACTAAATATTAATGGAATGATTTATCCTTCTTAACTGTATGCATGTGAAATGATGAAGAACAACAAATTAAAATTTAAAAGAACAACCCAACATGCTTGTGTCAGTTCATGACAGAAAATGGTCTTCATATTTTTTATGAGCTAATTATGTACCCTAATAACACTATTAAGGTTCTATTTGGTAAAAAATAGCGGATAAGTTAGCGGATAGCGGATGAGGTAGTGGATAGCGGATAGCAGATGAACTAACGGATAACAATTGATGTGTTTGGTAAAACTAGCGGTTTAATTAGCTGATAAATGTAAAATGACAAAAAAGATATATTTATTTAATTCATGATTACATTTATTTAATAAGGATAGAGAAGAAATTTAAGAAAAATAACAAGGGTAAAAATGCCAAAAAAAGTGAGACGTTATCTGCTATCCGCTAGTGTTTTTTGAAACGCTACTTGAATTAGCGTTTGAAAAAACGCTAAACGCTACCCGAAAAACACTAAACGCTAGTGCTACTACCAAACACGTGTACTCTTCACCCGCTAGTTCCATCCGCTACTTTCATCCACTATCCGCTAGCAGATGAGACGTGCCAAACAGAGCCTAAAAGAATTGGAATACTGATTAAAATTAGCGACAGAAAACTAAAATTGGTCTCTAATTTATCATTGCTAATGCCTAGCGACAAAATTAGAGACGGATTTTACTATTTTCTATCTTTAAATTTCCGTCGCTATTTCATTTTTTTTCTAGTAGTGTAAATTTGTTGTATATTACATTAGTGGCAATAGCAATTTACTTAACTATATAATTAATTAAATTAAAAATCTTATACAAGTAGGTAGACAGCATGATTGTTAAGTGGCATGTGATGCAGCCTAACTCTTGAATAAGACATGGAAAGACCTGAGACAAAGTAACAGAGATCTTTTGGCAAATGAATTATCAAAGCCTCGATCCTCCTGACAACAACTATGACAGTCATTGCACACATGGATATATTGATGGGAGCAGCTAAAAGAATCACCTGTTCATGCCAATTATTTTAGTCAAGAGAGTTGAACTTTACTGTTTGTAAACATATAATAGAAGTTCTATAGAGGCACTAAGATTGAAAAAAAAATATATTTAGTAATTCATCTTGAAGCTTGTGTTCATCTGGTTTTCTGTTATGTTTTGATCTTGTAGTGGTTCTAAAATATGTGGAGTCTTTCTTTCGATTACTATTAATTCATGAGTATTTGTAGGACATTTTGCTACTAGGTAATGAGTCCCTTAATTCTCCATATAAATAATTATTTTTTGTCATTTTAAAAAGATCTCTCAGTTGTGAAACCAAGAGAGTCACAATAAGGCGACTGATCAGTCTATCAATCAAGAAGTAAACTTCATTCTTGTTAGTTTCAACCAAACACGAGCATAATTCTTGAATAGTTGACAAATTCTTCAAACTTGATTTTTTGACGGGCATGAACGACAAATTGCCGAAGTTGAAAATGTAAACTATTTGTTGAGAAATAGAACCAAAAATTGCCAAATCAATCAACAAGAATTACCCAAATTGATCGTTTGAATGTAATTGAACAGCTAATTTAATCAATTGAATCGAATTGAAGAAATTAACCTAAATTGCACTCAAGAACCCTAATTCTGGCAATTTGGGGCAAAAGCGAAATTCAACCAAATTAAGCGCAAGAACACACAAAGAACTGATCACCCAGTTCGGAATTGTTAATTCCTACGTCTGGGGAACTAAGTAATCACTTAGTTTGTGTTGTATTGATTGAATCAAAGTTTACAGTTTACAATGTACAATTGAAACCCGATTTGATCCCCCTCACTTCCCTTGATCCCAAATTCCCGTGTTTATCACTCACGCTCAATCCCAGAAAGTGCTTGATCTTCTTCCTCTATTGAATCACGCGTTTTGAACTATATATAAGAAGTTCACGAATTTGGCGCCAACCCGAGAGTTCAAAATTCAGTTACAACCGTTATCCAAACCGATGCTAAAACACTATGATGAGCTGGACAATTTGAATCCTACTTGAAAAGCGATAGACCAATGATTAATTGCCACATCATATAACACTATTCTTCTCTTGCAAGTTGATTTCACTTGACGGTCCAAAGTGTCGATTCGACTGTCATAGTCCATGCTACATGTGCTAACACGACTTTTGTTTTCCACATGAAGTTTCTTATTGATGAAGTTACACATAGGGACAAACTTAGTATATTTCCATATATGTGAGATTGAGAGACAAAAAATTTGATGAAATTTGTTAGGGGGACACAAACCATACATTAACCTAATTATGATGACTACTCATATCTAATTCTTAATTATAACATAACAATTTTTATTTTAATCCTTATAATATGTATTCTTTTATTGGGAAACTAATTGTACATGAATCAAATATTACACGAATTAACAAAAATTACTAAACACAAAAATAACCAAGGTTATAAAATGGAAAAAAATTACATTACATAGATAAAAACATATTTAAGCCATTTGTTACGGCTTTTTTGTTAAAAAAATCATTTTTTTAAAAAAATAATCACATAATATTAAACGTGTTATTACTTTTATTTAATTATCTATTTATACAAATAAAATACACTTAATCTATTTATACAAACAAACCACATTAAAAAATTAACTCAAACAATGATATCTATTTATACAAACAAACAACCTTCATTTTATTTACTTTTTGAAAAAAATAAAAAGCGAATAATAATAAAATCGCTTATCAAATTTCTTCTCATAATGCATTTTTTCCACTATATAATCTCTACTATTTTCAAGATATATTTGATAATCTACTATCTATCTTTTGCTATCTACTATAAAATTTACTAGAATGATTTGGGATTTAATATATTTTTAAAATCAGTGATTTTTAAGAATGATTTATTTAATTTTTAAAATAAGTGATTTTTAGTATCTAACCTAATATCTATTTATCTATTTATACAAATTAAATACACTTAATTTATTTATACAAACAAACCACATTTAAATTACAAATACACAACACAAATTCTCATTTTCTTAAAAATCTCTAAAAATTAATATCTTAATTATTTAACAACAAAATCACTTATTTTTTAAATCCATAACAAACGGGTCCTTAATTCACATATGTATTGGAAAACAGATGTTCTTTGTGTGTGATTATAGCGTTTGTATAATTTTAAAATGAATTGTGTTGGTGTGTGTGGGTGTAAGATTAACTGTTAAACTGTTTATGATTATGGCCATGCATGCATGCATGCACCAATCAGTCAATAATACTGTATACTGATTGATGGTTAGTTGTCAATCCAATGCTATGCTAGCTACAGATTGAAAGATCAATATTAATGTATACTAGAACACAAGACAAATGCACGCACACACATGCAATATATATAAGCATATTCAGAATGACAACAAGGAAGTTCCTTCTCTAGATCCTAATGGAAGAAATATAGAATCATTGCACTTCACATGCATATGAATGAGTATATTCAGTTCAATTTATTGTGTTAAATCAATGTCTGTTCAGCCAACGAATTAACCATAGAAGTGTCCTTTCAGTTCCCCCCCAACATTGGAATGGAGCCCTTAGTTGTACTAATCCACATGCATATATATGAAGAAGGAAGTAGGGGCCTAGGAGAGGAAGAAGAGAATCAATAAGAAGAAAGTGTAGTTTTTTTATGGCATATGTAACACTATAGTTCCATTCATATGCTTGGTTCCAATATTCTAATACATTAGTAGAAGCATATGATGTACTCTACTCATTCCACAAAACCGAAAGAAAAGTTATTGCATTTCCAACTTCATATCTTTGTCTTCATCTATATATTCATTATATTTATATATTAGAGTGATTTATTGAAGGATTAAGTATATGTTTTGTCCCTACAATTATACGTTTGATTCAGTTTAGTCAACGCAAAATTAAAATTTTGTGTTTTGTCATCGCAATATATGTTTTATACAATTTAATTCCTGTAAAAAAATTGTTTTGCGTCTTTGCAAATATATGTTTTGTCCAATTTGGTCCATGTAATATGTAAAATATTTTGTTTTAGTCCCTATAATATGAGTGGGAAAAAGGACTAAACTCAAATAAGTTATATATTACGGGGACAAAACTAGAAAAATTTGTATTTGTAATTAATGATGAAAAACAAAATTTTATATTTACAAAAACTAAACTGGATAAATTAAACATATATTTGCAAGCACGAACAGAAAATGAGGCATGAGTTTGGTAACCAAGACTTTGTTATCAACTTGTAAATGGTGTTACAAAGACTTATCAGCCTAAATTCCTTAAAAGTTTGAGGACTAACAACTTTAGGAATCAAAATTATAAGAGTTTCATCAATATCAATATCTGCCATTTCCTCATCAGGCAAATTGCGGCCTCAATCGATCTTCCAACACCAAATGTTATAAACTAATACATGATGCTCCATTATGCCACCATGTTTAAGCTTTTCCGCTACAAAAAGACTAGGGAATAAGTCTCTAAAAGTCATTAGCCCACTTGGTAACCAAAAGGAAATCAATTCCCCTTTCCTAACAGGAGCGACAACTTTAGGAGTGCCCAAAGTACTACTGATGGCCCAAAAAAAGCGCTATCAAATGCCAAAACTATTGTAGTGGCTCCCTGACACAGGTTTTCCATCTTCCAATAACAATAAATCTCCCCACCAAAAGGAATCCTAGTGTCTCCTCTAGGCGAAAGAACCCCATGAAAAAGTTTCTCAAATCTCCATACCGATAAGAAACTGCCACCAACTAGCATTAATTATCATATTGATGCATCTCTAACTCCACTTTCTCATAATCCAGATTGAAAACTTTCTGATTCAAGTTGCATGATGGATATAATCAGACATTTACACAGTAGCAATAAATATAATTCAAAGGAAACCAATACTCCTGCACATGCATGCAGCATCAGGTGCAGGAAAATACTTACATGGAAGGTCAATAATAACACACTTATAGAACAGTTTTCAATTTTGTGAATATTTTTTTATTTCTTACCAAACTGATTTTGAATGTCCAAATCGATTTATTAGTTACAAATTTAGTAAACTTTGTAAATTCTCTAATTAGCTAGAGAATGGAAAAGCTAAAAAATTTATGTAATATATGCATTAATATTTTGTGTACATATAAGCTACTTATATAGGAGCCCCCTTTGTTACAGTTTCTTTTCATAAAAATAGTTATTATTTTTTATAAAAAAATACTCAATTTCAGAAGTTTCTCATTTTTAATTTGTTAGAGCTTTTCAAAAAATTGAGAATCTAAAAATAATCTAGAAATCTAAAAACTTATTAAAATGAGAAACTATTTTAAGTAGCTTCTCATTAAAATTATTTTTCATAGAATGATTCTTTTTAAAAGCTATTTTATTTATCTTACATAAACACAAAACAACTTATGCTTTTCTTAAAAAAAGTTTTAATCTAACAGTTTTTTTTGAAAAGACAAATTATTTATATTATACGTAATTTGTGTACTCAAGGCACACAAAACTTATGTACAACAATCCTTAAAATGGTGTAACCGAGGCATCCCAAATAACCAATAGAGCTACACAACATATTACTCAAATAGTTTGGAAATAGATTCAAACCAGCTCCGGCCCCACACCACTCATAGAACAGGCTATGACTCGACTTATAAGCCTTAGTTGAAAGTCAATTCCATGAGAGAAAAACTTTATTTGGAAGATAGTTCTCGGGGAGATCATGTTTACTAGAGAAAACAAGTTTCCCAAAACGCCCAGAGAACTGAATGCCAAATCATAATAAGACTTTTTCTACCCTTTCAAATACTTACCCCTGAATAAAGGATCGAGAATAGAGTCAGAAGATCGGGCGGAAGCACCACTACCAAACACATCCATCTAAACAATAAGTACCATAACCTCTGAAAGCACACCTCAGGATTAATAAGTGTGAAGCCAACTCCACAGGTCCACCACAGAGGACACTTCGTATCTGCAGAATCAGAATAGCGTCCCCCCAAAACACGCTCTCCTGACTTTGGGGCCTATTTAGAAGGAACGCCATGCAAAAACAACAACTTTAGACGGCAAGACTCTTCCACAGTTTATCTAAAGTAAACAACAAACACGTAACCAAAACTGAGTTACTATGAAGCAAGTTAATAAGCCGATTTAACAGGATAGACCCCATCACTAGACACCTCCCACAACCACTTGTCCTTCGATAACCACCGGGGAAATTAGACCCAAAGAGGTCCCTAGGAATACTCTCCATTCACACTGAATTGCTCACACACATCTTTAGTGTGTTTTTGGTTCTAGTTTATATTTTATTTTGATGTTCTGTAGAAGATTAATTAAGAAGAATCATATGAATGGAAAGCTCATCGTACATATATGGATGAAAAGCAATAGTCAAGGATATAAATTGCATGTAAAAGATAAAAATAACCTAAAAGAAAAAGAAAGGAGACATATAATATATCTAGTTGAATTCAGACAAGGAAGGTACAGTATAATCTCATTAAAAAGAGTTTCCCAATACAAAATCTTTTGCTTCTTGTTGTAGTAAAAATGAAGCTGTAGTCATAAAAATCTTTGGCGCTCAAACACTGAAACCGTAGAAAAGCACATCATCGTACATGGCTGGCCCATGACAATGATCATTCAAGGCAGCCATTCCAAAGTTATCACCTCCCATCATATATCCTTCCTAAATCCTCTATCCTCATATTCCTAATTAATTAGTTAATTAATTAAAAAAATACTCTAATAAACTTTTAATATTTTCAAAAAAAAGTATGAAAAGATAGCATCAATATCCTAGGTTTATGTATGTTGTCATGCATAACTAGTCTTCCTACTTTGTTTGATAGTTGGTTTTGAACAAAGCAACGACATTAAATATATAATAAACAATTTTAACATTATTTAAAGAGTTTAATTAGTATACACATTTTTTGTAAAACTTATTACACTATATATCCACCAATCACAATACATGGTAGAGATGACAGATCAAGTGGTTACTAATTGAGTAATTTCTTTTTCACGACATGTCAGACTATCATTGGTAGATAATGTAAAATATATATAAACATGTTGTGTATATAAATTAAACTCTTATTTAAAATAGCTTAGTTCGTTATGTATGTGATTAGGAATTCGATCTCTAACGTATGTGTATGAAAATTTATATACCATTTGTTAGAGGAATTTGGATTGTATGCAGTCAATTTATATATCAAACAAATGTACTAACTGCATGACTGCATCTTTTTTATTTATAAAATGAGGGCTAGTTAAGCCCTAAGACAAAAACAAGAACTAAACAAAAAAAAGTTTGGGAATATAGCTAGTTCCCTACAACATCGGAAAGTAATAACAGTCCTACGGAAGTAGCACATTGCTCGTAAAAAATCAAATTATTGGCTTGACAATACCCAATATTGGCCAATGCATCCACACAACGATTAGTTTCTCTGTAGATGCTAACAAAACGGACCTCCCAAGACAACTCCAGTAGCTAGTGGATCTCTCTGGCAGTACTCCACCTGAAATGCATGCGTCCAGTCTTTGTACCAACTAGGATTACCTGACAAGCCACTTTGACATCAACTTGCAGCACCACCCTACTCCAACTCTTAGAACGAACAAGCGGTAAGCCAATAAAAACACCCCAAAGTTCAACAACGAAAGGGTCACATAAACCAATATATTTAGAGAAACATGTGGGTCAAGCACCATTAGAGTTTCTCACTAGACCATCACAGCCAGAAACCTTAGTAGAAGCTTTCACGACACCATCATAGTTGAGACATAATGCATGACCGAATCTTCAAACTGACTGAATACAATCCAAATCCTTGTGATAGTTAACCCTTAATACATTAAAGGAATTAGTTTCTGCAGTTGACACGAATGAATAACTTGAAAAACCAAAGAATAAATAAACAATGAAGATCGAAAATAGTGTCATATAAGTTACAATGGTCATTCAAAAGTTTAGATATGTAAAACATGAAAAGCATAGTTCAATTATACTAAGCTTGTGGACATACATAATAATCTTTGCGCTGGGTGACATAATGACCATCCTTTTAGAAAAAGTCCGACCAACAAGATCTAACCTTAATTAGATTTTGTCTGTTAACTGATTTGGTGGCATAATCAATTGTATTATCGATTGAGGAGGTGCATATAATAGCTCTTTCTCTTATCATTTAAATGAATATTCATGCATAACATTTAAATAGTAGCAAAAGTTTTAATTCAGGGTTGAATATGTTTTTAATTCCTATCAAATTTGAAATATATTTTAGTCCCTATTAAAAATTCACTTATTTTAAGTCCCTATTTTTTTTCTCCGTCAATGTTTTTAGTCCCTCATGACTTTTAATAGTGCTTAGAAGCGCTATAAAAAGTCGAAGAAAATGTTATAAAAAATTCCGATGGACTAAAAATATTAACAGAGAAAATTGTAAAGGATTAAAAATGAGTGAAATTTTTATAGAGATTAAAAACAAAAATTTTAAATTTTATAGGGACCAACAATATTTAATCCTTTAATGTAATAAACTAAAGCTTTTTTTTTTGAGGGAAAACTAAAGCTTTATTATGAAACTAGTAAATGGTAAAAAAATATGCGGAGAAGAACAAAACAATTGTAATTTGAAGTATAAACTTTGCTGTTAATTTGTTATATTAACAAATTAATTGACACTGTATGATTCAGTTCACACTACACATTCGTCAGACACTACTAGAATTTTCAGAATTTCCTGCAAAATTCGCAGAAAGATGGTTTCCAGCATAATTTTGTTTGAGGTCTATTTCGTTGATAATATGTTCATAGGTAATTATTTTCTGCGGATTTTTTTTGAAATTTTCGCAGGAAAATGATTTCCTGCAAATTTTATGAGGCAGTCGCAGGAAATATACCTGCAGAAAATTTCCACAGGTAATATTTTACTAGTGTGGGAGGACAAATGATCTTCAACCCACAAAATACACTTTTAGTGAGAGGTGAGAAGCTTTAAATGTGACTAAGAGTATGTTTGGACAAAGGATTTAGGAGGGGAGGGGATGGCTCGATTTTTAATTTTAAATTTAAGAAGTTATTAAATGTTTTATCATTATATATCTATCATGTAATTGTTTTAATTTTTTAAAATCTCAAATGAATATTAAAATATAGACCAAACCCTCCAAAATTCTCCCCTCGAAAAACCTTTCAAATCCCCTCACAAATATACTCTAAAGGGTTTAGTGGGATGGTGCTAATAAGATGCATAGTCTTGTATCTCTGATGCAGGTTTTTAGTGGGATGGTGCTAATAAGATGTAAACTTAAGTCTTATTTACTCGCAGGTGTTAGTGTACTCTTTTTCCTATGGGGTTTTCTCCTATCGAGCTTTGTCCTTGATAGATTTTAACGAGGCCCCATATGTCTTGACGTTGTGATCATTTGGGTTGGAGTACTCATTGTACTCCTTTCAATGAATAAATTGCTACTCGGGTGGCTTGCTGAACTCTTCCCCGGCATCTTCGGTGGGGTCGTGGAGGGATTGGAAGCGACACGTGCGTGTCCACTTAGTCATGCTCCATGGTGACTTTTTGTACTTACTCGTTGTATTCCTGAATGTTGTACATGTGGTGAATGTGGGGTTTTTTCCCCGCTGTGTGACTAAACTCCAAAAAAAAAAAAAGTCAGACCAAGTCAATTTAAATGATCGAAGATTAGGGTTACATGGAGTGCCACTACATGCCAAAGATGCTAATAGTTGATACAAATGGAAACAAGTTTAACATTGAGATTTAAACAAAGCATAAATTAATGATATATATATACTTCCTCATATTCTTAAATACTGCTCTAGCTAGTTAGTTTACTATTGTATTCAATTTTATGAGTTGACACATTAGATATAGTTCTCATTAAATTGCCTCACATGTTAATGAAAATATATATACTACATAGTACTAAACTTATTAATTATATAGTGTAAAACACAGATGGATATTAATTGTAGGGTTGGAATATATATAATATAAAAAACTTTACCCTGAAACCTGTCCTTATCTATTTTTATAGTAAACATTTGTCCTTTTATTTGAGGACCACAAGAACAGTAACAGAAACAGGAATATGAAGAAGAAAGTGAAGAAGGAACCAAATAAGATGAATAGTTTCGGCTTTGTCATGTTTCAGTTGGGAGGAAGGGGAGAGAAGAAAGAATTGAAGTGTTTGAAAAAAGAAAAATAAATAAAAAGACAGAAAACTGGCTATGTAACCAGTGTACTAATAAAAGGGTCACCCCATTGCTCGAGAAAACTTTGAAGTGTTGCTTTCATGACAGTGAAATTGAGTGTAGCAAAAAGGTATAGCTCACCCCCCATGATCTCCCCCACACACTTCAATTTTTTTCATCATCAATATTTTCTTTTGGGTGGCCAGACATTTTCATGTGTGAGACGTTGTTATTATAATATTCAATGTATCAAAAAATCGTGAAGGAGTTGTAAGAAGGAAATTTAGGGTTCAAATATTAGAAACTAACATTCTCACATCTCCATTAACATTTACCTATAAAAAAAATCTCCGAATGCATCCTTCTTTAGTGTTTAGTCTTCGAACGTCTCTTTTGTTATAAAACACAGACACAGATTGAACGCACGATGCTAACACAAACGCGCGTACGGACGACGATGATGATTTGAGGAAATGAAAAGTAATTGAAATGTTGATGCTAGTATTAGACACGTCGACACTCCAATCTGAAGTGTCACTGCTTTTAGAATTTGGGTTGAGCCTAACTCAACCCTACAAAACCGATTTGTAGAGTGAGTGGTGTCTCCACTTATATACTTTTTTTCAGGTCATATCACATATGATGTGAAACTCTTAACACACACCCCTCACGTCTAGAAATGGACAATTGTAGAGTGACCCGACCGAGTGGCTTGATACCATCTTAGAATTTAAGTTAAGCCCTAACTTAACCCTAAAAAACCGACTTGTGGAATGAGATCAGATGCATCCACTAATTATAAACTCATTTTCAAGTCATATCACATATCTTATCTGAGACTCTTAACAAGTGCTTCAACTTATAACAGAAGACACACTCGAGATATTTTTGAAATTTCGACACATTCATGGACTATAGATCTCTCTAGTGACCAAAATAAATATATATACAGATTTCTTTTTGTTTGTCTTCTGACTCATACCACGTATGCATGCAAGGGTCATTCATTCAGCTTATTTGATTAGTTCCAAAAGTGGGAGCATCTCAATCTCACTGACCTCACCTCATCTTCATATCCTGAAATATATATTATATAGTATAATAGTAATAGTACAAATAGTGTATACATGTTGTTGATGTTTCATATCTTTTTCAGATAAATAGTTTATATGAGCAGTTGTATATCTGGTATATCAAAGGTTGGTTTCTTCTACTCAAAAGTAGATATGGAATCTAAGAACAACAGTTTCCATGATCATCATCATGAGAAGATTGTTGAGAAGAACTACAAACAAGAACAACAAGAAGAAGAATTGGAAATAGTAGTAGAAGATCAAGAACATGAACATGAACATGAACATGATGGTGATCATGATGATGATGATGATGTTGTGGAAAACAATGAGATCCTTAAGAGGAGAATCTCTACTCATCCTCTCTATGATCTCTTGGTTGAAACTCACTTGGACTGTTTGAAGGTCTCTAATCTCTCTCTCTCTCTCTCTCTAACTCTCTCTCTCTCTGATCTCCCTCCTTCTATGCTTCTCATAAAATGATACAAAACCAAGGTGTGGTTCGATTTAATTAAAATTAACATGTTGTGAATGTGATATAGATAGAGAAAATTTCTCAATTTCATTATCTTTCTGTTTTTTCTTTTCTTTTCCTTAATTTAATGAAGAGGAACATTCTTTTTTTTTTATGACAAATATAGTGACAAGTGAGCAGATTCATATATATATGCAAAAGACCAAATTCAATTTGGCACTGTTTATTTATAATATATCACTTAATATTGTGTATAAACAAGATCATGTTACCATGTGAATGAATTTAAGAGTCCAATTTTCAAACAACAATCAAAACTTCAAAAAAAAAATGAAGTTTTACTCATCAAATCAATCAAATTCTTTCTCTTTAATAGGTGTTTCTGTTTTGTAATTGTTCAGTATATTTCTCTTTTCGGGTATTCTTTTTCCGCCTTCAAGTTTTTCCCCATTCGGTTTTGGCCTCAATAGGTTTAATGAGTTTTAAGTTCAGACCCCTTGTTGTAATTACAAAAGTTCAGAGTACATATACAACCAACTCCAATCTCTGTGAATTTAGGGTTTTTTTGTTTGTAAATGAGTCTGAAGGAGTATATATATATATATATATATATATATATATATATATATATATATATATAAAAGCATGAAATTTTGAGGATGCATGGTGTAATATTGTTTACAGGTTGGAGACATTACAAACTTGCAAAGAGAGCTGAAGAAAGAAAAGAAGCAAGCAATGAAGAAACAAAATTTGGACATGTTAAGGCAATCTGAGCTTGATCTCTTCATGGTAATACTTTTTTCCATTTTACTAATTTTCTCTCTCTTTTTAACTATATTACACAGACACCAAGGAATGAATGAATGAATGTTTTTAGAGGATAAAAAATCTCTGTGATGGAATGGTCAAGTACTGAAAAGTCAGTAGTCAAATAACATAAAATGATGGGAATTAATTAATTAATCACTTTTTTCCATTGATGGATAGTTCATGGTTTGCTAAAGTATGTGCATACTGATTGAGAGAGACTATACACTGATAAAATTAGCATAGATTTTTGTTCCAATTCTTTGATTGTGACATTTTTCCTATCTGTCTCTGTGTTTGTGCTACTATAGTCTTCAGATATATTTCATGTCTTTTGATGACATTTACTTTAGGCCGCAAATGTTAGTCATAGATTTCATTTTTTATTTGAAGTAATGCCTTGAAAGTATACTTTAATAAATGTTTTAATTTAAACATTTTTATTAGCTAATGGGAAAATAAAAGTGTTACTATGTTATTATATAGTGGCTGACAATAGGAATGTGGATTCTCTTGACTCCATGAAATCTCCTGGAGTTGATGTTTGGCTAAGGCTAAGTCGAGTTATAGACTGTTTTATGAGTCGTGTGTGGATCTTTTGGACTGTATTTTCAGAGGATAGGAGCAATCGATTTTGTTGGTCTATTGGGTTGGTTTGGGTTCAACTGCTATATAGATGATCTCAGTTTTTCTTATTTTCTCTTATTTGTTTTAATCCCAGCTGGTGGAAGAGAGGTTCATATTGTACATAGGGTTTGTGTTTCTAAATACCTTATATATAATACATATTATTTTGTTATTCAGACATAAAAAATGCAACTCTATATCAGAAAATAAATTAAACTTTGGAGTTATATATATAGACTAGTAAAACCACATATATAGAGGATTGGAATTTGGTCTTGGAGATGGTTCTTGGCAAGAAGTAGAGTTGTCGTCTGCCTCTAGGTGTATTGTGTATTTCAAAGTAGCTACCTAGGTTTTTTTCGGTTATTTCGAAACCACTACTATGTATTAAGGTACTTGTATGGATTGGTGTACCCATTGTATCCGTTTACAGTTTATTAATATATGTTTGTGATTCAAAAATAAGTAGTGAACCTATATATGAGTCCGTTTGGATCGACTTATTTGGACTTATCTACTGGCATAAACACTTTTGAAACTATTTGGGAGAGGTTATGAAAACAGCGTACGACATGTTCATAAGTTGTTTTCAGCTAATTTTCATAAGCTCCTTGTGATAGCTTATGAAAACAGCTAATAGCTTATAAAAAAATAGTTTTAACATTATTTTATATTTTACTATAAAAACAGCTTATGCATAAGCTCTTATACAATAAATGTTTATGCCATAAGCACTTAAATAAGTTGTTTATCCATACGGGCCTTATATATATTTGTGTAGATTTATTTGCTACTAATAAAGTGGTAATGTTTTTTCCAAACTAATTATACAGGAAGCATATTGCTTGGCACTTAGCAAGCTTAAAGAAGCTATGGAGGAACCACAACAGAAATCAATGGCTTTCATAAACAACATGCATTCACAACTTAGGGAACTCACTATGGCAACAACTTCTGAACCTGATGAGGCAGTAGCTACTACATCTTCAAGTGATTGTGCACATTCAGAAGACACCATAACATTTAGAGGTTGACTTGATTTTTAATTAGTATGGCAGTGTAATATCTTAATCTGTGTTATTAAGGCTTCAATTATCTTTCTTAAATTGTCAAGTCCCTGGTTATAACGTTATTGTATCTGAAATTATGGGCAAGGACTGTTTTTATATATTAATCTATTAATCTAAGTTAATTTCCTCTTTTCTTATTAATGACTTGTAGTTGTGATGCACTTATATAACTAGTGAAGATGCTCTTCATTTCGAGTTTAGATCTTATTAAGTACTTGATGTGTCAAGTAAGAGAGATATTAATGACTCATACAGAAAATTTTGCCCTCCCATTAGTAGAATTTAACGGTCCTCTATATCATCACGTTACTCAATGGTGACAAACATCGGTATCAACTTGGAAAAAACAAGAACGGATGAATATAAGTGACTCAACGTTGATCTAATCCGTTTCTCCTTGGTTTTTACCAATTTGACAATTAGGTCACCATTGAGGACCGTGTGGAGAAGATTCTAAGATTCTACTTATGAGGGGTGTCGTCAATAGTCGTTGGAGTTTTGATTTATTTTCAAGTGTTCGTCCACCATAAACCATTTGTTGTGTTTGACCACCCTAGCCATAACCTTTATTTGCATTTGTACATCCAAAATCAAAGTAATAAAGTTCTTTGTTTCTTCTTAGAAATAGAGCTTATATCTATTCAAACTATTGATGTTGGAAAATTGTTCAAATTTCATAAATTAGTGAAGCTTGAAATAAACATGCCATGCTGATACCGATATTTTTTCTTACATGAAATTGTTGCAGTGACTAAATTTACACTTCGGACATTTTGTGATACATTTGGCAGATTCCTGAATGTAATGCCAAATGTACCACAAAATAGCTGCAGTGACTACATTTAGTCACGAAATATACTGATAGTAGTCGTCAAACTACAAGCTAGGTTATCAACTTTAAAGTAGCCATTGACATTGGTTATTAGATTATTGATGTTAAATTTAACTAAGATTACTTTACCTACAATTGTTTTGTTTAATATGTCACTAAAGTGAAATTCCATAGGTAAATACTGATAGTAGTCCTCAAACTACAAAGCTATCAACTATTAATTGGTTTTACTCCCTACGTCTCATTTTGTTTGTTATATTAGTAAAATCAATTTGTCTCAAATTGATTGTTATTTTACATTTTTAACGAAACATTTAATATTATTTTCCACTCATACCCCTCTCTATTATGGGAACTTTTTGCATCCAATAATTGATTAACATTTATCTATGTATAGAGATAACGAGTTAAACGGTAAACTAGACAACACTTTTTAAAAAAATCAAATCCAAAAAAAATTATTAGTGCGGACAAAAACTTAGTCAAAAAAAACTAGTGGGGGCAAAAAATAGTCTATAACATTTTCTCACAAAAATATTATAAATTTTTATAAAATACACAAATTCATTGCCAAATATAAATCTTAAAACACCTAAATTTCTACAAATTACCTAGCTAAAAAATTTCAATTAGTACCGACTTATTATCGTTTTTATTTATCTCTTGTAAATTTTTATATTTAATTTTAAAAAAACATATTATGAGTGCAACCCTTATTTTTCTATGGGGCAAAATAAATTTCTTTATATATTTGTAAGCTAAATAATTCTTCAAGTGTGGGCAAATGCCCTCAATTAGAGCAAGTGGAACTGACTACTAATCATTTTTAAGGGGTGTGTTAAAACCTTAAATTGCATATAAAATGGGACATAGGGAGTAGATAATTGATATCAAATTTACCTAGGATTACTTTAACCTACAACTGATTTGTTTACCATTGTAGGTAAAACGCATAGTATGACTTTTATATATATAAGTGCCAGAAATTATATGATTATGACTTTTAGATATTTCTGTTATATTTCTGTTTTTAACTACATTCCTACTTTCAATTTGCCTACTTCCCTTCTGGCTCTTATATTTCTGCAGAAACCAAGTGAAGGCGATGATGCTTATGGGTGAGGAAATTTAAAGTCTTTTATTAAAAACAACGTTTTTCCTCACTACTTTCTCCTTCATGTCTTCTTCACCAACACCTGATTTAATGCTTTCTTCAAACCAATCTTTTGAAAACAACAATCAAGGTCTTAGTAAAGATCTTAACAATCAAGATCTTAATAAAGATCTTGACAATCAAAATCAATCTTTTGTTATAGACAAAATTTCCCTTAAAAAGGATTTTTATTCTGAAGAATGGTCTCTCCATAGGGAATGGTTCTTCAAACATTATCAAGGAAATAATAGAAAGTCCATTCAGGAAGAATTCTATAAATTTCTTGAAAATGTCAAATATAATATTCCTTTCTTTGATTGGTTTCATGCATATACCATCAAGAAGAATATCAATTACCCTTTCCAGGATGACCTGATTGGAAGGAAAACCTTAGATGTCATCACAGTTTGGCATTTAAAGGATGGGCAAAAGGTTCAATCTGAACTACCACCAAAAACCACTTTTGCGCTTAATAGCCAAAGTCAATCTACCCCTGTCATGGCCTCTCCTTTCAAAACCAGAATAGATGGAGAAGCTATAACTTCCAAGGATATTAAAGATCTTATGGAACAATCCAATTATACAAACAAGTATCTTCAAGCTTTAGGAGATGTTGCTAACCAAAGTAGAAGCAAAGATGCTGACCCCAAATCGGAACCATCTTCCTCTACCAAAATTGAAAAACCTCTTTTCAATCCTTATAAGGTCTCTAAAGCCTTTAAGAAACCCCTCCAACAAGAAGGCAACATCAAAAGGGAATCTGATGAAGCTAAGAATGACTTTTTAGCAAAAATAGAAGAACATATGAGTCTTCTTAAAGCAACCATCCCTGAAACACCTCCTTCTAGAGGAAAAGAGATTAACATGTTAGATGAAACCTCTTCCAATCACTCAGAGATTAACTACCACGAGAACAAACTCAATCCAGGTTATTCACAACCCCAAAACCAATGGGGTAGGGAAACTAAACTTTACTACCCTCGAGCCATCGCCCTCGATCTTCTCTTAGAAGAAAAGGAAACCAATTTTAAGAGTTTTGATTGCCAACAATGTCTATGAATGGAACATTGATGGTGAAAATGAGTATGGCATAACCAAAATCCTCCAAAACATGACCATGGTTGCCACTGCTTATGAAACTACAAACAATTGCCCTGAAGGCATGATCGTGGAAATCCTTGTTGCAGGATTCTGTGGTCAACTCAAAGGCTGGTGGGATAACTATCTCCTTTGAAGAAGCCAAATTAGCTATCCTTCATCGCTATCAAAAGAGGACCTAGTGGAGAACCCATTTTAGAGGGTGATGCTCATATCCCTGATGCAGTAAATACCTTAATCTTTACTATCTTACAACACTTTGTTGGTGATCCATCCCTGATAAAGGATAGGTCGGCAGAATTGTTGTCCAATCTTAGGTGTAAAACCCTTGGTGATTTCAGATGGTACAAAGACACCTTCCTTACAAGAGTCTATACCAGAGATGATAGCCAACAAGCCTTCTGGAAGGAGAAATTCCTTGTAGGTCTTCCTAAATCCTTAGGTGATAAGGTTAGGAACAAACTTCGCAATCAAGACCCCAATGGTAACATTCCTTACCAACAATTGAGCTATGGTCAGCTCATTGCTATCATACAGAAAGTTGCCTTGAAGATTTGTCAAGATGACAAGATTCAGCAACAGCTCTCCAAAGAAAAGGCTCAAAATCGTAAAGATCTAGGAACCTTCTGTGAGCAATTTGGTCTCCCTTGTGCCAAAAAGACCAAATCCAAACCAAAGCCCAGTAACACCTTACCTAGACCTGACTTCTATAGGGAAAGGCGTTCTGGAAAACCCAGACCTAGAACTACCAATAGGAATCATTATGAAGATAATGATAAAAAACCTCCTATTGTCTGCTTCAAATGTGGCACACCAGGGCACATAAGCAGAAATTGTAGGGTTGTTAACAAACTCAAAACTCTTAATCTTGGTTCAGATATTGAAAACAAGATTAACAATCTTTTAGGCCAATCTTCAGAAGAATCCTCTGACCAGTCTTCTGAAAATTTAAACCAAATACAGGATGATGATCTAACTGATTCTTCCAATCATATCAATGTCCTTACCAGAGAACAAGATCTCCTCCTAGAGGCCCTTAATGCCATCCCTGACCCCCAGGAAAGGGAAAAATACCTTATCAAACTCAGGTCAACCTTCGAGGAGAAACCCCCTAGGAATCCCCTTATAACCAATCGTTTTAACCTCAGAGATACCTTCAAAAGGTTAGAAAAAACCAGCATCAAACCTGTTACTATCCAGGACCTTCAACATGAGGTTAATAACCTAAAATCTGAGGTCAACAAACTCAGAGAAAAGCAGGATAGTCATCAATCTATCATCAATTACTGGACCAACAAAGGTAGTCCTTCTTCAGAAGTCCCTGACACTGATGAGGAACCCCCAGAAAAAATTGAGGATTTTCTTGGTCTTATCAATTATGTAAAAATTCAAAAATTTTACATAAATATCAAAATTATCATCAAAGATTTCACATTTGAAACTGTTGCTTTGTTTGACACAGGAGCAGATTCAAATTGTATCTTAGAAGGTCTTATTCCAACAAAATATTTTGAAAAGACCTCTCGAACAACTTAGTATCGCTAATGGTTCTAAGTTGAAAATCAATTTTAAATTGTCTTCGGCTATTATTGAAAATCAAAATTTCAAAATAGATACCTCTTTTCTTCTAGTTAAAAATTTGAAGAATCAAGTAATCTTAGGAACTCCGTTCATAAGATCACTTTTCCTTTTCAAATTACGGAAGAAGGTATAATAGCCCAAACACTTGGGACAACCAATCATTTTTAAGTTTTGAGAAAACCTTTTATCGAAATTTAAATCCAATTTCCTATAAAGAAAATCAAATCAATTTTCGAAAGATGAAATCAATTTTAGAAATATTGATTACCAATTACTCGTAAATGATAATCAATTAAAAATAAAAGGTCTTTTAGAACAAATTCAATCTACTATTTGTTACGATCTTCCTAATGCTTTCTCGGGAAAGAAAACGTCATATAGTGGAACTTCCTTATGAAAAGGATTTCCAAGATAGGCAAATTCCCACCAAAGCAAGACCCATTCAAATGAATCAAGATCTTCTTTTGGTTTGTCAAAAGGAAATTGATGATCTCTTAAAGAAGGGTCTTATTCGCAAAAGTAAGAGTTCTGGTCTTGCTCGCCTTTTATGTTAACAAACAAGCGAGAAATAGAAAGGGAACTCCGGTGCTAGTTATCAATTACAAGCCTCTCAATCAAGCTCTTTCTTGGATTAGATATCCTATTCCTAATAAGAAAGATCTTCTCAATCGTCTTCATGACGCAAAAATATTTTCAAAATTTGACATGAAGTCCGGTTTTGGCAAATCCAGATAAAAGAAGAGGCGGTATAAAAGCGCTTTTATCGTCCCTTTTGGTCAATATGAATGGAACGTCATGCCTTTTGGCTTAAAAACGCTCCTTACGAATTTCAAAGAATCATGAATGACATCTTCAATGATCATTCAAAATTTGCCATTGTCTATATTGATGACGTGTTAATCTACTCACAATCTTTTGATCAACACATCAAACACATCAACACCTTCATTTCTATCATAAAGAAAAATGGTCTTGCTGTGTCCAAATCAAAAATCAGTTTGTTCCAAACTAAGATTAGATTTCTTGGTCACAATATCCATCAAGGAACTATCACTCCAATCAATAGGGCTATTGAGTTTTCTGATAAATTCCCTAATCAGATTATTGACAAGACTCAATTACAAAGATTCCTTGGTTGCCTTAATTATGTCTCAGACTTCTTTCCGCAACTTAGCAATCTCATCAAACCCCTTCATGATCGTCTCAAAAAAGATCCTCCTCCCTGGACAGATGTTCATACTAAGGTTGTCATACAAATCAAATCCCAGGTTAAAGAGCTACCTTGCCTTTACCTTCCCAATCCAGAAGCTTTTAAAATTGTGAAACCGATGCTTGGACATTGGTTATGGTGGCATTTTAAAACAAACAATTTCTGGAAAAGAGCAAGTCATAGCTTTTACTTCTAAACATTGGAACCCTGCCCAGCAAAACTACTCCACTGTCAAAAAGGAAGTTCTGGCTATTGTCTTATCTATTTCAAAATTTCAATCTGATTTATTAAATCAAAAATTTCTTGTTAGGATTGATTGCAAGTCTGCAAAAGATATCTTACAAAAGGATGTCAAGAATCTTGCATCAAAACAAATTTTTGCCAGATGGCAAGCAATCTTAAGCATATTTGATTTTGATATTGAATATCTTAAAGGCTCAGACAATTCTCTTCCTGATTATCTCACTCGTGAGTATTTACAAGGAAGTTAAATCATTTTTTCAAACTTGTCGTTAAACAAGACAATTGTACTACTTTTAGTAGGAAAAACTGTTTATCATCCACCCTTGAACATGGTGATTGTAGTGCCAGTGATGGCATGAAAAACTGTTCAAAAACCACCCTTGAACATGGTGATTGTAGTGTCAGCAATGGCATGAAAAACTGTTCTAATTTTAATTGTTTTAATTAACAATTTTCATTTTTGCTTAGCTTTTCTTTTCAGGAATTGCTGAGTCATATTCTCCAATTTTTGATCAAGCTTGCGCATGATCATCACCATTCTCTAATGGACAATCATGACAAGCACTTTGGCATTTGGACAAAGCCTAGTGGTTATCTCTCAGTGGACCCCTTGTCTCCCACTATCAGAAGGTGACAAGCTTGCATAATGGAATCCAAAGCTCCATTATTTCTTCTTTGACTCCTCAACCTGCTGAACAAGTCAAGAATTCATTGGATTCTCAACAGTTCAGGTCATTTAGTGCACAGTGCAGGTCACTTAGTGTACAGTTCAGGTTTAGTAACCTGTTACTATTTATCTTTCAATCTATTTAAGAGTGCTTAGGTTATTGTTAGAGACACACTTCAGAATACACTTCTCTTACATTCTCTCCTTCTCTCCTAAGTCTAGTGAGAAGCCAGAGCACTTGTAAGCTCAATCTTCTTCTTTCTTCAATCTTCAAACTTGTAACTCATAGATAGTTCTTGAACTATCTCAATCATGGAAGGCTTTGCCTCCTAAATCTATGTTATATTTTCTGTTTTAATTTCGCACTCTTTTATTTATTTTTTGTTGCATTCGTATGCTACCTACTTCCCTTCTTCTCTCTTTAATTCTCTTTAACTTCTGATTCCGATCCTCTTGGTATCGTGAGCGGATGGTGGAAGTAGGAATGTAGTTATTAACTTTGAACTGTTGGTTACTTATCCAGGTTATGCTTTGCGATTAACTTTACTTTGTTCATAATCATATAAGTGCGATTACGGATATTAATTCACAAAGTTTTTATTTTAAAGAGTTATACTATTAGTGTACTCCTTGACTATGGCCAAAAGTGAAAGGACCAAACATGCTGGTGTATTTTCAAAGACACTTATGTGAACTTCACTAACGTGGCCAATGCCTGTAGTGAACTGTAACATAGTTCTGAGAAATCCCATAATCAATTTGTCTACTATTTTATAACCAATAAACATAATGGTTTTATGAATGAGAAAATTATTTCTCTATGTTTGTTCTTTACAGATATTTCCTTTTGTTCTTAAGTCAATTATTTAAAGCTTTCTGTTATATTTTCAAAGACTTGAATTACTTTTTATATAGCCATATTATTCTGCATATGGAAGTTGATGATCATAAACACTTTATAAAACTTTTTTAAAATAAAACTTCACTTATTCTTTAAGACTCTTTAAACTCAGAGGATTCTTGTGAAGGATATCGGGACCCACTAACGAACGGTATAACGTGAAATCAGCAGCCTTTGTTTTTGTAAGTCTGGTTACCTTACCTACCTGATGGGATGAATATATCCTTATTTTATCCTTGTTTAAAGAGGAAGATTTACGAGAATTAGTTTTGTTTACTGATCATCCAACGGAAGTATTTTTAACTTGGAATCTTGTGGTTATATATTACGATTCATGTTGAATTTATCTCAGCATTTGCTTTACCTATTGTCTTAATCATAAAAGGATCACACTCTGAAGTATAAATTAGAAAATAATTCTTTTATCCAAGTTTTAATATCCAGTTATCTGACTTTATACTGATCTTAGAACAAGACAAGGTTAAATCCACAGCATGCTCCAGAAGGTAAGTACTAGTTCATAGGTTAATTCTTATATTTCTGCAGAAACCAAGTGAAGGCGATGATGCTTATGGGTGAGGAAATTTAAAACCTTTTTTTTAAATGTTTAAAGCTCTCTCCTCACGTTTTTCTTGCAAATCCTCAGCATCATCATCATCATCATCTTCTCGTAATGAGAATCAATCAAATCAATCTCTTTCAAACAAAATCTTCAAAGAAGAAATTCGTTTTGAAGATATCAATCAAGATTTTGATAATTGGGAAATCCCTAGAATATCTCATAAGGATCTCTACATAAATCAAAAATCTTTTTTCTCCAAGTCTGACTTTATAGTTAGAACTGTGGAACAAAAATTCATACTCAAATCAGACGATGAAGAATTTCATCTTCTCTCTGAAAAAAGTATGAAAGATCACAAAGCTAAGGACTTCAACTACTTACACATTGGAAGTGTTCAAGTAGGTATGAAGCCTCTTACAGAGAATCTCTTAACGTAGCGTTTTACTCGCTTAAGGGATGCTCGTCACAATCGATTCCATGATTCCTTACTAGGAAGCTGTGGAAACTAGCCTTATTCATGGCCCTATCTATTTCAATTGTTTCCCGGACTTAATCAGTAAGTTTGGATGATAAGAACATCCTTGATGTTCTCCATCTCAATGTTAAGTGCCATGGTTTTGACATGAAAGAAGGATCTATCCCTATAGCTCATGCTATCTGAGTTCATTACAAAGTTATGAACTCAATCGAGATCCAACTTCTTAAAAACCAAAGTCGAAAATCGGAGAAACTATCTTATTTCTCACTGATCAATCTAAGGCTAATATCATAGTGCCTAAAACAATACAATGGAGCGATGTAACACTCCCAGAAACTTGGACCCTAGAGAAAGCTGCACCCGTAGCACCTAGGCTAACACCAGAATTCCAGGATGTTATCCAGCACCAATCTGGAAGGGTTGACCTTATGTTTAACAGAAGCAACTCCTTCACTATCCCCAGATCACTTAGATCTGAAGAGGACGATTACAAAACGGCTATGTCTAGAAGATCATTCTCCAGAAGATCCTTCTCTGTAGCTAGAGAGTCCTCCAAACATCATACTGGAACCTCTCGTGACGGTTCTACTATCCATTTACAGGGATTTGAATCCACAACCCCTGTAAAAACCTCCTACCAAAAGGAGGATGAAGACCATAGGTCTATTCAATCGCCAACCTACTCATCCATTAATACACCTTTTGATGATGTCTAAGTTCATTATTGATAAGGAATCCCTAAGGAAAGAATTCTATTCTAAGGAAAGGTCTCCTCAAAGAGAATGGTTCTTCCTGCATTTTCAGGGACACAATCGTAGAACAATCCAAGAGAAATTTTATGGATTTCTCAACAAGATCAAAGCCAATATCCCTTTCTTTGACTGGTTTAGTGATTATGCCACTAAAGAAGGTATTGACTATCCTTTCCAATCCCTCTTAGCTGACAAAAAACAGGATATCCTGTCGCATCTGCTAAAGAGCTCAAAGATGACCTAGAGAAAAATAGGTATCTTCATGCTTTAGGTATTCCTACCCAGATAGTGAAACCTATAGCTAATCAAGTTCTTCAATCTACGGATAATGAAGAATTTTTTACCAAGATCAAGGAGCATCTAGAAAACCTTAAGACTAGAACTCCTAAACAAGCTCCTAAGCGAAAGGCCCATATCAATATGGTTAGAAGATCATCCTCTGATGAAGATAGCCCTATTAGTATTGAGGCAAAACTTATCTGCTTCAAATGTGGCATTTTTGGTCATATTGCGAGAAAGTGCCCCAATCAACCCCAACCGGTTACAAACCAAAGATCTACAAAAGAAAGCAAAGCTAAGAAGCTCGAAATTCTTGATAGTCAAATCTCGTGTAATTCTTTGTATTTGCAATAAACCTAAGAATCGACTACCAACCAAGCTATCAAGAAAGCAGGCCAAGAAACTTGCTAGAAGTAAGGCTACTGTGTCACTTGTGGCGCATCGCCACAATAGTCCAAAGCTGTAGGATCATAAAAAGGCTTAATAGTGTTAAGATTGATCCTATTATCAAGGACAATATCGAGTCATGCGGGGATGACATGCCCGAGAGATACAATAGGATCTTAGCAGAGTTTAGAACTCTTAATAATCCTAATGCAAAGACTCGTCAAAGTTTTTACAGATGGCTTAATCAGTTCTTTAGTAAACCTAGCACTGAATCTAGTTTTACTATTTTATCTTCTGCCATTAGTAACTTCAAATTCAAAGATCTCATCCATTATCAAAAATTTTGAAAAGCAGACTATCCGGGAATCCCCTACTGCTTTTCTCTTTTCACATATCTATTAATAGAATAGATACTTTTTATCTAGGGCAGCCCATTATGTTTAATCAAAAAATCTGCTCTATAACCAATTTTTCTGATACTATTATCAGAACAAAAACCCAGGAGGATATTAGTGAAACTATCAGTAGTATAATCACTTATGCTCCTATATATCTTGTTAAAACTTTTTCCAATAAAAGAAATGTTTTAACAATCAATCTTTTCATGTTAAAAGACCAAATTAATTTGTTTTTTATGAATAAATTAATTTATATCTTTAATTATGTCAATTATAATGATGTTCAGATTAATCTTATCATCATTTATTATACTACCTTGAATATTCATATAAAGATTTTACTAACAAAATCTATTGTGTCTTATTTCAGGGTTACAATCGACATGTCCACCAGGGCTTCCTCCTCGAGAGGAAGAGGAAGAGGGAAGAGTAAAATCGACCCTAACACCTTAACAATCTCTACAAGGTCTTCCACCCTTAACCAAATCGAAACCAATCGGGGTCTTCCTCCCAGAATACCCAAAACAAACAAACTAAGAAGGACTACGCCTTTCCTATCCAAACACTCCTTGCCTTTCAAGAACAAGGACTAACCAATCTCCCTACCAAAACTTGGGCTAGCATAGCTGTAGATGAAAGTGACCAAGACACCCCAGTCTTGGACCTTGCTATCCAAACCCAAAAAAATCAAAGAATGCAGGTTAACCCTAAAAACCAGGTTATCACTGCCCAAACTCAACCTACTCTGGCTGTTGCTCAGAGGCAAACCACTATAGCTCCGGCTCAAACCCAATATATTCCTAAAGAATTCTATTTCTTTATGGTGCATTTGGAACCTGAGTTCTGGGATAAAGATCCAAACAGGATTCCTGCCAAGATCTTTCCCCCCCAAACCCAGTTTATACCTTTTGCTCCAAACAAAACCCGTAAGTTTTATGAGTTTATCCTCGTGAGACACCGAGTCAATCTCCTTAAACACTACAGGGACCCAAAAGATGAATCTTTCATCACTCACTCAACCCTCAGATTTTGAAAGTTATGACACCTTCGAATTTGGACAAAATCCAAATCAAACAAAGAAGTTTTTCACTTTTTGACCCCACGGGTTACAACTCATGGGATTATGTCGAGCTTGGGATTTCATTATCCTTGGCTTACAAAACAAATCTTTCAAACATTCTTGGTTAATTTATTTTAAAAGAAAAACCAAGTACTCCTTCCCTAATTGGTTTCTTCAATGGTGGGATTTCTTTGGACCAGTTCAGAGATTTTACCTTATGAAGTCCAAGAAGGATTTCAAATTTTTTCAAAAGATTCAACAGAGAGTTGAACAACTACCCAATCTTTTTAAACTTCTCTACCACATTTTCACTATCATGGATTGTTTCATGGCAAGACAAAACCGGTAGATTTCACAAAACAGAGACTTTAGTGTCTTTGTACAAGCAAACCTTTGTCAAATGGTGGCCTCGCTTTGATGCTTCAATGGCATCTTCAACAGGAGTGACCAATTGGTTTAAAGGCAATCCTAAGACTTTGCAAGTGGCTGATCCAGACACCTGCAAATTCCTCAATCAGAAGGCTAGAATTACTGCAGCTCTTGCAGGTTCTACCTCTCAAGAAGATGTTCGGAAAAACTCCGAATATTGTTCTTCTCCTTGAGGATCAAACTGGGGACAAAGATGTTCCCTCATCTTCAAAAATTGATAAGGGGAAACAGGTTATTGCCTTGTCTCCTTCTCCCTCTCCAAAAGATTCTTTTGGAGAAGATTGTATTGATTATTATTCTCCTGATGATCTTTGTTGATCTTCAAAGAGAATTTTAATTATTACTTTTTCAAACTTGTCCTTAAACAAGACAATTGTACTACTTTTAGTAGGAAAAACTGTTTATCATCCACCCTGGATCATGGTGATAGTAGTACCATTATTGGTATGAAAAACTGTTCCACCACCACCCTTGAACATGGTGATTGTAGTGTCAGTAATGGCATGAAAAACTGTTCAAAAACCACCCTTGAACATGGTGATTGTAGTGTCAGTAATGGCATGAAAAACTGTTCAAAAACCACCCTTGAACATGGTGAGTGTAGTGTCAGCAATGGCATGAAAAACTGTTCTAATATTAATTGTTTTAATTAACAATTTTTCAATTTTGCTTAGCTTTTCTTTTCAGAATTCTTTGAGTCATATTCTCAATTTTTGATCAAGCATGCGCATGATCATCACCATTCTCTAATGGACAATCATGACAAGCACTATGGTATTTGGACAAAGCCTAGTGGTTTTCTCTCAGTGGACCCCTTGTCTCCCACTATCAGAAGAGGACAAGACTTGCATAATGGTATCCAATGCTCCATTATTTAGCATTTGTCTCTCAACCGCCTTTGAACAAGTCGAATTCTTTGGATTCTCTGATTCAGTCAATCGATCCTGCAGATGCAAAGTCACTTATGTGTGCTGAGCTCAGTTTAATAACCGGTAACTATTTCAATTCCAATCTATAAAAAGAGTGCTTAGGCTATTGTTAGAAGCACACTTGTAATACACTTCTCTTACATTCTCTCCTTCTCTCCTAAGTCTAGTGAGAAGCCAGAGCACTTGTAAGCTCAATCTTCTTCTTTCTTCAATCTTCAAACTTGTAACTCATAGATAGTTCTTGAACTATCTCAATCATGGAAGGCTTTGCCTCCTAAATCTATGTTATATTTCTGTTTTTAATTTCTGCACTCTTTTATTTATTTTTGTTGCATTCCGTATGCTACCTACTTCCCTTCTGTCTCTTTAATTCTCTTTAACTTCTGATTCCGATCCATTATTCTTGAAAGTTAAAGAGAATTAAAGAGACAGAAGGGAAGTAGGTAGCATACTGGAATGCAACAAAAATAAATAAAAGAGTGTGTAAATTAAAAATGTAAATATAACATAGATTTAGGAGGCAAAGCCTTCCATGATTGAGATAGTTCAAGAACTATCTATGAGTTACAAGTTTGAAGATTGAAGAAAGAAGAAGATTGAGCTTACAAGTGCTCTGGCTTCTCACTAGACTTAGGAGAGAAGGAGAGAATGTAAGAGAAGTGTATTCGAAGTGTGTCTCTAACAATAACCTAAGCACTCTTAAATAGATTGAAAGATAAATAGTAACAAAGTTACTAAACTCGAATCATACACTAAGTGACTTTGACTGCAGCACTAAATGACCTGAACTGTTGAGAATCCAATGAATTCTTGACTTGTTCAGCAGGTTGAGGAGTCAAAGAAGAAATAATGGAGCTTTGGATTCCATTATGCAAGCTTGTCACCTTACGATAGTGGGAGACAAGGGGTCCACCGAGAGATAACCACTAGGCTTTGTCCAAATGCCAAAGTGCTTGTCATGATTGTCCATTAGAGAATGGTGATGATCATGCGCAAGCTTGATCAAAAATTGGAGAATATGACTCAGCAATTCCTGAAAAGAAAAGCTAAGCAAAAATGAAAATTGTTAATTAAAACAATTAAAATTAGAACAGTTTTTCATGCCATTCTCGATAATTACAATCACCATGTTCAAGGGTGGTTTTTGAACGCTTTTTCATGCCATCACCGCACTACAATCACCATGTTCAAGTGGTGGATGATAAATGCTTTTTCCTACTAAAAGTAGTACAATTGTCTTGTTTAACGACAAGTTTGAAAAAATGATTTAACTTCCTTGTAAATACTCACGAGTGAGATAATCAGGAAGAGAATTGTCTGAGCCTTTAAGATATTCAATATCAAAATCAAATATGCTTAAGATTGCTTGCCATCTGGCAAAAATTTGTTTTGATGCAAGATTCTTGACATCCTTTTGTAAGATATCTTTTGCAGACTTGCAATCAATCCTAACAAGAAATTTTTGATTTAATAAATCAGATTGAAATTTTGAAATAGATAAGACAATAGCCAGAACTTCCTTTTTGACAGTGGAGTAGTTTTGCTGGGCAGGGTTCCAATGTTTAGAGGTAAAAGCTATGACTTGCTCTTTTCCAGAAATTGTTTGTTTTAAAATGCCACCATAACCAATGTCTGAAGCATCAGTTTCGACAATTTTAAAAGCTTCTGGATTGGGAAGGTAAAGGCAAGGTAGCTCTTTAACCTGGGATTTGATTTGTATGACAACCTTAGTATGAACATCTGTCCAGGGAGGAGGATCTTTTTTGAGACGATCATGAAGGGGTTTGATGAGATTGCTAAGTTGCGGAAAGAAGTCTGAGACATAATTAAGGCAACCAAGGAATCTTTGTAATTGAGTCTTGTCAATAATCTGATTAGGGAATTTATCAGAAAACTCAATAGCCCTATTGATTGGAGTGATAGTTCCTTGATGGATATTGTGACCAAGAAATCTAATCTTAGTTTGGAACAAACTGATTTTTGATTTGGACACAGCAAGACCATTTTTCTTTATGATAGAAATGAAGGTGTTGATGTGTTTGATGTGTTGATCAAAAGATTGTGAGTAGATTAACACGTCATCAATATAGACAATGGCAAATTTTGAATGATCATTGAAGATGTCATTCATGATTCTTTGAAATTCAGAAGGAGCGTTTTTTAAGCCAAAAGGCATGACGTTCCATTCATATTGACCAAAAGGGACAGTAAAAGCAGTTTTATACCTGTCCTCTTCTTTTATCTGGATTTGCCAAAAACCGGACTTCATGTCAAATTTTGAAAATATTTTTGCGTCATGAAGACGATTGAGAAGATCTTTCTTATTAGGAATAGGATATCTAATCCAAGAAAGAGCTTGATTGAGAGGCTTGTAATTGATAACTAGCCTGGGAGTTCCCCTTTCTATTTCTGCTTGTTTGTTAACATAAAAGGCAGAGCAAGACCAGGAACTCTTACTTTTGCGAATAAGACCCTTCTTTAAGAGATCATCAATTTCCTTTTGACAAACCAAAAGAAGATCTTGATTCATTTGAATGGGTCTTGCTTTGGTGGGAATTTGCCTATCTTGGAAATCCTTTTCATAAGGAAGTTCCACTATATGACGTTTTCTTTCCCAGAAAGCATTAGGAAGATCAGAACAAATAGTAGATTGAATTTGTTCTAAAAGACCTTTTATTTTTAATTGATTATCATTTCTGAGTAATTGGTAATCAATATTTCTAAAATTGATTTCATCTTTCAGAAAATTGATTTGATTTTCTTTATAGGAAATTGGATTTAAATTTCTGATAAAAGGTTTTCTCAAAAACTTAAAAATGATTGGTTGTCCCAAGTGCTGGGCTATTATACCTTCTTCCGTAATTTGAAAAGGAAAAAGTGATCTTATGAACGGAGTTCCTAAGATTACTTGATTCTTCAAATTTTTAACTAGAAGAAAAGAGGTATCTATTTTGAAATTTTGATTTTCAATAATAGCCGAAGACAATTTAAAATTGATTTTCAACTTAGAACCATTAGCAGTACTAAGTTGTTCAGAGGTCTTTTCAAAATATTTTGTTGGAATAAGACCTTCTAAGATACAATTTGAATCGCTCTCCGTGTCAAACAAAGCAACAGTTTCAAATGTGAAATCTTTGATGATAATTTTGATATTTATGTAAAATTTTTGAATTTTTACATAATTGATAAGACCAAGAAAATCCTCAATTTTTTCTGGGGGTTCCTCATCAGTGTCAGGGACTTCTGAAGAAGGACTACCTTTGTTGGTCCAGTAATTGATGATAGATTGATGACTATCCTGCTTTTCTCTGAGTTTGTTGACCTCAGATTTTAGGTTATTAACCTCATGTTGAAGGTCCTGGATAGTAACAGGTTTGATGCTGGTTTTTTCTAACCTTTTGAAGGTATCTCTGAGGTTAAAACGATTGGTTATAAGGGGATTCCTAGGGGGTTTCTCCTCGAAGGTTGACCTGAGTTTGATAAGGTATTTTTCCCTTTCCTGGGGGTCAGGGATGGCATTAAGGGCCTCTAGGAGGAGATCTTGTTCTCTGGTAAGGACATTGATATGATTGGAAGAATCAGTTAGATCATCATCCTGTATTTGGTTTAAATTTTCAGAAGACTGGTCAGAGGATTCTTCTGAAGATTGGCCTAAAAGATTGTTAATCTTGTTTTCAATATCTGAACCAAGATTAAGAGTTTTGAGTTTGTTAACAACCCTACAATTTCTGCTTATGTGCCCTGGTGTGCCACATTTGAAGCAGACAATAGGAGGTTTTTTATCATTATCTTCATAATGATTCCTATTGGTAGTTCTAGGTCTGGGTTTTCCAGAACGCCTTTCCCTATAGAAGTCAGGTCTAGGTAAGGTGTTACTGGGCTTTGGTTTGGATTTGGTCTTTTTGGCACAAAGGAGACCAAATTGCTCCTGAAAGGTTCCTAGATCTTTACGATTTTGAGCCTTTTCTTTGGAGAGAGTCATTCTTTGAATCTTGTCATCTTGACAAATCTTCAAGGCAACTTTACGTCAGATGATAGCAATGAGCTGACCATAGCTCAATTGTTGGTAAGGAATGTTACCATTGGGGTCTTGATTGCGAAGTTTGTTCCTAACCTTATCACCTAAGGATTTAGGAAGACCTGCAAGGAATTTCTCCTTCCAGAAGGCTTGTTGGCTATCATCATCTCGGTATAGACTCTTGTAAGGAAGGTGTCTTTGTACCATCTGAAATCACCAAGGGTTTTACACCTAAGATTGGACAACAATTCTGCCGACCTATCCTTTATCAGGGATGGATCACCAACAAAGTGTTGTAAGATAGTAAAGATTAAGGTATTTACTGCATCAGGGATATGAGCATCACCCTCTAAAATGGGTTCTCCACTAGGTCCTCTTTTGATAGCAGTAAGGATAGCTAATTTGGCTTCTTCAGTGAGATAGTTATCCCACCAGCCTTTGAGTTGACCACAGAATCCTGCAACAAGGATTTCCACGATCATGCCTTCAGGGCAATTGTTTGTAGTTTCATAAGCAGTGGCAACCATGGTCATGTTTTGGAGGATTTTGGTTATGCCATACTCATTTTCACCATCAATGTTCCATTCATAGACATTGTTGGCACTGAAACTCTTAAAATTGGTTTCCTTTTCTTCTAAGAGAAGATCAGGGGCAGTGGCTCGAGGGTAGTAAAGTTTAGTTTCCCTACGCCATTGGTTTTTGGGGTTGTGAATAACTGGATTGAGTTTGTTCTCGTGGTAGTTAATCTCGAGTGATTGGAAGAGGTTTCATCTAACATGTTAATCTCTTTTCCTCTAGAAGGAGGTGTTTTGGGGATGGTTGCTTTAAGAAGACTCATATGTTCTTCTATTTTTGCTAAAAAGTCATTCTTAGCTTCATCGATTCCCTTTTGATGTTGCCTTCTTGTTGGAGGGGTTTCTTAAAGGCTTTAGAGATCTTATAAGGATTGAAAAGAGGTTTTTCAATTTTGGTAGAGGAAGATGGTTCCGATTTGGGGTCAGCATCTTTGCTTCTACTTTGGTTAGCAACATCTCCTAAAGCTTGAAGATACTTGTTTGTATAATTGGATTGTTCCATAAGATCTTTAATATCCTTGGAAGTTATAGCTTCTCCATCTATTCTCGGTTTTGAAAGGAGAGGCCATGGCAGGGGGTAGATTGACTTTGGCTATTAAGCGCAAAAGTGGTTTTTGGTGGTAGTTCAGATTGAACCTTTTGCCCATCCTTTAAATGCCAAACCGTGATGACATCTAAGGTTTTCCTTCCAATCAGTCATCTGGAAAGGGTAATTGATATTCTTCTTGATGGTATATGCATGAAACCAATCAAAGAAAGGAATATTATATTTGACATTTTCAAGAAATTTATAGAATTCTTCCTGAATGGACTTTCTATTATTTCCTTGATAATGTTTGAAGAACCATTCCCTATGGAGAGACCATTCTTCAGAATAAAAATCCTTTTTAAGGGAAATTTTGTCTATAACAAAAGATTGATTTTGATTGTCAAGATCTTTATTAAGATCTTGATTGTTAAGATCTTTACTAAGACCTTGATTGTTGTTTTCAAAAGATTGGTTTGAAGAAAGCATTAAATCGGTGTTGGTGAAGAAGACATGAAGGAGAAAGTAGTGAGGAAAAACGTTGTTTTTAATAAAGACTTTAAATTTCCTCACCCATAAGCATCATCGCCTTCACTTGGTTTCTGCAGAAATATAAGAATTAACCTATGAACTAGTACTTACTTACGGAGCATCTTTGTGGATTTAACCTTGTCTTGTTCTAAGATCAAGTATAAGGTCAGATAAGCTGGATATTAAAACTTGGATAAAAGAATTATTTTCTAATTTATACTTGAGTGTGATCCTTTTATGATTAAGACAATAGGTAAAGCAAATATCGAGATAAATTCAACATGAATCGTAATATATAACCAAAGATTCCAAGTTAAAAATACTTAGTTGGATGATCGATAAACAAAACTAATTCTCGTAAATCTTCCTCTTTAAACAAGGATAAAATAAGGATATATTCATCCATCAAGTAGGTAAGTAACCGGACTTACAAAACAAAAGGTCGCTTGATTTCACGTTATCGTTCGTTAGTGGGTCCCGATATCCTTCACAAGAATCCTCCGAGTTCAAAGAGTCTTAAAGAATAAGTGAAGTTTTATTTTAAAAAGTTTTATAAAGTGTTTATGATCATCAACTTTCATATGCGAGAATAATATGGCTATATAAAAAAGTAATTCAAGTCTTTGAAAATATATAACAGAAAGCTTTAAATAATTGACTTAAGAACAAAAGGAAATATCTGTAAAGAACAAACATAGAGAAATAATTTTCTCATTCATAAAACCATTATGTTTATTGGTTATAAAATAGTAGACAAATTGATTATGGGCTTTCTCGGAACTATGTTACTGATTCACTACTGAGGCATTGGCCACGTTAGTGAAGTTCACATAAGTGTCTTTGAAAATACACGATACAAAGTTGGTCCTTTCACTTTTGGCCATAGTCAAGAGTACACTAATAGTATAACTCTTTAAAATAAAAACTTTGTGAATTAATATCAGAAGCGCACTTATATGATTATGAACAAAGTAAAGTTAATCGCAAAGCATAACTTGAGATAAGTAACCAACGGTTCAAAGTTAATAACTACATTCCTACTTCACCATCCGCCCGATCCTCTTGGTATCAGAGCCAGATGGTGGAAGTAGGAATGTAGTTATTAACTTTGAACTGTTGGTTACTTATCTGGGTTATGCTTTGCAGTTAACTTTACTTTGTTCATAATCATATAAGTGCCAGTTCTGGATATTAATTCACAAAGTTTTTATTTTAAAGAGTTATACTATTAGTGTACTCCTTGACTATGGCCAAAAGTGAAAGGACTCAATTTATGTAATGGTGTATTTTCAAAGACACTTATGTGAACTTCACTAACGTGGCCAATGCCTGTAGTGAACTGTAACATAGTTCTGAGAAATCCCATAATCAATTTGTCTACTATTTTATAACCAATAAACATAATGGTTTTATGAATGAGAAAATTATTTCTCTATGTTTGTTCTTTATGTATATTTCCTTTGTTCTTAAGTCAATTATTTAAAGCTTTCTGTTATATTTTCAAAGACTTGAATTACTTTTTATATAGCCATATTATTCTGCATATGGAAGTTGATGATCATAAACACTTTATAAAACTTTTTTAAAATAAAACTTCACTTATTCTTTAAGACTCTTTAAACTAAGAGGATTCTTGTGAAGGATATCGGGACCCACTAACGAACGGCAGATAACGTGAAATCGGCGACCTTTGTTTTTGTAAGTCCGTTACCTTACCTACGACGATGGGATGAATATATCCTTATTTTATCCTTGTTTAAAGAGGAAGATTTACGAGAATTAGTTTTGTTTACTGATCATCCAACGGAAGTATTTTTAACTTGGAATCTTGTGGTTATATATTACGATTCATGTTGAATTTATCTCAGCATTTGCTTTACCTATTGTCTTAATCATAAAAGGATCACACTCAAGTATAAATTAGAAAATAATTCTTTTATCCAAGTTTTAATATCCAATTATCCGACCTTATACCGATCTTAGAACAAGACAAGGTTAAATCCACAAAGATGCTCCGTAAGGTAAGTACTAGTTCATAGGTTAATTCTTATATTTGCAGAAACCAAGTGAAGGCGATGATGCTTATGGGTGAGGAAATTTAAAACCTTTTATAAAATGTTTAAAGCTCTCTCCTCACGTTTTTCTTGCAAATCCTTAGCATCATCATCATCATCATCTTCTCGTGAATGAGAATCAATCAAATCAATCTCTTTCAAACAAAATCTTCAAAGAAGAAATTCGTTTTGAAGATATCAATCAAGATTTTGATAATTGGGAGATCCCTAGAATATCTCATAAGGATCTCTACATAAATCAAAAATCTTTTTCTCCAAGTCGACTTTATAGTTAGAACTGTGGAACAAAAATTCATACTCAAATCAGACGATGAAGAATTTCATCTTCTCTCTGAAAAAAGTATGAAAGATCACAAAGCTAAGGACTTCAACTACTTACACATTGGAAGTGTTCAAGTAGGTATGAAGCCTCTTACCAGAGAATCTCTTAACGTAGCAGTTTTACTCTGCTTAAGGGATGCTCGTCACAATCAGTTCCATGATTCCTTACTAGGAACTGTGGAAACTAGCCTTATTCATGGCCCTATCTATTTCAATTGTTTCCCAGACTTAACTGTAAGTTTGGATGATAAGAACATCCTTGATGTTCTCCATCTCAATGTTAAGTGCCATGGTTTTGACATGAAAGAAGGATCTATCCCCATAGCTCTGCTATATAGAGTTCATTACAAAGTTATGAACTCAATCAGATCCAACTTCTTAAAAACCAAATGTCAGAAATCAGGAGAAACTATCTTATTTCTCACTGATCAATCTAAGGCTAATATCATAGTGCCTAAAACTATACAATGGAGCGATGTAACACTCCCAGAAACTTGGACCCTAGAGAAAGCTGCACCCGTAGCACCTAGGCTAACACCAGAATTCCAGGATGTTATCCAGCACCAATCTGGAAGGGTTGACCTTATGTTTAACAGAAGCAACTCCTTCACTATCCTCAGATCACTTAGATCTGAAGAGGACGATTACAAAACGGCTATGTCTAGAAGATCATTCTCCGTAAGATCCTTCTCTGTAGCTAGAGAGTCCTCCAAACATCATAATCGAACCTCCCGTGACTGTTCTCTATTTATCCATTTACAGGATTTGAATCCACAACCCTCAGTAAAACCTCCTACCAAAAGGAGGATGAAGACCATAGGTCTATCCAATCGCCAACCTACTCATCCATTAATACACCTTTTGATGATGTCTAAGTTCATTATTGATAAGGAATCCTAAGGAAAGAATTCTATTCTAAGGAAAGGTCTCCTCAAAGAGAATGGTTCTTCTGCATTTTCAGGACACAATCGTAGAGAACAATCCAAGAGAAATTTTATGGATTTCTCAACAAGATCAAAGCCAATATCCCTTTCTTTGATGGTTTAGAGATTATGCCACTAAAGAAGGTATTGACTATCCTTTCCAATCCTCTTGGTGACAAAAAGCAGGATATCCTGTCGATCTGCGCAAAGAGCTCAAAGATGACCTAGAGAAAATAGGTATCTTCATGCTTTAGGTATTCCTACCCGGATAGTGAAACCTATAGCTAATCAAGTTCTTCAATCTACGGATAATGAAGAATTTTTACCAAGATCAAGGAGCATCTAGAAAACCTTAAGACTAGAACTCCTAAACAAGCTCCTAAGCGAAAGGCCCATATCAATATGGTTAGAAGATCATCCTCCTCGATGAAGATAGCCCTATTAGTATTGAGGCAAAACTTATTCGCTTCAAATGTGGCATTTTTGGTCATATTGCGAGAAAAGTGCCCCAATCAACCCCAACCGGTTACAAACCAAAGATCTACAAAAGAAAAGCAGGCTAAGAAACTGAATTCTTGATAGTCAAATCTCGGGTAATTCTTCAGATTTGCAATAAACCTAAGAATCGACTACCAACCAAGCTATCAAGAAACAGGCCAAGAAACTTGCTAGAAGTAAGGCTACCTACGTGTCACTTGTGGCGCATCGCGCACAATAGTCCAAACCGTAGGATCATAAAAGGCTTAATAGTGTTAAGATTGATCCTATTATCAAGGACAATATCAAAGTCATCTGCAGGGATGACATGCCCAGTAGATACAATAGGATCTTAGCGAGTTTAGAACTCTTAATAATCCTAATGCAAAGACTCGTCAAAGTTTTTACATATGGCTTAATCGGTTCTTTAGTAAACCTAGCACTTGAATCTAGTTTTACTATTTTATCTTCTCGCCATTAGTAACTTCAAATTCAAGATCTCATCCATTATCAAAAATTTTGAAAGCAGATTTATCTCGGGAATCCCACTGCTTTTCTCTTTTCACATATCTATTAATGGAATAGATACTTTTATCTAGGCAGCCCATTATGTTTAATCAAAAATCTGCTCTATAACCAATTTTTTCGATACTATTATCGTAACAAAAACCAGGAGGATATTAGTGAAACTATCAGTAGTATAATCACTTATGCTCCTATATATCTTGTTAAAACTTTTTCCAATAGAAGAAATGTTTTAACAATCAATCTTTTCATGTTAAAAGACCAAATTAATTTGTTTTTATGAATAAATTAATTTATATCTTTAAATATGTCAATTATAATGATGTTGATTAATCTTATCATCATTTATTATACTACCTTGAATATTCATATAAAGATTTTACTAACAAAATCTATTGTGTCTTATTTCGTGGTTACAATCGACATGTCCACTGGGCTTCCTCCTCGAGAGGAAGAGGAAGAGGAAGAGTAAAATCGACCCTAACACCTTAACAATCTCTACAAGGTCTTCCACCCTTAACCAAACCGAAATCAATGGTCTTCCTCCCGAGAATACCCAAAACAAACAAACTAAGAAGGACTACGCCTTTCCAATCCAAACACTCCTTGCCTTTCAAGAACAAGGACTAACCAATCTCCCTACCAAAACTTGGGCTAGCATAGCATAGATGAAGATGAAAGTGACCAAGACACCCCCACCTTGGACCTTGCTATCCAAACCCAAAAAGATCAAAGAATGCAAAGTTAACCCTAAAAACCAAAGTTATCACCGCCCCAAACTCAATCTACTGGCCGTTGTTGCTCAGAGGCAAACCACTATAGCTCCGGCCAAACCCAATATATTCCTAAAGAATTCTATTTCTTTATGGTGCATTTGGAACTCGAGTTTCGGGATAAAGATCCAACAGATTCTGCCAAGATCTTTCCCCAAACCCAGCTTTATACTATTTGCTCCAAACAAAACCCGGAAGTTTTATGAGTTTATCCTCGTAGACACCGAGTCAATCTCCCTTAAACACTACAGGACCCAAAAGATGAATCTTTTCATCACTCACTCAACCTCCAGATTTTGAAAGTTATGACACCTTGAGAATTTGGACAAAATCCAAATCAAACAAAGAAGTTTTCTCACTTTTTGACCCCATGGGTTACAACTCATCGGGATTATGTCGAGCTTGGGATTTCATTATCCTTGGCTTACAAAACAAATCTTTCAAACATTCTTGGTTAATTTATTTTAAAAGAAAAACCAAGTACTCCTTCCCTAATTGGTTTCTTCAATGGTGGGATTTCTTTGGACCAGCCAGAGATTTTACCTTATGAAGTCCAAGAAGGATTTCAAATTTTTTCAAAAGATTCAACAGAGAGTTGAACAACTACCCAATCTTTTTAAACTTCTCTACCACATTTTCACTATCATGGATTGTTTCATGGCAAAGATACAAAACCGGTAGATTTCACAAACCAGAGACTTTAGTATCTTTGTACAAGCAAACCTTTGTCAAATGGTGGCCTCGCTTTGATGCTTCAATGGCATCTTTCAACAGGAGTGACCAATTGGTTTAAAGGCAATCCTAAGACTTTGCAAGTGGTGATCCGGACACTGCAAATTCCTCAATCGTAAGGCTAGAATTATCGCAGCTCTTGCAGTGTTCTACCTCTCAAGAAGATGTTCGGAAAAACCTGAATATTGTTCTTCTCCTTCAGGATCAAACGGGGACAAAGATGTTCCTCATCTTCAAAAATTGATAAGGGAAACAGTTAATGCCTCGTCTCCTTCTCCTCTCCAAAAGATTCTTTTGGAGAAGATTGTATTGATTATTATTCTCCGATGATCTTTGTTGATCTTCAAAGAGAATTTTAATTATTACTTTTTCAAACTTGTCCTTAAACAAGACAATTGTACTACTTTTAGTAGGAAAAATGTTTATCATCCACCTCGGATCATGGTGATAGTAGTACCAGATTGGTATGAAAATCGTTTCCACCACCACCCTTGAACATGGTGATTGTAGTGTCGTGAATGGCATGAAAAATCGTTCAAAACCACCCTTGAACATGGTGATTGTAGTGTCGTTGATGGCATGAAAAATCGTTTCAAAACCACCCTTGAACATGGTGAGTGTAGTGTCAGCAATGGCATGAAAAACTGTTCTAATATTAATTGTTTTATTTAACAATTTTTCAATTTTGCTTAGCTTTTCTTTTCAGGAATTGCTGAGTCATATTCTCCAATTTTTGATCAAGCATGCGCATGATCATCACCATTCTCTAATGGACAATCATGACAAGCACTATGGGTTTTGGACAAAGCCTAGTGGTTATCTCTCAGTGGACCCCTTGTCTCCCACTATCAGAAGAGGTCAAGACTTGCATAATGGTATCCAATGCTCCATTATTTAGCATTTGTCTCTCAACTCTTTGAACAAGTCGTAATTCTTTGGATTCTCTGATTCAGTCAATCGGTCTGCAGCTATGAGTCACTTTTTGTACTGATTCGCTTTAGTAACTGGTAACTATTTCATTTCCAATCTATAAAAGTGTGCTTAGGCTATTGTTAGAGACACACTTCAGAATACACTTCTCTTACATTCTCTCCTTCTCTCCTAAGTCTAGTGAGAAGCCAGAGCACTTGTAAGCTCAATCTTCTTCTTTCTTCAATCTTCAAACTTGTAACTCATAGATAGTTCTTGAACTATCTCAATCATGGAAGGCTTTGCCTCCTAAATCTATGTTATATTTCTGTTTTTAATTTCTGCACTCTTTTATTTATTTTTTGTTGCATTCCGTATGCTACCTACTTCCCTTCTGTCTCTTTAATTCTCTTTAACTTCTGATTCCGATCCCCTCTTGGTATCAGAGCCAGATGGTGGAAGTAGGAATGTAGTTATTAACTTTGAACTGTTGGTTACTTATCTGGGTTATGCTTTGCAGTTAACTTTACTTTGTTCATAATCATATAAGTGCCAGTTCTGGATATTAATTCACAAAGTTTTTATTTTAAAGAGTTATACTATTAGTGTACTCCTTGACTATGGCCAAAAGTGAAAGGACCAGCTTGTACTGGTGTATTTTCAAAGACACTTATGTGAACTTCACTAACGTGGCCAATGCCTGTAGTGAACTGTAACATAGTTCTGAGAAATCCCATAATCAATTTGTCTACTATTTTATAACCAATAAACATAATGGTTTTATGAATGAGAAAATTATTTCTCTATGTTTGTTCTTTACGATATTTCCTTTTGTTCTTAAGTCAATTATTTAAAGCCTTTCTGTTATATTTTCAAAGACTTGAATTACTTTTTTATAGCCATATTATTCTGCATATGGAAGTTGATGATCATAAACACTTTATAAAACTTTTTTAAAATAAAACTTCACTTATTCTTTAAGACTCTTTAAACTCAGAGGATTCTTGTGAAGGATATCGGGACCCACTAACGAACGGTATAACGTGAAATCAGCAGCCTTTGTTTTTGTAAGTCTGGTTACCTTACCTACCTGATGGGATGAATATATCCTTATTTTATCCTTGTTTAAAGAGGAAGATTTACGAGAATTAGTTTTGTTTACTGATCATCCAACGGAAGTATTTTTAACTTGGAATCTTTTGGTTATATATTACGATTCATGTTGAATTTATCTCAGCATTTGCTTTACCTATTGTCTTAATCATAAAAGGATCACACTCTGAAGTATAAATTAGAAAATAATTCTTTTATCCAAGTTTTAATATCCAGTTATCTGACTTTATACTGATCTTAGAACAAGACAAGGTTAAATCCACAAAGATGCTCCGGAAGGTAAGTACTAGTTCATAGGTTAATTTTATATTTCTGCAGAAACCAAGTGAAGGCGATGATGCTTATGGGTGAGGAAATTTAAAACCTTTTTTTAAATGTTTAAAGCTCTCTCCTCACGCTTTTTCTTGCAAATCCTCAAGATCATCATCATCATCATCTTCTCGTAATGAGAATCAATCAAATCAATCTCTTTCAAACAAAATCTTCAAAGAAGAAATTCGTTTTGAAGATATCAATCAAGATTTTGATAATTGGGAAATCCCTAGAATATCTCATAAGGATCTCTACATAAATCAAAAATCTTTTTCTCCAAGTCCGACTTTATAGTTAGAATCGTGGAACAAAAATTCATACTCAAATCGCACGATGAAGAATTTCATCTTCTCTCGAAAAAAGTATGAAAGATCACAAAGCTAAGGACTTCAACTACTTACACATTGGAAGTGTTCAAGTAGGTATGAAGCCTCTTACCAGAGAATCTCTTAACGAGCGCTTTACTCGCTTAAGGGATGCTCATCACAATCGGGCCCATGATTCCTTACTAGGAACTGTGGAAACTAGCCTTATTCATGGCCCTATCTATTTCAATTGTTTCCCAGACTTAACTGTAAGTTTGGATGATAAGAACATCCTTGATGTTCTCCATCTCAATGTTAAGTGCCATGGTTTTGACATGAAAGAAGGATCTATCCCTATAGCTTTCGCTTATACAGAGTTCATTACAAAGTTATGAACTCAATCAGATCCAACTTCTTAAAAACCAAATGTCGTAAATCGGGAGAAACTATCTTATTTCTCACCGATCAATCTAAGGCTAATATCATAGTGCCTAAAACAATACAATGGAGCGATGTAACACTCCCCGTAAACTTGGACCCTAGAGAAAGTCGCACACGTAGCACCTAGGCTAACACTGAATTCCGTGATGTTATCCAAAGACCAATCGGAAGGGTTGACCTTATGTTTAATGTAGCAACTCCTTCACTATCCCCGCATCACTTAGATCCAAGAGGACGATTACAAAACGGCTATGTCTAGAAGATCATTCTCCGTAAGATCCTTCTCTCTGTAGCTAGAGAGTCCTCCAAACATCATAATCGAACCTCTCGTGATTTGGTTCTATTATCCATTTACAGGATTTGAATCCACAACCCTCGTAAAACCTCCTACCAAAAGGAGGATGAAGACCATAGGTCTATTCAATCGCCAACCTACTCATCCATTAATACACCTTTTGATGATGTCTAAGTTCATTATTGATAAGGAATCCCTAAGGAAAGAATTCTATTCTAAGGAAAGGTCTCTCAAAGAGAATGGTTCTTCCGTGCATTTTTCAGGACACAATCGTAGAACAATCCAAGAGAAATTTTATGGATTTCTCAACAAGATCAAAGCCAATATCCTTTCTTTTGACTGGTTTAGTGATTATGCCACTAAAGAAGGTATTGACTATCCTTTCCAATCCCTCTTAGTCGACAAAAACAGGATATCCTGTCAGATCTCGCTAAAGAGCTCAAAGATGACCTAGAGAAAAATAGGTATCTTCATGCTTTAGGTATTCCTACCCGGATAGTGAAACCTATAGCTAATCAAGTTCTTCAATCTACGGATAATGAAGAATTTTTACCAAGATCAAGGAGCATCTAGAAAACCTTAAGACTAGAACTCCTAAACAAGCTCCTAAGCGAAAGGCCCATATCAATATGGTTAGAAGATCATCCTCTACGATGAAGATAGCCCTATTAGTATTGAGGCAAAACTTATACGCTTCAAATGTGGCATTTTTGGTCATATTGCGAGAAAGTGCCCCAATCAACCCCAACCGGTTACAAACCAAAGATCTACAAAAGAAAACAAAGCTAAGAAGCTCGAAATTCTTGATAGTCAAATCTCGTGTAATTCTTTGATTTGCAATAAACCTAAGAATCTGACTACCAACCAAGCTATCAAGAAACAGGCCAAGAAACTTGCTAGAAGTAAGGCTACCTGTGTCACTTGTGGCGTTACTGGCCACAATAGTCCAAACTGTAGGATCATAAAAAGGCTTAATAGTGTTAAGATTGATCCTATTATCAAGGACAATATCGTCGAGTCATCTGCAGGATGACATGCCCGAGAGATACAATAGGATCTTAGCAGAGTTTAGAACTCTTAATAATCCTAATGCAAAGACTCGTCAAAGTTTTTACAGATGGCTTAATCAGTTCTTTAGTAAACCTAGCACTGAATCTAGTTTTACTATTTTATCTTCTGCCATTAGTAACTTCAAATTCAGCATCTCATCCATTATCAAAAATTTTGAAAACAGACTCATCTGGGAATCCCCAGCTCTGCTTTTCTCTTTTCACATATCTATTAATAGAATAGATACTTTTTATCTAGGGCACCCATTATGTTTAATCAAAAAAATGCTTTATAACCAATTTTTTCGATACTATTATCGTAACAAAACCCGTGAGGATATTAGTGAAACTATCAAGAGTATAATCACTTATGCTCCTATATATCTTGTTAAAACTTTTTCCAATAAAAGAAATGTTTTAACAATCAATCTTTTCATGTTAAAAGACCAAATTAATTTGTTTTTTATGAATAAATTAATTTATATCTTTAATTATGTCAATTATAATGATGTTCAGATTAATCTTATCATCATTTATTATACTACCTTGAATATTCATATAAAGATTTTACTAACAAAATCTATTGTGTCTTATTTCAGGGTTACAATCGACATGTCCACGGGGCTTCCTCCTCTAGAGAGGAAGAGGAAGAGGAAGAGTAAAATCGACCCTAACACCTTTTAACAATCTCTACTAGGTCTTCCACCCTTAACCAAACTGGAAACCAATCAGGGTCTTCCTCCCAGAATACCCAAAACAAACAAACTAAGAAGGACTACGCCTTTCCTATCCAAACACTACTTGCCTTTCAAGAACAAGGACTAACCAATCTCCCTACCAAAACTTGGGCTAGCATAGTCTGTAGATGAAAGTGACCAAGACACCCCGGTCTTGGACCTTGCTATCCAAAACCAAAAAATCAAAGAATGCAAAGTTAACCCTAAAAACCAAAGTTATCACCGCCCAAACTCAACCTACTGGCCGTTGCTCGAGGCAAACCACTATAGCTCCGGCCAAACCCAATATATTCCTAAAGAATTCTATTTCTTTATGGTGCATTTGGAACCTGAGTTCTGGGATAAAGATCCAAACAGGATTCCTGCCAAGATCTTTCCCCCCCAAACCCAGTTTATACCTTTTGCTCCAAACAAAACCCAGAAGTTTTATGAGTTTATCCTCGTCAGAGACACCGAGTCAATCTCCTTAAACACTACAGGGACCCAAAAGATGAATCTTTCATCACTCACTCAACCCTCCAGATTTTGAAAGTTATGACACCTTCAGAATTTGGACAAAATCCAAATCAAACAAAGAAGTTTTCTCAGCTTTTTGACCCCATGGGTTACAACTACTGGGATTATGTCAGAGCTTGGGATTTCATTATCCTTGGCTTACAAAACAAATCTTTCAAACATTCTTGGTTAATTTATTTTAAAAGAAAAACCAAGTACTCCTTCCCTAATTGGTTTCTTCAATGGTGGGATTTCTTTGGACCAGTTCCAGAGATTTTACCTTATGAAGTCCAAGAAGGATTTCAAATTTTTTCAAAAAGATTCAACAGAGAGTTGAACAACTACCCAATCTTTTTAAACTCTCTACCACATTTTCACTATCATGGATTGTTTCATGGCGACAAAACCGGTAGATTTCACAAACCAGAGACTTTAGTGTCTTTGTACAAGCAAACCTTTGTCAAATGGTGGCCTCGCTTTGATGCTTCAATGGCATCTTCAACAGGAGTGACCAATTGGTTTAAAGGCAATCCTAAGACTTTGCAAGTGGCTGATCCAGACACCTGCAAATTCCTCAATCAGAAGGCTAGAATTATCGCAGCTCTTGCAGTTCTACCTCTCAAGAAGATGTTCGGAAAAACCTGAATATTGTTCTTCTCCTTCGAGGATCAAACCGGGGACAAAGATGTTCCCTCATCTTCAAAAATTGATAAGGGGAAACAGGTTAATGCCTCGTCTCCTTCTCCCTCTCCAAAAGATTCTTTTGGAGAAGATTGTATTGATTATTATTCTCCTGATGATCTTTGTTGATCTTCAAAGAGAATTTTAATTATTACTTTTTCAAACTTGTCCTTAAACAAGACAATTGTACTACTTTTAGTAGGAAAAATCGTTTATCATCCACCTCGGATCATGGTGATAGTAGTACCATTATTGGTATGAAAATCGTTTCCACCACCACCCTTGAACATGGTGATTGTAAGTGTCGGTCGAATGGCATGAAAAATCGTTTCAAAACCACCCTTGAACATGGTGATTGTAGTGTCGATAATGGCATGAAAAATCGTTTCAAAACCACCCTTGAACATGGTGAGTGTAAGTGTCGCAATGGCATGAAAAATCGTTTCTAATATTAATTGTTTTAATTAACAATTTTTCAATTTTGCTTAGCTTTTCTTTTCAGGAAATCTTTGAGTCATATTCTCCAATTTTTGATCAAGCATGCGCATGATCATCACCATTCTCTAATGGACAATCATGACAAGCACTATGGTATTTGGACAAAGCCTAGTGGTTTTCTCTCGATGGACCCCTTGTCTCCCACTATCGTAAGAGGACAAGACTTGCATAATGGTATCCAATGCTCCATTATTTAGCATTTGTCTCTCAACCTCTTTGAACAAGTCGTAATTCTTTGGATTCTCTGATTCAGTCAATCAAAGGCTGCACAGCTGAGTCACTTATGTGTGTACAGCCAGCATTAGTAAATGGTAACTATTTCAATTCCAATCTATAAAAGAGTGCTTAGGCTATTGTTAGAAGCACACTTCGTAATACACTTCTCTTACATTCTCTCCTTCTCTCCTAAGTCTAGTGAGAAGCCGCAGCACTTGTAAGCTCAATCTTCTTCTTCAATCTTCAAACTTGTAACTCATAGATAGTTCTTGAACTATCTCAATCATGGAAGGCTTTGCCTCCTAAATCTATGTTATATTTCTGTTTTTAATTTCTGCACTCTTTTATTTATTTTTTGTTGCATTCCGTATGCTACCTACTTCCTTCTTCGTCTCTTTAATTCTCTTTAACTTCGATTCGATCCTCTTGGTATCGTGAGCCGGATGGTGGAAGTAGGAATGTAGTTATTAACTTTGAACTGTTGGTTACTTATCCAGGTTATGCTTTGCGATTAACTTTACTTTGTTCATAATCATATAGTGTGCATTCGGATATTAATTCACAAAGTTTTTATTTTAAAGAGTTATACTATTAGTGTACTCCTTGACTATGGCCAAAAGTGAAAGGACCAGCTTGTACTGGTGTATTTTCAAAGACACTTATGTGAACTTCACTAACGTGGCCAATGCCTGTAGTGAACTGTAACATAGTTCTGAGAAATCCCATAATCAATTTGTCTACTATTTTATAACCAATAAACATAATGGTTTTATGAATGAGAAAATTATTTCTCTATGTTTGTTCTTTACAGATATTTCCTTTTGTTCTTAAGTCAATTATTTAAAGCTTTCTGTTATATTTTCAAAGACTTGAATTACTTTTTTATATAGCCATATCATTCTGCATATGGAAGTTGATGATCATAAACACTTTATAAAACTTTTTTAAAATAAAACTTCACTTATTCTTTAAGACTCTTTGAACTCAGAGGATTCTTGTGAAGGATATCGGGACCCACTAACGAACGGTATAACGTGAAATCAGCAGCCTTTGTTTTGTAAGTCTGGTTACCTTACCTACTTGATGGGATGAATATATCCTTATTTTATCCTTGTTTAAAGAGGAAGATTTACGAGAATTAGTTTTGTTTACTGATCATCCAACGGAAGTATTTTTAACTTGGAATCTTTTGGTTATATATTACGATTCATGTTGAATTTATCTCAGTATTTGCTTTACCTATTGTCTTAATCATAAAAGGATCACACTCTGAAGTATAAATTAGAAAATAATTCTTTTATCCAAGTTTTAATATCCAGTTTATCGGACCTTATACGGATCTTAGAACAAGACAAGGTTAAATCCACAGCATGCTCCGAAGGTAAGTACTAGTTCATAGGTTAATTCTTATATTTCTGCAGAAACCAAGTGAAGGCGATGATGCTTATGGGTGAGGAAATTTAAAACCTTTTTATAAAATGTTTAAAGCTCTCTCCTCACGTTTTTCTTGCAAATCCTCAGCATCATCATCATCATCATCTTCTCGTAATGAGAATCAATCAAATCAATCTCTTTCAAACAAAATCTTCAAAGAAGAAATTCGTTTTGAAGATATCAATCAAGATTTTGATAATTGGGAGATCCCTAGAATATCTCATAAGGATCTCTACATAAATCAAAAATCTTTTTTCTCCAAGTCTGACTTTATAGTTAGAACTGTGGAACAAAAATTCATACTCAAATCAGACGATGAAGAATTTCATCTTCTCTCTGAAAAAAGTATGAAAGATCACAAAGCTAAGGACTTCAACTACTTACACATTGGAAGTGTTCAAGTAGGTATGAAGCCTCTTACCAGAGAATCTCTTAACGTAGCAGTTTTACTCTGCTTAAGGGATGCTCGTCACAATCAGTTCCATGATTCCTTACTAGGAACTGTGGAAACTAGCCTTATTCATGGCCCTATCTATTTCAATTGTTTCCCGGACTTAATCGTAAGTTTGGATGATAAGAACATCCTTGATGTTCTCCATCTCAATGTTAAGTGCCATGGTTTTGACATGAAAGAAGGATCTATCCCCATAGCTCGCTGCTATATAGAGTTCATTACAAAGTTATGAACTCAATCGAGATCCAACTTCTTAAAAACCAAATGTCGTAAATCGGGAGAAACTATCTTATTTCTCACCGATCAATCTAAGGCTAATATCATAGTGCCTAAAACTATACAATGGAGCGATGTAACACTCCCGAAACTTGGACCCCTAGAGAAAGTCGCACCGTAGCACCTAGGCTAACACGAGAATTCGAGGATGTTATCCAAAGACCAATGCGGAAGGGTTGACCTTATGTTTAATGTAAGCAACTCCTTCACTATCCCCGCATCACTTAGATCGAAGAGGACGATTACAAAACGGCTATGTCTAGAAGATCATTCTCCGTAAGATCCTTCTCTCGTAGCTAGAGAGTCCTCCAAACATCATATCGAACCTCCCGTGACGGTTCTATTTATCCATTTACAGGATTTGAATCCACAACCCCTCGTAAAAACCTCCTACCAAAAGGAGGATGAAGACCATAGGTCTATCCAATCGCCAACCTACTCATCCATTAATACACCTTTTGATGATGTCTAAGTTCATTATTGATAAGGAATCCCTAAGGAAAGAATTCTATTCTAAGGAAAGGTCTCTCAAAGAGAATGGTTCTTCCCTGCATTTTCAGGACACAATCGTAGAACAATCCAAGAGAAATTTTATGGATTTCTCAACAAGATCAAAGCCAATATCCCTTTCTTTGACTGGTTTAGAGATTATGCCACTAAAGAAGGTATTGACTATCCTTTCCAATCCCTCTTAGCTGACAAAAAACAGGATATCCCTGTCGCATCTGCTAAAGAGCTCAAAGATGACCTAGAGAAAAATAGGTATCTTCATGCTTTAGGTATTCCTACCCAGATAGTGAAACCTATAGCTAATCAAGTTCTTCAATCTACGGATAATGAAGAATTTTTTACCAAGATCAAGGAGCATCTAGAAAACCTTAAGACTAGAACTCCTAAACAAGCTCCTAAGCGAAAGGCCCATATCAATATGGTTAGAAGATCATCCTCTGATGAAGATAGCCCTATTAGTATTGAGGCAAAACTTATCTGCTTCAAATGTGGCATTTTTGGTCATATTGCCAGAAAGTGCCCCAATCAACCCCAACCTGGTTACAAACCAAAGATCTACAAAAGAAAACAGGCTAAGAAACCTGAAATTCTTGATAGTCAAATCTCAGGTAATTGCTGTATTTGCAATAAACCTAAGAATCGACTACCAACCAAGCTATCAAGAAACAAAGCCAAGAAACTTGCTAGAAGTAAGGCTACTGCGTGTCACTTGTGGCGCATCGCCACAATAGTCCAAACTGTAGGATCATAAAAAGGCTTAATAGTGTTAAGATTGATCCTATTATCAAGGACAATATCAAAGTCATCTGCAGGGATGACATGCCCAGTAGATACAATAGGATCTTAGCAGAGTTTAGAACTCTTAATAATCCTAATGCAAAGACTCACAAAGTTTTTACAGATGGCTTAATCGGTTCTTTAGTAAACCTAGCACTCGAATCTAGTTTTACTATTTTATCTTTCGCCATTAGTAACTTCAAATTCAAAGATCTCATCCATTATCAAAAATTTTGAAAACAGACTTATCTGGGAATCCCCAGCTCTGCTTTTCTCTTTTCACATATCTATTAATGGAATAGATACTTTTTATCTAGGGCAGCCCATTATGTTTAATCAAAAAATCTGCTCTATAACCAATTTTTCTGATACTATTATCAGAACAAAAACCCAGGAGGATATTAGTGAAACTATCAGTAGTATAATCACTTATGCTCCTATATATCTTGTTAAAACTTTTTCCAATAGAAGAAATGTTTTAACAATCAATCTTTTCATGTTAAAAGACCAAATTAATTTGTTTTTTATGAATAAATTAATTTATATCTTTAAATATGTCAATTATAATGATGTTCAGATTAATCTTATCATCATTTATTATACTACCTTGAATATTCATATAAAGATTTTACTAACAAAATCTATTGTGTCTTATTTCAGGGTTACAATCGACATGTCCACCAGGGCTTCCTCCTCGAGAGGAAGAGGAAGAGGGAAGAGTAAAATCGACCCTAACACCTTAACAATCTCTACAAGGTCTTCCACCCTTAACCAAACCGGAAATCAATCGTGGTCTTCCTCCCGTAATACCCAAAACAAACAAACTAAGAAGGACTACGCTTTCCAATCCAAACACTCCTTGCCTTTCAAGAACAAGGACTAACCAATCTCCCTACCAAAACTTGGGCTAGCATAGTGAAGATGAAAGTGACCAAGACACCCCAGCCTTGGACCTTGCTATCCAAACCCAAAAAGATCAAAGAATGCAGGTTAACCCTAAAAACCAGGTTATCACTGCCCAAACTCAATCTACTCTGGCTGTTGCTCAGAGGCAAACCACTATAGCTCCGGCTCAAACCCAATATATTCCTAAAGAATTCTATTTCTTTATGGTGCATTTGGAACCTGGTTTCGGGATAAAGATCCAAACAGGATTCCTGCCAAGATCTTTCCCCCCCAAACCCAGTTTATACCATTTGCTCCAAACAAAACCCATAAGTTTTATGAGTTTATCCTCGTAGACACCGAGTCAATCTCCCTTAAACACTACAGGGGACCCAAAAGATGAATCTTTCATCACTCACTCAACCCTCCAGATTTTGAAAGTTATGACACCTTCAGAATTTGGACAAAATCCAAATCAAACAAAGAAGTTTTCTCAGCTTTTTGACCCCATGGGTTACAACTACTGGGATTATGTCAGAGCTTGGGATTTCATTATCCTTGGCTTACAAAACAAATCTTTCAAACATTCTTGGTTAATTTATTTTAAAAGAAAAACCAAGTACTCCTTCCCTAATTGGTTTCTTCAATGGTGGGATTTCTTTGGACCAGTTCCAGAGATTTTACCTTATGAAGTCCAAGAAGGATTTCAAATTTTTTCAAAAAGATTCAACAGAGAGTTGAACAACTACCCAATCTTTTTAAACTTCTCTACCACATTTTCACTATCATGGATTGTTTCATGGCAGTACAAAACTGGTAGATTTCACAAACCAGAGACTTTAGTATCTTTGTACAAGCAAACCTTTGTCAAATGGTGGCCTCGCTTTGATGCTTCAATGGCATCTTCAACAGGAGTGACCAATTGGTTTAAAGGCAATCCTAAGACTTTGCAAGTGGCTGATCCGGACACTGCAAATTCCTCAATCGAAGGCTAGAATTATCGCAGCTCTTGCAGTTCTACCTCTCAAGAAGATGTTCGGAAAAACTCGAATATTGTTCTTCTCCTTCAGGATCAAATCTGGGACAAAGATGTTCCCTCATCTTCAAAAATTGATAAGGGAAACAGGTTAATGCCTCGTCTCCTTTCTCCTCTCCAAAAGATTCTTTTGGAGAAGATTGTATTGATTATTATTCTCCGATGATCTTTGTTGATCTTCAAAGAGAATTTTAATTATTACTTTTTCAAACTTGTCCTTAAACAAGACAATTGTACTACTTTTAGTAGGAAAACTGTTTATCATCCACCCGGATCATGGTGATAGTAGTACCAGATTGGTATGAAAAATCGCTCCACCACCACCCTTGAACATGGTGATTGTAGTGTCGATAATGGCATGAAAAATCGTTCAAAACCACCCTTGAACATGGTGATTGTAGTGTCGTTGATGGCATGAAAATCATTTCAAAACCACCCTTGAACATGGTGAGTGTAGTGTCGCAATGGCATGAAAAAGCGTTTCTAATATTAATTGTTTTATTTAACAATTTTTCAATTTTGCTTAGCTTTTCTTTCGGGAATTCTTTGAGTCATATTCTCCAATTTTTGATCAAGCATGCGCATGATCATCACCATTCTCTAATGGACAATCATGACAAGCACTATGGTATTTGGACAAAGCCTAGTGGTTATCTCTCAGTGGACCCCTTGTCTCCCACTATCAGAAGAGGTCAAGACTTGCATAATGGTATCCAATGCTCCATTATTTAGCATTTGTCTCCTCAACTCTTGAACAAGTCGAATTCTTTGGATTCTCTACTGATTCAGTCAATCGATGCTACAGCATGAGTCACTTATATGTACAGATTCAGCTTTAGTAATCGGTAACTATTTCATTTCCAATCTATAAAAGTGTGCTTAGGCTATTGTTAGAGACACACTTCAGAATACACTTCTCTTACATTCTCTCCTTCTCTCCTAAGTCTAGTGAGAAGCCAGAGCACTTGTAAGCTCAATCTTCTTCTTTCTTCAATCTTCAAACTTGTAACTCATAGATAGTTCTTGAACTATCTCAATCATGGAAGGCTTTGCCTCCTAAATCTATGTTATATTTTGTTTTTAATTTTCGCACTCTTTTATTTATTTTTTGTTGCATTCCGTATGCTACCTACTTCCCTTCTGTCTCTTTAATTCTCTTTAACTTCGATTCGATCCTCTTGGTATCGAGAGCGGATGGTGGAAGTAGGAATGTAGTTATTAACTTTGAACTGTTGGTTACTTATCCAGGTTATGCTTTGCGATTAACTTTACTTTGTTCATAATCATATAAGTGCGATTCGGATATTAATTCACAAAGTTTTTATTTTAAAGAGTTATACTATTAGTGTACTCCTTGACTATGGCCAAAAGTGAAAGGACCAAATTTTGTATGCTTGGTGTATTTTCAAAGACACTTATGTGAACTTCACTAACGTGGCCAATGCCTCAGTAGTGAACTGTAACATAGTTCTGAGAAATCCCATAACCAATTTGTCTACTATTTTATAACCAATAAACATAATGGTTTTATGAATGAGAAAATTATTTCTCTATGTTTGTTCTTTACAGATATTTCCTTTTGTTCTTAAGTCAATTATTTAAAGCTTTCTGTTATATTTTCAAAGACTTGAATTACTTTTTATATAGCCATATTATTCTGCATATGGAAGTTGATGATCATAAACACTTTATAAAACTTTTTTAAAATAAAACTTCACTTATTCTTTAAGACTCTTTAAACTCAGAGGATTCTTGTGAAGGATATCGGGACCCACTAACGAACGGTATAACGTGAAATCAGTGACCTTTGTTTTTGTAAGTCCAGTTTACCTTACCTACGATGGGATGAATATATCCTTATTTTATCCTTGTTTAAAGAGGAAGATTTACGAGAATTAGTTTTGTTTACTGATCATCCAACGGAAGTATTTTTAACTTGGAATCTTTTGGTTATATATTACGATTCATGTTGAATTTATCTCAGTATTTGCTTTACCTATTGTCTTAATCATAAAAGGATCACACTCAAGTATAAATTAGAAAATAATTCTTTTATCCAAGTTTTAATATCCGATTATCCGACCTTATACCGATCTTAGAACAAGACAAGGTTAAATCCACAAACATGCTCCGGAAGGTAAGTACTAGTTCATAGGTTAATTCTTATATTTCTGCAGAAACCAAGTGAAGGCGATGATGCTTATGGGTGAGGAAATTTAAAGTCTTTTATTAAAAACAACGTTTTTCCTCACTACTTTCTCCTTCATGTCTTCTTCACCAACACCTGATTTAATGCTTTCTTCAAACCAATCTTTTGAAAACAACAATCAAGGTCTTAGTAAAGATCTTAACAATCAAGATCTTAGTAAAGATCTTGACAATCAAAATCAATCTTTTGTCATAGACAAAATTTCCCTTAAAAAGGATTTTTATTCTGAAGAATGGTCTCTCCATAGGGAATGGTTCTTCAAACATTATCAAGGAAATAATAGAAAGTGAGTATGGCATAACCAAAATCCTCCAAAACATGACCATGGTTGCCACTGCTTATGAAACTACAAACAATTGCCCTGAAGGCATGATTGTGGAAATCCTTGTTGCAGGATTCTGTGGTCAACTCAAAGGCTGGTGGGATAACTATCTCACTGAAGAAGCCAAATTAGCTATCCTTACTGCTATCAAAAGAGGACCTAGTGGAGAACCCATATTAGAGGGTGATGCTCATATCCCTGATGCAGTAAATACCTTAATCTTTACTATCTTACAACACTTTGTTGGTGATCCATCCCTGATAAAGGATAGGTCGGCAGAATTGTTGTCCAATCTTAGGTGTAAAACCCTTGGTGATTTCAGATGGTACAAAGACACCTTCCTTACAAGAGTCTATACCAGAGATGATAGCCAACAAGCCTTCTGGAAGGAGAAATTCCTTGCAGGTCTTCCTAAATCCTTAGGTGATAAGGTTAGGAACAAACTTCGCAATCAAGACCCCAATGGTAACATTCCTTACCAACAATTGAGCTATGGTCAGCTCATTGCTATCATACAGAAAGTTGCTTTGAAGATTTGTCAAGATGACAAGATTCAGCAACAGCTCTCCAAAGAGAAGGCTCAAAATCGTAAAGATCTAGGAACCTTCTGTGAGCAATTTGGTCTCCCCTGTGCCAAAAAGACCAAATCCAAACCAAAGCCCAGTAACACCTTACCTAGACCTGACTTCTATAGGGAAAGGCGTTCTGGAAAACCCAGACCTAAAACTACCAATAGGAATCATTATGAAGATAATGATAAAAAACCACCTATTATCTGCTTCAAATGTGGCACACGGGGCACATAGCGAGTAAATTGCGTGGTTGTTAACAAACTCAAAACCCTTAATCTTGGTTCAGATATAGAAAACAAGATTAACAATCTTTTAGGCCAATCTTCAGAAGAATCCTCTGACCAGTCTTCTGAATATCTAAACCAAATACAGGATGATGATCTAACTGATTCTTCCAATCATATCAATGTCCTTACCAAAGAACAAGATCTCCTCCTAGAGGCCCTTAATGCCATCCCTGATCCCCGTGAGGAGTGGAAAAATACCTTATCAAACTCAGTCAACCTTCGAGGAGAAACCCCTAGGAATCCCCTTGTAACCAATCGTTTTAACCTCGGAGATACCTTCAAGAGGTTAGAAAAACCAAAGATCAAACTGTTACTATCCGGGACCTTCAACATGAGGTTAATAACCTAAAATCTGAAGTCAACAAACTCAGAGAAAAGCAGGATAGTCATCAATCTATCATCAATTACTGGACCAACAAAGGTAGTCCTTCTTCAGATGTCCCTGACACTGATGAGGAACCCCCAGAGAAAACTGAGGATTTCCTTGGTCTTATCAATTATGTAAAAATTCAAAATTTTACATAAATATCAAAATTATCATCAAAGATTTCACATTTGAAATCTGTTGCTTTGTTTGACACGGAGCGATTCAAATTGTATCTTAGAAGGTCTTATTCCAACAAAATATTTTGAAAAGACCTCTGAACAACTTAGTACTGCTAATGGTTCTAAGTTAAAAATCAACTTTAAATTGTCTTCGGCTATTATTGAAAATCAAAATTTCAAAATAGATACCTCTTTTCTTCTAGTTAAAAATTTGAAGAATCAAGTAATCTTAGGAACTCCGTTCATAAGATCACTTTTTCCTTTTCAAATTACGGAAGAAGGTATAATAGCCCAGCACTTGGGACAACCAATCATTTTTAAGTTTTTAAGAAAACCTTTTATCAGAAATTTAAATCCAATTTCCTATAAGGAAAATCAAATCAATTTTCTGAAAGATGAAATCAATTTTAGAAATATTGATTATCAATTACTCAGAAATGATAATCAATTAAAAATAAAAGGTCTTTTAGAACAAATTCAATCTACTATTTGTTCTGATCTTCCTAATGCTTTCTGGGAAAGAAAACGTCATATAGTGGAACTTCCTTATGAAAAGGATTTCCAAGATAGGCAAATTCCCACCAAAGCAAGGCCCATTCAAATGAATCAAGATCTTCTTTTGGTTTGTCAAAAGGAAATTGATGATCTCTTAAAGAAGGGTCTTATTCGCAAAAGTAAGAGTTCCTGGTCTTGCTCTGCCTTTTATGTTAACAAACAAGCAGAAATAGAAAGGGGAACTCCCAGGCTAGTTATCAATTACAAGCCTCTCAATCAAGCTCTTTCTTGGATTAGATATCCTATTCCTAATAAGAAAGACCTTCTCAAACGTCTTCATGACGCAAAAATATTTTCAAAATTTGACATGAAGTCAGGATTTTGGCAAATCCAGATAAAAGAAGAGGACAGGTACAAAACTGCTTTTACTGTCCCTTTTGGTCAATATGAATGGAACGTCATGCCTTTTGGCTTAAAAAACGCTCCTTCTGAATTTCAAAGAATCATGAATGACATCTTCAATGATTATTCAAAATTTGCCATTGTCTATATTGATGATGTGTTAATCTACTCACAATCCTTTGACCAACACATCAAACACATCAACACCTTCATTTCTATCATAAAGAAAAATGGTCTTGCTGTGTCCAAATCAAAAATCAGTTTGTTCCAAACTAAGATTAGATTTCTTGGTCACAATATCCATCAAGGAACTATCACTCCTATCAATAGGGCTATTGAGTTTTCTGATAAATTCCCTAATCAGATTATTGACAAGACTCAATTACAAAGATTTCTTGGTTGCCTTAATTATGTCTCAGACTTCTTTCCGCAACTTAGCAATCTCATCAAACCCCTTCATGATCGTCTTAAAAAAGATCCTCCTCCCTGGACAGATGTTCATACTAAGGTTGTCATACAAATCAAATCCCAGGTTAAAGAGCTACCTTGCCTTTACCTTCCCAATCCAGAAGCTTTTAAAATTGTCGAAACTGATGCTTCAGACATTGGTTATGGTGGCATTTTAAAACAAACAATTTCTGGAAAAGAGCAAGTCATAGCTTTTACTTCTAAACATTGGAACCCTGCCCAGCAGAATTACTCCACTGTCAAAAAGGAAGTTCTGGCTATTGTCTTATCTATTTCAAAATTTCAATCTGATTTATTAAATCAAAAATTTCTTGTTAGGATTGATTGCAAGTCTGCAAAAGATATCTTACAAAAGGATGTCAAGAATCTTGCATCAAAACAAATTTTTGCCAGATGGCAAGCAATCTTAAGCATATTTGATTTTGATATTGAATATCTTAAAGGTTCAGACAATTCTCTTCCTGATTATCTCACTCGTGAGTATTTACAAGGAAGTTGATCTTTTCAATCTTGTCCTTAAACAAGACAATTGTACTACTTTTAGTAGGAAAAACTGTTTATCTTCCACCCTTGAACATGGTGATTGTAGTGTCAGTGATGGCATGAAAAAGCGTTCAAAACCACCCTTGAACATGGTGATTGTAGTGTCAGTGATGGCATGAAAAACTGTTCAAAAACCACCCTTGAACATGGTGAGTGTAGTGTCAGCAATGGCATGAAAAACTGTTCTAATATTAATTGTTTTAATTAACAATTTTTCAATTTTGCTTAGCTTTTCTTTTCAGGAATTGCTGAGTCATATTCTCCAATTTTTGATCAAGCATGCGCATGATCATCACCATTCTCTAATGGACAATCATGACAAGCACTATGGTATTTGGACAAAGCCTAGTGGTTATCTCTCAGTGGACCCCTTGTCTCCCACTATCAGAAGAGGACAAGACTTGCATATTGGTATCCAATGCTCCATTATTTAGCTTTTGTCTCTCAACTCTTTGAACAAGTCGTAATTCTTTGGATTCTCTACTGATTCAGTCTATCGATCTGCAGTGCAGGTGTCACTTATGTGTACAGTTCCAGTTTAGTAACTGGTAACTATTTCAATTCCAATCTATAAAAGAGTGCTTAGGCTATTGTTAGAAGCACACTTCAGAATACACTTCTCTTACATTCTCTCCTTCTCTCCTAAGTCTAGTGAGAAGCCAGAGCACTTGTAAGCTCAATCTTCTTCTTCAATCTTCAAACTTGTAACTCATAGATAGTTCTTGAACTATCTCAATCATGGAAGGCTTTGCCTCCTAAATCTATGTTATATTTCTGTTTTTAATTTCTCGCACTCTTTTATTTATTTTTGTTGCATTCCGTATGCTACCTACTTCCTTCTCGTCTCTTTAATTCTCTTTAACTTCGATTCCGATCCCTCTTGGTATCGTGAGCGGATGGTGGAAGTAGGAATGTAGTTATTAACTTTGAACTGTTGGTTACTTATCCAGGTTATGCTTTGCGATTAACTTTACTTTGTTCATAATCATATAAGTGCGATTCGGATATTAATTCACAAAGTTTTTATTTTAAAGAGTTATACTATTAGTGTACTCCTTGACTATGGCCAAAAGTGAAAGGACCACATTTGTAATCGTGTATTTTCAAAGACACTTATGTGAACTTCACTAACGTGGCCAATGCCCGTAGTAGTGAACTGTAACATAGTTCGAGAAATCCCATAATCAATTTGTCTACTATTTTATAACCAATAAACATAATGGTTTTATGAATGAGAAAATTATTTCTCTATGTTTGTTCTTTCTGAGATATTTCCTTTTGTTCTTAAGTCAATTATTTAAAGCTTTCATTATATTTTCAAAGACTTGAATTACTTTTTATATAGCCATATTATTCTCGCATATGGAAGTTGATGATCATAAACACTTTATAAAACTTTTTTAAAATAAAACTTCACTTATTCTTTAAGACTCTTTGAACTCAGAGGATTCTTGTGAAGGATATCGGGACCCACTAACGAACGGTATAACGTGAAATCAGCAGCCTTTGTTTTGTAAGTCTGGTTACCTTACCTACTTGATGGGATGAATATATCCTTATTTTATCCTTGTTTAAAGAGGAAGATTTACGAGAATTAGTTTTGTTTACTGATCATCCAACGGAAGTATTTTTAACTTGGAATCTTTTGGTTATATATTACGATTCATGTTGAATTTATCTCAGTATTTGCTTTACCTATTGTCTTAATCATAAAAGGATCACACTCTGAAGTATAAATTAGAAAATAATTCTTTTATCCAAGTTTTAATATCCAGTTATCTGACCTTATACTGATCTTAGAACAAGACAAGGTTAAATCCACAGCATGCTCCAGAAGGTAAGTACTAGTTCATAGGTTAATTCTTATATTTCTGCAGAAACCAAGTGAAGGCGATGATGCTTATGGGTGAGGAAATTTAAAGTCTTTTATTAAAAACAACGTTTTTCCTCACTACTTTCTCCTTCATGTCTTCTTCACCAACACCTGATTTAATGCTTTCTTCAAACCAATCTTTTGAAAACAACAATCAAGGTCTTAGTAAAGATCTTAACAATCAAGATCTTAATAAAGATCTTGACAATCAAAATCAATCTTTTGTTATAGACAAAATTTCCCTTAAAAAGGATTTTTATTCTGAAGAATGGTCTCTCCATAGGGAATGGTTCTTCAAACATTATCAAGGAAATAATAGAAAGTCCATTCAGGAAGAATTCTATAAATTTCTTGAAAATGTCAAATATAATATTCCTTTCTTTGATTGGTTTCATGCATATACCATCAAGAAGAATATCAATTACCCTTTCCAGGATGACCTGATTGGAAGGAAAACCTTAGATGTCATCACAGTTTGGCATTTAAAGGATGGGCAAAAGGTTCAATCTGAACTACCACCAATGTTATACCCCAATTTTGTCCGTATTCTTTTTCTTGTTCTAGTTGTTTATTTCTAGTAAGGGCCTTATTCTTTTTCTTGTTCTAGTCGCTTATTTCTAGTCGTTTATTTTTAACGCGCCCATTTCTTTTATTTTTTTGTCTAGTCTCATTATGATCGTCAAGTCAGGATTCGTTTTTGTCTTTATATTTAGTCTTTTTTCTGTTATTTTTTTTTTTTTAGTACTTTGTTCACTTAATTTATTTAAGCACTTAATAAATCTAAAAATGTCAAAAATTCAATTTAGTTTAATTTACAATGTTTAAGAGTCCAACATGTCTAAAAATGTCAAAAAAATCCAATTTAATTTAGTTTACAATTTAGAAATACCGTAACAGTCCAAAAAAAATGTCAAAAAATAGTAGCTAGTTTAATTTAGAAATTAAAAGCATTTAATAGTCCAAAGAGTCCAAAATACAAAAATCATAATACTAAAAATATAAAAAAAGGGGAATCCAGAAAATAATAGGAAAAATACAAAAATACAGAGGTGCAAATAGAATTTTCTCAGCTACTCTCCAACTGCTAGTCGGGCTGCAGATCTGAAAAAAACCAAAGAAGGTCAAAATTAGTCAAAGCCCAAGGGAAACAAAATTAAATGCTAAACCTAAAATTTTAGTATAAAAATAGGATTAGACCTCGATCAAAAGCATGATTTGAGTACTGTAAAATCAAGAAAAAGGATTAGGGTTTTACACTCAAACCCTAATCACCTAAACAGAGTTCTTCTAGATCCGAGCAAGAAGAAAGGAAAACAAGAATACCAAGAGAGGATCACAAAGAACAACAACAGAGCCACAACAACGTCAACCACTCAAACAAACAACAAAGACAGTCGCGCTTTTTTGAGAACAAATCGAAAATCAAAGTTGGTCCTTAGTGACTATTTGGATACAAAAATGTAAAATATGTTGTCAAATGTTTTTCTTTAGATCTGTTTGAATACTTGTTTGAATGTTACGTTATGTATGAGTTAAATATGATGAATGAATATATGAACAACCAACCGGACTCAAAAACAATCAAACGAGCGTAAATAGGGTAGGAGAGAATCAAGCTTAAAACAAGTAAAATCGGTAAAAGCAAAAAAACAGAATCAAACATCGACCTTAAAGCTCACGTAGGAGCTCGGTGCCTTCTCCTCGGCGAGAGCTCGGCGAGGCCCCAAAACCAAGCCCAAACCGAACCAAAGAGCTACACGAATCATCCAAACCGAGCCAAGCGGTGCAATAAAAACCACCACAGATCCGGCGAGCGCCATCTCCAAAACCATCACCTCACACAAGGAAAATACCAACCCAGAAAAAGCAACGTTCTTTCAGTGACAAAAAAAAACTAAAGAGAGAAAGAAGAGCAGAGCAACGAAGAATAAAAAACGAACCTGTTAAATGCACCACTCGCCGTGGCGCCGGTCATCACCTCATCATCCACCGCCACCGAACCGCGCAGCCATCCTTTTCCCTTCACCGTCGCGCTCCTCTCACTCGCAGTAACCGCGCGCATTCGCGCCTCACGCCGTGAAATAGGGCGAGATTTTCGCCGTGCTGCGCGTTCCCCTCTCTGCGGCGCCGCGGCAGTTGGTTTTAGGGGAAGGGGATGATTCAGTTTTTAGGGTTTTTTATTTTTAGGTTTCAGATTTATATGCTGAACCCATTTTTATTTTTTATTTGTTTTATTCAGAATACTAAGCGCACACCCCCAATTCACGCATGCACCCCTCCCACTTAAGCCCAGTTCTGCATACTGGGCTCCCATATGCGAACTGGGCTTGCATTTTTTGCACCCCCAATTAATTATACAACACCCTGCTATTAATAAAAACCCAAATTTACTATTTTCACCCTCTGATTTACTTTTTAATTCTTTTCCAATTTAAATATAGTTACTTTTTCGCTCGAAATTAAATAAACGGTTAAGTCGGTTGTACAACCGGGTTAGTCATTATTTTAGGGCCAATGAACTGTACAGTTCAGTAACCCTGCAAACTTAACAAATATGAACAAATTACTTTTCTAAAAAATAAACGGCTAAGTCGGTTGTACAACCGGGTTAGTCATTATTTTAGTAATAATACATCAGATACTCAAGAACCTGCGAACCTAACAAATACAAATAAATTACCTTTTTAAAAAATAAACGGCTAAGTCGGTTGTACAACCGGGTTAGTCATTATTTTAGGGCCAATGAGCTGTACAGTTCAGTAACCCTACAAACTTAACAAATATGAATAAACCATTTTCCAAAAAATAGGGGATTAAAATTAATTTACTGCATCGGGTTAGTCAACGTTCTAGAACTAATGAGCTGTACAGTTCAGGAGTTCTATAATACCTATTCTAAAATCAACCCATCTCACAACTCCTTTCAAAAATTCAAAAGTCATTTTCAAAAGTAGGGGGCTAAGTCGGTGGTACAATCGGGTTAGCCAACGTCCTAGGAATCAGTGAGCTGTATAGTTCAAGGAATCCTAGGATCCCTGCATTAAAAAACACCAACCCACAAACATTTTCAGGAAGAACTACGTAGCTTTGATTCCTCCATTGCATCTGGAGGTACGTAGGAGCGAGACTCAACCCTCGCGTCAAGCATAAAACACAAAAATCTAATTTTCTTTCTGAATAAAAGGGTAACAATTAAATAAGTCTTAAATTAATTAGACAATAGGATGTTGTGGGGTGCTAATACCTTCCCCACACATAACGACTCCGAACCCTAAAACAACGCCTTATCTTAAACTTAAAGGGATTTTCCAAATTTGCCCTTAAACTAAAATTTGGTGGCGGCTTCCTAAAGAACCATTTCAAGAATCCTTTTCGGATTTTTCTGGCCGCTCTGTTGGCGACTTCATTTGGGACTTAACTTTTAGAGAGTCAAAACCTAGTCTAATTATTTAGGATTAACTTAATTTTTACCCTTGCCCTTTATTTATTTGGTTATTTATTATTATTATTCTTTGCATATTATAGTTTATGTTATGTGTAAACCCTAGGGTAGAAGACGGTATTTTGTATATATGTTTGTTTGTCTGTTTTTTATGACTTTGGGTTGTTTTTAAATTGCTCCTACACACACTGCACTTCTACACTTCACACACATGAGAAAAGTCCTCTACCGGACTCGAGCATAAACCTAAGTTAGAACGAGATTGCGTAGTGATGGCTGCATGGACGCACGCCTCGTTGGGTGGTCATGAAAATCTCACCTAGAGTTTTGATTCCTTTTGAGAATGCTATCCCTCCTAATAGCTTGCCTATTGTTGGGGTCGGTGTTCTTGACTGGGGTCCTTGGCTCTAGGAACCATGTGTAGGATTCTTTAGAACTACCCTTGTGAGGTTCACTATAAAGAAAACTTTAGACCCACTCCATAAGATACATTCATAGGTTCACAAAGGAGCTTAACACCCTTGCATTCAAAACAAACATTAGTGCATACTGTCATTTACAAACACAAAAATCAAAAAAAATCAAATCAAAGAAAACAAGAGAAATCAAAATTCCGCAAAGCTTTTACATGCATTTTTTCCTTTTTCTTGCATTACAAAAATATTGAAATAAACGTTTTATATTACATGCATTTTCCCTTTTTGCATATTGAAATGAGCGTCAGGGAGTTAAAAGTTTTATTTTGGAGAGAAGCCATGCATGCTAAAGTCAAAATCCAATTTTGTACTTTACTCTCCAAATGAAAGTTTATAACCCCCCAACGTGATAAATCAAATCATATGTTATCATCTCATACATTTCATGCGCATACATTCCAATTTCATTTACATTTCATACTAATTTCATACTAACATCATGCATTGAAAAAAAACAGAAAAAAGGCAAGCTGGTTCATCAACATCGTTATTGGACTCGTTCTCAAGCAAGGAACATGGCCGAATACCAAGACAATCAAGTGATGAAGGATGAGATTGAAAAACTGAAGGAACAAATGCAGGACCTGCTGGGTTTGAAAGATCAGATGACCAAGATTTTGAAGCTTCTCATCGAGAAGGATGCAGACGACAACATTTCAGCTGGGGGCACCAATGACCAGGCCACAAATGCATCTCGTCCTCATAACCCTGGTCTCAACGCTCAGGGTGTGCAATGGCCTCAATGGGGTCTACCACAAGGTTACACGCCTCCGACCATGAATGTTGTCAATGAAGAAGATATTTCTGGGGTTGCAGCACAGAACCAAGATGGAATAGCAGGAAACAATGTTGGTGATGAGACAGAACAAATTCAACGCAAAACTTCTGGCACCACCAAAGGTCTTTCTCAAGTTCTCGAATCGACTTCAAGAATCATACTCGCCCCCTGTTCCTCACAATGTGGGTGGTCTTTCTCATGGCTACCAAGTGAAGATCCTCAAGCAAGAGATAAGCTGCAAATGCTAGAAGAGCGTCTAAGAGCGGTGGAAGGATCCAATGTGGAAATAAGTGACGATATGACCTATGTCTCGCCCCCAATGTGGTCATTCCTTATAAGTTCAAAGTGCCGGACTTTGATAAGTATCGAGGCAACATGTCCTCTTAATCATCCGACTATATGTATCGCAGAAAATGGCTCGGTTTGCGCACAATGATCACCGCTCATTCATTACTTCCAAGACAGATCTAGCTGGGCGACTTCGAGGTGGTATCATGCATTAGAACGTGCTCATGTCCAATGTTGGAAAGATCCGCCGATGCTTTTCTTAAGCAAAGACAAATATAACATCGATATGGCTCCCGATAGGACACGGTGCAAAATATGACCAAAAAGACAACGAGTCCTTCAAGGAATACGCCCAGCTCTGGAGAGGGTTGGCCGCACAGGTAGCACCACCTCTATTAGAAAAAGAAATGGTTGCCATGTTCATGGAAACTCTTCCATCCCCCTACTATGACAAATTGATAGGGGAGTATCTTCAAACTTCTCGGACATGGTTACCATAGGAGGAAGAGTAGAAAATGCAATGAGATCGGGAAGATCACTCATAATTCGACGGGACTCCTACAATGTTCAATAAGAAGAAGGGGAAGTCAACGCCATAGTAAAAAATCAAGGAGATTCACACTATAGTTCTCCAGCAGCATCAAGCCATCAAGGGTCCTCCCAATATGACCCCATTCCCACATCATACACTGACCTGTGCAGCCAACTTATCAGCCACAATTTGATATCTCCTCGTCGGATGAGACCGATTCGACCTCCATTTCCAAAGAGGACACGACCCAAAAGCCATTTGTGAGTTCCATGTCAAGGCGATCGGTCACTCGGTGAAAATTGTTATCCCTTGAAGCACATTGTTCAAGGCCTCATTGACACAAAGCAGCTGAACTTTAAGGAAGGTGATGGTTAAATAGCAGTTGGTGAGAGTTATCAAAGTACCGAAGATAGTGTCGTCAATCATGTGCGCTTTTCTCCTACAAATAAGGAGTTCAAGAACTGAGAGACTGTTGATTTTTCTGTGATTTTCAATTCAAAGTAATTTTCTGTAATGCAAATCCTATGGCTCCGCCCAAGGCCTTAGGATATTTCAATAAGGGCACGCATGTTTCATTTCAGTATCATTATTAATAAAATAGCATTTTGAATTCTCTAATAAATTCTCATTCTATCTCCCTCATTTCTTTGCTTTGCTTTCTTCTCTATCCGCTTTCACTTTCAACTAATGCAGATCAAAAAAAAAATCTCAAAAATAGCAATATCGGTGACTCATAGCATAACCTTGATCACCTCATTAATCAAACTGAGGAAAATGTCGAAGATGACTGGGAGGCCCCATGAGAATCTAGCTGGAAGCAACTAAGTCTACTAAGCTGGGGCACGAAAGAAGAAAAAATAATACAAACAATTAAGGACAGCAAACCAAGAAGACTCACACGAATCTTGTCTGATTGGGTCGGCGTCATGGCATGGATACATCAAGTCACAAGAGGCTATTAAAAGCCCACCGGTGTAACAAGATCTGTGATTGTTAACGATTTAGTCAGCCATTACGGTCTTCCAAAAAAAAAAAAAAAAAAAAAAAAAAAACATCATGGTGGCAGAGTTGTTTGGAGACCTCAGGTCGTGCTCATAGCCCCACCCCATACCACCCAAAGGTAAATGGGGCAAACTGCCGGCAGCAAGCAAAGAATATCAAAGAGATCCCGCAGAATGCGATCCACAAACACTCCCTTTGGCCTCACATGGAGGGTGGACCTCATTTCCCACCTCAACAGGGGGCAACCCAACGCAACAAACGAAGTCATCAAACAAAATGGTTGCCCCATGTCATGACCAGCTGTATCAGATGAGAACAAGGAAAGGTTAAGAATGTTTGTCTTCAGCAATTTCGAGAAAGAGACCTGGTGCCCAAGGAAATCTTACCTATCCAAAAGGATTCTCAACCTCAAATTACGAAGAACCTTACGTGGTGAGGAAATCGTTCTCTAGGAGAGCCTTAATTCTCACAACGGTGAAGACCTCCCAGTCAACTCAGATGCAGTCAAGAAAAAGGAATGATATAGAAAAAAAGAGAAAAATGAGCCAAGCAAGAATAAGCTCGCTAGGTCGAAAACCCAAAAGGGCGACCTAGGCAAAAGTTAGAGCGACCCGATGGATCGAAAACCCAAAAGGGCGATCCAGGCAAAATTAGGGTCAAGAGATTGGACCAAAGTACCGAGACAAACAACACTTCTGAAAGTCGGACAATGAGGGGATCAAGGTTGTGAACATGAGTAGCCGATGGCGCTATCTCAAGGAGATTAGCTACCAACAAATCTGCTTAGTATTTTTGGCTTTTCTATTTCCTTCAACTCGATTCTCGATGTAATCTTGATCGATGTGCCTTTCGCATACTCGGCTTCCAATATCAAACATCAAACACTTTCCTTCTCTTTCATTCTCTCTCTTTGAAATGAGGTTTTATGATAAACGATCATCGAATTGTGAAACATGTGGCATAATCATAAGCATTACTATCATTACGAAATTTTTGCTAATCACGTAAATGACACAATCTCCTACAAAAAGCGGTCATTGCGAGAAAATGAATAGCTCTTATGACAATTCACGATCACCCAGCATGTCGACCAAAGAATACAAATACACAAGGTGGCTTCATATCTCACATTGGAAGTCCCCATGAGTTGATGAAACGAAGAAAAGAGATTGCAAAAAAAAAAAAAAAAAAAAAAAAAAAAAAAATTCATCCCACATTTCATTCATCATCCCACCACATGTCAATCATTACACGTGTATACATCACATACAAGTATATCAATTTTATTGCATTATTAAATACGCCAAATGAAGATTTCCTTCTCATTTTCTAATGCGCTTACTAAGTTTTTTTGATTGACACGACAAGTGTCAATCCCTATGTTTTGTTCCTTTAAAATCGCTTTAAGCGTTGATCTCATATCACATCACGAGATCACCAAGTTGATCCTCGGACTCGAGTGGTCCTTCAGAGCACCACGCTCCTTCAGTGCCCTAAGTGCCTGTGTCGCAAACGTCGAGTCGAGCGGCGGACCTTCCGGCACCGCGTGGTCCTTCGGACTAGTTGTGTCACCTAAGACACGATTGTACGCCCTTCATGGTCAACATATCAGTTCTAGACCTGATCTTGACCCACCATGGCCGCTCGAGTATAAAGGCCCCCTCAGACCGTTTAATTAGTACCGTAGCTAGTTGCGCTCCTTCAGACCACGATGGTCCTTCAAATAAGGCCTAGGCAGCCTTTCAGACCTTAAGTGGTCCTTCAGAGCCTTATCGCTCCTTCAGACCTTAAGTGGTCCTTCAGAGTCTTAGCGCTCCTTCAGGTCCTTGATGACCCTTCATTTAAATTCTGGTTAATGCACCGAGTGTTAACCCTTCCTTGCTCCTCTCAAACCTTCACTTCCCCCTTAAACGGACAAAATTAGCGTCTATCTTATCTTTATTTCTATTTCTACTACGAAAGTTCTAAAGCTAAGCACTTTCTAGTAAAATATTAATAAAGAGGCAAATTATTATACCCCAATTTTGTCCGTATTCTTTTCTTGTTCTAGTTGTTTATTTCTAGTAAGGGCCTTATTCTTTTTCTTGTTCTAGTCGCTTATTTCTAGTCGTTTATTTTTAACGCGCCCATTTCTTTTATTTTTTTGTCTAGTCTCAGCGCAGTCGTCAAGTCCGGTTCGTTTTTCGTCTTTATATTTAGTCTTTTTTCCTGTTATTATTTTTTTTTTTTCGTACTTTGTTCACTTAATTTATTTAAGCACTTAATAAATCTAAAAATGTCAAAAATTCAATTTAGTTTAATTTACAATGTTTAAGAGTCCAACATGTCTAAAAATGTCAAAAAAATCCAATTTAATTTAGTTTACAATTTAGAAATACCGTAACAGTCCAAAAAAAATGTCAAAAAATAGTAGCTAGTTTAATTTAGAAATTAAAAGCATTTAATAGTCCAAAGAGTCCAAAAATACAAAAAATCATAATACTAAAAATACAAAAAAAGGGGAATCCGAAAATAATAGGAAAAATACAAAAAATACAGAGGTGCAAATAGAATTTTCTCAGCTACTCTCCAACTGCTAGTCGGGCTGCAGATCTGAAAAAAACCAAAGAAGGTCAAAATTAGTCAAAGCCCAAGGGAAACAAAATTAAATGCTAAACCTAAAATTTTAGTATAAAAATAGGATTAGACCTCAGTCAAAAGCACTGATTTCGAGTACTGTAAAATCGGTAAAAAGGATTAGGGTTTTACACTGAAACCCTAATCACCTAAACAGAGTTCTTCTAGATCTGAGCAGTAAGAAAGGAAAACAGTAAAAGTCAAGAGAGGATCACAGCAACAACAACAGAGCCACAACAACGTCAACCACTCAAACAAACAACAAAGCACAGGTCGCGTTTTTTTCAGAACAAATCGAAAATCAGGTTGGTCCTTAGCTGACTATTTGGATACAAAAATGTAAAATATGTTGTTCAGCGTTTTTCTTTAGATCTGTTTGAATACTTGTTTGAATGTTCTGTTATGTATGAGTTAAATATGATGAATGAATATATGAACAACCAACCAGACTCAAAAAACAATCAAACCAGAACAGAAATAGGGTAGGAGAGAATCAAGCGAAAAAACAAGAAAATCGGTGAAAAGCAAAAAAAACAGAATCAAACACTGACCTTAAAGCTCGCCGGAGCTCCGGTCGTCTTCTCCGGCGAGAGCTCCGGCGAGGCCCCCAAAACCAAGCCCAAAACCGAACCAGCAGCTACACGAATCATCCAAAACCGAGCCAGCAGCTGCAATAAAAACCACCACAGATCCGAAGCCAGCGCCATCTCCGAAACCATCACCCTCACACAAGGAAAATACCAACCCAGAAAAAGCAACGTTCTTTCAGTGACAAAAAAAAACTAAAGAGAGAAAGAAGAGCAGAGCAACGAAGAATAAAAAACGAACCTGTTAAATGCACCCTCGCCGGCGAAGCGCCGGTCATCACCCTCATCATCCACCGCCACCGAAACCGCAGCCATCCTTTTCCCTTCACCGTCGCGCTCCCTCACTCTCGCAGGCAACCGGCGCATTTCGCGCCTCACGCCGTGAAATAGGGCGAGATTTTCGCCGTCGCTGCGCTCTCTCTCTGGCGCGCATGCAGCTGGTTTTAGGGAAGGGATGATTCAGTTTTTAGGGTTTTTTATTTTTAGGTTTCAGATTTATATGCTGAACCCATTTTTATTTTTTATTTGTTTTATTCAGAATACTAAGCGCACACCCCCAATTCACGCATGCACCCCTCCCACTTAAGCCCAGTTCTGCATACTGGGCTCCCATATGCGAACTGGGCTTGCATTTTTTGCACCCCCAATTAATTATACAACACCCTGCTATTAATAAAAACCCAAATTTACTATTTTCACCCTCTGATTTACTTTTTAATTCTTTTCCAATTTAAATATAGTTACTTTTTCGCTCAAATTAAATAAGCAGTTAAATCGGTTGTACAACTGGGTTAGTCATTATTTTAGGGCCAATGAACTGTACAGTTCAGTAACCCTGCAAACTTAACAAATATGAACAAATTACTTTTCTAAAAAATAAACGGCTAAGTCGGTTGTACAACCGGGTTAGTCATTATTTTAGGGCCAATGAGCTGTACAGTTCAGTAACCCTGCGAACCTAACAAATACAAATAAATTACCTTTTTAAAAAATAAACGGCTAAGTCGGTTGTACAACCGGGTTAGTCATTATTTTAGGCCAATGGTATGCAGATTCAAGAACCTACAAACTTAACAAATATGAATAAACCATTTTCCAAAAAATAGGGGATTAAGTCGGCTGTACAGTCGGGTTAGTCAACGTTCTAGAACTAATGAGCTGTACAGTTCAGGAGTTCTATAATACCTATTCTAAAATCAACCCATCTCACAACTCCTTTCAAAAATTCAAAAGTCATTTTCAAAAGTAGGGGGCTAAGTCGGTGGTACAATCGGGTTAGCCAACGTCCTAGGAATCAGTGAGCTGTATAGTTCAAGGAATCCTAGGATCCCTGCATTAAAAAACACCAACCCACAAACATTTTCAGGAAGAACTACGTAGCTTTGATTCCTCCATTGCATCTGGAGGTACGTAGGAGCGAGACTCAACCCTCGTCAAGCATAAAACACAAAAATCTAATTTTCTTTACGAATAAAAGGGTAACAATTAAATAAATCTTAAATTAATTAGACAATAGGATGTTGTGGGGTGCTAATACCTTCCCCACACATAACGACTCCCGAACCCTAAAACAACGCCTTATCTTAAACTTAAAAGGGATTTTCCAAATTTGCCCTTAAACTAAAATTTGGTGGCGGCTTCCTAAAGAACCATTTCGAAGAATCCTTTCCCGGATTTTTCGGTCGCTACAACCAAAAACCACTTTTGCGCTTAATAGCCAAAGTCAATCTACCCCTGTCATGGCCTCTCCTTTCAAAACCAGAATAGATGGAGAAGCTATAACTTCCAAGGATATTAAAGATCTTATGGAACAATCCAATTATACAAACAAGTATCTTCAAGCTTTAGGAGATGCTGCTAACCAAAGTAGAAGCAAAGATGCTGACCCCAAATCGGAACCATCTTCCTCTACCAAAATTGAAAAACCTCTTTTCAATCCTTATAAGGTCTCTAAAGCCTTTAAGAAACCCCTCCAACAAGAAGGCAACATCAAAAGGGAATCTGATGAAGCTAAGAATGACTTTTTAGCAAAAATAGAAGAACATATGAGTCTTCTTAAAGCAACCATCCCTGAAACACCTCCTTCTAGAGGAAAAGAGATTAACATGTTAGATGAAACCTCTTCCAATCACTCAGAGATTAACTACCCTGAGAACAAACTCAATCCAGTTATTCACAACCCCAAAAACCAATGGCGTAGGGAAACTAAACTTTACTACCCTCGAGCCACTGCCCCTGATCTTCTCTTAGAAGAAAAGGAAACCAATTTTAAGAGTTTCAGTGCCAACAATGTCTATGAATGGAACATTGATGGTGAAAATGAGTATGGCATAACCAAAATCCTCCAAAACATGACCATGGTTGCCACTGCTTATGAAACTACAAACAATTGCCCTGAAGGCATGATCGTGGAAATCCTTGTTGCAGGATTCTGTGGTCAACTCAAAGGCTGGTGGGATAACTATCTCACTGAAGAAGCCAAATTAGCTATCCTTACTGCTATCAAAAGAGGACCTAGTGGAGAACCCATTTTAGAGGGTGATGCTCATATCCCCGATGCAAGAAATACCTTAATCTTTACTATCTTACAACACTTTGTTGGTGATCCATCCCTGATAAAGGATAGGTCGGCAGAATTGTTGTCCAATCTTAGGTGTAAAACCCTTGGTGATTTCAGATGGTACAAAGACACCTTCCTTACAAGAGTCTATACCAGAGATGATAGCCAACAAGCCTTCTGGAAGGAGAAATTCCTTGCAGGTCTTCCTAAATCCTTAGGTGATAAGGTTAGGAACAAACTTCGCAATCAAGACCCCAATGGTAACATTCTTACCAACAATTGAGCTATGGTCACTCATTGCTATCATACGTAAAGTTGCCTTGAAGATTTGTCAAGATGACAAGATTCAAAGAATGCCTCTCCAAAGAAAAGGCTCAAAATCGTAAAGATCTAGGAACCCTTTCAGGAGCAATTTGGTCTCCCTTGTGCCAAAAAGACCAAATCCAAACCAAAGCCCAGAACACCTTACCTAGACCTCGACTTCTATAGGAAAGGCGTTACGGAAAACCTGCACCTAGAACTACCAATAGGAATCATTATGAAGATAATGATAAAAAACCTCTATTATTGTCCGCTTTCAAATGTGGCACACCGGGCACATAGCGAGAAATTGTAGGGTTGTTAACAAACTCAAAACTCTTAATCTTGGTTCGAGATATTGAAAACAAGATTAACAATCTTTTAGGCCAATCTTGTAAGAATCCCTCGACCGGTCTTCTCGAAAATTTAAACCAAATACAGGATGATGATCTAACCGATTCTTCCAATCATATCAATGTCCTTACCAGAGAACAAGATCTCCTCCTAGAGGCCCTTAATGCCATCCCGACCCCTGTGAAAAGGAAAAATACCTTATCAAACTCAGGTCAACCTTCGAGGAGAAACCCCCTAGGAATCCCCTTATAACCAATCGTTTTAACCTCAGAGATACCTTCAAAAGGTTAGAAAAACCAAAGATCAAAACACGTTACTATCCAGGACCTTCAACATGAGGTTAATAACCTAAAATCTGAGGTCAACAAACTCAGAGAAAAGCAGGATAGTCATCAATCTATCATCAATTACTGGACCAACAAAGGTAGTCCTTCTTCAGAAGTCCCTGACACTGATGAGGAACCCCCAGAAAAAATTGAGGATTTTCTTGGTCTTATCAATTATGTAAAAATTCAAAAATTTTACATAAATATCAAAATTATCATCAAAGATTTCACATTTGAAACTGTTGCTTTGTTTGACACAGGAGCAGATTCAAATTGTATCTTAGAAGGTCTTATTCCAACAAAATATTTTGAAAAGACCTCTGAACAACTTAGTACTGCTAATGGTTCTAAGTTGAAAATCAATTTTAAATTGTCTTCGGCTATTATTGAAAATCAAAATTTCAAAATAGATACCTCTTTTCTTCTAGTTAAAAATTTGAAGAATCAAGTAATCTTAGGAACTCCGTTCATAAGATCACTTTTTCCTTTTCAAATTACGGAAGAAGGTATAATAGCCCAAAGACTTGGGACAACCAATCATTTTTAAGTTTTGAGAAAACCTTTTATCGTAAATTTAAATCCAATTTCCTATAAAGAAAATCAAATCAATTTTACGAAAGATGAAATCAATTTTAGAAATATTGATTACCAATTACTCGAAATGATAATCAATTAAAAATAAAGGTCTTTTAGAACAAATTCAATCTACTATTTGTTCTCGATCTTCCTAATGCTTTCTCGGGAAAGAAAACGTCATATAGTGGAACTTCCTTATGAAAAGGATTTCCAAGATAGGCAAATTCCACCAAAGCAAGACCCATTCAAATGAATCAAGATCTTCTTTTGGTTTGTCAAAAGGAAATTGATGATCTCTTAAAGAAGGGTCTTATTCGCAAAAGTAAGAGTTCTGGTCTTGCTCTCGCCTTTTATGTTAACAAACAAGCGAGAAATAGAAAGGGAACTCCTGTGCTAGTTATCAATTACAAGCCTCTCAATCAAGCTCTTTCTTGGATTAGATATCCTATTCCTAATAAGAAAGATCTTCTCAATCGTCTTCATGACGCAAAAATATTTTCAAAATTTGACATGAAGTCCGGTTTTTGGCAAATCCAGATAAAAGAAGAGGGGATCGGCAGATAAGTAACCTAAGAATCTGACTACCAACCAAGCTATCAAGAAACAGGCCAAGAAACTTGCTAGAAGTAAGGCTACCTGTGTCACTTGTGGCGTTACTGGCCACAATAGTCCAAACTGTAGGATCATAAAAAGGCTTAATAGTGTTAAGATTGATCCTATTATCAAGGACAATATCAAAGTCATCTGCAGGGATGACATGCCCAGTAGATACAATAGGATTGGCTGCCCTAGATAAAAAGTATCTATTCCATTAATAGATATGTGAAAAGAGAAAAGCAGAGCTGGGGATTCCCAGATAAGTCTGGCTTTGATCTTGTTGAGAAATCCATAAAATTTCTCTTGGATTGTTCTACGATTGTGTCCCTGAAAATGCAGGAAGAACCATTCTCTTTGAGGAGACCTTTCCTTAGAATAGAATTCTTTCCTTAGGGATTCCTTATCAATAATGAACTTAGACATCATCAAAAGGTGTATTAATGGATGAGTAGGTTGGCGATTGGATAGACCTATGGTCTTCATCCTCCTTTTGGTAGGAGGTTTTACTGGGGTTGTGGATTCAAATCCTCAGTAAATGGATAGTAGAGAACAAATCACGGGAGGTTCGAGTGATGATGTTTGGAGGACTCTCTAGCTACAGAGAAGGATCTTCTGGAGAATGATCTTCTAGACATAGCCGTTTTGTAATCGTCCTCTTCAGATCTAAGTGATCTGGGGATAGTGAAGGAGTTGCTTCTGTTAAACATAAGGTCAACCCTTCCAGATTGGTGCTGGATAACATCCTGGAATTCTGGTGTTAGCCTAGGTGCTACGGGTGCAGCTTTCTCTAGGGTCCAAGTTTCTGGGAGTGTTACATCGCTCCATTGTATAGTTTTAGGCACTATGATATTAGCCTTAGATTGATCAGTGAGAAATAAGATAGTTTCTCCTGATTTCTGACATTTGGTTTTTAAGAAGTTGGATCTGATTGAGTTCATAACTTTGTAATGAACTCTATATAGCAGAGCTATGGGGATAGATCCTTCTTTCATGTCAAAACCATGGCACTTAACATTGAGATGGAGAACATCAAGGATGTTCTTATCATCCAAACTTACAGTTAAGTCTGGGAAACAATTGAAATAGATAGGGCCATGAATAAGGCTAGTTTCCACAGTTCCTAGTAAGGAATCATGGAACTGATTGTGACGAGCATCCCTTAGCGAGTAAAAGCGCCACGTTAAGAGATTCTCGGTAAGAGGCTTCATACCTACTTGAACACTTCCAATGTGTAAGTAGTTGAAGTCCTTAGCTTTGTGATCTTTCATACTTTTTTTTCAGAGAGAGAAGATGAAATTCTTCATCGTCTGATTTGAGTATGAATTTTTGTTCCACAGTTCTAACTATAAAGTCAGACTTGGAGAAAAAAGATTTTTGATTTATGTAGAGATCCTTATGAGATATTCTAGGGATCTCCCAATTATCAAAATCTTGATTGATATCTTCAAAACGAATTTCTTCTTTGAAGATTTTGTTTGAAAGAGATTGATTTGATTGATTCTCATTACGAGAAGATGATGATGATGATGATCTTTGAGGATTTGCAAGAAAAACGTGAGGAGAGAGCTTTAAACATTTTATAAAAAGGTTTTAAATTTCCTCACCCATAAGCATCATCGCCTTCACTTGGTTTCTGCAGAAATATAAGAATTAACCTATGAACTAGTACTTACCTTCTGGAGCATGCTGTGGATTTAACCTTGTCTTGTTCTAAGATCAGTATAAGGTCAGATAACTGGATATTAAAACTTGGATAAAAGAATTATTTTCTAATTTATACTTCAGAGTGTGATCCTTTTATGATTAAGACAATAGGTAAAGCAAATACTGAGATAAATTCAACATGAATCGTAATATATAACCAAAAGATTCCAAGTTAAAAATACTTCCGTTGGATGATCAGTAAACAAAACTAATTCTCGTAAATCTTCCTCTTTAAACAAGGATAAAATAAGGATATATTCATCCCATCAAGTAGGTAAGGTAACCAGACTTACAAAACAAAGGCTGCTGATTTCACGTTATACCGTTCGTTAGTGGGTCCCGATATCCTTCACAAGAATCCTCTGAGTTCAAAGAGTCTTAAAGAATAAGTGAAGTTTTATTTTAAAAAAGTTTTATAAAGTGTTTATGATCATCAACTTCCATATGCAGAATAATATGGCTATATAAAAAGTAATTCAAGTCTTTGAAAATATAACAGAAAGCTTTAAATAATTGACTTAAGAACAAAAGGAAATATCTGTAAAGAACAAACATAGAGAAATAATTTTCTCATTCATAAAACCATTATGTTTATTGGTTATAAAATAGTAGACAAATTGATTATGGGATTTCTCAGAACTATGTTACAGTTCACTACAGGCATTGGCCACGTTAGTGAAGTTCACATAAGTGTCTTTGAAAATACACCAGTACAAGCTGGTCCTTTCACTTTTGGCCATAGTCAAGGAGTACACTAATAGTATAACTCTTTAAAATAAAAACTTTGTGAATTAATATCCAGAACTGGCACTTATATGATTATGAACAAAGTAAAGTTAACTGCAAAGCATAACCCAGATAAGTAACCAACAGTTCAAAGTTAATAACTACATTCCTACTTCCACCATCCGCTCGATACCAAGAGGATCGAATCGAAGTTAAAGAGAATTAAAGAGACAGAAGGAAGTAGGTAGCATACGGAATGCAACAAAAATAAATAAAAGAGTGCGAAATTAAAAAGTAAATATAACATAGATTTAGGAGGCAAAGCCTTCCATGATTGAGATAGTTCAAGAACTATCTATGAGTTACAAGTTTGAAGATTGAAGAAAGAAGAAGATTGAGCTTACAAGTGCTCTGGCTTCTCACTAGACTTAGGAGAGAAGGAGAGAATGTAAGAGAAGTGTATTCTGAAGTGTGCTTCTAACAATAGCCTAAGCACTCTTTTATAGATTGGAATTGAAATAGTTACCAGTTACTAAACCGAATCGTACACATAAGTGACTCGTGATCTGTGATCGATTGACTGAACTGTAGAGAATCCAAAGAATTCTGACTTGTTCAGCAGGTTGAGGAGACAAATGCTAAATAATGGAGCATTGGATACCATTATGCAAGTCTTGTCCTCTTCTGATAGTGGGAGACAAGGGGTCCACTGAGAGAAAACCACTAGGCTTTGTCCAAATACCATAGTGCTTGTCATGATTGTCCATTAGAGAATGGTGATGATCATGCGCATGCTTGATCAAAAATTGGAGAATATGACTCAGCAATTCCTGAAAAGAAAAGCTAAGCAAAATTGAAAAATTGTTAATTAAAACAATTAATATTAGAACGATTTTTCATGCCATTGCCGACACTTACACTCACCATGTTCAAGGGTGGTTTTGAACGCTTTTTCATGCCATTCATCGACACTACAATCACCATGTTCAAGGGTGGTTTTTGAAAGCTTTTTCATGCCATTATCGACACTACAATCACCATGTTCAAGGGTGGTGGTGGAGCGCTTTTTCATACCAATAATGGTACTACTATCACCATGATCCAGGTGGATGATAAATGCTTTTTCCTACTAAAAGTAGTACAATTGTCTTGTTTAAGGACAAGTTTGAAAAAGTAATAATTAAAATTCTCTTTGAAGATCAACAAAGATCATCAGGAGAATAATAATCAATACAATCTTCTCCAAAAGAATCTTTTGGAGAGGGAGAAGGAGACAAGGCAATAACCTGTTTCCCCTTATCAATTTTTGAAGATGAGGGAACATCTTTGTCCCCAGTTTGATCCTGAAGGAGAAGAACAATATTCTGGAGTTTTTCCAGAACATCTTCTTGAGAGGTAGAACTGCAGAGAGTGCGCAGTAATTCTAGCCTTCGATTGAGGAATTTGCGGTGTCGGATCAGCCACTTGCAAAGTCTTAGGATTGCCTTTAAACCAATTGGTCACTCCCTGTTGAAGATGCCATTGAAGCATCAAAGCGAGGCCACCATTTGACAAAGGTTTGCTTGTACAAAGACACTAAAGTCTACGGTTTGTGAAATCTACCAGTTTTGTACTGCCATGAAACAATCCATGATAGTGAAAATGTGGTAGAGAAGTTTAAAAAGATTGGGTAGTTGTTCAACTCTCTGTTGAATCTTTTCGAAAAAATTTGAAATCCTTCTTGGACTTCATAAGGTAAAATCTCTCGAGGCTGGTCCAAAGAAATCCCACCATTGAAGAAACCAATTAGGGAAGGAGTACTTGGTTTTTCTTTTAAAATAAATTAACCAAGAATGTTTGAAAGATTTGTTTTGTAAGCCAAGGATAATGAAATCCCAAGCTCGACATAATCCCGATGAGTTGTAACCCATGGGGTCAAAAAGCTGAGAAAACTTCTTTGTTTGATTTGGATTTTGTCCAAATTCTGAAGGTGTCATAACTTTCAAAATCTGGAGGGTTGAGTGAGTGATGAAAGATTCATCTTTTGGGTCCCTGTAGTGTTTAAGGGAGATTGACTCAGTGTCTACGAGGATAAACTCATAAAACTTCTGGGTTTTGTTTGGAGCAAAAGGTATAAACTGGGTTTGGGGGGGAAAGATCTTGGCAGGAATCCTGTTTGGATCTTTATCCCAGAACTCAGGTTCCAAATGCACCATAAAGAAATAGAATTCTTTAGGAATATATTGGGTTTGAGCCGGAGCTATAGTGGTTTGCCTCTGAGCAACAGCCAGAGTAGGTTGAGTTTGGGCAGTGATAACCTGGTTTTTAGGGTTAACCTGCATTCTTTGATTTTTTTGGGTTTGGATAGCAAGGTCCAAGACTGGGGTGTCTTGGTCACTTTCATCTACAGCTATGCTAGCCCAAGTTTTGGTAGGGAGATTGGTTAGTCCTTGTTCTTGAAAGGCAAGGAGTGTTTGGATAGGAAAGGCGTAGTCCTTCTTAGTTTGTTTGTTTTGGGTATTCTGGGAGGAAGACCCTGATTGGTTTCCAGTTTGGTTAAGGGTGGAAGACCTTGTAGAGATTGTTAAGGTGTTAGGGTCGATTTTACTCTTCCCTCTTCCTCTTCCTCTCGAGGAGGAAGCCCTGGTGGACATGTCGATTGTAACCCTGAAATAAGACACAATAGATTTTGTTAGTAAAATCTTTATATGAATATTCAAGGTAGTATAATAAATGATGATAAGATTAATCTGAACATCATTATAATTGACATAATTAAAGATATAAATTAATTTATTCATAAAAAACAAATTAATTTGGTCTTTTAACATGAAAAGATTGATTGTTAAAACATTTCTTTTATTGGAAAAAGTTTTAACAAGATATATAGGAGCATAAGTGATTATACTACTTGATAGTTTCACTAATATCCTCCTGGGTTTTTGTTCGATAATAGTATCGAGAAAAATTGGTTATAAATGATTTTTGATTAAACATAATGGGTCGCCTAGATAAAAGTATCTATTCTATTAATAGATATGTGAAAAGAGAAAAGCATTTGGGATTCCCGGATGAGTGCATTTTCAAAATTTTTGATAATGGATGAGATGCTGAATTTGAAGTTACTAATGGCAGAAGATAAAATAGTAAAACTAGATTCAGTGCTAGGTTTACTAAAGAACTGATTAAGCCATCTGTAAAAACTTTGACGAGTCTTTGCATTAGGATTATTAAGAGTTCTAAACTCTGCTAAGATCCTATTGTATCTACTGGGCATGTCATCCCTGCAGATGACTCTGATATTGTCCTTGATAATAGGATCAATCTTAACACTATTAAGCCTTTTTATGATCCTACAGTTTGGACTATTGTGGCCAGTAACGCCACAAGTGACACAGGTAGCCTTACTTCTAGCAAGTTTCTTGGCCTGTTTCTTGATAGCTTGGTTGGTAGTCAGATTCTTAGGTTTATTGCAAATACAGCAATTACCTGAGATTTGACTATCAAGAATTTCAGGCTTCTTAGCCTGTTTTCTTTTGTAGATCTTTGGTTTGTAACCAGGTTGGGGTTGATTGGGGCACTTTCTGGCAATATGACCAAAAATGCCACATTTGAAGCAGATAAGTTTTGCCTCAATACTAATAGGGCTATCTTCATCAGAGGATGATCTTCTAACCATATTGATATGGGCCTTTCGCTTAGGAGCTTGTTTAGGAGTTCTAGTCTTAAGGTTTTCTAGATGCTCCTTGATCTTGGTAAAAAATTCTTCATTATCCGTAGATTGAAGAACTTGATTAGCTATAGGTTTCACTATCTGGGTAGGAATACCTAAAGCATGAAGATACCTATTTTTCTCTAGGTCATCTTTGAGCTCTTTAGCGAGATCTGTGCAGAGGATATCCTGTTTTTTGTCAGCTAAGAGGGATTGGAAAGGATAGTCAATACCTTCTTTAGTGGCATAATCACTAAACCAGTCAAAGAAAGGGATATTGGCTTTGATCTTGTTGAGAAATCCATAAAATTTCTCTTGGATTGTTCTACGATTGTGTCCCTGAAAATGCAGGAAGAACCATTCTCTTTGAGGAGACCTTTCCTTAGAATAGAATTCTTTCCTTAGGGATTCCTTATCAATAATGAACTTAGACATCATCAAAAGGTGTATTAATGGATGAGTAGGTTGGCGATTGAATAGACCTATGGTCTTCATCCTCCTTTTGGTAGGAGGTTTTACTGAGGGTTGTGGATTCAAATCCTCAGTAAATGGATAGTAGAACCGTCACGAGAGGTTCGTATGATGTTTGGAGGACTCTCTAGCTACGAGAGAAGGATCTTACGGAGAATGATCTTCTAGACATAGCCGTTTTGTAATCGTCCCTCTTGGATCTAAGTGATGCGGGGATAGTGAAGGAGTTGCTTCGGTAAACATAAGGTCAACCCTTCCAGATTGGTCTTTGGATAACATCACGGAATTACGGTGTTAGCCTAGGTGCTACAGTGCGACTTTTCTCTAGGGTCCAAGTTTTCGGGAGTGTTACATCGCTCCATTGTATTGTTTTAGGCACTATGATATTAGCCTTAGATTGATCGGTGAGAAATAAGATAGTTTCTCCCGATTTCGACATTTGGTTTTTAAGAAGTTGGATCTCGATTGAGTTCATAACTTTGTAATGAACTCAGATAGCAGTATATGAGCTATAGGGATAGATCCTTCTTTCATGTCAAAACCATGGCACTTAACATTGAGATGGAGAACATCAAGGATGTTCTTATCATCCAAACTTACTGATTAAGTGCGGGAAACAATTGAAATAGATAGGGCCATGAATAAGGCTAGTTTCCACGGTTCCTAGTAAGGAATCATGGAATCGATTGTGACGAGCATCCCTTAGCGAGTAAAAGCGCTACGTTAAGAGATTCTCTACGGTAAGAGGCTTCATACCTACTTGAACACTTCCAATGTGTAAGTAGTTGAAGTCCTTAGCTTTGTGATCTTTCATACTTTTTTCGAGAGAAGATGAAATTCTTCATCGTCCGATTTGAGTATGAATTTTTGTTCCACGATTCTAACTATAAAGTCGGACTTGGAGAAAAAGATTTTTGATTTATGTAGAGATCCTTATGAGATATTCTAGGGATTTCCCAATTATCAAAATCTTGATTGATATCTTCAAAACAATTTCTTCTTTGAAGATTTTGTTTGAAAGAGATTGATTTGATTGATTCTCATTACGAGAAGATGATGATGATGATGATCTTTGAGGATTTGCAAGAAAAAGCGTGAGGAGAGAGCTTTAAACATTTAAAAAAAAGGTTTTAAATTTCCTCACCCATAAGCATCATCGCCTTCACTTGGTTTCTGCAGAAATATAAGAATTAACCTATGAACTAGTACTTACCTTCTGGAGCATGCTGTGGATTTAACCTTGTCTTGTTCTAAGATCAGTATAAAGTCAGATAACTGGATATTAAAACTTGGATAAAAGAATTATTTTCTAATTTATACTTCAGAGTGTGATCCTTTTATGATTAAGACAATAGGTAAAGCAAATGCTGAGATAAATTCAACATGAATCGTAATATATAACCACAAGATTCCAAGTTAAAAATACTTCCGTTGGATGATCAGTAAACAAAACTAATTCTCGTAAATCTTCCTCTTTAAACAAGGATAAAATAAGGATATATTCATCCCATCAGGTAGGTAAGGTAACCAGACTTACAAAAACAAAGGCTGCTGATTTCACGTTATACCGTTCGTTAGTGGGTCCCGATATCCTTCACAAGAATCCTCTGAGTTTAAAGAGTCTTAAAGAATAAGTGAAGTTTTATTTTAAAAAAGTTTTATAAAGTGTTTATGATCATCAACTTCCATATGCGAGAATAATATGGCTATATAAAAAGTAATTCAAGTCTTTGAAAATATAATGTAAAAGCTTTAAATAATTGACTTAAGAACAAAAGGAAATATCTGTAAAGAACAAACATAGAGAAATAATTTTCTCATTCATAAAACCATTATGTTTATTGGTTATAAAATAGTAGACAAATTGATTATGGGATTTCTCGAGAACTATGTTACAAGATTCACTACTGAGGCATTGGCCACGTTAGTGAAGTTCACATAAGTGTCTTTGAAAATACACCAAGCACAAAATTTGGTCCTTTCACTTTTGGCCATAGTCAAGGAGTACACTAATAGTATAACTCTTTAAAATAAAAACTTTGTGAATTAATATCAGAATCGCACTTATATGATTATGAACAAAGTAAAGTTAATCGCAAAGCATAACCGGATAAGTAACCAACAGTTCAAAGTTAATAACTACATTCCTACTTCCACCATCCGGCTCGATACCAAGAGGGGACTTTGTTCATTAATGATATATATATATATATATATATATATATATATATATATATATATATATATATATATATATATATATATATATATATATATCATTAATCTTGCACTTACAACTAGGGGTGTTCAAAACCGAACTAAACCAATAGGGAAACCGCAAATCGAACCAAACCAAACCGAAAACCGCAAAAAACCGTTTTTGATCGGTTTAGTTCGGTTCTTCTTTTCATTGCACCGCGCGGTTCGGTTCGGTTCGCGGTTTTGATTTCCGAAACCGAACCAAACCAAACCAAACCAAAGCGCAAGTAACACTAAGGCTTGTTGAATTACAACATTCCTTACTAACCCAAATGCAACTACAACCCAACTCTCACTCACTTACTAGCCCAAATCCAATTAATTCTTTGACTCACTTACAAACAATCCATATTGTTATGCTATATTTAAAAATTACAAAAAAATATTTAATTTAATTTTTTTTAAACATTGTCTTAAAGAATTAAAAGAGAGTGATTTATATATTATATATATTTGAGTAGATTTTTCTTAAAGATTTATGTTAGCCTTTTTATGTTACTTAATTTTAACTCCGTTTTAAATTATTTTTGTCTTGGAAAAAACAGAACCAACGAACCAATCCAAACCGCATTGGTTTGGTTTTGGTTTAGTTGATTTTATTTTAGGAAGCCAACCGAGCCAAACCAAACCGCATATAATTTTACCTTGCGGTTCGGTTCACTTTTTGCCTCAAAACCAAACCAAACCGCACCGCGAACACCCCTACTTACAACCTCTATTTGTAGATAGGGTCAAACAATTCGGAGAAACTTTTTCCCTATTTTTTGTGATAATTTTTTTCAAATTTACTAATTTATATTGGTAGAAACCCAAGTCTTCCATTGAGTAGAGATAAAGCCTCAAAAAAGTATATAATGAAATGGTATCTCTCATCTTATAAGCTAGTCGATTTTGTAGAATTAGTCCCAACCCAAATTCTAAGAATTTAAAATAGAAACATAACATAGATACAAGTCTTTAATAGGATGATTATTCTTCAACTCATAGATATTCAAGGGGGAGAATGGATCATGAGACTAGTCACTATTTGATGATGTTTAGTATATAAAAAGTTTCACTATAAAAAATTTAACTTTTAGTGACAAAATATGCTACTAAAAATTAAAATCTTTACGCAAAATGCATGGCTGATATTAATTATTATCAGCCATGCATAAGATTTAAGTGTAGCTAAAAAGTCATCAATCTTGTACATAAGCTTTCCTATTGTAGCTAAAAACTAAGATTTAAGTGTGGAAATTTACCTAATTTGTGACACTTTTTAACTTGTACTATTTACGCCTCAAAATTGAAACTAATAATATGGCGATTCAACTTCCCACTCATGTTAACATTGAATGAGGGAATTTTTGTCAAAAAAAAAACATTGAATGGGGGAATGCATGGCCTAATCACCATTTTGATAACTTTTAATATACGCAAAACTTCACTTCAAAGGAGTAGTTCCTACCCGGTCATCATGCCAGAAAAGAACAAAAGCACCATAACCACCTTCATTGATACTTCTTCATAGAACAAATCGCTCTCAACGTCTAAGTCAGCTCCCACCCTACATATATATATATATATTTCCACCAAACGAAAAAGTAGTACAGAGGCATGATTTCATTTAGTTTTTAATCACGCACAATGTGGCTCCCATACTTAGCCTATAGTGTCTTTCCACAAAGTACACTCGTCCACTAGTAGCCATCGTCTTCACTTTCTGAGCAAACTTAGATTAAATGATCGTAGAACTTTTATTCTCAAACCCCTTCACACTTAGGTTTACCGACTTTTGACGACTTAACCAAATGAAGTTTGTTCCCTTCTTAACTCCCAAATGAAGTTTAACCCCCAAGAACTCCCTTTGAATCCACACAATCTCTTCAAACCTTCACCAGCATCTTGAGGAAAGATTGTAAAAAATCGAAACCCTATTAAGCACCCGTTTATAAAGACATATACTCCCAAAGCTGACATGTCTCATTAAGCATTGTCTTAGTGTCTCAATTATAGGAGCCAAGTGGTTAAACACCTCGAGTTTACCCAATTGCTAAGCCAAGATACTTAAACGGCACTAAGCTTTACAATGAAGAAAGGTCAATGCCATATTAGTAAACCAATCATGGGCATTAGCATCCATTTTAAAGTTTTTCTAAAAATGAACTTCTGAGACCAATTCAAAACTCCTCAAAACTGATTTTAACATTAGAAGATTTTTCTCCAACCAAAAGATGTTGTTTGTATATTGTAGGTGTGAAATCTCCACCACAGAGTTGCCCTAACTAAAATCTTGTAAACAAGATTCATTGACTATCCATTACTACTCATCTACATTGAATTTCTTACTTTAAGTGAGTTGCTTATTATAGAATAGAAAAATTCATAAAAACAATATGCAAAAGATGGCGACAATAATATGAAGGGAAAAAAACGATTAAAAAGAGATTTGAAAGAACTTATTTGAACTTATCATATATGACATAACTCACACTTCTGTAAGAATAGGTTAATGATAAACACATAAACACATTTATCTGATCTTTAGCACTGCCTCTACTTAAGATTAGCATTTTATTATCATTAAATAGTTTGGCTTATAAAAAGTGAGTTCTTTTCTACTAATTTTCTTAAGCTCCTTAATTTTTTTTACTATATCATTAGTGTGCAGTATCCATCGAATTTGGCAGTGACTAATCTACGCTAGAAAATCTGACTAACCACGTGTATTCCCGACTTTGTCGGTCCAACCTTTAGGTGGGATTTGAACTCAATTACCACTGGAACCAACCTCGTTGGTTTCTTAAGCTCCTTAATAATAGTTTATTGAAATTATAACTTACACACTCAGTGTTTATCTATAATTTTTCTCCCTTCTGGTTTTTGTTATGATACATTAGTCTAATATCTATTTATACAAACAAACAACTTACAAAATTACCATTTTAGACATCTTACTTTTTTGACACATCACAACTTTTGTTTTATTTATCATTTTTTAATTATATTTTCTCTTCCTTTTTCACTCACTCTCTTTCAATCTCACATTTCTCAATATTTCTTACTTCTTACACATCTATTATTAGTGGCCCCACATCCTTTATTTAAAAATATTTTTATTCCCAATTTTTTTTAATCCACTATATATATAATCTAATATAATTAAATTAATATTAAATAATCTACAATTTACTCCTATTTACTATCTAACCTAATATTTATTTATACAAACAAACAACACTTAATCTATTTATTATTTATACAAACAACCCACATTTTAATTACTCAAACAAGCCTCCCTATTTACTTGACAATTCATCTGACTCAGGACAACATTGTAATTTACTATCATACTTTTATCAAATTTCTTCTTTCAATGCATTTTCTTCTCACTCCCACTTTTTTCCTACTTTCTCTTACTTTTTCCTCAAAATTCAAATTAAACTCACCAACTTTTCTTTACCCACTATCTATTAATCTAATCTAATTTCTATTTATACAAACAAACCATACTTAAATTACTCAAACAAGTTTCCCTATTTATTTGACAACTAATCTAACTAAGGGTAACATTGTAATTTACTATCACATTCTTTTTCAAATTTCTTCTCCAGATGCACTTGCTTCTCACTCCAATTATTTTTTTAAGTTTCCCCTTTTTTTTTTCAAATTTCGAAATTCAAATCAAATCTACTAATAACTAAAATAATCAATCTAAACTATGAGATAACTGCACTAATATATAAAAACACGGGATAACTTCATTGATATATAAAAAAAAACACGATATTAATATATCCAAAAAAAGGAAAACTTGATGACTATTTCAACTACCGATTAATATTTAAAACACGGGTTAACCGTACTGATATATAAAAAATGCGGGATAACTATCCTGATATATAAAAAACACGAGATAACTGTACTGATATATATATATTTGATAATCTTCTATTTATTTTTTACTATCTACTATAATCTACTAATCAACTAAAATAATCAATTAAAACTATGAGACAACTGCACTGATATATAAAAAAACATGGGATAACTATACTAATCTAATGTTGTTATGAAAAATTACTATTGGATGTCCATTATTCTTCCCCTACCTTCTCATCATTATCTTGTAAGTGGTGTTTTATTATGGACTACTCAATTACCAATCCTCATCCTATAAATAAGGTCCACCCTTATATGTAGAGACTTACTTGTAAAGTGAAATACAAATACTATGATCTTGTCTCCTTATCTCATTCTATTGTTCTTCTTGCTATAGCTTTGATAGTTTTACAATAAATGTAATCTAATCTAATCTAATCTAATATCTATTTATACAAACAAACAACTTACCATATTACAATTTTAGACATCTTGCTTTTTTTTGACACATCGCCACTTTTGTTTTATTTATCATTTTTTAATTCTACTTTCTCTTCCTTTCTCACTCACTCTCTTTCAATTTCACATTTCCCAATATTTTTTACTTCTTACACATCTATTATTAGTGGCCCCCACACCCTTTATTTAAAAATATTTTTTTTCCCAATTTTTTTAACTTTCCCCTTTTTTTAAAAAAATTTGAAATTCAAATCAAATCAAATCTACTAATAAACTAAAATAATCAATTTAAACTACGAGATAACTTCACTAATATATAAAAACACGGGATAACTCCGCTGATATATAAAAACACGATATTATATATATATATATATATATATATATATATATATATATATATATATATATATATATATATATATATATAAAAGAAAACTTAATGATTCAACTATTGATTAATATTTAAAACACAGGATAACTATCTTGATATATAAAAAAACACGGGATAACTACACTGATATATTTGATAATCTATCTTTTACTATATACTATAATGTACTAATCAACTAAAATAATCAAATAAAACTATGAGATAACTGCACTGATATATAAAAAAACATGGGATAACTATACTAATATGTAAAAAAACACACGAGATAACTGCAATGATATGTATAAAAACTCGAAATAACTGCACTGATATATAAAAAACACTTCACTGAAATATTTGATAATCTACCGTCTATCGTTATTGTCTACTATAATCTATTAATCAACTAAAAATAATCAATTGAAACTATGAGATAACTTATAACTGATATATTAAAAAACACGTAATAACTTTATTGAAATATAAAAAAACACGGGATAATTGCAATGATGCATGTAAAAACGCGAGATGGTCGTGACCGATATATAAAAACACGGGATAACAACATCGACACTAATATATGAAATAACCTTTGGATAAATGCATGATTGTTTTTAAATGATACTTTTACATTTTTAGATTTTAATATTTATCTAATTTTTATTTGAGAGTCCTTTTTAACTACTTTAAATTTTTCTTTTTTTTCACGAGGTGTCATTCGCACTATTTAAATTATGTCTAAGTTCGTTCATGAAAAGAATATGGTAGCACCCGTGCGTATGCACGGGTATCCTACTAGTGACATCATAAAACAAGTTATCTTCCGTCAAAAAAAAAACAAGTTATCTACCTAATTTGTGAAATCTACATGAACCAAGATGCTTGTCCTAATCTGTCTTTGGTCCAAACCACCAAACACTAATTTGCGACTTTAAAGTCATCACTCATTATTTGTGGAGTACTGATTTTTTTGTTAAAACTTACAATGTGTTTAAAAAATATAGAGTAAATCAATATACATTACTCAAAAAAAAATTGACCGAATACATTACTCAAATAAAAATATGTAGATGAACAGAACTTTATGAACAATATTTTGTTGCTACAGTCATAACTGCATTCTCCAGTAAAAAGAGAAAATCATAACAGCATTCAGCATGTAAAATGAGTTGAATTTTTGTCGGTTTAAATAAAATGACAAATAAACACCACGGACACACACTACCACACGATCACACCCGAAATCGAACCCAAGAACCAGCGTCCCCATATCACTTAAATTGTCAATACTACCAACAGTAGAGACTAAAATGAATTGAATTGAATTGAACGAATTAAATTTTGCAAAATTATTTTTTGTTAAAATGAGTTCGAACAAAAAGTTTGAAAGTAAATATCAGGTTTGGAGATAAAAATATGATATCCCAACTACAAGTTAAAAATCATTCTAAAGCCAAAATAAATTCTACTCAAAGACACCGAAACATGTCAAAATCAATTTTGTGTCTCTATAATCACTTTTGGCTCACCAAAAGTAAATTCCAAACACGCACAAAATGCAGCATTTTTTCTATATCCTGATACACCCATCCCTCAATCAAGGTATAAGGAAGGGATCAAATCACTGTGAATGTAAAACATAAACCTAAAATGAGGATAAGAACCTTAACTTGCCAAAACTGAGAAAACATGACAAGGAGGCCTTAAACCTATTGTCTCCTGTTCAAACAGTATGAAATTTATAAAAAAAAAAACACATTGTTTGTTTGTTGTTCTTTTAGCACTCATTCATAAGCCTTCTCCCAATCATCAACAACCTCAGAAACTTCTTCAGCATCTATGTTACCTCCAACTTGTCCTTTTTCATTTGACCCACCTGCACAAGATTCCACCTTTGAGACAGCATTGCTTTTGATTTGTTTCCCGACAACTTCGGCTTTGCCAGTTGTAGACGATGAACTCGAACTCGATTCCTGTTGTAAGACATTCCAAGGATTCATCGAAGTAGTTATCGGCGCTTCTTTCTTCCAAACAGATGGCTGGATATTCACAGAACTTGTAGTCCGTTCTTCATCACCCCAAGAGTCTTCTTTCCAACCGTGTTCCTTAACTACAGCTTTCTTCCATGGATTACCTTTCAATGCTGATAATGCTCCTCCTTCTTTAATTGTCCCAGCTCCTCCCCAGGCATTGGTTGCTGAAGATGCCGTTGCAGATGCCCCGATATTATTTGGGACAACCGAAACAGCACCTTGATACATTGTTCCATGATCTAACCTCCTCATTGCAGTTGCGGCTCGAGCGGGATCGTGAAAAACAGCTAAAGCATTCTTGTCATTCAACCAAACCAGCTCACATTCACCACCAAATCTTAAAACCAAGGCACTAATATCAGCATCCCTTGGTAAATCTGGAAATGAAACAACAAGTCGCGGATCCATATCTACCAAGGGATCAAATGCTGTATGAAGCGGTGCATTTAATGTTGTCGTGCCCTTAACCCCGAGGACACGAGCCGGAGCCTTTGATTTTGGGGTAACAGAAATTACTATGAATCGCTTTGGCTCCCAACCGGCAGCATTCACTGCAAGCTTCCATCTGTCAGCAATCAACCTCACTGCATCTCTTTTATCCTTTGTCATAGGACAAAAGACATGGACTTTTAAACCATGTGTAGTTCCTTTCGTTTTTCCAAGTACTAATATTTTGCATCTCTCCTCAATAGCTAAAACCCATTTTGAATCACGTCTAAACATGTCGGAAAGTAATTCGAAAGAAGAATTCTCACCGAAATGGAGAGCGTCTAGACTTGGAGTTATGTCAAAAGCATCAGCAAGAACCCTTTTCCGCTCCAACTTAGCACATTCCTCGTCGCACATCAGCTTTCTTTGTCCAAGGGGAACTTTCTTCCCATTTGCATCAACCGGTTGAAGTGGCGCGGACAAGTTTTTGAATAATGGAAGCTTCATATATAGCATCACCATTATAGTTATTATTATTGCTACTACCAACATCACAAGGAACACTTGCTGTTATCCGGTTACAAGAACATGCAATTGTAACGGGAAATTCACATCTTACATCTGGGCAAGGAGATGAAGGGTGACATGGAGCCATACACATATGTCGACAGCCTCTCCTTGGAGCGCCACATGTCTGCCCACACGGTGCTTGGAAACCTTGTACAGTACCCGGTAGATTATCACAAGGTGGGGGGTGACATGATCTTCCACATGCATGTAAACCACATTGTCTGGTCCTACCACATGGATTATTGCATCTAATATCCTTTGAACCACAAGGTATATTCCTAAGAATGACATGCCCGCCGATGCATTCTTTTGATACGGGAACCGAACAAGGAGGGCAGTCTCCAAAATGGCAACTGTGAGAGCCTGAATGACCACATGGCTGAGGAACTGAACATGGAAGCTGACATGAGGGACGCGGTGTACCACAAGGTAGGGGAGGAGGAATTGAAGTCATACCACAAGCACATGTCAAATCGGTGAAGATTGTTTCAAGACAAGGTGGGCAATGACCACTGTGACACAATGAAGCACATGCATGCTGGCCACATCTTAGCTTCTTTCCACATGACATGGAACAAAAGTGAGGATCCCAATCTCCACTTGAATCGTTATTTGGATTAGATGATGGACAACACCTTTCACTACATCGATGCCTTCCACAATTCTTCTTTTGTCCGCAAGGCTTTTCACAAGTAAATTTCTGATCCTCCATTAGTGTTTTAAAGCATTCCACAGTTCGGGAAGTTGAGCGACAACGACAGTTTTGTGAAACTAGGACCTTACATGGCGGACATTCACCGACATGGCATGTTTCCTTGCAAGTATGTTTCCCACATTGAAGGAGCTTGGCACATACTTGTGAGCATGTGGGAATTGGATCCAAACAACTTTGCCGCTTCTCCTCCAACCTTGTTTTTCCACAACAGCATGTCTTAACCCGGCTAGGTAATAATTCGCATTCTCCGCAGCTGCCTGGATGACAAACATCGCTGCATATGTGATTATCACAACTAAGCTTCTTTCCACAGTTGGAACCACACGAAAAAACTCCACCATCTTCTTTTAATTCACCCTTCATAGCCATGTATCCACAAAGAATAACCTCCACCGATTTACTGCAGAAGCAAGAAGCATTGATTAGAACCTGACAAGAATCACAAGGACCCACGTGACAAGGTTGTTCACAGCGATGGCGTCCACAGTCAAGAAGCTTATCACAGCGCTGACCACAGGTTATAACAGACTGCCGCTCAGCACAACGAGTGGTGATTCTTTTCTTCCCACAAGGACATAAACGAGGAAAGGCAAATGCTTTACATGGAGGACATGGACCCGGATGACATTGCAAGACACAATTATGAGGACAAAGATCATCCCTACTCTTTCCAGGAACCAATGCCTCCTTCTCAAGAGGCTTCCCGCACGGCTCCCCACACGAATGTGGTGTTAAGTACAAATCAGATGGAGGGTCTACCCTCTTCCCACAAAAGCAAACATACTTAATCTCCTTTGAAAATGTAAGCTGCACAGCCTGACAACCAGGACACCGCCAATTAAACCCTTGATTCTTCTCAGCCAACAAATCAACCGAGGTTGGCGCCCGAGCCCACTTCTTGATGCAATTCAAGTGAAAGATGGAATAGCAGCTGGAGCAAGACCAAACAGGCGCCGACCTCCGAACCATATCATAGCAAATCATGCACTCCACAGTACCTTTTGTGAGCTTCTCTTGAATCTCTTGCACCAATTGAGGCAAACTAGAATCCTTCTCCCCCATTTCCTTCCCCACCTTATTCCCATTCCTTCCCTTATCTCTTTCCCTTTCCCTCTCCACCCTATGAGTACCATGATTATTACTTCTACGCCACGCCATGGGTGGAGCAATGGAAACCCCTTGATTAGATGAGCAACCAGCATCAGCATCAGCATTAGCATTAGCATTCTTATTCTGATTGGATATGGAAACTGATGGTTGGACAACAGCATTGTTGTTGTTGTTGTTGTTGTTGTTGCCGTTGCTGTTGTCATTGTTGTTGTTGTTGTTATCGGATGATCCACTTCCACTTCCGGTCCCTTTAGGAACCCATTCTTGACGACGAGCACCTTGTGATGGAGCCCTTGACCATTCCCTTCTTTCTCTTCTTACTTGCAAGCTCATGCCTTTCTTGTGTTCCTTCTGCACCCTAAATTCAAACAATTACAATCAGCTCAATTCACAATTCAAACACTTCTACACCCAAAATTCAAACAACAACAATAAACTCATTTCACAATTCAAACACTTCTGCACCCAAAATTTAAACAATAACATTAAGCTCATTTCACAAATCAAACACTTCTGCACCCAAAATTTAAACTTTAACAATAAGCTTAATTCACAATTCAAACACTCAATAGTTTCTCTATCCTTCTCACATACAACAGAAAAAAAAACACAAAATTTACCTACCCCTAAATCCTTCCCTAACTAAGATATCTATAAAACATACAAAAAAATTAAACACCAAAAACAATGATAGAATAAGATCAATTCCAATTCCAGATTATAGCTCGATTATAACAAGAGGAAAAAAAAAACCTAACAACTTCAACATAACTACAACCTTAACAAGGTTTATTAATCTTCAATTTTTTCAATTTATCAGCAAATACAACAGAAATTGAAAGGAAAATGGAGAGAGAGGAGAATACCTGAAGCTGAAGATGATGGCGAAGAAAGGAAAGGAAAAAGAATTTCAGAAACAGCTATTCGAAACGCTTCGTTTTGCTGTCAATGTTGTGTCTGAAATCTGAAATTTCAGATTTGATTTTCTTTTATGAGTTTCTGATTTTTTTCTCTCTCGTATTTATATTCGTGTTCGCGAACATTTTCTGGGGTCGGTTTCGGCGACCAAAAATGAGAAAAAAATAATTAAATAAAAATTATTTCCTTTTTTTATTGGTTGGTATTAGGATTTTGGGAAGAATCACATTACTTTCGTTTTCTGATAAATACTTGTGCATCACGTCTAACCAAAAAAAAAAAAATACTTGTTCATCACGTGAAAAGGAAATTAATATTTAAAAATGGAGTCTAATGATCTACTCCCTCTGTCCCATATTATATGTCGTTTAAGGTTGTGGCACAGGAATTAATAAAAGTAGTTAATTTTATATGAGAAAAAGATATTGTGAGTTAGTTTACCAAATTGTCCTTCATTAATGACATTGGAAACATCAAAAGTAGAATTGTAGGAAGAGATATATTAAATAATGAAGGGTATAACTGGAAAAGAAAATTGATGTTTTATTGGTATTCTAAATAGTCATGTATTATGGGACAAATTTTTTTCCTAAAAAGTCATATAATATGGGACGGAGGGAGTAATTGTTACGTACGATCGGCGCAAATTTTTTACAACTACAACTAATAACAATTCATGGTGGGATAAAGCTTCTTGGTACGAAAAGAAACGTATAATTCAATTAAATATTCATTTTCATCGGTGCGCTGAGTGGGTGTTGTGTTAACGGACTCGTTGTTTTCTGATATTTCGTACATTGATATTCGTATTGAATATCGTTGTTGTTCATGGTATGATTGAGATTTAAGGTGGTTACTAGTTGACTAAGCCTATGCTTGGTTCCGCGGTAGAACTCCACAGTCATGCGGTGCATTGGTTAAAAGTGATACTGCTCTGTTAAGAGAGGGCGGCTGGGGTGGGAAAGTAAGAAGCAGGGGCAGAGCTTCTGTCGTAGTTTGTATCACCTGTAAGTTTGATCGGTTATTATAGTAAGTTTAAGAAGATTGTTGTGGAATCTGACTCAATTGAGGTTGTGGAATTACTTTCAGCTTTTAATGGTTCCAACCACCCACAACAACAATTGGTTAAAGGTATCAACAGGGTCGGCCTTGGGTTGTTCACCCCTTGCTACTACACGGCCTCAGCCCAATTCAAATATTTTAGGGGCCCATAAAAAATATAAATACAATATATAACTCGTGTACAATTCTTAAACCAAACTTTGATAGTGGTGCGATGGTATAATTGTTTCGTCAAATGTTACTTTGTTTCTCAGGTCCCCGGTTCGAACCATGGTTTCGCTAGTTTTTAATATTCCTTTCCTTTGCAATTCTTTTTTTGGTCAAGCAATTCTTTTTGGGAAGAAGCAGAGCAGAGAAGATGAATCAGAAATATGGGTTTAGGCTATACTGTTGGTGTGAATATGAGTGAAATGTGAGAACGTATTTATAATAGGTGTGATCGTACGTGAGCCGTTGATTTTGGACGATCAGAACCGTTGAATTTCTATCTGTTAGGGCACAAGTTCCAAAGAAAATAATAGTCACTCGTTTTTCTGCCACGTTTGACTGCTTTTTTGACTATTTAAAGTTGTTGATCGTCGTGGACGGTGAAATGTGAACCGTCGAAATGGAATACAAAAATTGTGTAACATAACAGTGGTTTGGACTTAAAGAATCGAACTAGTTCGTTCATTAACTATTGAATCATTGTTAGACAAATTTGGGGTGTGCATCAAATTTTTACATACTCGCTACTTTACCATCGAACTGGTTCGATGGGTAACTATCAAACCGTCCTGAAATTTCAAAAAAAAATTAAAACACACGCGTTTCATTAAGAGTAACTCTGTCTTTTCACGCGTGTTGGTAGTGTGTGATGAGTAGAGGGAGGGTTTAAGAAGCATGGGCCCTGATAATTTAACAAAGGGTAGTGTGTCTATGGGTGTGGACTCGATGGTTTTTGCACCCCCTAGGATTTCTTGTCTCAAGTTCTCAACTTAGATAGAGTTGGGCTGGCTACTTAGTTTTGTTTCTTCCTCTGGGCTTTGGCCCTTATTCTCAAAAAAAAGTTTTTTTTTTTACCCCCACCCCATCCCCATATAGGCATATACCCCACCCACACTGAAAACCCCAAAATGCCCTTCTGAAAACGTATTTTTTTTTAAAATTTTTGGCCAGTCGTATATACACCTGGGGGGTATATATACGACCTTATTTTTTGCCCATCGTATATACACCCCTCAAGGCGTATATACGATTGGCACACCCCCACCTTAATCGTATATACGCCTTGGGGGGCGTATATACGATGGGCAAAAAATAGGATCGTATATATACCCCCTCAGGTGTATATACGATCCCTATTGTATTTTTTTAATTTTTTTAAGTCAAATAAAATTTAATTAAGTCCTGAAAATAGGTTTTGTGTGTAGTTCGTTAAAACGTGACGATGTTATACGTCGAACGAATAATTTAGGCTAAAAAATCGGTTTCGGGCAACATACTCCGATCGTAATGAAACCACAACAATTAAATCCGAAAAAAAATCAAGAATCAAGACTCCTTAGAAGGGACTTCTTATGGGACTCTACGGCCTCAAAATCCCAAATTCCATCGTTTACTATTTTTTACGATTTGTTTTAATTTTTCATAGTCTCCAAAAAATCTAAAAAAAATTTTATAGCCTTATTTTGGTTTTGTTAGATTTTTAGTGATGTTTTTATAATTTTTTGGAGTAGTTTTGACTATTTAACGAGTTTTTAGTAGCCTTTTAGTAATAAAAATTAAAACAAATTATTAAAAAAATAAAAACCCATCGTATATACCCCTTTGAGTACGTATATACGATTGGACATAAAATAGCCATCGTATATACGTACTCAAAAGGGTATATACGATTTATTTCTTTTTTAAAAAAATTATTTTTCAAAGGGTATTTTGGGGATTTAAAATTAGGTGGGGGTTTATGGTGATGGGGTGGGGGTTTAAAAAAACCACCCAAAAAAAAGAGGCAATTTTCAATTATTAAAATAACAAAACAATTGCAAAGACATGAGGGAGCAAAACTCGACACATATTTTCTATGCATAATAATGTTTGAAGGCCACGTCCAATAGGCTTCATCATAGTCGGTGTCGTATATAAGCTACAAAAGTCTTACTACACTCTTATTTTATTTTTTTTATACATTTAAAGATTACAGGACGAAAGAAATTAATAAATAGAAACAAAAAATATTTATTATATGAGGAACATAAAAAATGGTTACTTTGTATTAGTAGAAAATATTTAATGGATAAATCAATGTATTGCCTACGTTCAACTATAGAAAGTAGTCATGTGAGGTATTGAGATTTTTTTAAGAGGTTGTCTTCTTCTATCTGGTATTTTTTCACACGCACTGGTTAGTGATCGAATCCTTGACAAATGGTTAAGGAAAACATTTGATAAAACCACTAAATATTTATTAAGAAATAACTTTTTTTACGCAAGAAATAACATTATTTTTTTTAAAGTTTATTAATAAGTATTTTGGAAACAATATCACTAGCAAATACTATATTTTTGATGCAAAAGAAGTATTTAAGTCTTTTGGTTGGTAGCCAATAATGTTTTTAACTTTTCTTGAAATAATAAAGTATTTAATTTAATAAATTGAAAAAGACTATGTCCATTTAATGCTTTTATTTTGTCTGGTTATCTATGAAGCCCCGATACTCCAAAAATGACAACGTACTCGTATCGGATACGTATCCGATACCGATACGCACCGATACTTCCCGATACGTATCCAAAGAGTATCCAATGATTTATTAATTATTTTTAAAAAATATTTCACTCGATACTTTTCAGATACTTATTTGATACTTCTTACCAACTAAGGATACTTCTCAGATACATTTTTGATACTTCTTACATTTTAGATACATTTTCGATATTTCTCAGTCAATAATATTTTAGTTAGTAATTATCGTTCTCCTTAATATTTAATGTAACCTCTGCCACTGACTATTCAGATTATACGATTTCGAGTGGTCTCGGTTACTTGTCCACCATTACTTTTTATGATTAGTCACTCATGCATAGGTGTGTCGGTTGTCATTTTCCTTTCATTCACATATTTTGTGTGATTTTTTTAATCTATCTGGACAGTTTTTTTCATCTCTATAAAATGCACTATTTCTATTTTTCATCTTTGTTTATTCTATTTGTGTTTTTAATTAATTTTATTTTTTATCATGTTTTTATATATTTAAATTTTAATTTAATTTTTATTAAAGTATCCTATCTTGATTTTCAAAATTTTCCCGTATCCCTGTATCTGTATCGTGTCGTATCCCGTGGGCTTCATCGCTCGTTATCCTTAATCTACAAACATATTCAATGATGTTTGGTTTTTTTTTGACAAATTTAATGATGTTTGGTTATTTGTCCTTTTTCCTCAATAGGACAAATAAATTCTTATTTTAGTCTCTAACTTAATATACATTTTTTTCCTTAAAATATACAATAATGTTATTTGGACATTTTTGTTAGACAAAACCATACAAAAACCAACTTATAACATGAATTAACCAAGTTTTTTAGACCATTTTACCAACCTACTTTTTCACAGTTTTCGAGGCATTGTTAAAAATTTGGTTAATTGATCACTTGGTTAATGACTTAAAAAACTTGGTTAATTGATGTTGTAAGTTGGTTTTTGTAGATTTTTGTCTAAATTTTTTTGTCCATATAACATGGTCCACTAAAATATATGAAAATATAAATAGCTTTTAAAAGTTTATGAAAAATAATAATAAATGGGACAATGCAATTCTTGTTGTACTCTGTTTGACTTTGTTAAAAAAAATAGTTCTGTAGTTCAAGAGGATGAAATACTACCAGTAAAGTTACAGTTTAGATGGACGAAAGGAACAAATATCACAAAAGTAATCTATTATGGTTCTTTTTGCTATTGAATAGAGTAAGGCTCTGTTTGGCAAGCACAAACCGCTAGCTTATAGCGGATAAGCTAATTTTATGTGTTTGACATTACTAGCTTATAGCATTTTGTCACTAGCTTATAGCGTTTTTTGAAACTCTACTTGAAGTAGCGTTTGAGCTTATAGCTTATAGCGTTTCATTTTTTCTTCCACTTTTACCCACACTGTTTTTATTAAATCCCTCATTTATCCTACATTAAATAAGTATTCTCTCTCATCTTTTAGCATTAATTACAAATGTCCATTTAAGTCATTTTATATTTATAAGCTAGTTCAACCGCTAATTTTACCAAACACTTTAAATTCAATCCGCTAGCTTATCCGCTATCAGCTATCCGCTATAAGTTCATCCGCTATAAGTTAGCTTATCCGCTATCCGCTCTTTTTTGCCAAACAGAGCCTAAATTTCTAACCTTTGGAGTACCGTAAAATATAAAACTCAAAAGTAAATAATGTTTTGTAAGCTAAGAATTACTTGCATTTTGTGAACCTTGACATAAAAACTCAAGTGGTACTTACTATCACAATTACCACGGTCTCTGATAAGTAGAAATATCAACAACTAATTAGCTTTTACCAAACACAAACCTCATTCAGTGTCAATACATTTATCTATTTAAAAAATTTGTATCCGTGTAAGGTGGGTACCTTTTTGGTGCATCACCCATAACACCTCTATAAAGAACTGTCTTTCTGTGAGTAAAAGCATCAAAGGATAACTTTCTATGGTATCCACCCATTCCACTCTAAACTGCAAAAATGTTTTTTGTTTTCATTCTGTTTTCACTTTTCAATGATTTGCACGTGGAAAAAAAAATGGTTTCAAGGAGGGAGGGAGGAGAGGGACAAATAAGGAGGAAGAGAGGATGAGGGTAAAATAGGAAAATATTCAAGTTAGTAATTTAAAATTAAAAAAAAATAACAAAAGGGTATTTTTGAAAAAAGTTATTTTACAATGAATTTTTTAAAAATCAAATATGGAGCTCCGTTAGCCACGTCAGCAAATACTAACAGAAGGGTATTATTTTAAAAAAATTATTTTAAAGAGATCTTTTTAAGAATTTTTTTGCAGATAATTATTTAAAAAATTGTTATATTTGTAGGGATAAAAAATATATTTAAACCTAAAAATATTAAATTAAAGTGTGACATACGACAAAAACAAACATTGTTTATTTTATATATACGCCTGAAAGAGATGGAGAAAACATAAATGTTACTTTATAGAAAAGGCAAAATAAAAATTATAAAAAAAGCAAATACAGTGGGTTCGGGAGCTTGATTTCAAGAATGTTATATTTAAGGTAGATGCTCATATTTGAATTTGTTTGTATTATCCAAAGTTGCAAGTACTATTTTTCTTTTTCTTCATTAAATTATCATGTAGAGTTATCTGGAGGAAGGCTAATAAAGACATTCATAGTTAGGTTAATACATTCTTAATATATTGAGCATGCTCTCAATTCTTTAAATATTCGTGGCCAAAGTGAATAACAATGTGAGGAAAATCAACATAATTTTTTCACTTATAAAAGAAAATCAATAATACCTTAACAAACACATTATTTAAATTAGCAAGGGTCCCAATCTAAAGAAACTACTTTTTTGTTTTGAGCCAACGCAAATCACCCCCGCAAATCATGCTTATTAGATTCCATTAAAAAAATCTGAAGTTTTGTTTCTTATATAAGAAAGGAATTAAATTTTGTTTTACTAGACCATTACTCGTGCGAAGTACGGGGCATCATTGTATGTTGTGTGCATGACTAATATGGTTTAAAATTTGACATCATATAGTTTCCTTTGAAACATGATGTAGTGAATGATTATATATACACATGAGTTAAATTCCATAATCTTGGAAGGAGTTTCTGATTGCACTGTAATGTGTTCAAAGAAATGAGATTTTTTCGATGAACAATGGTATGGACACTCATTTTGAAAAACAGACACGGTGTATATATGAAAAAAAATTACGCCACACATTTTGAGGGATGCATAAAGTTGAAGTAAAGGCATAGACAATTTGAAACACATGTTTGAAATTAAAAGGTAAACACCCAGTTTGATTACACCGACAATATAAAGATGGCAATGGGGTGAGGTAGGGTGGGGAGTACTCCTCCGCTCCCCCGTCCCATCACTACAAACTTTTCTCTGTTTCCGTCCCTGCCCCTGATCTATGTCATCTAGAGTTTTACTCCCCACACCTGTCCCCACGGGGGTGTCGTCATTATTCTTATTCCACAAACTTTTCCTTGTCACCGCTCACGATTCTGAGTGTGGGAAATTTTCCTCCCCCGCCTATATCCCCAAAGGGGCATGGTAGGTCGCGTCCCCGTCCCCCAAACTTTTCTCCGCCCGCGATCCCCGTCATGAGAAGTTTTTCTTCATTGATCTTGTCTGCACGGGGACATGGTCCTCTTCCCTGTATCCGAAATGACCGCAAAGGATTTTCTCCTTCGTCCAGTCCCTATGGGCAAAATTTTCCCGCCCATGGTCCTTCCCGAGGGACACAAATTGTTAGCAAGTGTACCGATATTACATGATACTATGACTTTTCAATATCCAATGCATAGCGTGATGGACAATTATATTCTCCGATCAATCCACTTTACAACGACCCTTGAATGGGAATAATATGGTGCATACCACCACTTTCTTCCCGGTAAGCATAATTTATTGTGTATACAATCATATCCTTAGGAGCGCATGTAGTTCATAACAACTACAACAACCTCTAAATGATATCAAATGGAGTCTGTCAAGGAACAAAACTATTTCAAGATTGTGTAGATGAGCAATATGCTCTGAGTCTTCTTTTAAATGATACAACTATAAAATGAGCTTATATGCCTTTGTGAAACAATTAATTTTATTCTCATCAAGTCTTAAATTTAATGATTATTATACGAAAAACTATTGATGATCACTTAATAACAACTTCATAACTTTAAAAACATTGGGTGGGCTTTGGGACTTGATGCCCATAACTCACATAGAGGTATAGGAGAATATGCCTTTAGAAAGAAATTGGGAATCAAATCCAACCTTCACATAGATAAAAATGAGATATGCTATCAAACATTCTTTTTCCAATAAAAACATAAAAGTTAATTAGGCCATCCAGGATTAATAGTTGCTGTGCCTGTTCTTGTTAAAGACTGATCTTGGATTAAAAAGTAAAATTTATTTGTTATCGCTTCTAAAATATTTAATCTTCAATACCGACAAAAGCAAAAGAAACTGGAAAGACCTATCTCTGCGTAGTTGAAGGTGTCGTAGGCTCTATCTCTTTTAAAGTTTTACCAACATCGCTGCTACACATGCTTTCACATTGATCATTCAAAATATTGACATTATACCATTCTGCACCAAGAACATAACTTACATAATAAATCAGCAAAAAGGACAACATTCTCCTGTAAAATTGACAATTAAATTCCAGCACAGAAGGGTTAAGCTTTTTACACAAAACATTTCAACAATTTGCTTCTATGTTGACCTATTCCACCAAGTTCTAGCATTTATATTGCATGAATTGGTTGCGTTAACAGAAAATCAATCTATTTGTTGCTCCCTTCCTACCCAAAATCCATATAAAATTAATCCAAAATGTAAACTTTCATTTGATTTTTTTCCTAAATTCTCCGTACAAATCAACATAGTAATGAAATACTATATTCATGACCAACTAACCTTCTAAACAAATTGATTTAGCAACAGTGTAGGGGAAGAGCTACCGAAAATGAAAATGAAAATTCTCTTTTGACATGAATAGCATAAAAATAAGCAAAGAAACTGCCTCTTCCACGGACCCTTGTGGTGAACTTCACTTCTACCCCCTTTCCACCGCCTCAACCCACCCAACAACTCAACAAATTATCGCATACCATACTTTGAAACATGCAATAACAAATAAAAAGAAAAATCCACCATAAAAAACATAAATCAATAAGATAGGAGGAAAGAAACGAACATGACAGAGGAAAGAAAGTAAGGAGCGTGAAACCTAGAAGATGAAATGATTACAAATGTGGAGAAAAGATGAGTTCCTATGAAAGATGAAAGAAAATGAGATTGTAGGTTTTTTATGGAAGAAATGAGTAAATGAATTGAGAAATTAATAGAAAGGCCTAGGTATACAAATGGACATATTGATCAAAAAAATTAATAATTAGCTATGTGTCTAGTTTCGAGGCATAGAAAATAAACCATTGACTATTTAGCTCTTGTTTCAATTTTTGACCATCAAAATCCCTTAAGGTGTGACTTCTCATTTTCAGTGTATAATTATTGTGTGGTGAGTGATTTTTCATTTACGATGCATAATTATTGTCGCCAAATTTAATAATGCAGAAATTTCAACGATGATGCAATGAAATGAATGCTAATAATTGACTTCTTCATACACTATGTCTAAGTGTGTATATAAATAGTTCTCTTTATCTTCCCAATGCGCATATATTTATTGAACCATTCAAAGTCTCCATCCATTAATGATTTTTGACAAATCAAATATCATTAATAAATGGGGAATTTGAACTTCGATAATAATGATCCTCTTTTTTCAATGTGTTTATTTCGTTGGATAAACGTTTAATTAATGTGCATTGAAAATTGGTGCATAAATAATGAATGTGTGCGTTGGAAATGAGATTGACTATAGATGCTATAATTGCAAGTGAGACAGACAATTCTTATCAACATTTTAATTTACCGTAATACCCTCCATTTTGACGGGTTTTTTCCTCCCAAAAGTCCTCTATTTTGTCTTATTTATATCCTATTTTTATCTTTTAAAGATATTATAATTAAACATAGAAATTTATCAATAAAAAGTTTGAAGTATATTCACTTAATAAAACTAAAGATATTCATGAAAATAAAATAAAAGGTATTTGTATGGACAATAAGTAATATTTCTCGATCGTGACTTAAAAGCACAATAACCATTTATAAAAATAAAAATATTTTTAAAGATAAATATAAAAACAATTTTACTGACAACATATACCAACAGAATATAATGTTTCCTCATTCAAACTGAAATACAAAATATACATGATTTTGATAAAGATAAAGTATAAAATACAGTAGAGAATAAATTTAATATAAAAGGAGAGAATCAAAGTGGGAAATTAAAAAATTTAAAGTGAGAGAAGAATCAAAAACAAAATAAATTCAAAGGTCATTTTGATTATAAAAATTATAGGTGTCAACTAGACTAAAATATAAAGTGAGAGAAGAAACAAAAATAAAATAAATTCAAAGGTCATTTTGATTATAAAAAATAATAGGTGTCAACTAGACTAAACTATAATTATTTTTTATTCCAATTTTTCAAATTTCAACCCATTTTCAAATCTTTTTTAATAAATGAAAAGAAAAAGTGTCTCCAAGCACGTGTTAGAGTCCTAGTTAAACTGTTAATAGTCTTTACACCCCTGACTCAATTATAAAAAGGGGTTGTATTATAACTTATCTCAAACACAGAGCTTCCCCTGTAACTTCCTAACATTTGTTACTCCTTCTCTCATCTCTCAGTGTTCTAATTCCTTCACAAAGTGATCATGTCTTTACTTACAGATCACATCAACTTCAACCTTTCAGAATACACTGAAAAGATTGTTGCTGAGTACATATGGTGAGCTTTCATTGATCTTAAAACAGAGGATTCTGTTCCTTTATTGAAACAGGGGACTCTGTTTCTTGCTTTTCTCTTTTATTAAGTTTTTGACCAAGAAAATATCTAACCCCTTTGTGGATATATTATTATTTCTGATTCTGGATATATTTCAATAAGAGTGATTATTTTTTATTATTTCTTCCATCTTCCTCTTTTTAGTACTATGGTGTTTTTGTTCGATTATTAAAGACATAATACGCAAATAGTGTTTTATTTTTTTTTAATATATAGTTTTCTAATGGATGAGTCCTAAAACCCTTTTCTTAAGTGGATCTATTTCATCTAATAATAAATAAAAATTAATTTTTTTATGTACTTATAAACAGGATTGGTGGATCTGGTATGGACATCAGAAGCAAAGCCAGGGTAATTGTTTTTTCTTTATCACAAATAATAATGATTATAGATAATTTTTTAATTTTTATTTAATTTTTGTTTTTTTGATTAATTTTGTTTTGTTTTAAATAACTGGACACTTCTGGACAAGTGAGTGACCCTTCAAAACTTCCTAAATGGAACTTTGATGGTTCCAGCACAAATCAAGCCCCAGGAGAGGACAGTGAAGTCATTCTATAGTATGATGATGATGATGATTCTTTTCCTATTTTTGTTTTTTTATTTTTATTTATTTATTTATTTATTATTTTCTCAAGAAACTCATGAGTTGTTTTTATTTGAATTAAAGTCCACAAGCTATTTTCAAGGACCCATTTAGGAGAGGCAATAATATTCTTGTAAGTTTTTTCAATTTGAGAAATTGTCTTATAAGTTATAATAAATAATTATAATTAATTAAATATTTCCTAGTTCATCAAAGAAATAATAACTTTTCACCTTTTGTTGATAATCAATAGGTGATTTGTGATGTATACACCCCAGCTGGTGAGCCACTACCAACAAACAAGAGGTACAATGCTGCCAAAATTTTCAGTCACCCTGATGTTCTTGCTGAGGTACCATGGTATGTTTGTATGTCTCCGTCGTTGTCTGTCTATCTGTGTCGTGTTCGGTGTCTGTATCTATATCTATGTGGTGCTTCATAATAATATAATTAATATTTGTTGATTATTATGTTAACAGGTATGGTCTTGAGCAAGAGTATACTTTGTTGCAGAAAGATATTAATTGGCCACTTGGATGGCCTATTGGTGGATTTCCTGGAGCACAGGTATCAAATGTTTTTTTTTTTATTGTTATCTTTTGTTTCCTTTGTGTCTCTATCTTGTTTGTGATTTGAATGATTAAATGTTTGTTTGATTTGATTACAGGGACCATACTACTGTGGAATTGGTGCTGATAAAGCCTATGGTCGTGATATTGTAGATGCACATTACAAAGCTTGTCTTTATGCTGGCATCAACATTAGTGGCATCAATGGAGAAGTTATGCCTGGCCAGGTATTATTAACAACATTTAACATACATACATACATACTAGGTTTTAAATCACGGTCGCGGTCATGCTCGTGGTGTCATCCTTGATATCGTGTTCAAGTACAACGGTTTTAAATCACGGTCACGCAAACCGTTTTTTAAAAAACCATGATGTCACAGTTCAGATCACGGTCCCGCAAACCGTTTTTTTAAGAACCTTACATACGTCATATTGGTCTATATTGAATTTTTTTTAAAATTATATTTCTATTTTATAGTGGGAATTCCAAGTTGGTCCAACTGTTGGTATCTCTTCTGGAGATGAACTATGGGCTGCTCGTTACATTTTGGAGGTAACTTAAAGTTTCATTAATTTTTTATTTTTTATTTTAAATTTGAAGGGCTAGATATATGATAAAGATAATTAGTAAAAGTTAGTAAAATTTAAATATTAATTAAATTTTTATATGTTACAGAGGATCACAGAGATAGCTGGAGTAATTGTTTCATTTGATCCCAAGCCAATTCCGGTTAGAAATGTTCTTGATTAGTTTAAATTTGTTGCAAATTTTGTCATTGTTGAAGACTTGAAAGAGAAAAAATATTGACCATCTCATTATTTTGACTTAATTTGTTACATTTTTTTTGTTACTAGGGAGATTGGAATGGAGCTGGAGCTCATACAAACTATAGGTAATAAAAATATAGCTCAAGAAGATATTATTAAGGTTTAATTAGTGTACGTCATTGCTGTAAAATGTTTTACACCATCAACTGTGGTATGAGTAATTTTTAAGGTAGTTAAGACATAGTCAAACATTTTTTATGACGTGTCATTTCCTGATTGGACGATGTTGTAAAATATATTTACATCTGCGGTGTATATAAACTAAATCCATATTATTATTGGTTTCTATGGATGGTGATTTCAGCACCAAGTCAATGAGAGAAAATGGAGGTTATGAAGTTATCAAGAAGGCCATTGAAAGACTTGGTTTGAGGCATAAGGAACACATTGCAGCTTATGGAGAAGGCAATGAGAGACGTCTCACTGGAAAACATGAAACAGCTGACATCAACACTTTCACTTGGGTAAGTAAAAACATATCAGCTAGGTTTTAAATCGCGGTCACGGTCTTAGTCGAATCGCGGGTATTTGATTTTACAAAATAAACCAATACCTGAAAAATGTCATCGAGGTTTTAAACCGCGTGCATAGTCTTGGCCGTGTTGCAAATATTTGATTTTACGAAATAGTACAGTCGAATGCGGTTGATGTAGTCTCAATCGTGATCGTAGATACATAAAAAACTTTGATATCGCGATGCTTATCGTCGTAGTGGACCGTATATATTGATGTTTTTTGTTTGTATAGGGTGTGGCAGACCGTGGAAGCTCAATTAGGGTTGGAAGAGACACAGAGAAAGATGGAAAAGGTTACTTTGAGGATAGAAGGCCAGCTTCTAATATGGATCCCTATGTGGTTACTTCCATGATTGCAGAAACTACCATCCTTTGGAAACCATGAAATGTGTTGCTTTTTTAGTAATTGTCAAGTGGTCTTTATGCATAAACCAATTTGCTCCATGTATTTGGATGACAACAATAAAATTTATCATTAATAATAAAGAATGCTTCTTCATTCACTCCTTAAATTCATGACTCAATAATGTAATGGTTTAGTTACTTATTTGATGATTTTCCATGTGATGCTCCTTTCAGGAAAAAATTAAGTGCGTAAATGTCTTTCTCAATGTTTTTAAAATCGGACGGAAGATCTAACTGATGAGATTATTGGGTCATAGTTTACTTTTTGTTTCTAATTATTGTTGACGACTCATCGAGTGTCGTAACACTTTTAATGAATGACTAATATTCACTCGTGTTGAGAGGTAAATTTCTCATTGGTAACACCGAGTTTGTCACCGCGAGAATCAAGCTTGAAAACACCAAGTCGACCTTCCGTGTCCTTATGGAACTTTTGCACCTTGTCACTCTCAGTCATAGTTCAATAGTTCATTTGGTAAAACTTGATGACTAATATATAAACAAAGAGTAAACACCCATTTTAGTCCCTAAAAATTTTTTGTGGGACAAATTGGTCTTTGACAAATTTTTGAGACAAATTAGTTTCCCACCCATCCAATGTCAGGTAATAAAGTTTCCCTATCGGGAAAATGTCAAGCATAATTTGTCCCGAAATATTGTCAGCGACTAATTTGCCCTTGAAAGAAATGGTCAGAGACTAAATTGAGTCTTTACTCGTAAATAAATATATTATGGTTCAACTCGGTTTAATTAGTCATTCAAGATGGTGTTTGGAACCACAATAGTGGTATTCTAAACTCGTGATTCCTTTGAAGCTATCAAGAGTAGCTTTTGCTTAGACGTACGTTAAAAGAGTTTCTACTGTGAAAACAAACAGGCTACAAAACAGTTGATATGAGTTTAGTCTGGTTTTGAGCGTTTCAACCAAACTCTTCTAGTCTAATTGTGATTAAACGAACTATCCAATTGGCCAGTTCTTATTTGACCATCATTCTCACAATATTCACCAATTTGCCTCCACGTTATGATATAAATTCAATCGCCATCGTGTGGCATTTATAAAAACATTAAAGATGTTGTAGACACAATTGAAGTTGTTACTTTTTTTTTGAAAACCCTAATAGTAGGCATTGATTTTTGAAAATTGTTCTGTGCACCAAAAATCTTGCATTGTTTGAAAATTGAAGTACAACGGTTTTAAATCACGGTCACGGTCATACTTGCATTGTGATCCTTGATATCGTGAAATATCGCAGGCCTGAAAAATTAAAAAACCATGATGTCGCAGTTCAGATCACGGTCCCGCAAACCGTTTTTTTAAGAACCTTACATACGTCATATTGGTCTATATTGAATTTTTTTAAAATTATATTTCTATTTTATAGTGGGAATTCCAAGTTGGTCCAACTGTTGGTATCTCTTCTGGAGATGAACTATGGGCTGCTCGTTACATTTTAGAGGTAACTTAAAGTTTCATTAATTTTTTATTTTTTATTTTAAATTTGAAGGGCTATATATATGATAAAGATAATTAGTAAAAGTTAGTAAAATTTAAATATTAATTAAATTTTTATATGTTACAGAGGATCACAGAGATAGCTGGAGTAATTGTTTCATTTGATCCCAAGCCAATTCCGGTTAGAAATGTTCTTGATTAGTTTAAATTTGTTGCAAATTTTGTCATTGTTGAAGACTTGAAAGAGAAAAAATATTGACCATCTTATTATTTTGACTTAATTTGTTACATTTTTTTTGCTACTAGGGAGATTGGAATGGAGCTGGAGCTCACACAAACTATAGGTAATAAAAATATAGCTCAAGAAGATATTATTAAGGTTTAATTAGTGTACGTCATTGCTGTAAAATGTTTTACACCATCAACTGTGGTATGAGTAATTTTTAAGGTAGTTAAGACATAGTCAAACATTTTTTATGACGTGTAATTTCCTGATTGGACGACGTTGTAAAATATATTTACATCTGCGGTGTATATAAACTAAATCCATATTATTATTGGTTTCTATGGATGGTGATTTCAGCACCAAGTCAATGAGAGAAAATGGAGGTTATGAAGTTATCAAGAAGGCCATTGAAAAACTTGGTTTGAGGCATAAGGAACACATTGCAGCTTATGGAGAAGGCAATGAGAGACGTCTCACTGGAAAACATGAAACAGCTGACATCAACACTTTCACTTGGGTAAGTAAAAACATATCTGCTAGGTTTTAAATCGCGGTCACGGTCTTAGTCGAATCACGGGTATTTGATTTTACAAAATAGTCCAGTATATGCGGCTAATGTAGTCTCTCAATCGTGATCGGAGATCACAGATACATAAAAAAATCTTTCATATCGTAATGCATATCATGGTAGCGGATCCGCCCATGCTTAAAAATAAACCAATACCTGAAAAATGTCATCAAGGTTTTTAACCGCGTGGATAGTCTTGGCCGTGTTGCAAATATTTGATTTTACGAAATAGTACAGTCGAATGCGGTTGATGTAGTCTCAATCGTGATCGCAGATACATAAAAAACTTTGATACCGCAATGCATATCGTCGTAGTGGACCGTATATATTGATGTTTTTTGTTTGTATAGGGTGTGGCAGACCGTGGAAGCTCCATTAGGGTTGGAAGAGACACAGAGAAAGATGGAAAAGGTTACTTTGAGGATAGAAGGCCAGCTTCTAATATGGATCCCTATGTGGTTACTTCCATGATTGCAGAAACTACCATCCTTTGGAAACCATGAAATGTGTTGCTTTTTTAGTAATTGTCAAGTGGTCTTTATGCATAAACCAATTTGCTCCATGTATTTGGATGACAACAATAAAATTTATCATTAATAATAAAGAATGCTTCTTCATTCACTCCTTAAATTCATGACTCAATAATGTAATGGTTTAGTTACTTATTTGATGATTTTCCATGTGATGCACCTTTCAGGAAAAAATTAAGTGCGTAAATGTCTTGCTCAATGTTTTTAAAATTGGACCGAAGATCTAACTGATGAGATTATTGGGTCATAGTTTACTTTTTGTTTCTAATAATTGTTGACGACTCATCGAGTGTCGTAACACTTTTAATGAATGACTAATATTCACTCGTGTTGAGAGGTAAGTTTCTCATTGGTAACACCGAGTTTGTCACCGCGAGAATCAAGCTTGAAAACACCAGGTCGACCTTCCGTGTCCTTATGGAACTTTTGCACCTTGTCACTCTCAGTCATAGTTCAATAGTTCATTTGGTAAAACTTGATGACTAATATATAAACAAAGAGTAAACACCCATTTTAGTCCCTAATTTTTTTTTTGTGGGACAAATTGGTTCTTGACAAATTTTTGAGACAAATTAGTCCCTAACATTTTCAAAACAGGAACAAATTAGTTTCCCACCCATCCAATGTCAGGGAATAAATTTTCCCTGTCGGGAAAATGTCAAGCATAATTTGTCCCGAAATATGTCAGCGACTAATTTGCCATTGAAAGAAATTGTCAGAGACTAAATTGAGTCTTTACTCGTAAATAAATATATTATGGTTCAACTCGGTTTAATTAGTCATTCAAGATGGTGTTTGGAACCACAATAGTGGTATTCTAAACTCGTGATTCCTTTGAAGCTATCAAGAGTAGCTTTTGCTTAGACGTACGTTAAAAGAGTTTCTACTGTGAAAACAAACAGGCTACAAAACAGTTGATATGAGTTTAGTCTGGTTTTGAGCGTTTCAACCAAACTCTTCTAGTCTAATTGTGATTAAACGAACTATCCAATTGGCCAGTTCTTATTTGACCATCATTCTCACAATATTCACCAATTTGCCTCCACGTTATGATATAAATTCAATCGCCATCGTGTGGCATTCATAAAAACATTAAAGATGTTGTAGACACAATTGAAGTTGTTACTTTTTTTTTTGAAAACCCTAATAGTAGGCATTGATTTTTGAAAATTGTTCTGTGCACCAAAAATCTTGCATTGTTTGGAAATCAAGGCCAATAGTAGTTTATAACCATTCACATCCTTAACTTATCGAGGCGTCTTTTAACAAAGTATAAAATTGTGATGACTCTCATGCGGGTCAAAGCAGACAATACCTCAAAAGACAATACAAGGCTCAAGGTCGAAACAAAAAACAACAAATGAAAGATCTCCCTTGCCCTTTTATATAGGTCAAGGGACCAAAGTACCTTTAGGGGTAATGCAAATTCATTATAGAATTGAAAGCATTGGTTTTTGCCCTTGAGCTATATACTACACACAAGGGTCTAGAGTACCCTTAAGGGTAATGCAAATTCATAATAGAATTGAAGTCTCTCACATCACATGGAAGAATCCATGTTGCATTAAAAACAACGCCAAAAAAGATACCATTGTTTCGTATGAAGAGTGGTAGCAAAATCAACTAGCTACATTCCCCACAAATTCTGCAATTGAATAATATTGTTATCAACAATGAGAGAGGTGCAACCGTCAAGTTATAATGAGTAAATAAAGCATTGAAGTGATGAATCAATGAATCTTGTGCATGTGGGGCTTCTATAGGTGCTGACAAAGATGATGTGTCCTTTATCTATATCTTTCCACAAAAGACACAATTCCATGAGGTTAGTAACCTACAATAAATATGTTATTATATTCCTAAAGTAAGATGCCCCATATGTTGGGTGTACATCCTCTCTTATTAATGGATTGTTTTTCATTTGTGTCTATCTCTCTCCGACATAAACCGTTAAGTAATTAGAGATGATTTAATTTTGTATACCCCTTCCGTTATAGAATATAAGTAAAAACTAATCGATGAAAGTTGATATATCTAGTTCATATTTTGGACTAGATACATAACTTTCATTGATTGAGATATTACTTATATTCTCAGAATAAAGGAAATATATTTTCCCAACACAGGTTGGTCCGAGACTCTGAGTGGTAACTAGACTCGGATCACACCCTAAAGTCTCGGGTTCGAATATTGTATGTGGCAAAAACTCTGTTGGGAGGAGAGAACCACACGGACGGGCAAAGCCGAGTACTCGTGGTCAGCTAGGTTCCTCGGCGTAGATTAGTCATTGGAAAAGTCGGTGAAAACTGCGAATCAGTGACATGATAACCCAAAAAAGAAAAACATATTTTTGAATTAAATTAAATTACTGTGCATTGAAATTGAAGGTGTAAAATATTTAACACTAAACTAACTAAAAATTGATACATCACCAAAATTATTAACTTTTATTTTATTCTATCTTAAAAATCGTACATACCATAAATTTTTATAGGTTAACAACATAAAAAATCTTTATAGTAAGACATCTATGTTTTCTTTGAAAATTGTTCATACCATAAATTTTTATAGGTTAACAACATAAAATAGTAGGCATTGATTTTTGAAAATTGTTCTGTGCACCAAAAATCTTGCATTGTTTGGAAATCAAGGCCAATAGTAGTTTATAACCATTCACATCCTTAACTTATCGAGGCGTCTTTTAACAAAGTATAAAATTGTGATGACTTACATGCGGTCAAAAGCACAATATACCAAAAGACAATACAAGGCTCAAGGTCGAAACAAAAAACAACAAATGAAAGATCTCCCTTGCCCTTTTATATAGGTCAAGGGACCAAAGTACCTTTAGGGGTAATGCAAATTCATTATAGAATTGAAAGCATTGGTTTTTGCCCTTGAGCTATATACTACACACAAGGGTCTAGAGTACCCTTAAGGGTAATGCAAATTCATAATAGAATTGAAGTCTCTCACATCACATGGAAGAATCCATGTTGCATTAAAAACAACGCCAAAAAAGATACCATTGTTTCGTATGAAGAGTGGTAGCAAAATCAACTAGCTACATTCCCCACAAATTCTGCAATTGAATAATATTGTTATCAACAATGAAAACAATTTTACTGACAACAGAATATAATGTTTCCTCGTTCAAACTGAAATACAAAATATACATGATTTTGATATAAAAGGAGAGAATCAAAGTGGGAAATTAAAAAATTTAAAGTGAGAGAAGAATCAAAAACAAAATAAATTCAAAGGTCATTTTGATTATAAAAATTATAGGTGTCAACTAGACTAAAATATAAAGTGAGAGAAGAAACAAAAATAAAATAAATTCAAAGGTCATTTTGATTATAAAAAATAATAGGTGTCAACTAGACTAAACTATAATTATTTTTTATTCCAATTTTTCAAATTTCAACCCATTTTCAAATCTTTTTTAATAAATGAAAAGAAAAAGTGTCTCCAAGCACGTGTTAGAGTCCTAGTTAAACTGTTAATAGTCTTTACACCCCTGACTCAATTATAAAAAGGGGTTGTATTATAACTTTTCTCAAACACAGAGCTTCCCCTGTAGCTTCCTAACATTTGTTCCTCCTTCTCTCATCTCTCAGTGTTCTAATTCCTTCACAAAGTGATCATGTCTTTACTTACAGATCTCATCAACTTCAACCTTTCAGAATACACTGAAAAGATTGTTGCTGAGTACATATGGTGAGCTTTCATTGATCTTAAAACAGAGGATTCTGTTCCTTTATTGAAACAGGGGACTCTGTTTCTTGCTTTTCTTTTTTCTTAAGTCTTTGACCAAGAAAATATCTAACCCCTTTGTGGATATATTATTATTTCTGATTCTGGATATATTTCAATAAGAGTGATTATTTTTATTTTTTCTTCCATCTTCCTCTTTTTAGTACTATGGTGTTTTTGTTGGATTATTAAAGACATAATAAGCAAATAGTGTTTTATTTTTTTTTAATATATAGTTTTCTAATGGATGAGTCCTAAAACCCTTTTCTTAAGTGGATCTATTTCATCTAATAATAAATAAAAATTAATTTTTTTTTATGTACTTATAAACAGGATTGGTGGATCTGGTATGGACATCAGAAGCAAAGCCAGGGTAATTGTTTTTTCTTTATCACAAATAATAATGATTATAGATAATTTTTTAATTTTTATTTAATTTTTTTTTTTGATTAATTTTGTTTTGTTTTAAATAACCAGACACTTCCTGGACCAGTGAGTGACCCTTCAAAACTTCCTAAATGGAACTTTGATGGTTCCAGCACAAATCAAGCCCCAGGAGAGGACAGTGAAGTCATTCTATAGTATGATGATGATGATGATTCTTTTCCTATTTTTGTTTTTTTATTTTTATTTATTTATTTATTTATTTATTTATTTATTATTTTCTCAAGAAACTCATGAGTTGTTTTTATTTGAATTAAAGTCCACAAGCTATTTTCAAGGACCCATTTAGGAGAGGCAATAATATTCTTGTAAGTTTTTTCAATTTGAGAAATTGTCTTATAAGTTATAATAAATAATTATAATTAATTAAATATTTCCTAGTTCATCAAAGAAATAATAACTTTTCACCTTTTGTTGAAAATCAATAGGTGATTTGTGATGTATACACCCCAGCTGGTGAGCCACTACCAACTAACAAGAGGTACAATGCTGCCAAAATTTTCAGTCACCCTGATGTTCTTGCTGAGGTACCATGGTATGTTTGTATGTCTCCGTCGTTGTCTATCTGTCCGTGTCGTGTTCGGTGTCTGTATTTATGCGGTGCTTCATAATAATATAATTGATATTTGTTGATTATTATGTTAACAGGTATGGTCTTGAGCAAGAGTATACTTTGTTGCAGAAAGATATTAATTGGCCACTTGGATGGCCTATTGGTGGATTTCCTGGAGCACAGGTATCAAATGTTTCCATTTTTCCTTTGTCATATGTTTTTTTTTTATTTGAATGATTAAATGTTTGTTTGATTTGAACAGGGGCCATACTACTGTGGAATTGGTGCTGATAAAGCCTATGGTCGTGATATTGTAGATGCACATTACAAAGCTTGTCTTTATGCTGGCATCAACATTAGTGGCATCAATGGAGAAGTTATGCCTGGCCAGGTATTATTAACAACATTTAACATACATACATACATACTAGGTTTTAAATCACGGTCGCGGTCATGCTCGTGGTGTCATCCTTGATATCGTGTTCAAGTACAACGGTTTTAAATCACGGTCACGCAAACCGTTTTTTAAAAAACCATGATGTCACAGTTCAGATCACGGTCCCGCAAACCGTTTTTTTAAGAACCTTACATACGTCATATTGGTCTATATTGAATTTTTTTAAAATTATATTTCTATTTTATAGTGGGAATTCCAAGTTGGTCCAACTGTTGGTATCTCTTCTGGAGATGAACTATGGGCTGCTCGTTACATTTTAGAGGTAACTTAAAGTTTCATTAATTTTTTATTTTTTATTTTAAATTTGAAGGGCTATATATATGATAAAGATAATTAGTAAAAGTTAGTAAAATTTAAATATTAATTAAATTTTTATATGTTACAGAGGATCACAGAGATAGCTGGAGTAATTGTTTCATTTGATCCCAAGCCAATTCCGGTTAGAAATGTTCTTGATTAGTTTAAATTTGTTGCAAATTTTGTCATTGTTGAAGACTTGAAAGAGAAAAAATGTTGACCATCTTATTATTTTGTTTCATTATTTTAACTTAATTTGTTACATTTTTTTTGTTACTAGGGAGATTGGAATGGAGCTGGAGCTCACACAAACTATAGGTAATAAAAATATAGCTCAAGAAGATATTATTAAGGTTTAATTAGTGTACGTCATTGCTGTAAAATGTTTTACACCATCAACTGTGGTATGAGTAATTTTTAAGGTAGTTAAGACATAGTCAAACATTTTTTATGACGTGTCATTTCCTGATTGGATGACGTTGTAAAATATATTTACATCTACAGTGTATATAAACTAAATCCATATTATCATTGGTTTCTATGGATGGTGATTTCAGCACCAAGTCAATGAGAGAAAATGGAGGTTATGAAGTTATCAAGAAGGCCATTGAAAAACTTGGTTTGAGGCATAAGGAACACATTGCAGCTTATGGAGAAGGCAATGAGAGACGTCTCACTGGAAAACATGAAACAGCTGACATCAACACTTTCACTTGGGTAAGTAAAAACATATCAGCTAGGTTTTAAATCGCGGTCACGGTCTTAGTCGAATCGCGGGTATTTGATTTTACAAAATAAACCAATACCTGAAAAATGTCATCAAGGTTTTAAACCGCGTGCATAGTCTTGGCCGTGTTGCAAATATTTGATTTTAAGAAATAGTACAGTCGAATGCGGTTGATGTAGTCTCAATCGTGATCGTAGATACATAAAAAACTTTGATATCGCGATGCATATCGTCGTAGTGGACCGTATATATTGATGTTTTTTGTTTGTATAGGGTGTGGCAGACCGTGGAAGCTCAATTAGGGTTGGAAGAGACACAGAGAAAGATGGAAAAGGTTACTTTGAGGATAGAAGGCCAGCTTCTAATATGGATCCCTATGTGGTTACTTCCATGATTGCAGAAACTACCATCCTTTGGAAACCATGAAATGTGTTGCTTTTTTAGTAATTGTCAAGTGGTCTCTATGCATAAACCAATTTGCTCCATGTATTTGGATGACAACAATAAAATTTATCATTAATAATAAAGAATGCTTCTTCATTCACTCCTTAAATTCATGACTCAATAATGTAATGGTTTAGTTACTTATTTGATGATTTTCCATGTGATGCACCTTTCAGAAAAAATTAAGTGCGTAAATGTCTTGCTCAATGTTTTTAAAATTGGACCGAAGATCTAAGCGATGAGATTATTGGGTCATAGTTTACTTTTTGTTTCTAATAATTGTTGACGACTCATCGAGTGTCGTAACACTTTTAATGAATGACTAATATTCACTCGTGTTGAGAGAGGTAAGTTTCTCATTGGTAACACCGAGTTTGTCACCGCGAGAATCAAGCTTGAAAACACCAGTCGACCTTCCGTGTCCTTATGGAACTTTTGCACCTTGTCACTCTCAGTCATAGTTCAATAGTTCATTTGGTAAAACTTGATGACTAATATATAAACAAAGAGTAAACACCCATTTTAGTCCCTAATTTTTTTTTTTGTGGGACAAATTGGTTCTTGACAAATTTTTGAGACAAATTAGTCCCTAACATTTTCAAAACAGGAACAAATTAGTTTCCCACCCATCCAATGTCAGGGAATAAATTTTCCCTGTCGGGAAAATGTCAAGCATAATTTGTCCCGAAATATGTCAGCGACTAATTTGCCATTGAAAGAAATTGTCAGAGACTAAATTGAGTCTTTACTCGTAAATAAATATATTATGGTTCAACTCGGTTTAATTAGTCATTCAAGATGGTGTTTGGAACCACAATAGTGGTATTCTAAACTCGTGATTCCTTGTGATTAAACGAACTATCCAATTGGCCAGTTCTTATTTGACCATCATTCTCACAATATTCACCAATTTGCCTCCACGTTATGATATAAATTCAATCGCCATCGTGTGACATTCATAAAAACATTAAAGATGTTGTAGACACAATTGAAGTTGTTACTTTTTTTTTTGAAAACCCTAATAGTAGGCATTGATTTTTGAAAATTGTTCTGTGCACCAAAAATCTTGCATTGTTTGGAAATCAATGCCAATAGTAGTTTATAACCATTCACATCCTTAACTTATCGAGGCGTCTTTTAACAAAGTATAAAATTGTGATGACTCATGCGGGCAAAAGCATAATACCTCAAAAGACAATCTGAGGCTCAAGGTCGAAACAAAAACAACAAATGAAAGATCTCCCTTGCCCTTTTATATAGGTCAAGGGACCAAAGTACCTTTAGGGGTAATGCAAATTCATTATAGAATTGAAAGCATTGGTTTTTGCCCTTGAGCTATATACTACACACAAGGGTCTAGAGTACCCTTAAGGGTAATGCAAATTCATAATAGAATTGAAGTCTCTCACATCACATGGAAGAATCCATGTTGCATTAAAAACAACGCCAAAAAAGATACCATTGTTTCGTATGAAGAGTGGTAGCAAAATCAACTAGCTACATTCCCCACAAATTCTGCAATTGAATAATATTGTTATCAACAATGAGAGAGGTGCAACCGTCAAGTTATAATGAGTAAATAAAGCATTGAAGTGATGAATCAATGAATCTTGTGCATGTGGGGCTTCTATAGGTGCTGACAAAGATGATGTGTCCTTTATCTATATCTTTCCACAAAAGACACAATTCCATGAGGTTAGTAACCTACAATAAATATGTTATTATATTCCTAAAGTAAGATGCCCCATATGTTGGGTGTACATCCTCTCTTATTAATGGATTGTTTTTCATTTGTGGCTATCTCTCTCCGACATAAACCGTTAAGTAATTAGAGATGATTTAATTTTGTATACCCCTTCCGTTATAGAATATAAGTAAAAACTAATCGATGAAAGTTGATATATCTAGTTCATATTTTGGACTAGATACATAACTTTCATTGACGAGATATTACTTATATTCTGTAACAAAGGAAATATATTTTCCCAACACAGGTTGGTCCGAGACTCTGAGTGGTAACTAGACTCGGATCACACCCTAAAGTCTCGGGTTCGAATATTGTATGTGGCAAAAACTCTGTTGGGAGGAGAGAACCACACGGATGGCAAAGCCAGAAGTACTCGTGGTCGGTAGGTTTTCTCGGCGTAGATTAGTCATTGGAAAAGTCGGTGAAAACTGCGAATCAGTGACATGATAACCCAAAAAAGAAAAACATATTTTTGAATTAAATTAAATTACTGTGCATTGAAATTGAAGGTGTAAAATATTTAACACTAAACTAACTAAAAATTGATACATCACCAAAATTATTAACTTTTATTTTATTCTATCTTAAAAATCGTACATACCATAAATTTTTATAGGTTAACAACATAAAAAATCTTTATAGTAAGACATCTATGTTTTCTTTTATATCATAATTTGACTGAACCTAATAATATACAATTAGAAATTAGCACGTCATAAAAATAATTAATTTTTATTTTAATTATGTTGAATTTTTATGACTTGACGAGGTAAAAAAACCTTATATTAAAAATGCATTCAGATTAAACTTTATATTTTTTTGGGTGGGTATCAAAATTTAGCAGAACCTAACATATTCTTTATGAAGACTTTGTTTTACTATCTCTCTGCCATTGACACGAATTTCTACGCATATATGCTTTGTCGTCTCATGTGCAATGTATTCCCACTTGAACCGAGAGTTCTATCTTCTAGAGGAAAGGAAAATTGTTAGGGAAACACGAAAGGATTGTAGTCTTTTGCTTCTAGGTGCTATTAAAACTTATAAGAGATTAAAACTGGTCGAAAAAGAATTTGGAGAGTAAAAGTAGGTGAAATTTTATGAGGAACTAAAATCAAAAACCCAAATTTTATAAGGATTATTAGAATCAAAATTCGTTCAATTTGTTCAGAACTCTTTCGCTTCAGATGAGGACAACGTTGTTCAGATCTCTAATACATCTGATACTATTGAAACTCCTACTCACTCTATTGTCAATATTTTCAATGATATGAATATTGACTCGGCGTGTTTTACAGAAATGAACATTGTTAGTCAGTGCTAGAGTGATTCTGTTGACTCATCATTCACTTAATCTCCCACTACTGGGCTGAATTTGCTATACGTCTCAGAGTATGATGCTACTTCTGATCTAGTGGTAGCATCTGATATAAGAATATAAGGTAATCTTCGAGATGATGTGTTAGATAATGAGGCTGATCTTGTAACTCCTGATGCCTAAGGAATAGTTGTTCAAAATGATAATTTCGAACCGATTGTGTCCAAGACACAAAAGAATAAACTTCGGCAAAAAGAAATTGATTCAAAATAGTGTTGGCTATACCCATTCCGAGGCAAAAAAAAAGAAATTGGTTCAAAATAGTGTTGTCTCCTTTTGATGTGAGTGATATAAATCAGTTCCTTAGTTGGACATTTAGTGTGTCTCTAGGATAAACTAGTTCCTTAGTTGGACTTTTAATTTGTCTCTAGAATAGATTGTTTTAGGGGCCCTTCAAGCTAAGGAACCCCAAATTTGTTTTATTTATTGCTAAAGATATTGGTCTAGTCCCCCCTTGGGTTCTTTCTTGTTTTCTTTCATTTTTTTCCTTTTTTTTAATAAAATTAGGGGAAGTCCTCCTTTTTCTTTTAAAAAAAAAGTTGATAGAAGAGAAACCATTTCCGAAAATTCATTGACAAGGGATGCTTCCCACTTTCTCAAGCCATATCACTTTTGATGATCAACACACTCCTTCATACTCAAGACTAGACAAACGGAATATGACCCGAGTGACCCAATAGTGGGTTTCTCAACAGATCATGGATATACTCTGATAGCATCTTGACCCAAAAAAAAGACTCTAATAACATCTTAGAATTTGGGTTGATCTAACTCAACTCTATAAAATCAGCTTGTAATTAAAGTGATCTCACCTATGAACTCTTTTTCGAGTCATATTAGATCTAATCCGATATCTGATTCTTAACGTATTAATTAACAAGAGACAATGACATAACTTTTTATACACGGCGGATGTTTGTTGGGATGATGATGATGGTGATCCTCCAACTCTTGCGTATGGGTAAATTCATACATGTGCTTCTTCAAGAATAGGGTGAAGTCGACACCCTTGGGAGAAACCATGTGGCCAATGAAAGCAATTCTTTCCTCACCGTCAGAGAAAACGGGCAACTTATGGACAGAGGCGGATCTTTATAGAGCTTTGAGAAGCACAAGACTCTCCCTTGGCCCCATTAAGCTTTAATATATATGTAGATATATTTTATACTCAAAGTTAGAATATATAACCAAATGAACATTAAGCAACAAAAGTATCAAGTATAAACTAAGTTAAGAGCATTATTTGTGTATCTCAGGGCCCCTGGTTCAATTCTTGTGATACAAACCTCTTTTTTTGTAGTTATTTGTATATTTTTCTCAAAAATTAATATAAAAAGCTGCACTAAGAATATTTGAACTTAGGACATTAAAATTGACATAGATAATTTTGACCACTAAACCAAACAAACTATTATAAATACACCATTAATTTTGTTTTATATATTTGTTACTATTTTGGCTCTCTCCAATTTTTTTTGCAAGATCCGCCACTGCTTATGGATCTCCTTGTTTAGCAGGTTGACAATGAAGGCTGAGGGCCTAGGGACCATATGTCCATATCATTCCCAAGAGTTTATCTTATTGGGGAGTTCGGAGGAGTATCGAGGACAATAACGAGCTAATAACAGAGACTATAATATAAGACACCCACATCTCCATCAAAAACCTTAAGATATTAGGTTATATGGGTTATCTCCCTTACATTATTTAACTCGTTCTTAGTCGACATGAGACTAACCACTCATACTTGAATTTCAACAATCTTTCACACAAGTGTGAGTCACCCACATCACTAGACTTGATACGTACCAGAAGCCACTCCTCGCTCCCCCACTAATTCGAACCAGACTCTCATACCAATTGTTGGAAAATTTTCATAGAGAAATAAATGAACACATCACCATATGAGAATTTAACCTGGAATAGAATTGGAGAAAAACTACGCTGGTTGTTGACTAATGACAACCAAAAGATAACACTGCGTAAAAATTCTTACAACATAGAGTTTTCTCAAAACCCCGCGGTCCCAGTATATCCAAACTCCCCAACAAGAACGCACAACATTGAAAGGAAACATTAAAAACAACGAGTTCTCAACAAATATATTTTCAACAAGCAGACCTCGCACATAGAAAAATGATTCTCCATCTATCTCGTATTATAAGACGTTTTAGTCAAAAAAATTGTCTCATATTACTTGACGTTTTACAATACTAATGAAACATTAACTTTTCTTTTCCTATCATAGTCTTCATTATTTAATTATCTATCTGCTTTCAGTTCTCAATTCTATAATAATTTATCTTTTTCGTATCAATATTAATGAAGGATAATTTTGTAAAGTAATTCATAATTTCTCTTTTCCATCAAAAATTAAATATATTTCTTAATTTGTGTGAAATAGCCTAAACATCATATAATATGAGACGGAGAGAATAGTATTCAAGTCACAAAATGACTATAAATACCCTTTCTACACTAGAATAAGAAAAAAAGCAACAACTCAAACAAAAACATTGTCAAAACTTTGATAAAATACAATGAGAAGGCATTAAAAGCAATTCTTTCTGACAGGAAGAGTTCCTCCACATTTATTCAAGCTTTCTAGTTGTTTAATTCTCTTGTGTTAAGAGTTTTAAAAGCTTTAGTAAAGTTGTTCTTATTGTTTTAATTCTTGTAAAGTATGATTATCGCTTAAAGGCACAAGTAGTACTCCATTCGTCTCATATTAAGTGTTGTTTAAGGTTATGCGTGGATATTAAGAAAATGATTGATTATGCTAACTTTTATTGTAAAAAGATATGGTAGGACTAAAATACTCTTACACTTTTATTGATTGAATCAATGACACGATTATTGATATTATAAAATAAGAGTATTGTTAGAAAATAATAATAAATATTATATTAGAATTCTAAAGTGACAAATAATTTAAGACAGAGAAAATTTGTAAAGAGGAACTTTAATACGAGACCGAGGGAATATCCTTTTAAGAAGTTGTGTACTATAGGCTAAGGTAAGCATTAGATACTCACAAGATTATTGATCCTGGTGGAAAATCTTTCACAGTGAAAGGACTAGACCTATATCAAGGTGACAGTGAACCAGTATAAATATCTCGTGTCATTCTATAATGCCTTATCCTACGTCTATAATACGCTATCGACTTTAAATTCCAGTTTTAGCGGCGATCTTTACTTAATCATTGCTTCAACTCATTTACTAATATACCCATCATTTTGTACCCCACTGTTTATTAATATACTCCCACTCTATATTTTTGGACCGACATACCCCAATTCTATATTTTGTACCCCATCATTTACCAATATACCCCTCATTTTGTACCTCACTGTTTACCAATATACCCCCACTCTATATTTTTGGACCGACATACCCCTGACAAATTTTTTATTTGTCCAACACTCTTTTTTTTATCCACTTTTAGTGGGAAAATTTTATTCCCACCATTTACCAATATACCCCTCATTTTGTACCCCACTCCAATATACCCCCACTCTATATTTTTGGACCGACATACCCCTGACATTTTTTTTTGTCCAACACTTTTTTTTATCAACTTTTGGTGGGAAAATTTTATTCTCATCATTTACCAATATACCCCTCATTTGTACCCCACTGTTTACCAATATACCCCCACTCTATATTTTTGGACCGACATACCCCCACTATATTTTGTACTCCACCATTTACCAATATACTTCCATTTTGTACATCACTATTTACCAATATACCCCCACTCTATTTTTGGACCGACATACCCCTGACAATTTTTTTTTCTCCAACACTTTTTTTTATTATTAAAATTTACCCCTCATTTTGTACCCCACTGTTTACCAATATACCCCCACTCTATATTTTTGGACCGACATTGTTGCCTCATCCCACCAAGGGCTATTGTTGCCTCTTCGTCTTATATATATGTTGCGTATTTTTATACCCCCCTTATAAAATGTTGATATTTTTTCGAAACTACATCTGTAGGCCTGTTAATCACCTCCCCATGCATCGCACGGGTAATCGTCCTAGTTTTATCCATAATCTTAATAAGCCATGTCACAAAGGCTTTCACTTGTTTAAAATTGGTCTTATTGCTTTTAAAAAAAAACCGTTGAACAATATGTTTTAAAAGACAAGCATATCCATACACACATTTAATTATGTTTTTTTTAACGAATATGTCTTTTATATTTTTTTGTAATAGGGGCATTGAACCCGCGAAAATCCCAAGAAAAAAATAAGGTAGGATGTGTTGGGAACATTTTTATTTATTAAGAATTTTTGAGATTTCGTAAGACTTGGAGATGTATGGTGAGTAGGAGAGGTTTAGAAAAAATATGGGCCAAAAGGGATTCACACACAAAAAAGAGCTTAGGACCTTGTTTATGCTTGCAGCCCATGGGTTTTTTTTTCTGTACCCCCACCCATTCCCCATATACCCCACCCAAAAGTTAAATCCCAAAATGCCCTTTTGAAAACATTTTTTTTTTAAATTTTTGGTCAATCGTATATACACCTGGGGGGTGTATATACGACCCTTACATTAAGGCATCGTATATACACCCCCAAGGCGTATATACGATTGGCACACCCCACCATAATCGTGTATACGCCTTGGGGTGTGTATATACGATGTCTTATAACATAAGGTCGTATATACACCCCCCAAGTATATATACGATTTGTATTTTATTTTAAGTCAAATAAAAATTAATTAAGTGCTGAAAATAGGTTTTGTGTGTAGTTCGTTAAAACGTGAAGATGTTATACGTCGAACGAATAATTTAGGCTAAAAAATCAGTTTTCGGGCAACAAACTCCGATCGTAATGAAACCACAGCCATTAAATCCGAAAAAAAATTAAGAATCCCAAATTCCATCGTTTACTATTTTTTACGATTTTTTTTATTTTTCATAGTCCAAAAAATCTAAAAAAATTTGTATAGCCTTATTTTGGTTTTGTTAGATTTTTAGTGGTGTTTTTATAATTTTTTAGAGTAGTTTTGACTATTTAACGAATTTTTAGTAGCCTTTTAGTAATAAAAATTAAAACAAATCCACCTCTTCTTCTTTCTTCTCCATTCAATCCAAAATTAAACTAGCAAAAACCCTAAAACTCTATCTCTAAACTATCACATACCTCTTCATTTCTTCATTTCACTATCTTTCCGGTTGATTATGCATCTCAAACCCTATTGTATTTTCCTGTTAATTATACGCCTGGGTTTCATATTTTTTTTGGCGATTTCTGAGTTTCATATATGATGTGCAACAAAAGGTAAAAGAATAACAGATCCTAATACTATGTTTCCACCAATACTTGATTGGTTTTGATTCTTCTTTAGTTTTTGACTTTTTTCTGCTGGACTTTTTTCAGTTTTATCTTCCTTCTTCATCTTCATTTTTTTCTTTTTTAGTGAAGCTAACAACAACAACATGTTGACAGCAACCGAAAGACATAAGGTATAGATTTGTTCTTCAAATCATTTTCTCTTAAAAATTTAGTTGGCAAGTATAGATTTCGTTATGATTTCTTACTATTTAGGTTTGTTGATATTTGCTTACTTACTCTCAAATATGATTTTGTTTGATTGTTAGTGTTATTTTATTTGGATATTTTTTGAAAGGAAACTATAGGGGTATTTGATATAAGATGTCCGGTGGTTGTGTTTGTTTTAGATTTTTTTTTTGACAACTCTAGGGGTATTTTTTGAAAGGAAACTATAGGGGTATGATATGGTATTACAATTATAATTACAATTATAATGATTTAAAAAGGTAAGCTTCTTGACATATCATTAGAGGAGCCTTGGATATGGTAAGTTTCTGTTTCTGACCTCATTTGACATATCGCTTTTAAAACCCATGCTTCGCCCATTTTTTAGTCGTTGTGGTACTTCTAGGTAGGAAATCAATAAAGGTCGATGTCAATTGGAAATATGATGTGCTTCGAGGTGATAATATGTTAGAGTTGCAAGTAAAACTTCAGAAGCAAGTTCAAGAAGAGTATGCATATAAGGATGATGAGTGTGATTATGTTTTGTAGTGTTGTACTTCATCTTTACCCAACTATCAGAACATTATGTTGTTGCACTATGTGCATTATTTTTGTTGTCAAATCCCATGGAATAAAGATTGCAATGGATGGATGGTACTTAATGTGTAGTAAGTCTTAATATTCTTGGCTCAAATGTATGTTCTTAGCCCAAATGAATCACTCAATCCATAGATTTTGGTAATTAAGTATATTGTTTCTCTACAACAATTGAAATGGATGGTAATTAATGTGTAATAAGTCTTAATATTCAAATTTCCATAGACTTTTTTTTTGTTACAAAATTCCATAGACTTTTATATTCGATTTAAAAAGTTCATAATTATATAATATAAAAATAGTCACAAAATTATAGCAATAATAGATACAAATTGATAAAAGTGTCTATTTTAATAGTTATTTGAAACTTTACACTTTTGCATATTTAAAAGCCACAAGATAGTATATACATGCATCTGCAAGTTAGTAAAATTACGAACTCATACATTTAAAAATTAGTGTTAGTTAAGTTGTTCGGGATAAGGAGAGTCACTCGAGCGCGACAATTCATACTCGCGTGTGGGGATCTTGGACGAGGATCGCCCACGATGGCTCAAGTGAGTGAGAATTTTTCCACGTGGATTGAGTATGAGAGAGATAATTCCCCCACTATCAACTCGGGACATTCCGATTGGGGATGGGGATGGGGACCATTCCGTTGTCCATTAATGTGCTTTTTAATTAAAAACATTATATGTATCTTTTTTTAATATAATTCAATAAATAAAATTAAAGGACCCCACTATCAACTATTACATTTTAATTTGGGGATAGTAAATTCATTTTGGTGTCGAGAAGGACATTATATGTGTTTTTAATTAAAAATATAAATAAAAATTAAATATGTGCTAACTGTTATCTTTTATTAATTAATTTTAAAAAATAAAAATGTTTTTATCTTTTATTCACTTTTTTTAATATCAAAAATAAAAGGACTAAATTTTATATTAAAATTTTAACGTATGATTTTTTAGTTTAGCATCCGTAGTAAATTTGATGATTTTTCCAACCATTTATTACATTTTAATTTGCATCATTGTCGCCCCTAATACCTTCCCATTCATGATGATATTATATGTATACGATAAAAAAATTAGGGGCAAAAAAGCCAACATCACCATAAGTTGTTCGGGATTGGAGAGTCACTACACCATCGGAGCTTCAACCAATTCATCCAACTATTAGGTATGTAATGTGATATTTGTATTGCATATTTGTAATCTTGATTCGATATTTAATTATTGTTCATATCTAAATTATGTTGTGTCTTGGGCGTATATGTTGGCATACCGAATTGAGTGGTGCCTGTGTGATTATTAGTATCAATCGACTTATATATTCGTGGGTGGAATGCAATGCATATGCGCTTTTATACAATTTAATAATTGTATTTAATTAAATTTCCACCATAATCAAATAAGGCTCATCTTTTTTACTAATCCTAAACATCGATTTATACATATACATAATATTTTAACAAAATAAATTACAAGAAATTAAAAACTGGCAATATATATATATATATATATATATATATATATATATATGTTATTTTGGACATATATACGATGGTCAAATTTAACCCATCGTATATATGTCATTCAGACGTATATACGATTGCATCTTACACGGTTAATCGTATATACATCTTAAGGACATATATACGATGGGTTAAATTTGACCATCGTATATATGTCCAAAATAACATATATACGATTAACTATTTTTTTTAAAAAAAAATAGATTGCAAAGGGCATTTTGGGATTTCACTTTTGGGTGGGGGTATATAGGGAAGGGGTGGGGGTATGGAAAAAACATCCCTTTTCTTTTTTTTTTTTTGGTCAAATGGATTATGATTTCAATTAAGAGAAACAATGGGCCAGGCCCAAACCATACATCCAGGGGGTACAATAAGTAAACTAAAAGGCAATAAGGAATTGGGCTATTATTGATCCAATTGGACCAACAACTACACACCCCAAAAGCCAAAAATGGAAACACGCAGTACAAAACAAAGAGACTAAAAGAAGCTAAATATCAATGATTGCTTCAAAACAACAGATCCCAAATTAAGCAAAAACCCTAGACCTCTTCTTTTCTTCTCCTTTTCCAGCGATTCCACAGTACAGCGCAAGCAAATCTCATCTTATGATCCATTCGACATTCCAAATTTCTCTGATTGTTCCCTTTGATGAGTTACCTCCATAAAGCTTGGGCATCGGTAACAATGGCGCGACGGAGGAGAGTTGGAGGGCGGAGAGTCCAAGAGCCCTGAAGTTGATTATCACGCGCAAGAGATGCTATTATGTGTGCACATTGATTTCCTTCTCTTTTGGTCCAGGTAAATCTTGAACTATGAAACGAACTTTTCATTGAGATGATGTCTGAGACTATTCCTTGTATTTCCATTCTTTCTGATCTGTGTTTGCACACTTCAATGAGTGTTTGGTTGTCAGATTCAAAGATCACCCGCTCAAAATTCAGGTTGACTGCAACGGAGACAGCTTCACGAAGAGAAAGTGCTTCAGCAACAAGGGGAGAGTTGGCAAAAAACCTGCTTGATGCTGCTGTAAGTAGTTTTCCTTGATAATCTCTGCATATAATTCCTGTAAACCCTTTCCCTGTTGCTTGATCAAAAGCTGCATCACAATTAATCTTGATAAACGAATTATCAGGAGGTCTCCATTTTATTGGAGAGACTTGCTTATTGATAGGCTGGTCAATAGTTGTTGGGAGGGTAGAATTCTCTTTGATTGTTGTTACTGATATGAATTCAGTGCACTGATTTTTAATCATATAGAGACTGTTAATTGGATTGGGATTTTTGTTGTTGAAGACCTTATCATTTCTAGCAATCCAAATAACCCATAGTGAATAGAACAACCACGATGCTAGGTTGATAGTTGTAGTAACCTGGGATGTCAACTCATCTAGAATCCATTTACCTATTGTTGTAAGCCCTATAGGCGAAGGAATTTGGATGATCTGCAAACCAAACCACAAGGGTTCTGTCCACGGACAGAGAAGAAACATATGCTCCACGGTCTCTACCTCTTTAACACAAATAGGGCAAAGCTGGGAAACTGGAATTCTTTTCCTATTCAAATTCTCTCTAGTAGGAAGAATATTTTGACATACCTTCCATATAAAGTGTTTGATCTTATTTGGAACTTTGGAAGCCCAGATGATACCCCACAATTTTTCAGAAATAATGCTAGAAGAGGTAGGTCTTGTGATGACTATAGGAGCAGAATTTATAAGAGTTTTGTATCCAGATTTTGTAGAGTAAGACCCTTCCTTGCTATGCTGCCAGATTAGAGTATCAGTAGGTGAGGACCAAGAAATGGGGGTTTTAATAGCTTCTATTGCACTTTCTGAGGAGAGATTCATCCTCAATTTATTGAAATCCCATTTTCTGTCACTGTCTAGCAGGTCTGCCACTGTATTGGCAGTTGCATTAGGCTTCAAATAGGCTTTCCCACCAGAGCTCAACCAATTGTCCTTTGTAATATGAATCTGATTTCCTGAACTTATACTCCATCTTCCAGTAGTTCTGAGGAATTCTCTTCCTTGAGATAGACTATTCCAAACCCAAGATGCACCTCTTCGAGTTGTTGCTTCCCAAAAAGAGCTGTTTGGAAAATATATAGCTTTTAGAGTTGAGGCCCAGTAGGAAGAAGAGTCATTTGCCAATCTCCAGACTTGCTTAGTGAGCAAAGCAACATTCATTTTGTTAAATTCTTTGAATCCCAAACCACCTCTGTCCTTAGGAAGACACAAAGCTTCAAATTTTTTCCAATGAATCCCATTATACCTTCCATTCGACCTCCACCAGAATTTAGCCACAATTGCAGTAACAGAGTCACAGAAAGTCTTTGGGAGTGACAGAATTGACATAACATAGCTAGGAATTGCTTGTATGACAGCTTTCACTAGGACTTCCTTCCCTGCATGATTTAATAGATTACCTTTCCATCCTTCTAACTTGTTTATTCTTAAAATTTGCTCATTACACTTTTTTTTTTTTGATGACCACTCATCACACCTCTTTTATCTCTACACACATCCCCTTGCACATGTTATTGTTCATTCGTCTATTTTTTAAATGATGAAAAATCTCCCCAATTATATATAGTAAGGTGCATCCCGTCTCCACTATCATTTGCTAACTTAATTTGAAACCTTCTATTTTTTTTCCCATTCAACTACATGCTTTTTGATCCATTATCTTTTTAACAAATTAGGTGTGACATAAGGTATCCCACTATTATAATATTTCAAACCCATTATTCATGGCTGATATATTTCAATGCACTCTATTTAAAACCATGAGTTTAGGGAACCAAATCTTTTGCATTCAATTTACCTGCATTTTCCTGCATTTATATCATTATTAAAGGAGTTTTTTTTTGTCTCTTCAATACCTGAAATTTGTGTTTGGATCCTCACTTGTGGAATAATTTCGAAGAGAGAGTGACAGAAATAAAAAGATAAGTTTATTTATTGCATTTATTATTATATTGTACGTGCCTATAGAACAATTTGAAGTTGGACTATACTAGTACTCAAACTCTGTTTGGCGTGTCTCATCCGCTAGCGGATAGCGGATGAGACCAGCGTATTTGATTGGCACGTGGCGAGTACAAGTGTTTGACAAACACTAGCGTTTAGCGTTTTCCGAGCCGCGTTTACCATTTTTTGAAACCTTACTCAAGTAGTGTTTTTTGAAACGCTAGCGGATAGCGTATAGCGTTTCACTTTTTTTTGACATTTTTAACTTTATTATTTTTCTTAAATTACTTTGATTTTCTCATTAAATATTTTATTATCACTAAATAATTTAATTATTAACTAAATATCCTTTTATGTCATTTTACATTTATCAGCTATTTTAATTGCTAGTTTTACCAAACACATAGTAATTTGCTATCAACTAGCTTATCTGCTATCTGTTACTTTTTACCAAACAGAGTCTTATTTGTTAGCGGTCCTTTTTTCTGAACACGGGTAAAGTCAAAGACAACTAGAATAAAAATAATTGAAAAATAAAAAGAAAGAATCGAATTTAAAAATCAAAGTTTTATTCGATAGACGAAGTGACAAGTACCACCCGTAAATTTATACTCGCAAAGAAAAGAAGATATCTCATATTTGAATCAGATAAACATAGAAAATATCCAACTTTACAACATCACTTTTGTTAATTGTGCTAGACTTTATGCTAATTTAAAAATCGGTTTAATTTGTTTAATATAAACAAAGAAGAAAAGTAAACTCTCTTAAAGACCAAAGCACTCGAATTAGGACCATGGAAGACTTAACAATTCAAAATCATAGATTCTAGTCTGATTGGTAGTTTGAATTTGAAGGGGAGAGAAGCACGTATGAGTAATGGTGTTAATTTTTTAGTGATGAAGAGAAAAATCATTTCTCTAAACTCTCTGAATCCTTCTCTTAGTTTATTTTTTGAGCTCCTCCATAATGCTCCAAATTTGAAGGGTTTTAGAGTGGCTCAAAAAATAAATTTACGAGATGGGTTTGGTGAGATTTAGAGAGATTTTTTTTCCATCGCTAAAGAGATAACACTATATTTGAAAAAAAGAGATAATACTATTAATCTTATGTCATCTCCATTCTGAACTGCCAAAAACACTTTAATGGTAAAATAGATTACTACAACTAATTCTTCCTTTATCTATTCCATTCAAGCATTCAAAATTTGAGAAACCATAGAAGACCAATTCCCCAAGCACAACTCAAAGGAAAATATTCAAAACCAAAAACTAAACACTAAAAAAACATATATCCAATAACACTAAAATTATTATTCACAAAAGTAAAAAAGAAAATAGAGAATATAAGATAGCTAATTATCTAAATAGTCTATGATTTAATAAATAAAAAAAACAGAGGAAAACAGAGAATAGGGAAGGCATAAAATTCCTTCCACTTCAATCTCCATACATCATCATCAACATACTAAACCAAAAAAAAAATACTAAACCAAAATCCTTCATAATATTCTAACCCTATGAATCACCAATAAAAATGGGTTGGCCGGAGATTCCCAACGGTGACCGGGAAATTTGCCGGAGAACAGGTCTTCTTATCTCAGGCTGCCAATCAATGATTTTCTCTGATTCTTGCTTGATCTTCATAATCTGACTATGAATTGGGATACCCTTTTGAGCAAAGTTTCCATCTTTGTTGTTAATCTTCATGTTCTTGTTCTCCATCTTCACACTCAAAAAGCAAAAATCTTAACTTTTTTTTTTTTTATCTTCACACAAATTTCCTAGTTACCCTAATTCTGTTTTTATAAATAGGACTATGTCGTTGACAAAGGAAAAAGATTTTGTTATAATTGTCAATTATGACCCATTATTTTGTGATCCTTGTCAATTTTTTGTAACCGTTGGATTGTGTTATTTTGGTCAATCCAATGGAAGTATCTAATGGAACATTCTGATATTCTGATGTTAATGTTATTTTTTGATTCTTCTATTTGGCACACATTATTTGGATTGATTCGTAATTTTTTTGGAAATAGAAGATAAATCTTTAATTGGCAAAAAAAAAAATCAATTGGATAATTATTGATATACTCAATTCAGATTTGATGATTTTTTTACCAAGTTGGCAAATTGGATGAAAAATAATCCTATCATAGGTTTTTTTGGCCATGCTTTTCCCACCCTCCTATTCACCACACACTTTCTTACCTATAAATTTACCAAAATAACTTTACATTCTACAACATTTTCGCCTATCCCTCATTTCTCTTGTTCTCCTCCAACTCCCCTCAAACACCCCAAACCTTCCATCTCGCCACTAACCGAACATGTTCACTCATGCACCATTGTACCAATAAAAATGGATTTGGGGTGTTCCTGTAAGTTTCTGTCTGGTGCAGTATTACGTAGGTTCGGTGCCTCACTGTCGAACCAGTTCGGTTTCCCATTACTGGATGTATAAATGAGCAAAACACACCCCCTTTTTCATTTTTTTCACGTGTGGTTGACTATCGCCATAATAGTTCGGTGCGAGGAAACCAAACCAATAGAAAACACGTCGTCCATGAGCGTTGCACATGAGGGTAAAATTGGATTATTTGAGGTTTGGGGGTGTGTAGTGAGTAAGAGGAGGATTGGGAAAAGCATGGATTATTTGACAATATTTTCAAGCAAAGGGCCCATTCTCATGGGGTGTGTAGTGAAAGTCTAATCAAATAAAGATTAAAAGGAGAAAGATTTGAAGGAAAAGCATGTTTTGGATTCTCTAAATTTGGAGCATTTTAAAGCAAACAATATTGTCCTCATCAAGCAAATCGGTTAGGCTTTCAGATTTTCATCAATCGTAGTCGATTGAGCTCTATTTTCTCTCATTGGATCATAGGTGAAACCCCGTCTAATCAAATAAACGCTTGGATTAAAACCTCTAGCGATCTAACGGCCAAGAATCAAGATGTCTTTTGGGCACATTCCCAATAAATTCACACTCATACCAATGCAAAATGTACACATTTATTTTTGCATGTCACAATTTCCTCTGACACGTCATGGCTCTTTGCCTGGTGGGGGATCGACTTGTTAGTATCTTTTCCAACGAAAAAGATTTATGATACTAAGAAATTCCTTAGTAACATACTAAATTTTTTGGTGATTATTATACGATAATTCAATGTTTCGAGTTCATAGGTCGATCTCTCTATTGAGTCATCATTAAAACCAATAATGGTGCCTATAAACTCGAAACATTGGGAAAGGAGCCTATCCCATGGACTTGGAATGCTACTAACGTGAAACGCCATCAATCACATTGAAAAGGTCCCAGTTGTAGATCAGTTACTTAGAAATTCTTTAATCAACAATATTTGAACAAATAGTTTTTAATTATTTTAGAGACGCATGCATCCTTAATAGATTTTAGTTTTTTTGCCAATAATACATTTTAGTTTTAAACATTTATATTTGTATATTTTATTTTTTTTTTTTGTAGAAAGTGACAATTGCCGCTAGAAATTCATACACACAACTGTGAGATCTCGAGTTCGAACTTGGAACAAGATATCCAACCTAATAATTTCGGCATTTGCCAGTTGAACTAGACCTTACAAATACTATAAAAGAATATAAATATAAAAGAACTACTACTCACAATTATTTAATTGCATGAGTATTAGTTGAAAAATAATAAGTTAAAAAAAAAAACAGAACATGTTGCTCAAACAAATTCTAAATACATACTTATAATCATTTAATTAAGATGCATGCGTATGTCGGCTATAAGGTGCAATTCTATGTGTGAACATGATATAGTAGGATGAATATAAATTCACAGTTCTGGTCAATAATACTTTATCAAACAAAAAGTACATTTTCTCACCAAAAAATACTCTAAATCTCACCAAAAACAGTAAACAAAAATACCTCTTCTTTGTTAATTCGTGTCTTTGTTGGAGGTTCAATGAACTGCAAAACCTCATCAACGTTTTTTGATAACAAAAACCTCCTCAACTTAAAAACGTTATTCACTCTTTCGATATTGTTTAACTCGTCAACTAGTGTCTCATATAAATAGTTAAAACTGTAATTCTAAGTTTTGTGTGTGTCTCTCATATAAATAATTAAAACTTTAATTCTAAATTTGTCGTGAGCAGCTTATATTCAAACCTCCCAAAACAAAAAAGTTTTGGGGATGTGTACGAGGTTAATTACACAATGGCTATCTAAAAGAATGAACTAAAAGATGGGGAAGAATGATATGAGAATTCATGAGAGTCATCGATATTAGCAAGGAGGAAAAACGGTGTGTCGTGGCGCAGTGTGATAAATACTATATGCAAGTGATGGATATCACCTGGGGATGGATAGGTTTAACTCACGAGTATTCACCAAAAACAAAAGTTTGTGTACGAGTTAATTACACAATCTATCCTAACTTCAAATCCAAGTAATCACAAAAAATATTCATTCTAAAGTCAGTTTAATTGTTTATTTAATATAAACAAGGAAGAAAATTAAATTTCTGGAAGACCAGACCACCCAAAATAGGACTATGGAAGACTTCAAAGTTCAAACCATAAATTGTACGAGGCACCACCCAAAATAGGACCATGGAAGACTTCAAAGTTCAAACCATATATTGTATTTGTATGGGGCTTATCTATTGAGGATGAACTTTGTTGTTCATTATGACCCTATTCAGCTCGGTGAATTAGTCTCTGTACTTGCACGCAGAAATATCCGTCCGGTCTATACCAAAATTTCTAGTAGGCTCAAGAAATTAATTATACTAGTACTTCCTTTATCTTTTTCCATTCAACCATTCAAAATTTGAGAAACCTTAGAAGATCAGTTTCCCAAGCTCAACTCATGGGGATAAACTGAAACAGAAAACTAAAAAAAAAACAAATACTAAAACAAATCCAATAATACAAAAATTAGTATTCACAAAAACAAAAAGAAAACAATATGATATAGCTAATTATCTAAATAGTCTCTGATTAAGAAAAAACAGAGGAAAACAGAGAACGGGGAAGGCATAAAAATCCTCCCTCTGCAATCTCCATACATCATCATCAAATCAAAACCTTCTATAATATTCCAACCCTATGAATCACCAACAGAAATGGTTTTGCCGGAGATTCCCAACGGTGACCGGGAAATTCGCCGGGAAATCTCCCGGAGAACAGGCCTTCTTATCTCAGGTTTTCCAGGTTGCCAATCAATGATTTTCTCTGATTCTTGCTTGATCTTCATAATCTGACTATGAATTGGGATACCCTTTTGACCAAAGTTTCCATCTTTGTTGTTAATCTTCATGTTCTTGTTCTCCATCTTCATACTCAAAAAGCAAAAATCTCAACTCTGTTTTATCTTCTTCACACAAGTTTCCTCTGTTTTTCTTGTTTCAACAAACAAACACTTTATCTAACACATACATAGATATAACCTAGGATATGTGTCTATATATATGTCTTTGTGTGACACATAAGGAATACAAATATGAAACGTAAAGTAGAAGAGAATAGAGAAGTTTGGTGGGAAAAGTTTATCTTTTTGGGATCAGACTAAATTGGACCATGTCGTCTTCCAGGAAAAATATCTCATTATGACCCATTATTTTGTGATCCTTGTCAATTTTTTTGTAACCGTTGGATTGAGTTATTTGGGTCAATCCAATGGCAAGTCCAGTCTCAACTATTTGATTGAATTCTTACCTTCTAATGGAACATTCTGATATTTTGATGTTATTGTTATTTTTGATTCTTCTATTTAGTACACATATTTTGATTGATTTGATTGATTCATAAATTTGTTGGAAAATAGAAAATAAATCTTTGATTGCCAAAAAAAAACAATTGGATAATTATTGAAATATTCAATTCAGATTCTTACCTACTACTAAATTCTAATGGAACATTTTGATATTATGATGTTATTGTTTTTTTTTTTAACATGTTTTGGTGTGTAATTTCCACCGCCACTTTGCCGATAACTAATCTACGTTGGAGAATCCGGTTACGTGCCAATCAGCATCAAATTTTTACCTGGCCCGTGTAGTTTCCTCATAAATGAGAGTTTTTAACAGTTTAATGTTTTTTTATATTATGTTAATGTTTTTTCTTATTCTTCAATATTTTGCACACATATTTTGATTGATTGGATTGATTCATGAATTTGTTGGAAAGTAGAAGATGAATCTTTGCTTGGCAAAAAAAATCAATTGGATAATTATTAAAATATTCAATTTGGATTTGATGATTTTTTTACCAAGTTGGCAAATTGGATAAAGATTGGGAATTAATGATATCCATACGTTTTGCTCATGGTGAACAATATATAATAGCAAGTGGTCGATATTTTATTTTGTATTATTTAATGCAATAAAACATATTTTAAAATTATTTTTACAATATGAGAGAACTTTATAAGCTCTTACAAATATTTTTAAACTTATTTAATTAATAATTTGTCATTTAAATTATTAGCTTTTTGCTGAATATCATATAAAAATTATTGTTCATAATTTATAGCTTTTTTATATTCTTTAATCAATATTGAACAAAATGATTTTTTTTTGACCAAGAACAAAATGATTTTTAATTACTTTAGAGACGCACACTTCATTAATAGATTTTAGTTTTAAATTTTTTTTTTACAAAGTTTTAAACATTTATATTTGTATATTTTATCTGTATTTATAACTATAAAAGATAATATTTTTTTTGACAAATAAAAGATAATTTTTCTTAAAAGCATATAAATATAAAAGAAATACTAATCACAATTATTTAATTAGGATGCATGCGTATGTCGGCTATAAGTGTAATTCTATGTGTGAACATGATGTAGTGGGATTTTGTATAAAAATAAATGATATAGTGAGATTTCCTCAAAAATTTGATATAGTGGGATAAATATAAATTGATGGCTATGGTCAATGCTTTATCCAACAAAAATATCTCTTCTTTGTTGATTTGTGTCCATTTGCAGGAGGTTCAACGAACTGCAAGACCTTGTCAACTTGTTTTGACAACAAAAACCTCCTCAACTTGAAAACCTCTTCAACTTGTCTAGACATCACCCAATGCATCCAATCCAAGTGGAAAGTTCGGTTGTGGATGGATGGTCTAGTATATACTATGGTGAGGGTACATGATCTTACACGGTGAAATTCGAAGAAAGAATACACGGTTCCTTAATGACGCGGTTGCTAGGATGTTGAGAACACTAAAGGAGTACTCTAGTGGTTAGCCTGGAGAGGTGGGTAAAGAATACTCTAGAGCTTTGGTAGGCTCGACGAAAGAAGCGGGGTACGAGTGTTGGTAGGGGATATATGGTTTTTCAAAAAACGAGGGTACATGTATGCAACATAAATTTGCTATAAATATGACTAAAAAATATATATAGAAATCACAAATAAGTAAAACGTACAATAGAAAAGAATATATTAGCCTAGTGGGGCTTGAAGAAAGAATATTTTAGCCTAGTGGGGCTTGAAGAAAGAATATATTGTTTTAGTGGATTTAGTCATTCGAGTGAAAAAAAAAAAGCGAAATCACCCCGTAACGGGTGAGCTAGATATAGCAAAAGTTGTTACGAACTAGGATAAACCAACCTTGTATATTTTTTTTATCCCTTCTCTTTTACTTTGTTATGTTCACTATTGTTTAACTCCGGTGTACATGATCCTACGGTTAAAAAGCATGTGGCGCGGTGAGAAGAAAACATATCATAAATTCAATGGTGCTCCACATGAGAAGAAAACGTGCCAATAGTTTTCAATAGTTCTTGCTACAAATGTCGCACCTAGAGTATTTATTTTCTTTTAAAACACACTAGGTATCATATCACTACTTGTAAAAAGTTAAATTAGTGACGAAAAATTTGAAACTCATTGTTAGTTATATATATAGCGTCACAAAATTTCGTTACAGAATTAGAGACGGATTTGACATTTTTTATCACTAATTTTTCTTCGCTAATTCATTTTTTTAAATATTGTATTGAAATTGCTATCCAAAATGGTTTGAATAAAAACAACTTAATTACTAAAATTTCATCTATTCATTTGGTATAGGTTGACTTTGGGTTGGCATACCTCCATGAAGGAAAGGTCAAGAATTAGAGGCAGAACCATAAAGTTGGTGTCAAGGGCCAAACACTTATTAAGGCTAAATATATACAATATAAATATAACTTACATCTTTTTTATTCAGTTTAAGCCATAAATTTTTTAAAGAACTCACAGGAAAAACAACAAAGAGTAGAAAGTTGTGGGAGAAGGCATTAGCATAGTCCCTCTCCAATGCCCTGTCAACAAGGTCGGTTATTAGGGTATACAGTTCGTGGGTTAAATGGGAACAAATATGTAAACCAAAGAAGATGGGGGGATTGGGGGTCAAGGACCTTAGTGTGTTCAACATGTCCCTGTTGACCAAATGGAGATGGAGAATATTACATGGGGAGAATACACAGCTATGGAGGAGGGTGATAGATGTGCGGTATGGATCAGAGAGACCTTGGTTTGGAGATCATATGCATCCTAATTTGGTAAGGAAATCGTCACTATGGTGGAGAGATCTGTCACTTATTGGGGAGGATACAACAATGGGGGTGGACTGGTTTCATAATGTCGTGAAAAAAAGAATAGGCAATGGCCAAACAGTGAAATTTTGGAAGGATAAATGGACCGGTCCAGAATCGTTTGTTTGACCTTTATTTCCCTACGGTCATTGAAGTATGTGGAGGAGAAGATGATTTTATAGGAGACTTGGGTCAGTGGGATGCTTGGGATGTTGGAAATGGGAATGGAGTAATTTCGAACCATTTCATGTTGTGGATCTTTTGAAAATATCTTCTTTGTGTTAATTGATATCTTGCAGGAAATTAATTTATGCAGGGACGTGGAGGATAGATGGATCTGGACACCAGATACTGCCTGTGGTTTCTCAGTAAAGTCTTGCTATAGTTGGATATGCAACCAGCTGCGGAGTGATCGGTTGATGGCGGAGGATACGGCGGTGCTTGCGTGTAAATCATTGTGGAAGTGCGACATTCCATCGAAGGTGCTGGTGTTTTGTTGGAGATTGCTATTGGATAAATTACCGACGAGAGAAAATCTGCAGAGGCGTGGTATTATAACATCTCCTTATGAAGTATCGTGTGTGTTTTGTTTTAATTCAGTGGAGTCTGCAAACCATTTAGCATGCAGCTGCCCGATGGTCAAAAGGGTGTGGGAAAATGTCTTTAGATGGTGAATGTGGTAGGTGTTGATGATGAGGATAATTTGGTCATGTTTATGGAGATGGGTGGATTGGTTAAAGGAAGAAAAGCAATGAAGGCGCAACATATATTTTGGTGCCGCTACAGTGTGGCGATTATGGCGAGCACGTAACAAGGTCATCTTTCATGGAGTGGTAGCTAATGTTAACTCAATTGTAACATCTATTAAATTTGTATCATGGGGATGGTTTATTTCTAGAAGGGGGAGATCTAGTGGGTTGGTTTTTTCGGATTGGTTTAATAACCCACTAGGATGTATTTCTACTTTGTAAGCATCTACATACACTTACTGAGGTACTCTTTTTCCCTGCCTGAGTCTTTTTCCCACTGGGTTTTGGCTCAGGGAGGTTTTAAGGAGACCCTCCCCCTTCCCTTACTGTATGTTTTGTATGGGTTGGTGCACCCCTTGTGCCCCCATCAATACATTCTTGCTTATCTAAAAAAAAAGGGTAACGTTAGCTTTTAACGTTAAATGGGACTACGATGACACGTTTTTAAAAGTTAAGGGACATAAACGTTAGCTTTTAAAGTTAAGGGACCTAAGCGAAAACGGAAAATAAGTTAAAGGACCCCAGATGCTATTTTGCCAAAGTACTTTTAAATCTTTTTGATCAAAAATAAATAAATACTTTTAAATCTTGTATATGAAATGCTTTATTAGTTAATTTGTTGGTTAACATTGACAAAAAAATGTAACTATATGTCTCAGTGGTGTAGTTCAATTGATTGGAGCTAGAGACATCTTCCGCTTGCACCCAGGTTTAAACTTGGTATGTTGCACTCTCAATCCCTATTTCTCCTATATGTGGCCATTGTGTCAGCCTCTTGAACAAAAAAAAAAAATAACCGTATAGTGAAAGGGAAGGTTTAAATCGTTAGGTTTTTTTGACAGTAAATTTAAGTCATTTGGTTAAGGGGGCAAAACAAAAACAGGTTAACATAAGTCGTATAAGTTTATTTTCAGGAAATGAATATTTACCAGTAATTCCATCTGACGCATATACAAGTTTATCAATTAATCAATTAAATGAAATGAAAAAATTGTTCCAAAAAAATGAAGTGAAAAACAAGCAACTCGTTGTGGGTGTGTGGTCAGTAAGGTATGGGGTGCCGGAAGAAATACCTTTTTCTTTAAGCATACTCCATGTTAGACCATTAATATTTGGGTCTTTTTTTACCCCCACCGGTACCAGTTATACACCCACTCAACCATTTTTTTTTTTTCAATTTTACCTCTCAAAAATGTCCAAAACGGATTTATCTTTCAAATAGATAAATCAGTTGTAAAGAAATTAGACAACAGATTTATCTATTTGTTTAGATAAATCCATAGTGAAATATCTAAAACGGATTTACCTAACAATTAGATAAATTCGTTGTCTAAAATTAACACAACAGATTTATCTATTTGGTAAGTAAATCCGTTTGTTACAAAAAAAAATTAAAAACGGAATTATCTCATATATAACGTTTGAATTATCTATATATATATATATATATATATATATATATATATATATATATATATATATATATATACACACACACACAAAACAAACGGAAGTATAACATGCACTACAGATTCAAGTGTAAAACAACAGACTTATTTATTTGTTAAATAAATTCGTTTTGGATCAAATTGAGGGGTAAATTTGGAAGAAAATGTTGAGTGGGGGTCATAAAAAACACCCTTAAAATTTTGGGCTGTAACTTGCAAGCCTCTTAACTCTAGAACTAGAAGGTAGCTCAGTTGGCGAGCTAAGAGATACTCAAGGAGTGCACCAAATGAGTGCAAAAGAAGGTCCTGTGTTCAAATCCCGGAACTAACATCCCTCCACCCCCACTAACATTGCCTATCAAAAAAAACTCTAGAACTAGAAGGGATTTCTTTATCCCACTCCCCCCACTACTCCGTCACACCACCTCTTTTTTTAATATTCTCAATTATCCCTACCACTCCCACACTCCCCTCCCTCTTCAAGGCAGTACTGATTCAGTATTAAGATATAGTACCTGTTCGGTCTTAAGATACAATACTAGTTCAGTACTAAGATACAATACTTATAATGTGTCAAATATTATAACACACTATATCAAGATACAATACTGATTCGGTATTATGGTACTGAATCTAGTGAAAACGCGAGAAGAAAAGGACAAAACGAAGAGGAAGGGAATTTTGTTTAGTGTAGGGGTATTTTAGACTTTTTACCAATTTGAGGGGGTAGGACAGTAGTGGAGGTGTAGCATAAGAATGGGCCAACTAGAAGCGAGTCAAATATTCAATGGACTGGATCCCATGTACATATTAATTTGCAATGGGGCATTCTTTCGATACTCCTCATCTTACTCCCAACACTCCCCTTAACATAATTGCATTGCCCATCTTCTTCCCCACTCTTCCCAATTTCCACCTACTTACCCACCTTCCTACTCCTAACACACCCCAACTCTCCTCCACTTCACTACTTGGCAACAAATCATCAACACAGGTCGATTTTCACCTCTCCCCCACTCCATTTTTGTTTTCATAGTAGTAGCAGTAGGAATAACAACAAAACTCAACCCCAGCTTGAGTTTGAATGGAAACACCCGCTTTGAGCAGAGTGTGGACAAGTTTGAGGATGTCGATACCCGCCCACCTCGTCCAATTTCCATTCAACTAAACATTAATTAGTAGTTTTTATTCAATTTTACGCATATATACTCGCTTATTTTGTTTCTCATATTTTTTTTAATCTTAAATTTTGATCTCTTTTCAATCTAAAAATCTATTATATTACTTTTATATGTATTTTATCATTGTATAATAATAATTATGATTTTATTGATTACCATTTACCACAAACATAAATTTTTATTTTTCTATAATTAAAACATGTTTGTAATTTTGTTACATTCATGAACTATAATCTATTAACAATGTCTTAACAACTTAGCAACCAAAATCACTATTTACTCTCTTTTTTGTTGACAAAACACTATTTACTCAAATATTTAGAAATTGTATTTGTATTACCGACCTTATGATTATCATGCATACTCCCTCCGGACCTAATTGTAAGCAAAAATAATTACTCTCACAGATATTAAAGATAGTGGTTTTGTGCATTTAATATTTTTGAATTCATGGAAAAAACAAATAGATTTACTAAACTATCATTAATTAATAGTCATTTTCTCACAACATTAATGAGCTACTTTAAGAGTAGTTGTGAAAAAGTAACATTAAATAGTTAGTTGAGAAAAAGTAACATCAAAACACACCCCACAAGGGTGTGAAAAGACAAAAGGTCACCCAAAAATATGGCCTTCAACGAGCGAGGTCGAATGACATCGTTCGTGTGTGTTAAATTGAATTCACACTCTCTTTGAGTGTTTTTACTGCTCGAACGAGGTCATTTATATTTCAACGTCATCGAGTGTGTTAAATATTGACTTCACACCTCTTGTGCGTAAGTTCACCTGCTCGAGCGAGGTCATTCGAATGTGTTCGAAAACACTCGTTTTACTTAAACATAAGCTGTTTTCACGCGGGTTATTTTGGAATAAAATTTGTTAAGGTGTGTGAAAGAAAGAGGAGGGTGTGGGAAAAGCAATAGCCCTTTTTTAATTAGGTTCGGATGAAGTACGATAGACGAATATCACGGTTCATGAGTCGAATTCATGAGTCAATGACAATGCCCAAAGAAATGAAAATGTTGCTCACTGCTTCTAGAAATAAATCTGGTAAACTCTTCGTCTTAAAGTATTTGAATTTTTGTTTCAAACAAACAATAAATAAGTGGGACCAAAATATGAACCGAATCCATGACCTTTGGTGATCATTTTGGATTGTCAACATGGAAGATGATATTTCTAGAAAGCTGTGTAGTTTCAAAGAATTCACACTAGAGAGAGAGGTACAAGTCTAAAGAAATATTAAAAATATCAAGCAAATCAGGTACCAAGTCCATAAATAGCATTCGACAAAAAGCAGCAAGTGAAACACAAGGACAAATAAGCATTTGAGAAGAGAGAAATTGATAGGAAATCGATAGATTCAGAAATTGATTAAGAAATCAATCAAAAATTACTCAAAGCACCACTTTAGAAATCGATTTCAAAAACTGATCCAAAAACAGATTGATCCAGAAGTTACCTGCTCAAATGGAACAGAAGCTACAATTGAAGACGTGTACGATCAAAGAGTGAAGACGAAGGTGGTGGAAATTCAATCGGCAACAACAGAATCAAACTCGAGAGGACCAGAAATAAACACAAAATGCATCAGACTTCACGGGGAGCTGGAACAATACCTAAGGACTACTCGATGCTGTCATTTCGACTAAAATAAAATAATGAACGAGTTGTTACATAAAATAAAGCGATAGTTTTAAGCTAATTTAACAAAAGTTGAGTCCCAAAAAGCCATTTTGCTGATCGGACCCAGATTCCCTCCTGTCAACTTTTGTTCCTGTCACTGCTATCATTACATGCTGGCCAATGGATACAGATTTAATGGCTATAATTTAACTTCAAAAAAGTAGATATAAAATACAGCTTAACCGTCCGATCAAAATTCTACGGCCCAGATTGCTTATCACCCCCTCCTGCATTTCTTGTAGCCCATGGGATAATGAGCAGGTATTGCTGCTAGGTCAAGTTCCCAGAATCCTCTCAGATTGCCATGTTCTTCTGTCAGTTTGAAAGCAGGGATTTGATGGGAGAATCTGAGCAACTCAGACCTAGAGATTGTCATGGTCGACGCCCTTTTTCCTTTATCGAATTTCCCCTTAAAGACCGAATCGTAACCACTTGCCTTCTCGAGAAGTAAAACATCTGTCCACGAATCATTTTCTTCAACGATTTCCACAATGTCATATTCACAGTTTAGCAATTCAGAACCTTTGAGTTTAGTCGTCCATGCTTTATACAATGCCCAAACTTCACCTGTCCGCGGATAAATTTCGAATTCCTTATTCTTGCCAACAGTACTAACGCGTAACTGATGTGAAAATGAGTCGGTATTACTGTAAGAACAGGTCCGAGCACCTGGTTTGATTTTAAATCTTCCACAGGAAATGAGCATATGCATATCTTTATCTTCATATCTAATAGCACTCTCTGGTAGCCAGCAATTAGTAAGAAAGTTAACTTGCAATTGGACATCTGGACTAGTCCTAACCCTCTTAATCTGACCATAATATTTTGGCAGTTCATCCTCATTACTATAAAAAGCCCAGATCTGACCAACCTGAAACTTTTCAATGGACCTCTCGGCAGCATCAAAATTGTAGAATTTAGAACGCGGAATTTGAATAGATTCTGTGACCGAAGCAGAAGGAGCACTAGCATCATCGTCTATATGAATAACGGGATCCTTCTTCTCCTCTGCTGAATTCCTTCTTCGCAGATTAACGTTCGCAGTGGGTGCACTGGAAGTGGCTGCATCTCCCTCCGAATTCCTCATGGATTTCAACACATCTGAAGACCTCGCTCTCACCTCGATAGATGGACTCCGACAAACCTTCACTTCTAAATTATCAACAGCAATCTCTTCCAGATTCATCGGCAAGGATACAGGATCAAGTTCATAAGATCCAACAGGAACACCAACTCTTTCCTTACCAGTCATTTTAAATGATGGAACCCTGTGAGAGAATCTGAATAACTCATTTGATGGAATTTGAAATGAGCTATTAACTCCCTTCACAATTCGAGAGAAGAGACTCACAAAACCTTTCAACTTAGCCAAGTACCCAACAATTACACCCACACCTTCAACATAATCCGACAAGGTCTCAACAAACTCAAAATCATACTGCCGGTGAGATTCTGCGTCCATATACCATTTAATATCCCAATTTTTAAAAAGAGCCCAAGTTTCTCCTTTTCTAGGATACACTTTATAACTAACACGGCTAATCTTTTCGCAAATGATCTGATGAGAGAACATCGGCAGATCTTCGATGGTTTCAGCATTACCAAGTTTATATTTCCCACAAGCACTTGGAAGTTCCTCATTTACCCACTCGATTTCATCCTCGTCATCTGGATCTGTCTCGAACCATGTTATCTTCAACTTGAATCCAGGAGAAAGAACTTTATTGATTATAGCATAGAATCTAGGCATGCCATCTGTTGAATCATATATAGCCCAAATCTGCCCTGCAGAAAAACACTCCTTTTGCTTGTCCTTGTCGAAGTCGCTGAACTCGGGATCAGGATAAACAATAGCATCTGGAGGATTTGTTGATTTATTAGAGGTTGAATGCTCTGGTGCTTCATCTATCTTTGAGCTGCCCACTTTTTCTTTTTCTCTCACCTCCTTACTTTTAACATTTGCATTTTCTAAGCTCTCTTCGAAACAAATTTTTTGCTCCTGCTTTACCTCTTTCTGATTGTCTTTTAGATCAGCAGCCACACCATTCTGATCATTCATTTCAGCTTCCTCCCCGAGGTTTTCACTATCACTACTTTGTGCACCACTCCTCTTACCTCGTTTTGAAGGCACTAACTCGTCGTCGTCACTACCATTCTCCTTATAGGAAACCTGATGTTTTCGCCGCGCAGATCTACGTGGATGCATTCCTCTATCAGAAGAAACACCGGCAAAACCATCATTATTAGAAAATGTGTCATCTTCAGAATCAGTGCTTCCAATAGACTCAGAACTTTCACTGGATTCTGCTGCCCGCTTCCTCCTTTTTCCATTTTGCCTTTCAGAGACATTAGAAGTAGACCCCTTTTCCGCTCTAGACCTGCGAGTAGGAAAAACACTTTGAAAACCAACACCAATCTTAGAAGCACCGCGATTCAGACTAATGTTCTGCCGAACAAAACTTTGCTGACTTAAGTTAGCAGCCGGTGTTGTACTCTGTGCATCCACCTCATATGCAATGAAGGGGCTACCGCATTGTCGACAGCGAAGAGATCTATTCAAAACATCCCTGTGATACTCATACCTAACGGAACAACATGAGCATGCAGTCCAAAAAGTAGGGGGGACACCATTAAGTCCCTGCTGAGTTGGCTGCCTAGACTGTTGTTGCTGCAGAGGATTCAAGTTTGTGAAAATGGGCCTGACATTAGTTTGCATCACGGGATTAAATTTCATCTGAACGTTTTGCTGATGATAAGATGGCATGGCAGTTCTGTTCATCGGAAACCTACGTAAGTTAGTGTCAAGTGAAGATCGTTTTTCTATATCCAAAAGCATTTTTTGGGCTTCCACAATCAGCTTAAATGCAGCTTCTGCACCAGGAAACTTGTTTTTGTCAGGATGCAATTGGAGAGCAAATTTCCTGTACTGCTTCTTAATTATTGCTTCATCAGCTGTAAGATCAATTTGAAGAATTTTATACCAGTTCACAATATTACCCAGCAATTTCTGCTCAGCAGAGCAATGCACATCGCAAACAACAAGCATTTGAGCAATATTCTCCAGATCAGGATATAGCTGCTGGGCCTTAAGGGCAAATTTGCGAGCCCCTGTGAAATCTTTGCTTTCCATTTTCTTTTCAGCAATACTCTTGGCCTTTAAGGCCTCTTCTTTATTGCAATCCATTAAAAGTACAAATTTCAAAGCCTCGCAGCAAGTTATATGGCCTAGCAATTATAGCGCAGCACAAGTCCCCCACGAATTTACAGCCCTCTCATTCAGAATGACCCTGCAGTTTTTTTATAACTTGCAAATATTAGATTCCACGTCGACGAAAAACTCTTTAAAAAAAGCTGTTGATAGCGCAGACAGATGCCCAAACACAAACTAATGCATCAGTAAATGGATTAGAAGAATCAGATTTTTCAATCAATTAAAACAAAAGCAATGCAAACACAACAGAAACCGATCACAAAATTTGCATATCACCATAAGCAGTGCTACATAAGGTAAGATATTTGTCATATCGTATAGAAAGTAGTATTTCCGGATTCATCAGAGACAAAACAAGGACAATATCTACAGAAAAGAAGAAATATCAAAATCGGCTATTTTATTTCTCTCATCATCCTCCCCTTTTCACTTGACTTTATTTTTTATTCATTTTGGGGTCAAGCAACCCCATGCATCATACATACAAAGTACACAAAATCAATAGAAGTGTAAGGATGAAAATGAATACATCCACCATCAGGGGTTTCTCAATCGGAAGGCTTTAGTTTGTGTCTCAATTTCTCCCTTGCTAAGAAATTTGTAAGTACCACAAGTATAAAACCTTACTTGGGCTTCTGACATGTCTGCTTTTTTAGGTAATTTGTACAAACGGGTGGGGCATGGGAGGGGGAGGGGCAAATTGAGGCGCTGGGTTCGAACTCACGCTTTCGGTGTCACACAAAACTTGTGTTTTAACACTAGGTTGAGCTCTCGGGACGTGGCGCGCCTGCTTTTATATACATAAATTTCATTTAAAATAATTAATAAGATATATAAATAAGGAAAAATTAAGAAACCAACCATACCACTACAACATCAAAATGAGACCCAACAAGTGTTTGACAATTAAAAAACCTACACCTTCTCAAACCAAAAATTAAAATAAAACCCAGACGCCTTAAACTCTTCTCTCTACCAAACAATCTCACCGTACCATTGACATTTGACACACTTTTTTTTACAAACCCGCCACAGCACCAAACAGTCAATGTTCAAATTTCAAAACCGCGAAAAGCAAACTATAATAAGGAATCATTTTGGGGAGTGGGGATAAAATTAGATTTGACACTTGAGAATTGAGATAACATTTCAACTATTTTACTTGTCATAGTTATGGACACATAGGAATCTAACAATAAATCCTTGAAGATACTCATCACTATTGATCACTAACTTTTGGTGCATATAGAAACACATTAACACAGAGTTGACAGGATCAACCTTGTCCCAAGTTAATTCAAATGAAGAAGCTGCCAATGTGTCATAGTCAACAAAATAAGAATGAACTAGTAATGTTAGCAATTTCAACAAGAGACCCAGAGAATCTTCTATTCTTGAAATGTAGCAGCACCATTAAGGAAAACACTATTTCAGAAAATGTTCAATCGTTTCAAGAAGCAGCAATAACATTAATAGGAAAACAATAGATTCAGAAATTGAATAGAAATCAATCGAAAATGACTCAAAGCACCACTTTAGAAATCAATTCAAACTCTGATCCAAAAACAGATTGATCCAGAAGTTACCTGCTCAAATGGAAGAGGAGCTCCAATTGAAGAAGTGTACAATCAAAGAGTGAAGACGAAGGCGATGGAAGACGTAGGAGCTCAAATCAAGAGGAAGGCAATGGAAGACGATGGAGCTCAAATTGAAGATGAAGCTGATGGAAGAAGATCAAGCTCAAATTGAAGACGAATCTGACAGAAGACGATGGAGCGCGAGCAATCGGTGGAAGAAGAAGGCAATGCTCGGAACCGAGTCTATGTGTCGGAGTGAGAGAGGAATTGAAATTCTTTAAAGAAACAGAAACATATCCGGAGGTTCCATATATTAAAATTGATTTCACCTGCTGCACACATAAGGATTCAAATCAATCAAGCTAAGAACATACTGCAAAAATAGGAAAAGAAATAGAAACATAGTTGAGAACAATTACACAAAGCGGCATACAATTCAAAGCAATCTATTCAGAAACTGGTTCAGTAATCAACACAATAATACAATAGGCGATGGAAAACAACACAATAGAAATCAATTCAAAGCAATAATCACTAAGTTTGGAAGGGGGTTTTGGAAGGGGAAGGCTTGACTTTCAATTCTAAACTGAGAAAGTTATAAAATGTTGTATCATTATCTATTATGTTATTCTTTCAATTTTTGAAAATCTCAAATGGATATTAAATATAAATATAGACCAAGCCATACAAAACCCTCCCCTCCAAAAACCCCCTCCCATAACGCAACTTCAGAAAAAAGGCTAAATTTTTCAAAACGCCACTTCTGCGAGAAATCTGAGAGTGAAAGAGAAATTGAGGATGAAAACAAAGCAGAAATTGATGCATAAATTGATTGAAATTAAATCAAAGCAACAATTACCTGCGATTCAAGAGTAGAGTGGAGTGGATACTGAAAGTGGAATATGCGATTCTGGAAGAGGAATCTGCAATTGAAATTGACTCAAATGGAAGAATAGGAATCTCAAATTTGTCTCAAATTCAAGAAGTGGAACTCAATCTCTGTCAAATCGAAACTCTGGAAGAACATTCGCGTAGCCTTGTATCCAATGAACGAGAGCGCAAGCTTCTTGCGTGAGAGAGCGAAGAACGCAAGGTTCTAGAGTGAGACTGAGTCAATTCTGGAGTGAGAGAATTCTCTCAAATTAGGTTTTGTTTGTTGGCTTTTATTTTTCTCACCCCCTCATTATCAATCACACCCCATAATACCATAAAACCTAAAAATACCCTCTCTTTTTAAAAAAATTAATTAATTTTTTGAATTACCTCTAAAAAAGTAATTAGGTTCAAAAAAATTAAATTTTCTAATTACCTCTAAAAAGGTAATTAGGTTCAAAATTAAAGATTTTGAATTACTGCTCGTAAATGAGGTAATTAGATTCACATTAATGAACCTAATTACCTATTTCGAGGTAATTCAAAATTACAATTTTTTTCAATTATTAATATATTTTATTTACATTATTTTTTTAACAGATGGTGAGTAGAGCACTGGGAACGGTGTAGCGAAAGCAGAGTCTTCCGAGCAAAGACTCGCCGCGGTGACGACAAAGACATCTTTGGGAGGCCAAGAAGAGAGCGATACTTCTTCTCCGGACACTCTCATCGAGGCTCAGAGTCAGATCATGACATTCTGCTCACGATTAAGAGACATCGATATATGTCCAAAAATAGTCAAAACTACTCTAAAAAAATATAAAAACACCACTAAAAATATAACAAAACCAAAATAAGGCTTATACAAATTTTTTTAGATTTTTGGAGACTATGAAAAATTAAAAAAATCGTAAAAAATAGTAAACGATGGAATTTGGGATTTTGAGGTAGTAGTCCCATAAGAAGTCCCTCTAAGGAGTCTTGATTCTTGATTTTTTCGCTTTTCTAATGGTTGTGGTTTCATTACGATCAGTATGTTGTTCAAAACCGATTTTTAGCCTAAATTATTCGTTGAAATAAAAATATTAATAATTCGAAAAAATTAATAATTGGAAAAAAAATTAATTTTTTGAATTACTCAGTAAATAGGTAATTAGGTTGACAAATGTGAACCTAATTACCTTATTTCGAGGTAATTCGAAAAATCTTTCTAATTACAGTAAATCCGAAATTCCTTTATTTTTTGAACCGGAATTACCTTTTTTAGAGGTAATTCCGAAATTTTTAATTTTTAATTTTTTTAAAAAACCAGGGGTAAAAACGGAAAGAAATGGATTTATGGGGTGAGATAGAGAAGGAGGGGGGTGCGAAAAATAAAAGCCTTGTTTCTGGGTTTTTTTTCGCAACCCCCTCCTTCTCTCCTACACCCCCATAACCCAATAAAACCCAAAAATACCCCTGTTGTTAAAAAAAAAATTAAAAATTTCGGAATTACATCTGAAAAAGGTAATTCCGGTTCAAAAAATGATGTAAATTCGAAATACCCCCTATTTTGAACCGGAATTACATTTTTTAGAGGTAATTCCGAAATTTTTATTTTTTTTTTAAAAAAGTGTGTATATTATATTAAGATTTAAACGTGTTTTATTACGATTTAAATAACAATACGTCAAAATATATAAAATGCCCAACATAAAATAGGAGTACAAATACAACTATGGGTCCAAAATGTCTAAAAATGACTGAAAATAACGACGTGAAGTAGGTGAAGCAGGCGACATCTAGGGCATCCCGCCAACGCAATTTGCTCTCTGCACCTCTCCTCTAAAGTCTGCGGGACAACGGGCTCGATGATATGGCTCCCGGAGTCGGCTATGGCGTGTGGCTTTGGCACGAGTAAGACGACGCACTGGTTACTCCGACCGTATCAAGGTAGGTAATCAGGATCGCACTTCGCCGTGGTAGGTCGCTCTCTACCACCCCGCCAAAAAGTCCGCGCCGAATCGATACATCACCAACCCCGTATGATCCTCGTCCAGGAGATGGAGCATTACCCGAAATGGGTGGAGAAGAGATCGTTTGTACCGCCGAATCGCCAACGCACCGCCCTGCGGCATGTGAGGCAGGGTCATCGCCCCAAATAAACCACCCTCTGTAAACAGATATGTTCGACAAAGGATGCTGCTCCCGAAGACTCTGTAAGCATGTTGTCGCTTACCGCAGGTGTCTTTCCGAAGACTACGCTTTCGCTTACATCGCTCGATCGATCTCACTCGCCATCGTTAAAAAAATGTAAATAAAAAATATTAATAATTTAAATTTTTTTTGTAATTTTCAGAATTACAGGTAATTCCGAAAATCTCTCTCCGTATTTACTTACTTTTTTCGGAATTATGAAATCTGATTTGTGAAATCTGATTTTTGTAAGTTTTCAAGGGCATTTTCGTCCGTTTGCGTAATTATGGGGGTGGGATAGACAAGGAGTAAAAAAAAAAAGCCTTGTTTCTTTTTTTTTGTTTTGGTAAATAATTAGGTTTATTTTAATTTCATCATTTTTACCCTCTACAAAATACTTCTTAAAACTACATTAATTATTAAATTTTATTTATTCTTATTTTGCTACGTAGACGGAGTGGTCACGAGCTGTCAATTTGGGCGGGCTCGGCCCATTTGGGCCAACAACAATTTTAGGCTCGAGCAGGCTGGGCCAAGTTTAATTCAGGCTCATAAATTTCGGGCTCTATGTGCGCGGCGGGCCAAACGGGCTGGCTCTCTTATTCAAAATTTGGCCCATGCTTCAGCCAACTCCTCTGCTACTCACCAGACACCCCCAAATTTGGTTTAATCCCAAATTGCCCTCACGTGAAAATCAGGTGACAGACAAGAATGCACCGTTCGGCGCACGCGTAATTGAACCAGTTCGACTGTATCTCCATCGAACATTGAAAGATACACTGTTCGGCGCTACCAGATTCGATCAGGTTTGATCAACCGTGCGCCGAACTGTATGTAATTTTTTACAAAAATATAAAATCAAATTTTCAGTAAGGGCTTTTGGTCTTTTCACCCCATAAAGGAGTCTAGTGAGTAGAATGGGGTTCGCTGAAGCATGGCCCCAAAATTTTTAGTAAAATATTGATTTTATGAAATGTTTATTTCTAGTCCTCCTGAGTTTCAGTTGGGAATAACTTGAAGGAAAAACATTAAACTGAATCAGATTCAAACTATTTATACAAATGTGTTGTATATTTCCTTCTCTCTCACTTTTGCCATGTTTCTATATTTTCTTTCTGCAAATTATTTTTTACTTTGCTTGGATTTCAAGAAACCACGTTACTGCAAACAACTCACCAAATTCATGTTCCTGATGCATACAATTATAACACAAAGTTTTATTTCTGCATGCAAAATCTCCTCTATTCACGGTTCACCATTCACAAGCTTATTACATTTTGTTTTTTTTTTCTAAACAAAAAGGGGGAGAAAGCCATATATGGAATCTGAGATTTTACGGTTTAAAAAGTCAAGTGGAGGAACAAAGGTTACACATTCCTTCTTTCAATTCAGAATAGTGCCCATTGAAGAACACATCAAGGAACATACTTGCAATATATTAGTTTATACAAATGTGTCCAGTGACTCAAGACCTTCAAACTATGTAACATGTAAATATACAAGATCAAATTCAAATGTGTCCAGTGACTCAAGACCTTCAAAATTCCAATGGTTATACAAACATTCCACTGTTAGACAAACAAAATGTAATAAAACTCTTTCTTTGGGTCAAACTAGATCAATTTTTTTTTTGACTTAAAATGGGTCAGATTTTTTTAAAAAAATGTAATAACACTATTTTTAAAAATTGTCGGGCCAGCGGGCTAGCCCAACCCATGGCGAGTTGCAAACTTTCGGGCGGGGGCGGGCCGGGCCAACAACAATTTTGGTTAGGACGGGCTAGCCCAAATCACTTATTTTGTCAGGCGAGTTGGGTCGGCCCGTTGGGATGGGTTTAGGGCTTACTATTAGGTGAAACTTAATATTAATTTTGTTTATATATAGATTTATATATTAACAACTTTTTTCTTTATCCATATCTAGTTTATGAGATATAAATAATCGCAAATAAATAATAACAAATATAAGAGTTTACTATTAGTTGAAACTAATTAATTCAATAATTACAAATTAAATAGGTGGCATCGGACAATCAAATTTTTTGACCAAAATTAGACCATCAATTATGGTTTGATACTTTGTTGAAAAAAGATTTAGAAATAAATTATATTATTATATCCTAATGTTAGTTATAGTCCAGGTGATTGAATTACTTTAAGTCTAAATAGCCATTCAAAAGTGTTTTATTTTATGTACCAAAAAAGCATTTTATTTATAGATTTATAATTTAAAAAAAGCTATAAATATGATGGTCTCACAACCACTCATAAATACCCTTATTCAAAAGAAAGTTGCTAACAATATTATTTATTATCATTTCGATCTCTTTTTTATATTATTTATATGCTATTGAAAATGCTTATAAATTTTTGTCAAAAAAAGAAAGAAAATGCTTATAAATTATTTTGCATTTTACACAAATAGGAGTAGAATATTTATAGTATATTACTTAAATGGAAAAATAATCAAATAATGGATAGTAATTTATATAATTTGATAATAAAATTATGACTAATGAACATTTTTATAGGATATAAATGTCTGCCAATATAGTTATAACTAATTATTGAAATTTACTAAATTAATTGAAAAAGTAAAACTTTTCTACAAAGTTAAAATAAAAATATATATAAATATGATATTATTAGTATTTGATCAGTAAAGATGATATTAGTATGATAAGTCAATGGTCCGTGCTACTATATGGTTTACAATGAACTGTAAGTAAAAAGCTATCAATGTCATTATGTAGAACGTCAACTTAATTAAAAAGGAAATAAATATAAATAAAACTACACAACCTTACGAATTTTATACTAATTTAATATCTTTCTGCATAATAAAACCACATCATCTGTTATACAAAAAAGATATGAGTTTAATTTAAATACATATACTGAAGGGAGAAGAAGAAGTCTTGCAATGTTAATATGAAAGGAAGAGGAAATTAGTGTTTTTATTGGAAGGATGAACACTCAGCTCAACCCTCTCACTAGCTATCATGGAAGTGAAACTTCCATCTCACTCTCTCTATGCTTCTCACCTTCGACTCCCCTCTCTCTAAGTTCCCTTCTATTTGGGTTTTGCTTTTCTCACTTCCCCTCCTACTCAAAACACATCACATAAGAGTGTCAAAAGACCAAAAGACCATTAATGAAATGCTCAAACCGTCTTTTTTTCAAAAAAATTAACCTGTTCGAACACGGGCATTCGAACACGTTCGAACAGTCTCATTCGAGTGTGTTAAATATTGACACACACACTCTTTTGTGTCTAATTTAACATGTTCGAATGACACCAATCAAACGGGTTCGCATAGACGTATTTGAACACCATATTTTATTTCGTTTGTATGTTAATAATTATAATGGACCCTCACACCACATTCACCAATTTTATTGCGTTCGTATGCAGGTGTTCGAACGTGCTCGAACAATGTCATTTGAACCGTCACTAAACATTTCCTCCACAAGTGTTCCACGCGAGGTTATTTTTGGAATAAAATTTGTTAAGGGGCGTGTTTGAGTAGGAGGAGGAGTAGGGAAAGTAAAAGCCTTCTATTTTCTTTTGTTCAAAAGTTGAAATGTTGTGTAAAAATGGGCTATTGTTTTTCCCACACCCCCTCCTACTCTTTCACACCCCTTAACAAATTTTATTCCAAAAATAACCTCGCGTGAAACGCTGCGAGGCGTGTTTAAAAGGCGTTGCTCAACGACCTTGTTCAACACGTTCGAATGACCTCGCTCGAATAGGTGAAATTACGCACAAGAGGGTGTGAAGTCAATATTTAACACACTCGACGATGTCGTCGTTCGTTCAACAGGTCATGCGAACACGTTGAACGACCTCGCTCGAAGCAGTGAAAAACGCCAAAGAGTGTGAATTCAAGATTTAACACACACGAACGATGTCATTCGAACCTGTTCGAAGGCCCGTGTTCGAACAGGTGAAATTTCGTGAAAAAAAAGAGGTTTTGACTGGCCTTTTGGTCTTTTCACACCCTTGTGGGGTGTGTTTTGAGTAGGAGGGGGTGTGGGAAAAGCAATAGCCTAAAAATGAGGTGAGTTCCCACCCTTTTTGGCGGTGTTTCAGCTGGGTTGGAATCAATGGGCGTGGGCTACATGGTTTATTGGACTATTTTGATGCAACATATTACTAGTAGCACCCCCTCTTTCTTCGTACACTACCCAATATTATTTCACATAAGCTAGCAAACAAACATACAAGTAGTTCATTTATTCAAGCAAATTAAAGCATCAATTATAGACTCAACAACAATTAACTAAAATAATTGAATAAATTATTTTGGGGATGTTACACCACCCCTACAAACATTTGCCTATCAAAAAAACATCCACTTATTGTAGCCCAATTTTTTTTTTAAAAATATATTATGGCCCAAAGTTGTCTGGCCTTATATATTTAACACAAATCAAAATAAAGGCTCATACTTCGTACAACCCCCTCTAAATGGACATCCCAAAACGCGTTAAAAGACCAAAATATCATTTAGTTAATTTTGTGCGCACTTTTTTCTTTTCTGGATTTACGATGGTTCGACTTAGCGTGGTCTGAACCAGTTCGGATTAGCGTGGTCCGAACTCGTAAACGACGCACAGACATTTATTCCTTTCAGTTATATTCAAGAGGTTCGAATTAGCGTGGTACGAATCGATTCGGATTAGCGTGGTCCAAACTAGTAAACACAACACGACACACACCCTTTTTCCTTTCGATTCTCCTCCTCGACTATATATAAGCAACAAACTACTTTTTAGATTCGTTGAAAAAGTGATGTATCTGGACTATATGTAGTCCAAATATCTCACTTTTTCAATGAATCTAAAAAGTCATTTGTTGCTTATATATGAGTCCGGAGGGAGTATATTAGAAAAGGTTCGGATTAGCGTGGTTCGAACCAATTATATCAGGATTCAGAAGAGGGGTATTTTGAGAATTTTGAAAGTGAGGGGATGTCTGTCTACTGAGTTGCTTGGGGGTTGTATGAAGTATTGCCCAAAATAAAAGGAATCAAGGGTGATCGAACCCACATCGATGAATCAGGGACCTACCATTTGAGCTGGGCTCAATCATCTAACTTTTGTGGAATTTACAGAAAATATTATGTAACAATAAAATTTTGAGACTTTTTTGGCCCATGTTTTTCTCGACCCCCTCCTACTCACCACACACCACCAAACCTCAAATATTCCAATTTTACCCTCACGTGGAACACATGTGGAAACCCCCTCACGCTATATTTTAGAATGGTTCTACAGTGAACCTCCAAACTGGTTTGGTTGTCAGCCTCCAAATTTGTTCGGTGGTTAAGTATCAAATGTTTAAAAATGTGAAAAATGGGTATCTGTTAGGCTTCTCACAATTGTGCTACACTTGGATTTTAATGGGTTCGAGGACAGACAACCAAATCAGTTCGGAAGCAAAGTTTGGTACCTGTTAAAAATGTAAAAAAGGGGGTGTTTGGCAAAAATTGTAATTTTAACAGTACTGCAAAGGTCTTGACTGAGCTCATGCAGTTGCTCTGTCCCTGAACCCATTAAAATCCGGAGAGAAAAATAAGGACACACAGGGAACTTTTTTATTCACTAATGGTATTTTGGTCATTTCGTAGAGTTATAGGGTGTGTGATGAGTAGGAGGGGGTTGGGAAAAGCATGGACCCCTTTTTTTACCAAATTTTGTGATGCCTAAAGCCCTCGTTTGGGTCTCTTGGCCTATTTGGCCGGCCTTGAAGTAGTCAATTTGCTAGCACACTCCTTTATTATATTAGATATATTAGATTAGATTACAAACTCACATACACTATACCATGACACCTAGTTACTTTATATGTCGAATAGTTTTTGGTGATGCTTTTTTTTGTCTATAGACGAAGTGACAAGTGTCATATGAAATCCACACATACAACTGTAAGTTTTCTCACTACAAAAAACACGGTCATTAGCGAGGGAATTTTCGGTCGCTAACATGCCCAATTCGCCGCGCTAATTGCCATTAGCGAGGACCGCCGGCCGCTAATTCCTCCTCGCTAATGGAAATTAGCGAGAGAAATGTGTTTCGTCGCTAATTAGCGAGGGACAGTCCCTCGCTAATTCCCTCGCTAATGCTGACAACACGTTTCCCTAGTCTGATTGGCACGCTTATCAATCTGAATTATTATTATTATTATTATTATTATTAGTATTAGTAGTAGTAGTATTATTATTACTGTTGTTATTATTATTATTAGTATTATTATTATTATTTTTATTATTATTATTATTATTGTTGTTATTATTATTATTATTATTATTTTGAGAGAGGAGTGAGAGTGGTGGTGGTGTGATGGTGATGGTGGTGGTGGTGTCGTAAAGAGAGAAGAAGAAGGAGAAGAGTAAGGGAGAAAAAGAGTGAGATGTATGTGGTGGTGGTGGTGGTTGTGTGGTGGTGGTCGTAGAGAGAGAAGGAGGAAGAGGAGAGAGAGAGTGGTGGTGGTGGTGGGAAGAAAGAGAGAGAGAGAAAAAGAGGTATGTGGTTGTGGTGGTGGTGTGGAAGAAAGAGAGTGAGAGAGAGAGGTTGTGGTTGTGTGGTTGAGGAGAGAAAGAGGAGTGAGAGTGGTTGTGGTGTGGTGGGGGCGTGGTGGTGGTGGTGGTGGTTGTGTGGTGGTGGGTTAGAGTTTGTAGGTGAGAGAGAAGAATGAGGGTGTTGTAAGTGAAAAATAAGAGTGAGTGGTGGTGGTGGTTGTGTGGTGGTGGGTTAGAGTTTGTAGGTGAGAGAGAGAGAGTAGAGGAAGAGGAAGAGGAAGAGGAAGAGAAGAGGAGTGAGGGTTAAAAGTGAAAGAATGAGAGAAGAGTGAGAGAATCAGATGGTAAAAAAATAACTGGACATTAGCGAGGGACGTGCGGTTAAAGCCGCTAATCATCACTACTGGCGTAGTCGAGAAGCGATGTGCGCAGATCAAATCGGCCTAGGGCGTTCGGACATTAGCGAGGACTTGAAATTCCGTCGCTAATTTCCTCGCTAATGGTCACATTAGCGAGGACTTCGCAGCCTGGTCGCTAATCCTCGTTTTTGCGAGGGACAAAATTTCCCTCGCTAATCCTCGTTTTTTTTGTAGTGTCTAGTTTGAACCCAAGTGATGGTATCCGGTCTAACAAATTCAACATCTATTAGTTGGTGATTCTTTTTATGTTGATTATAATATCACTACTTCTTGGCCATTGATTAATGTTCCACTATTATAAGTAATCATGACTCGTAATTTAATTATATTTGTCCAATTGTCAAAATATGTCGTCAAACTTTTATCATATTTATAGACAAGTGCTTAGTCCCAGTGTGGATTACTCATCGACTAAGTTAATTAATAATATGCATGCACCAATAAAAAAAAAGAGATAAGAGCCTACAATTTACGACTAATATATTACCATTTTTAGTTTCAGGAGTTTAGTTATGTCATCCTTTACTTTAACTATATTTGTCCAATTATCAAAATATGTCATCAAACTTGTTATTGATGATCATAGACAAGTGAGTGGTGACTATAATAGTCAAACAAGATAATACTCTTTATTCAATCTTGTGTGCATTCCTTTGTCCATAGTGCATGGTTCCTACTCACTTGTACATAGTTGTTCTTATCTTACTTGATCCTCTCATCACATGCTAAGCTTCAACCTACATATATATTGTCTACTAAGAGCAACATCTAAGGTTACACAAAATCAGATACCCTATATTGTGGAGCCCTTTAAGGCATGAAAAAAGTGTGTTGTGGACCCCTAATCTTAAAGAGCATCACTTATTTCAGTTATTTGGACTTTGTGTTTGGAATGGAAATAAAGCTAGATAACTTTCATTAATGATAATATAATTTAATAAAATGGCTAAGGTTGTGCTTCTTAAAGAGAAAAAAGAATGTAAGTGAGTAGGATCCGCGAAACCTAATACCATTAATCAAAATCTAAAGCAGCTTTCAATCCAAAAAAAAAGAATCTGAAACAGCTTTATGTGGTAAGGGGTGTAAAAGAAATTTCATCAAGATTTTTTTTATATATAAAAAAAATGATATTGTTAAGAGAAGTACAAAGACTACTCCAAACCATACATTAACTTGGAGTCTCGTAAAAAAGCATGAGCATGAGCAAAAATCCTATGAGAAAAAGCGCATGAAGAAAAAATCTGCAAAAAGAACGAGATGACAAAACCGACTGTATGGTGATAAAAAACTAATACGGCAGAAACAATACAGCAAAACAACAACATTGTTGTATACCGAGGACAACATACCGGCAAACCAACAACAACCAAGACAAAACACACCCACAATAGCAAGACAACAATTAATTAGTCACAGTGTTTTGGAAATTTACTTTTTTAAATATCTTCATTTGATTATCTGAAATTAAGAAATCGAATTATTTAGTTCTAATTTTTTTCAAGAGGAAACCCTTAGTTTAGTGTCAAAACTTACACTCTCTCCTATTTAGTTTTAAAGTATATGAAAAATGATACATAATTCTAAATTTTTGCGATATTTGTCAAATTCAAAGTCTTGTAATATAGTTCCCTATTGAAGTTAATGAGGCAAAATTTTTAAAATTTGAGACTAATTTAACCATTTTGACAAACTTTAAGGTCTATTTATTTTATGGATCAAATAGAAGACAGAATGAATCCAAGAACTAAATTCGAGCTAATTCTTTATTTAACTGTTAGTGTGAAACATCAAAAAAATTGTGCTGCAAAATTTTAAATTTTGGAGGATATTAAAGATAAGTTTGTTAGTAGTAAGTTTAGCGTTAGTTGTACTAGTTATCATTGTTAGTTATCGTCTTCTTCATTTCCATATGAACTTATATGTATAAATATGGTTCATCATATTCATGATTAATTCAATTGATCATATATATATATATATATATATATATATATATATATATATATATATATATATATATATATATATATATATATATATATATATATATATATGTGTGTGTGTGTGTGTCTGTGTCTGTGTGTGTGTTTATTATATTTCTCTATTCTTCCTTCATATATATGACTTCTATCAAAAATTGTAATATCATGCTCCTGTTGACAAAGCTGATGAGAACGTTGCAGAGGCGTAGATATGGATGTTACGATCATCGGGGTCAATAAAATAATGACTCTTTTTGAATATTCAGTAGAGAACTTTTTAGCGATATTCCTTTATTAGTTTGTTAGGTAGTAGTATTATTAGTGTGTGGGTGATGTATTCTCCTTTATGGTGTGTATCCGGCCTATATAAATATTGTAATGACCTCACAATTAGAATCATATAATCAAAGTCTATTTCCTCTATTTAATCTTTCTCGGTCCTCAAATTCTAAGAATTTATTAATGGATGACGATGATGATGGTAGAGTCTTCGGCTTGGAGGCGATGGAAGCTTTTTTGCGCAGAATCCACTCCACCTGTGACTACTAGTCGTTGTTGAAAGGAATTGGTAAAAGAGATGATGCAGCAAAGAGAAGGAGAGGAGATGACATGATTCTATGAGTACAGTTCATTGTAAAATCTCATCGGACCTTTCAATTGAACGGTCAAGATTAAATTGATGTTTGTGCAACTATTTATGGTTGTGTACCCTAGCCAAAGCCTTTCTAAACATTGCCATATAGTATTCCCCACTTAAATTTATGGCAGTTTGTCATTTCCATCACCCTTGCCTTAATAAAAGGAATATCCAAGTAAATTTGCATGCTAGAGGACAAAAAAGTAAAAAAACTAGTTTGCTGACTGAACACATTAATTTAAAAAAGGCTTAAATACGTTTTACTACACTTGTAAATAGGGGTGTGTTTCTTTACCGCATATAATTTTTTTTTTATTTTAAAAAACCCCTTGCAAAATCAACTTTTTTTGGTTTTAGTCATTCTGTTAGATGGACGTTACAAAAAACGTCTATGTAGCATTTTTAAATACGTTTTTACCCCCCACAAATAAGGGGTGTTTTGCTTTTACCCCTTGCAAAAAAATCTAAATCTCCTTCTTCTTTCTCAGCACCCACCCAACATCATATCAACTTTTTTATCTCCAACACAAACCAACGCTTCCATATCAAACCAGAACATATCTTCTCATCTTCTTCGTCTCTCTCTCTCTCTCTCACACAGAACCAGCAAACATGAGCACAACATGTAATTAACTTTTATTGCGATTATGATTTTAGGGTTTGTTTCAAGTTGTATGGATTGTAGTTTATGGATTGTTCTTCATCTCAAAATCAAGGTTTTATGGGTTTAATAAATGTGTGTGGTTTAATTAAACTATGTGTTGGTTCTGTTAGAAAGAGAATATGGGTTCTAGTTTGAGATTTGGAATGAGAAGAAATAATGGTGGTGAAGAAGAGAGAGAGAGAGAGAGAGAGATGAAGTTTGAGGTTTGGACCATTTTGTTCTGTTGAATATTAGGGATTTGATTGTGGAAGTAAGAGTTGAATGGAGAAGAATATATTGATAAGAAGTGAGAGATAGAGATGAGATGAGATGAGGTGAGGGAGAGAGAGGATAATGGAGGAATTTGTGGAAGAGATGAATGAAACGTGAGGTGGGGGATAGGATATTGGAAAATTTTGCAGGGGGTAAAAGCAAAACACCCCATATTTGCAGGGGGTAAAAACGTATTTAAAAATGCCACATAGACGTTTTTTGTAACGTCCATCTAACAAAACGACTAAAACAAAAAGTTGATTTTGCAAGGAGTTTTTAAAAAAATAATTTATGGGAGTGAAAAGAAAACACCCCATATTTGCAGAGGGTAAAAACATATTTAAGACTTTAAAAAATTACCATCTTTGCAAGCCAACTTGTGTGTGGTACTTTTCCTAAATTTGCTAGTTGTTTCGTTTAAGAAACAACCAGGAAAAACACAAACAAACTCCCAGTTGCAATCTGCAGACTCATGAATTAACTATTAACTATTAGGAATTGAATTTTTATAAAAAAAATTAGATGAGTTGTGCTTCGGAGGCTTACAAGATCAGGACAGACCTCAAAGTTCTTTGAGTACTTACAGAGATATTTATAAATCGCCCACTAAAGAGACTCTCACACTGATAACGGGAGTTGGACCAACGCATTTGCAGAATATAAGTCAACTTCTTATCAACTGAGTCGACCTTCATTGTTTGAACTTAAAATATTTACTTAACAAAAAAATCTGGCATATTTTATATTCTTAGATACCTTCCACGTCATTGTAGGGTTGAGTTTTAAATAATTGATTGATGAGCATGAGATGCAAAAATAAAAACAGTGGGTCAAGTTGGATTGTGAGAACAAACTAGCTTTTAACTTTATTCTCCACCTATAACCGTGTGTGAGGTTGGAGTCTTTTCAACTACGAGTTTCTTTATTTCCACTCCCTTTCCCAAACAAAACATTGCTTGAAAACGACACACTCAACCCGCGTTCAACACGCACAACCCGAGTACAGTTAGAACTGGACTGGATGTATGGACTTAACAGTTCAACCGATTGAATTGAGAATTGGATTGTTCGACGGTTGGTTTACTCTTAACGCAGTCCGATTGAATCGTCCAAATATGGATTGGACAAGTTTGAACCACTAGTCATCCGGTTTCATCATAGTTAAATCGAACTAACCAATTCAACCATAATTTGAAAGTCTCATCGATTTGATCTTTGGTATGTTTAAGAATTGGACAACACCAACAATTAGTCATTTGGGCCCATCCTTCACTCAACCTATCGCTACCAGATTAGATCTAAATGTCTCAGAGTCTGATGCTACTTTTAATGTAGTGGTAGCATCCAACATAGTAAGAAAGTTTTGGGGTGATGTACTAGATGATGTTACTGGTCCTATTATCTACCAATACCTAGAAACAATTGCACAGTATGATAAGTCCAAACTTGTGTTCAGGACCCAAAATTCGGCAAAAAAGAAATTAGTCTAAAAAACTGCAGGTTATAATACTCGTTCAAAGACAAATCATGCTCTCATCTCTTTTGATCTGACTTTGTAAATTAGTCCTAGTAATTTCAACAAAAATATAATTTGTTACGGAGAATTCTAGGTCATGATACTCGTTCAAGGACAACTTATGTCTTTGTCTTATTTTGTACTGACTACTGTAAGTTAGTTATTTGTCTATAGGATGGAATGTCGTAGGGGGCTTTAGGGCTTCCTTTTTTTGCCAATGGTTTTGGATGGTTGGGATCAATCTTTTATTATAAAGATTTAACACTTCACGAGTAGTCAACAATGATTTAAACAAAAAATAATAAGAATAGTTGATTTTGATGTTATTTTTCTAAATGTGAATGTGATGTACAAGTTTGTTTCGAGAGAAAATTTATGCACTAAACTTGTGATACGTGGTTTCTATCTAGACACACTCTTCGGATGCGTGGAAGCTATCTTGAAGCACAATTCTTTATTACTCATTTAGTGTGTGTGATTATGACTTTGTTTTATTCATTTATTGTGATTATGACTACTTTAATATTTTGTTTATTTAATTTAATTTAATTTAATTTCGAAGTGAAAGTTCCATTTTGTCACTAAATGCCGCCAATTTGTGACTTTTCTCTTTATATAGTTTTATAAATAAATAAATAACCATATTGGTGACCAATTACTGAGTCTACTAATGTATTGCCGTACTCTTATGTTAGGTGTGAATTAAAATTTTAAGATTGTATCAAGAAAAATCTTGATATAATAAAATGTGATGAGAGTGTCTTAGGAATAATTTAATTTGAACTATAATTTCTCTTTTTAATTACGAATAAAAATTGTGTATCTAAATAATTTTTTCTTGCAAAGAAGAAAATGAATATCGTTAAAACCTTTTAATTCAAACACTCATTAGGAAAATGAGTATTCTTCCCTGTTATCATTAGAAAGAGAAAGAGAAAGAGAGAAATAATGAGAACATAGAGAAATTAAGAGGGGATTAGATCAATACCCTTGACAGGAGAAAGAGTCATCGAAAACGATAATACCGAAGAGGTAGCCTATTACAGTTAAAGTCCTCTAAAACAAAACTAAGAAATAAATCTCATCAATTGAAACCATGACTTATAAAGCCATACTTAGCAAGCTTGTGTGCACAATAATTCTCTTCTAGATAGATGTAAGAAATAATAAAATTCCATCCTATTGGTTGTGACAAGATAAAGAGACAACAACAACATAGATTAGACGAAAGTCTTTACTAAAGGGTATAAAAACATTATTAAAACGAGTTTGATTCCTACCAAACCAAATAACCCAAATAATGTGAGTAATGAATGACAGATAGAACCATGTCATGAATTTGCGAGCTCCAATATTTAACACATGCCAAGCACTGTATGAATGCTACTAACATCAATAGGTAGATTAAGAAGATCCCCAAACCAACGCCAAAGTTTGTAAGCATAATCACAATGCCAGAAAAGGTGTTTGAAAGTTTAACTAGTTTTCCCACACATGCTAGACATAGAGACAACTATGCAACCCCGAGATCGAAGGTGGTGCAATCCTCTCTCGATAATTATAAAAGAGAGGAGTTGAAGTCCTCTTGAAGGTGGTGCAAAATGTAAAGAGCACCACACATTGATATGTAGAGAGAGAGATAGATAGATAGATAGATAGATTAGGATTATGATTTCTCTTTTTCTTATTTTGTGTGTATTGAGATTCCCTAGCATTAGTATCATAGATCTTGGAGCATGTTTGGGTAAATCAGAGTGGCACGTGTAGATTTTTCTTTACAATGGTATCAAAGAAAATTGTTCAAATGAAGAATAAGTAGATTTGTGTGTGGATCTTAGTCTGAAAGTCTTCTTGACAATATGGATGTCAGGCAGCGTGTCCCTTGATAGATAGATAGATAGATAGAGGCAGGTAATTGTACAACACAAGCAGGTGAAAGAAAAACAACAATGTTATATGGACATAGATATTTAGACAAAAATCGACAAAAACCAATTTACAACACCAATTAATCAAGTTTTTTAGACTATTAGCCAAGTGATCAATTAACCAAGTTTTTAAACAACGTCTCGAAAACTGTGAAAAAGCAGATTGGCTAATAGTCTAAAAAACTTGGTTAATTGGTGTTGTAAGTTGATTTTTGTCTAAATATCTATGTCCAAATAACATTTTTGAAAGAAAAATGTAGGGTGAGTTTTCAAATTTCGCACTAGAAAACTTAAGTAAATATTCTTTGTTTAAATGTTCCATAAAGTAGACAAGAGTTATCTTATAGTAGTAAATTTTAAGTTACTTATGCTTTCTTTGTATGTGTGTTGGAGATTTTCCAACATTAATACTATACTAACTAAGACATGTATGAGTGTTGATAATTAACATGTTAATTGATGAACATTATTGAAATAAATATATTAAAGATGTTTATAATGTTCACTGGTAGAGCTACAATCAGATCCACCGATCGACAAAGTTAGAAAAAAAAATAGAAATGCTTCCTAGCTACTTCAATGATTATAAATATGGAGGAGTATTAGCTAAAGAATAAGTCAACGATGAAAAACTACAGGAACAGATTATAATTGAATTTCTATAGGGTAAAGGAGAATAACAAAGAGAATTCAGAAATATTTCTGCAAGCCAATCACCGTGAGCTACACAATGGAAGTCAGCAAGTCAAAGAAGATCCAAGTGTAACTAACTAGGCTGATGTGGCATCATGTGATTGGCCACACTAGATCTCAGAACAATGTATATATACACTCTGTAACTAACTCTGAATGGCAATGAAATAGTTTCACTCTCAGAGAGAGTTTATCATCGTTTATGGTATCAATCGCTCCGGCGATCCTGCAACCGTAAACCAAACACGTTTCCGCTCTGAAAATCGTAGCAATCTTTCCATGGCAACCTCGCCGGAAGATTCGTCGAGCAACGTCACCCCTTCCATCTTCTCCGGTGGCGCGAATGGCTCGGCCTCGCACAATTTTTCAGCAGCACCAAAGCTTTCAATAAAGCTGGATGACAAAAATTTCCTCCTGTGGAATCAACAGGTTGAAGGTGTCATCACCGCTCACAAGCTACATCGTTTGCTTGTGAATCCAGAAATTCCTCCACAGTTTCTATCTGAAGCTGATCGAGTGGCTAACAAAACCTCTGAAGCTTATGAGAAGTGGATTGTTCAGGACCAAATGCTCTTCACCTGGTTGCTGTCAACACTATCGGAATCAGTGCTTCCTCGAGTTCTCAGTTGCCGTCACGCGTCTCAGGTTTGGGACAAGATTCACACTCACTACTATGCGCATCTTCGAGCCAAGGTGAGGCAATTGCGTTCTGAATTGAAGAATTCTAAGAAAGGTACACGCACTATCTCAGAATATGTTACGAAAATTCATTCTCTGGCTGATTCCTTAATTGCTATTGGTGAGAACATTCAAGAACAAGATCTGGTTGATATTATCTTAGATGGTTTACCTGAAGAATATAATGCGTTTGTAATGATGATCTATAGCAAAATTGATGCGCCATCTATTTCTGAAATTGAGTCCTTACTGTTAGTTCAAGAGTCACAACTTGATAAGTTTAGGCAAGAATTAACTGCTTCCTCTGTCACGGCTAACCTTGCACACACCACTGCTACACCAGCAAATTCTAATGTGAATAACACTGCTGCTTCTGGTAATAACTATGGGAATTATGCTGGTAATCACTATGGTCGTGGCCGTGGAAGGTCCAATCGCGGCCGTGGACGTGGCCGTGGCCGTCAAGCCTCCACTGGTAACCGTCCTACCTGTCAGTTGTGCAATCGGTATGGCCACTCTGTCATTGACTGTTGGTTCAGGTTTGATGAAACGTTTGTACCACCAACCACTGCAATGGCTCCTTCAAACACCAATTCTGCTGCTGCAAGCACCTCTGCAGAAACTACTGGTGTGAATACTATGCGATGAGCAGGCAAGGCTCTAGTTGCACGCCACTCGGTATATATCGATGATCTCACATTGCCTCAAGATCTTGATTACGAAAATTGGTTAGGGGACACAAAGGCCCCATCATTTAACACCTGATTCGGAAAATTTAGAACAAAGTGTTCCATACAAAGGCACTGAGAAGGTTCAAGTTGGCAATGGACAACGTGTTCCTATCAAAGCCATTGGATCTTCCAAATTTCGGTCACCACTTGCACCTCACATCACACTTGCACTCAAGAATATTTTGCATGTTCCTGCCATCACAAGGAATCTGTTATCTGTTTCACGGTTTGCTCGTGATAATAATGCTGTGTTTAAATTTTCACCAACCAAGTGTGATGTCAAAATGCAGGCATCTAAGCAGTCTGTACTTCAAGGTGCTCTCGGTGATGATGGTTTATACAACTTCAAGCAATTTCCATTCCTTCATTTGCTCAATAAAGGTGCAGGGTCTTCATCCAGAGTCAATAAAGTTGAGTCTAGCAGCAACTGCTTAGCTGCTATGGTGCAGTCTTCTTCAACAAACAATTTGAATCTATGGCATAGGCGCTTAGGTCATGCTAATTTGCAAGCTGTGCAATCTGTTTTAAAGCTGTGTAATCTTCATGTACCACATAACTCTTCATTTGATTTTTGCAATTCATGTGCTTTGGGTAAATCTCATCGGTTATATGCACCACCATCCACTACTACACATAATGCGCCTTTTGAATTGATTCACACCGATCTATGGGGGCCCTCACCTTCTCCTTCAAGTCAAGGCTTTTCATATTATATTGCCTTTGTCGATGCACACACTCGGTTCACTTGGATTTACTTCCTCAAGGCCAAGTCAAAGCAATTCATGCTTTCGGTTGTTTTACAAGTCGATTGAGACACGATTCTCCTTCAAGCTCAAGCGCATTCAATCGGACTTTGGTGGTGAGTTTAGACCATTTACAAAGCTTCCGGGCGGTCTTGGTGTGCTTCATAGACTCACTTGTCACACACCTCTCACCAAAATGGGGTGGTGGGCGTAAACATAGACACATATTTGAAATGGGCTTGACATTACTTGCACAAGCATCCGCCCATCAAATATCGGGATCACACTTTTACTGCTGCGGTATACTTGATTAACAAAGTTACCAACTTCACTCTCACAAAACATAGCTCTCCTTATCACATCGTATAATAAATTGCCCAAGTATACCATACGAGACCTTTTGGTTGTTTGTGTTTTCCACATCTTCGACCATTCAATCAACATAAGTTTGGAATTTCAAGTTCACCTTGCATAAACACGGGTATTTCGCCAAGCATCGTGGCTACAAGTGCTTAAGTCAAGAGGGCAGGATATTCATCTCAAAGGATGTTATTTTTGATGAAAATTCATTTCCTTACAAGTCCATGTTTTCGTCAGTACCTCTTACTGATATAGCAGATGCGACATCCGCATCTTTGCCACTTCCTTGTGTTACTTCAGTTCAACCTCTTGCTACACCTAGAACTGATAATCTAATGACTGCCTCTCCTGGTAGTGAGCTGTCGTTGGAACCTCAACCAGCCAATAACGAGCCACTCTCCTCACCACCTATTCAGTCCACTACACCAGATGTTGAGTACCAGCAAGACAATGCTACTGCAGCCCTCCGAAGAATCGCGCACGAAACTACCTTAGTACATTTACGAGCAATTCAACAAAGACTCTACGATTAATGCTCACCCTATGGAAACAAGGTCTAAAACTGGTAAACTTAAGCCACGATTGTTTCTTGCTCACATTGAACCCACTAGTGTGAAACAAGCCCTGTCTAGTCCACAGTGGTTAGCTGCCATGAAACAAGAATACAAAGCTCTTGTGGACAATGATACTTGGGTATTGACTACTCTTCCACCTCATCGTAAACCCATAGGGTGTAAATGGGTGTTAGGGTTAAGGAAAATCCGGATGGCTCGTAAATAAATATAAGGCTCGTCTCGTGGCTAAGTGGATATAGCCAACAACTGGCAAGACTTTGGTGAAACATTTTCACCCGTTATAAAACCAGTAACAATACGGGTACTTCTCACACTTGCACTCACTCACAAATGGCACATTGAGCAAATTGGCGTGAACAATGCTTTCATCAATGGCCATATTGAGGAGGAAATTTATATGTCTCAACCACCGGGCTTTGTTGTTAGTGACAAGAGTGCGGTGTGCGACTTAAGAGGTCACTCTACGGCCTCAAACAGGCCCCTCGTGGCTGGGTACGAGAGGCTCAAGCAAGCACTCTTCAAGTATGGATTTAATCCAAGCAAGTGTGATCGTCATTTGTTTGTGTATTGTGCTAGGCGTGAACTTGTATGCACGGTATACGTGGATGACATTCTTATCATCGGGACAAGTTCCACTCTTGTGAAGGATCTCATTTCAAGCTTAATTCCACGTTTGCTCTAAAACAAATGGGTCGGCGGATTACTTTTTAGGCATTGAAGTACATCACTGGCATCCGGTGAGCTTCTTCTTACGTGATCCAAGTACATTCGCGATCTCCTAGCTCGAGCAAACATGCATGACTGTCGTGGTATAGCTACTCCTATGGTTTCTACAACCAAGCTTAGCAGAACTGGCTCAGATACTCTGGCAGATCCACACCAGTACCGTTCCATTGTTGGAGCTTTACAATACGTTACACTGACTCGTCCTGAGATTGCGTTTTGTGTAAACAAAGTGTGTCAATTCTTGTCCAATCCTCTTGAGTCCCATTGGAGAGCAGTAAAACGTATCCTAAGATATCTTGCAGGCACTTCAACTCATGGTTTACTCCTCAAACCAGCTGCACGTGATTCAGCTCTCTCTCTACGTGCCTATAGTGATTCTGACTGGGCGAGTGATCCCGATGATAGACGTTCTACATCCGGTTCTTGTATTTTCCTAGGACCCAATCTAGTATCCTGGAGTTCCAAGAAGCAAACTCTTGTAGCTCGTTCCAGTGCGGAGGCAGAATATCGAGGTATGGCTCATGCTACTTCTGAACTCCTGTGGCTACAATCTCTTCTCCGTGAGTGAGGAGTCACGCTTCGCATAATCGAAACTATTATGTGATAACGAGAGTCTTTGTCTCGTTAGCTCACAATCCGGTGTTGCACGCAAGGACAAAGCACTTAGAGTTAGACATACACTTTGTGCGTGAGAAGGTGGTTGCTAAGTCTATGATTGTAGAACATGTTCTCGCTTCATTTCAAATAGCCGATGCTCTCACCAAACCTCTTCCTCGACGCAATTTACGTCTCTAAAGAGCAAGCTCAAGGTTGTGGCTTCTCCCAAAGCCAACCTTGCACTTGAAGGGGAGTAAAGGAGAATAACAAAGATTGAGAAATAAATACTGCAAGCCAATCACCGTGAGCTACACAATGGAAGTCGGCAAGTCAAAGAAGATCCAAGTGTAACTAACTAGGCTGATGTGGCATCATGTGATTGGCCACACTAGATCTCAGAACAATGTATATATACACTCTGTAACTAACTCTGAATGGCAATGAAATAGTTTCACTCTCAGAGAGAGTTTATCATCGTTTATAGGAAATCATAATTCTAACTAAATTATTGGTAGCAATGACTTCATATGGTACTCAACTTTAACTTTTATTTTATTTTTAGGTATCCATGACTTATTTTTAAACCAAATTTAAACTTTTTAATTTATTTTTATGTGTAGCAAAGACTACCCCATGTCTATATGAAGAATCACCCTTGAGAGGAGTATGTCTTTAAGGTCTAGTGCAGCGGACAAAGTCAATGTTGTTTGGCTAGACATATTTGTGGTTAACTAGTTTTGAAATCGAGATCTACACCTAACATGTGTGACTTTACAAGTGGTGCTCGCCACTTCGTCTGGAGACCAATTTTTCTTCTATAAATAGAGTGATAAGTACTACCTATGAACTCACACACCTGAAATTGAGATTTCGAATTCAAAATTAGGTAACTTAAAAAACATCCAACCTAACAACCTTAGTTAAGTTTTGTCAATTGTGGTTGGTTTCACCAAAAAAAATGTATTACATCCATAAAAAGTTACAAACACTAGTAAAAAACAATGATTTAATTTACATACACAATATATGTATAAATGTTTTACACGATCTATCAATTACAGATTGATACATCATTAAAAATAAATTAATTAATTGGTAACCACTAATTGAACAACCACTCAATAAATTGTTAATGGTGGTTGTAAAAGTCTATACAGTATAGACCATATGTGTATATAATTAAACTCAAAAAATAAAAGTTAACAAGTTTTTCCATATAAAAAAATGATAATAAATTTAATTATTCGAGTTGGATTAATTTGTCAACTCACAAAAAGTTTTTGTAACAAAAAATAATTTGCCAAAAAATACGTCAGATTAAAAAGTCTCAGAAGGGTAACTCACATGGTTGAGTGAAAGGGACATCGTTAGTGAAAATATAGGCGTATGGGGTTCGAGACAAACCCTGCCCCCTCCCCTCTAACATTTAACATACTAATTTCTAATCACTTTGTTCGAGACTGCTTTTGATAAAGGCTGGGATGTCTTTGTGGTTAGAGTGCGACTCTCAATTAGTTGTTACAGCCTTTAAGAATTGCAATGTTGTTCCTTGGAAGCTCCGCAACAGATGGAACAATTGTTTATCCTTGACTAGACAGATGAATTTCATTTGCACCCACATTTACAGCTTGTGCTGATAAGCTTGCAGGTCATGGAACTAAATCAAGCGGTTTTACCTGGTGGAATCTCATCCCAAGCTTCATTGCGGACGACTTTTTCAGGAATAGGTTGGGTTTGCCTTACTACGAGTTTTTTGCTAGTCCTCCGTCCCTCGATGGGTGGGTTCGCCTTTTGCTTCCTATTGTTGGTGTCTTTGCAGATGATTGTTAGCGGCTGCAGTGCCACCTAGTTGGGATGAGAGTCATTTATAGTGATGTTATTGCTTGCACCTTTGTAGGCTTGCTTTTATTTTTTCAGGTTATTTCGATGTTTTTGCTCATGGGGTTTTGGTACATATTTCTTGTTCTTTTTCTTTTTTTATCAATAAAATACAGTGAGACTACTCTTTCCTTGTGATTTTTTTCTGCAGAGAGCCAGATCGAAGGTAGGTTTTAACGAGACTCCATAACCCTTTCTTTTTTTTTTTAAAAAAAACTTTGTCTATTAAAAAAAATATAATAATTAAAAAAAATGTACTATTGCAAAGTTTACAACTTGACGGCGTTGATTTTGTTAAAAGAAAAAATAAAAATAGAAAGCGTTTACAAAAAAGAAAAGCGCGTGAAGGGGGATTAAGTGTTTGAACGAAACAGTAACTTCCACGCGCAGACACGTGTTCAGGAACAGGTGTTATATATCCCATCCTATGTCTCTGTGGTTGTCTCAAACTCATTATCGTTTCATTCATTCTTTCATGTCTGTTACTTCTTCTTCTTCTGATCTCATTTTTCTCCTCTCTTTCATCTCTCTCATTCACAACAACAACAAAAAATTCAATCCAATGGGTCTCTTACTTTCAAGGAATTTGGCTTCCAAATTCTTCTACCCTTTACTTTTCTCTAAAAAAGTTCACAAAGATTTGTTTCCTAAACAATTTGAAAACGTCATTTGTTTGGTTTCTCCTCGTACTGGTAGACATTTACAACGTTATGATAAAGGTTGTCGCCAAGTTGTTGGGTATGTTTTTCTTTTTCTCTCTCTTGTGATTTCTTCTTCTGGGGTTTATTAAAGTTTGGATTTTTAATTTCTGTAATTGAAGATGATGAACAAAGTTTGAATTTTTAAAGGTTTCTCTCAATTGGGGTTTTCCCAAATTGGTTGAAATTTATAAATATACCCTTTTATTTGATTATTGAATCATTTCAAGGAAATGGGTACCTTTAATTTTTTTTTTCTCAAAGAAAAAATTGATTTTTTTTTTATGGTTTAATATTAGTTTGTTATTTAATATGTGGATTTAATTGTTAATCTAACTTTTTTTCTTCTGGGTTTTTGGAAATGAACAGATGCATACCCTATAGATATAAAAGCAATGAAACTCAAGATAAGGAAATAGAAGTGCTTTTGATAAGTGCTCAAAAAGGTCATGGAATGCAATTTCCAAAGGGAGGTTGGGAAAAAGATGAATCAATGGAACAAGCTGCTTTGAGAGAAACCATTGAAGAAGCTGGTGTTATTGGAAGTGTTGAAGTAAGCAAGAACATTTTAGATTTGTGTTTTTTTTGTTTTCTTCAAAGGTTTGTGTCTTTGATTCTTACCTTTTTGTTGTATACTATGGTTGTTTTCTTGCAGAGTAAATTGGGTAAATGGTACTATAAAAGCAAACGCCAACCTACAATACATGAGGGTTATATGTTCCCTTTACTTGTTACTAAAGAGTTGGATAATTGGCCTGAGATGAACACAAGAAAAAGAAGATGGGTAAGTCTACATGATCTAGTCAACTTTCATTTCATTTTTCCAATTGCAATCAAGGTTTTGAATCGCGATTGCTGCGGCAATCCTTGATATTACGAAGAATCGCAGTCAAATGTGTCTGATGTGACCTTAATCACGGTCACACATACATAAAAAACTTTGATGTTGCGGCCAAGATGCTTGTAGCTGACCTAGATTTATAGCCTTGATTGCTACATTCTATCTCTGGTTCTATTTATAAGATAAAAATACAGTTTTAGATTCATTGAATAACTGATGTATCTCATCTATCTGAATAATTGATGTATCTAGTCTATAATATGGATCAGATCAGATACATCAGTTATTCAATGAATCTAAAACTGTATTTTTCTCTTACAAATGGGACCAGAGAGAGTATTAATTGAGTAATTTTTAGTTTTTGGTGTCCTAATTGCAATAATTGGTGTCCTAAAGTTACTTTGATTTACATGATGCAGTTGACTGTGGCTGAAGCACAAGAAATATGTCCTTATGCATGGATGAAGGAAGCTTTAGAAGAATTGGTTAGTAGACAAACTCAACTAGAGCCAAAAAAGGTGGAAATGGTGATATAAGTAGAAGTTGTAGAGGTACTAAAATTGCGGATTTGATGTTGCTTTTGCAATCTACAAAGTGGTAGATACAAAAAGCACTCTCACACCACAAGACATTAGGACAAGAATTTGAAATCAAAATCATGAAGAACTAGGAATTTGTCCCCTTGCATTTGTTCATGTCTTCAAATTTGCTAGAGTTAGATTGTAGTTGAGGTCTAGTTTTAGATGTGCATTGTATATTTACCAATTCAATTCATTCTTTCATTCATTTGATTCTTTGGTAATAATAATGTATCTAATAAGCTATATAAGTTATGTGTAATACACACTGTTCTTCTACTTTGTGGATGAATGAAGGTTACACTTGATATCTATTGCTATCACTCTAATCAGTACTTGTGTTCTTTTGTCCGTCCCGGCTCGAAAGATTAGTCTTTAGTTGCGCGCAAATACCTAATTTACACAAAAAGAATGACCAAAACAAGTAATAGCCATTGTAATTTTCTTGGTAACTAATAATGATAACATAAGTAATAGAAGGCTTGGCAACAAGTCCTCATCCCGTCCCACTAATTTTATAACGAGTTACGTTTTGATAATTGGTGACCGTTAGGATAGTCTATCACTTTTAAATGGTTTATGATGGTGAAACGCTTGAAAATTGTTACTAACTCCAACGACGATCACCACCACTAAGAAGATTTTCATGTTCCTCCGTGACTGTACAATCCTCTAAAGTGACTTCATTGGTGTTTGTTCAACCAAAAATAACAAAAAGGGTTAAGGGCGCCAAGCTTTCAGTTGGTCAAATTTTGGTTATTTTTTGTCAAACTGACATTGATTAAGTTCAATTGAGGATCGTGTGAACACGGAAGACCCTAACTACCACCTTGATACTTAACAAAAATCGAACATATGAGACCTCTTCCTATAACAGACCTAGATTCATTGCAGTTAGTCAGTTAATCAGACAGTTAAGCACAAACAATTGTTGTAGTTAGGAGATCCAAGTAAAGCCTATAGATGGAAATCTCATGGCTCACATTATAACAGCAACAAGTCATAAATTCAAAATTTTCAAACATTCAATTTTTATCAATGGTTGAAAAAAGTGATTGTAATAAATTTGATTGTACTTAAGCATAGTGTTCCCATGTTAAAGGGATACATCAGTGTTTCCTTTAAAATTAAGCATCAGATTAAAATAAAAAAGTCACTAATTAATATATATTATTTTGTTGGGGCACACCTACCATTAGATCATATAAAGTCTACTGATATCTTCATAAACAAACTAACAAAACTCCACAAGCATAAAGTAGTTCCACTATTCCAAAATGGTGAAAACATAGTACAAATTTTTGCATTCATTATTGTAAAGTTACCCCATTGAACTTTTTTTTTTCCATGTATACATCATAGTGTAGAAGCCACTTTTCCCCACATGAGCCACTTATTGTGGACAATTTTGATACCATCAAGGCCATTTCTAAGAACCACTTATTGTGCACAATTTTGATACCATCAAGGCGATTTCTAGGATAACAAATATCACATGTGGTATATGGTAGATTGATATTTGAAAATTGTTCGAAATTCGAAGGATGACCGATTCTTCTGTTATCAAAAGCTCACAGTCTTCTCTGTCTTCTCGATTGAGACGTGACCTAATCAATGTTTGTTTGGCAACAATCAAAGAAAATAAATGAGTATCGCAAAACTATATTTATGTTCTCTTCTCCTATTTTTGTTGGATCGAAGCCAATTATGTCATTGTCTCAAATGTGGCGACCTGGAGAACTGTGAATTTCCACTTACGAGAGAAAATGTAAGTCGTTGTTAGCAATTCGATCGTTTTTCAAGTATCCATCCATCGTATATATCATACATCCTGTTCTGGGATGGGCCAAGGCCCCACTTCACTTGATGGGCTAGAGGCGGCCCAATTGTGCTCCCTGAAGTGCCTAGCTACCGGAAACACGCTAAGATGCGTGATCAACGACTAGGATCGATCCGACCAATCCAACGGCTACATAACACCTCCGACCTCTATAAATAAAAGTCAATCTCCGTGAAAAAGGTACAATTTTCATACCTCACTTATTTCCTGCATTGACTCTATCCAACCTGACTTGGGCATCAGACACATCCTAACAACTACCTACCATCAAACTGTGAGTAGTCTTTACGGCAAAATATGTGGCTATGTTAGGAGAATTGCGGCTGTTCAGACGAAAGAAAGTGATTGAGAGAAAACATCTAGAAAACATCTTTAATTGATTAAAGTCACATAAGATGCATTTCACATTAATTTTTATCTAATATTTTATAAAATGTAACAATCAAATAAGTGAAATACTTAGCTAAAATATGTCATCACTAGCAATTAAACAAGGTGCGCATGCTTAACTAGGTACAATTAATTATAAAAATGATTCAATCAACTAATTTTAACACTTACAAAAAAAGCATGCAATCAATTATTTTTTCAAAGTTTAAAGTGTGAAAAGATATTTCTATTTTAAAGTAAGGACAAATCAATCGAATCTAATATCTATTTATACAAACAAACAACTTACAAAATTACAATTTTAGACATCTTACTTTTTTGACACATCACCACTTTTATTTTATTTATCCTTTTTTAATTCTACTTTCTCACTCACTCTCTTTCAATCTCACATTTTCCAATATTTCTTACATCTTACACATCTACTATTAGTGGCCCCACACTCTTTATTTAAAAATATTTTTTTCCCAATTTTTTTAATCCACTATATAATATTAAATAATCTACAATTTACTCTTACTTACATTTTTTTCTCAAAATTCAAAATTCAAATCAAACTCATCAACTTTCTTTACCCACTATCTACTAATCTAATCTAATATTTATTTATACAAACAAACCATACTTAAATTACTCAAACAAGTTTCCCTATTTATTTGACAACTAATCTAACTAAAGGCAACATTGTAATTTACTATCACATTCTTTTTCAAATTTCTTCTCTCAATGCACTTTTTTCTCACTCCAATTTTTCTTTAAGTTTTCCCTCTTTTTTTTTCAAATTTTGAAATTCAAATCAAATCAAATCAAATCTACTAATAAACTAAAATAATCAATCTAAACTACGAGATAACTGCATTAATATATAAAAACACGGGATAACTTCACTGATATATATAAAAAAACACGATATTAATATATCAAAAAAAGGAAAACTTAATGACTTTTTCAACTATTGATTAATATTTAAAACACGGGATAACTGTACTGATATATAAAAAACACAGGATAACTATCCTGATATATAAAAAAACACGGGATAACTGCACTGATATATTTGATAATCTTCTATCTATCTTTTACTATCTACTATAATCTATTAATCAACTAAAATAATCAATTGAAACTATGAGATAACTACACTAATATATAAAAAAACATGGGATAATAACTATACTAATCTAATGTAATCTAATCTAATATCTATTTATCTAATATCTATTTATACAAACAAACAACTTACCAAATTACAATTGTAGACATCTTACCTTTTTTTTTGACACATTACCACTTTTGTTTTATTTATCATTTTTAATTCTACTTTCTCTTCCAATGTCACTCACTCTCTTTCAATATCACATTTCCCAATATTTCTTACTTACACATCTATTATTAGTGCCCCCACACTCTTTATTTAAAAATATTTCTTTTCCCAATTTTTTTAATCCACTACATAATCTAATATAATTAAATTAATATTAAATAATCTACAATTTACTATCTAACCTAATATCTATTTATACAAACAAATAAGCCTCCCAATTTACTTGACAATTCATTTGACTAAGGACAACATTGTAATTTACTATATATCATACTTTTATCAAATTTCTTCTCTCAATTCATTTTCTTCTCATCACTCCCACTTTTTTCTACTTTCTCTTACTTTTTCTTCAAAATTCAAATCAAACTCACCAACTTTCTTTACCCACTATCTACTAATCTAATATCTATTTATACAAACAAACCATACTTAAATTACTCAAACAAGATTCCTATTAATTTGACAACTCATCTAACTAAGGGCAACATTGTAATTTACTATCACATATTTATTTTCAAATTTATTCTCCCAATGCACTTTCTTCTCACTCTAATTTTTTAACTTTCCCCTTTTTTTAACAAAATTTGAAATTCAAATCAAATCAAATCTACTAATAAACTAAAATAATCAATCTAAACTACGAGATAACTTCACTAATATATAAAAACACAAGATAACTTCACCGATATATAAAAAAACACGATATTAATATATAAAAAAGGAAAACTTGATGACTATTTCAACTCTTGATTAATATTTAAAACACGGGATAATCTGATCTTGATATATAAAAACACGAGATAACTATAATCGATATATAAAAACACGGGATAATCGCAGATCGATATATTTGATAGTCTATCTTTTACTATCTACTATAATATATTAATCAACTAAAATAATCAATTGAAACTATGAGATAATCGTGATCGATATATAAAAAACATGGGATAACTATACTAATATGTAAAAAAAACACACGAGATAACTGCAATGATATGTATAAAAACACTGGATAACTGCACTCATATATAAAAAACACTTTACTGAAATATTTGATAATCTACCATCTATCTGTTACTGTACTATAATCTATTAATCAACTAAAAATAATCAATTGAAACTATGAGATAACTTTACTGATATATTAAAAAACACGTGATAACTTTATTGAAATATAAAAAAAACTCGGGATAATTGCAATGATGTATGTAAAAACACGAGATAGCTGCACTGATATATAAAAAAACACGGGATAACAACACTAGCACTAATATATAAAAGAACACAGGATAAATGCACAAATTGTTTTTAAATGATACTTTTATATTTTTAGATTTTAATATTTATCTAATTTTTTATTTGAGACTCATTTTTTAACTATTTTAAATTTGTATTTTTTTCACGAGGTATTGTCCAGACTATTTAAATTATGTCTAAGTTCGTTTCATTTAGAAAGAATATAAGAAGACTTGCGTCGTGTGTATGCACGCACGGGTATCCTACTAGTTATATATAAACCAGCAAACAAAAAGTCTCTAAAAATATGATTACAGTAGTAAAGTTCAACTTAACGCAAATTATTATAAAACTGTGGCTGATTTCCAACCATTTTTATTAAAAACTAAAGCATGTTAAAGAATACAAATATTTTTACAAAAATAGTAAAAATATTAGTATTACACTTCAGTTTATCTTAGTTAATATGATTTGAATTAAACTAGGATTCATTTTATTTAGGTTAATATATCTATCTTCTAATAGAGGTGCCCTAAGTCAATGAAGGTTGACTCAGTTGGTAAGGAGTTGACTCATCATTCCCCTAAAGGGTGTGGGCTCAACTCCCGCTGCCAGTGTGAGTACCTCTTTGATGAGTGATCTGTAAGTACCTCTGTAAGTGTTCAAAGAGCCGTGAGGTCTGCCTGCTCAAAGAGTCGTGAGGTCTTCCTTGACCCTTGGGAGCCCCTGAAGTCTAACTCACCTAAACTTTTAGAAGCAAAAAAAAAGGTGCCCTAATATGTTCTTTTTAAAACGATGTCTAAAGATGGAGCGAGTATTTTGACCCGTTACAATGGGTATTAACTAAAACAATAAAACCGCCTAAACGGAAAATGGTTTAACTTTTTCACATGGCTACCTGCTGTAGCATGTCAAAATACTTGGTTCACCGGTGAATTAATACAAACATATCTTCTAGATGTAATTCGAACTTCAATTCGCCACGATGTAAGAAACTAACCCGATTTTGGGAATATCAGTGTTAAATCTCTTGAGGGAAAGCTTTGTCGCCCATTGTGGTCCTACCAGCTCGAAGAATTAATTTTTGTAATTGCGCGCAGAAGATACTCAATTTATTAAAAAAAAAAAACTAACCCGTATCGCAAGGCGCAATAATAACCACATGCCTACATAACTAGAAACAAAAACGGGGGAGTAGGTCAACCACTTAAGATGATGATAGGAAACAGTATTTTGACTCATCATTCCCCAAAAGGCGCAGAGAACCAACTCCCGCATAAGCTGTGAGTGTGGGCGACTTTTGATGAGTGATTTGTAGAAATCACTCTGTAAGTCTTTCAAAAAGTCGTGTGAGTCTGCATTTCGCCAAAGAGTCGTGAGGTCTTCCTTGACCCTTGAAGTCTAACTCACCTAAAATTTTAGAAGCAAAAAAAAAGGTGCCCTAATATGTTCTTTTTAAAACGATGTCTAAAGATGGAGCGAGTATTTTGACCTGTTACAATGGGTAACAATAAAACCGCCTAAACGGAAAATGGTTTAAATTTTTCACATGGCTACCTGCTGTAGTAGGTCAAAATACTTGGTTCACCGGTGAATTTTCCCTAAATACAGACATATCTTCTAGATGTAATTCGAACTTCAATTCGCCACGATATAAGAAACTAACCCGACTTTTGGAATGCATCAATGTTAAATCTCTTGAGGGAAAGCTTTGTCGCCCATTGTGGTCCTACCAACTCGAAAGATTAATTTTTGCAATTGCGCGCAAAAGATACTCAATTTATTAAAAAAAAAAACTAACCCGTATCGCAAGGCGCAATAATAACCACATGCCTACAACTAGAAACAAAAACGGTGGAGTAGGTCAACCACTTAAGATGATGATAGGAAACATTATTGAATGATTCTAATTGGTTAAATTAAAAAGTTGATTGTGATATCTAATGTGTCTTATTCCAACTCTATGGATCGCCCAGGGTTTCAAGCCAATCATGTTATTATCATCCTCATGCTTCTTATATATGTCACAATCTAATGGTGATGTAGAAAAATATCAATTAAAATCACTTATATCTCATAAGTCCGGTGAAAAAGAGAGTTCACAATTTTGTGAATTTACCGGTATAAACTAAACTATATAATATATAGTAGTTAGAAACCGTCCATAGTATAAAGAAAAGAAAAAGAAATTGTGTGGCATCTAGAAGAACAGTTTTGTATAACTTGTTTTCTTTTGAGACTATGAGTGACTTAGTCAATGGATGGATAATGATGAGATTTGAGATTTTGAATGGATCAATGGCCGGTTTAGATACGTGTGAAGAGAGTTGGAAAGGGTCAATTGGAAATGGTGGATGGAAGAGAGAAACACAATCATTTACTTATTCAATTTTAATATACTGTATTATTGATGATTATTGGTTTTAAAAAGTATATTTGTTTATGAAAATAGAAATAATTAATCTTCAAAAAAGACAAGATTAACATAGGACACAATCACACGATCATATAGTTCAATGAATGGATGATAATTTTTACCGGTAAGTGGGGATTCCTATAAGGACTACCCCAGTTGGCGGGGAACTTTTCCCCACAGGGTTGGGAATAAAATCTCCCCACGATCAATTCAGAGATGGGGACGGGAACATACCCCTCGCTAGTGGGATCCATCTGAATATATTATTTAAATATTTTTATTAGAGATATATCTTATATTATAAGTAATTATTTTTTTTGGTCTTTTTAATAAAATATTATAAGTAATATTATATCTTATATTATAAGTAATTAATTTATTTTTTTAGTCTTACTTTTATATTTTTTCCAATTTTATTATATTTTAATTTATATTTTTGTTAATTTTTACTAAACTTCTGAGGTTCCTGCTGAGACTAAGGGGTCCACGGGGATGGGGATGGGAGAGGAAAAATCTTAGGTAGAGATCAGGAACGAATATGAGGACAATTTGGGAGGCGGAGACGGGGAGCGCGAGAGTACTCCCCGCCCCATTGCCATCCCTATCAGAGTTGCCATATGCTGAGTAAAGTCACACTAACAAGCTTATCAAACTTGAGATCCTGCCTAAAATTAAGAAGAGAGTAGAAAATTACAAGTCGGGAGATCAAACTAAAATTTGAGAGATCATAAATTATAAGAAATGCTAGCAACACTCTCTTTGTCACTCACCCTTTAACACTCTCTGTATAATTAGTTAAAGTTCATGTGAGTTCCACTAAATTAATGAGTCCCATTTCCAAAATGGTGGGAGCCACATGAATTTTAACTAATTATAAAGGGTAAAATATAAAAAATAATTCTCACTTATAAAGAAAACAAAGACATTTATAAGGGTAAAATATTAAAAATAATTCTACTGATAACATATTTTGCTTTCCGCCTCTAATGCTTAAAGACAATAAAATTATATTGACAAATCATAGTGTTTTTTTTGTTGGGGCTCAAAAGCTAAATTTTCATTAGTAAAAAACACATACTATATTACAAAGACAAAATACAATAAATAATTATTCTGATAATTTGGAATGTTTCCTCATTCTAAAATCAAAAGTAATGAAATTATATCAGCATATAATGTTTCTCCATTGACACCATGTTGGTGGACTTTACCTGCGAGTTTTTAATGATGATTGGTTTCCAAGATGTATCTATTCTCTCTTGGAACATCTGGGGGCTAAAAATCAAAAAGCTCAAAGGCATGCTATGGATTTGATTAGGCGGTATTCTCCTACTATTCTTGTCATTATGGAAACTCATCTGCAATTTGAGAAAACTAGAAACTTCTGGTCTCGAGCAGGATATGACTCGGTTGCTGTTGAAGAAGTAAGGGGGCACTCTGGGGGACTCTGGCTCTTCAACAAAGGGGGACTAATCTCAGTACTACTTTGTTCGAATCTACTCCTCATGCAATTACCATTACTATGAAACAGGGTAGCACTTCTTGGTTTTTCACTGAAATGTATGCTAGCCCAACTTACTCCTTGCGTATAGAGCTTTGGCACTACCTGGGTGACCTTCGTGACTGTATTGATGGCCCTTGTGTAACGCCCAAAATAATTTAATTATTTAGTTAATTAAGTTATTTAAGGCTTGCAACATTTAATTAAGTTAATTAAATAGTTAAAGTTTACTTTATCTAAAAGGGGTCTAATCTATTTTAAATAGGATACTTAAGTTGGATTTATTTTATTTCAGGAGGTGGAATAAATTAATTGTAGGAGTGGGAATAAGGCCCAAGGGCCATTATTGGGCCCAATGGTAGTCATAAAACTTAGGGGTTCCTACACTAGGGTCTCATTACCCTCATTTTGAAAGAAAGAAAAATAGAAGAATAGAGAGAAGAAGAGGGCAGCGACGGCGTGAAGGAGGGAGAGGGAAAGGAAGAAACTTTCTTTGATTCTTGGTTGGGTAAGTGAGATTTTGGTCTCAATCTTCTTCATTTCCTTTCCCCATTCCATTTCCTTAAGTTCCATAAGCTCATCCTTGTCATTTTGAATTTCCATTTTTCACCCAAGCAAGGAGACAATTCGGTTTGGGCTGGAAATCAAAGGTGGGGGTCTTGTTTTGTTGATTCTTGGTGGTTGGTTGAAGCTCTAGCTTACTCAAGGTTAGGGGATTCTCCACTACATTTATAATAATTTGTAGGATATGTATTATGTGTGGAATAGCTCTAGGATTGGCTTGATTGTGTGTAATTGATGTTGTTTATATGTTGATTGTTATATTTGATGTTTGTTTTGGTGATACCATGTTGCTTGTTGTTGGAAAGTTATGGGTTATTAATTATGCATGTTATGTGTTTGATGAAATGTTTCCATGAAGAGAAGTATGTGAATATGGTAATTTAATGAAGTGGATTTAATGACTATATGTGTTGTTAATGTGAGAATTAAATTGTTGGGGAGAAAATTAGGTTTGAAGTGTTTTGGTGAGGGTGTTAGAAGGAGGGGCGCCAAATGCCTAGGCAAATGGCGCCTAGGGGCTGATTTTCTGGCTGGGTGTGTTTTGTGCAGGGCAGGGGCGCCATTTGCTAGGCAAAGTGGCGCCCAGTTCACTGTTTGGTAGATGGGCAGAGTGTAGGGCGCCAAATGCTAGGCATTTAGCGCTCGTTCTTGATTTTGTGTAATGGGCGCCAAATGCTAGACATTTAGCGCTATTCTTTGATTTTGTGGGGCGCCAAATGCTAGGCATTTAGGCGCATTCTTGATTTTTTGTGGGGCGCCAAATGCTAGGCATTTAGGCGCCTGTTGCTGATTTTGTGCAGGGGGGCGCCAAATGCTAGGCATTTAGGCGCCTGGTGCTAAGTTGTGCAGGGGGGCGCCAAATGCTAGGCATTTAGGCGCCTGGTGCTGAGTTTGTGTGGGGGGGGGGGCGCCAAATGCTGGGCATTTAGGCGCCTGTGTGCGTGACAGTGGGATAGTGTGTGCAGGGCGCCAGTTTGCTAGAAACTTGGCGCCTGTGGGTGGGAAATGTGCAATGTGTGTGTGTGTGTTGCGCTAGGTGGGGCGCCAAAATGGCTGCCCCTTGGCGCCTAGGGTGCTTAAATGGAACCTAAGTGAGGTTTTTAGTCCCTAAGAATTAATTTAATCCTTGGTGTGACAAAAATGGTCCCTAAGAATTAAATTAATCCTTGGAGTGGCAAAATATTCCCTTAGTATCCAATTAAGCCTAAAATGTCAAAATAATTCCTAAGTACCAAAGTTAATCCAAATGTGTCCAATAATTCCCTAAACACCAAATTAATTTTGGGTGTGTCAAAAGTGGCCTTAGGTGTTGAGAAGGTCCTTCTGAAGTGTTTTGGTCCTTAGGGGAGATTCAATTTAATAAATGGAGTGTGGTGATGAGAAAATGATAAAGTGGTGGTTAATAATTGACGGGCTTCGCCAAAGAGGTGGCTAATAAATGACGTGGGCTTCGGCCAAAGAGGTGGGTTAATAATTGGTGTGGGCTTGGCCAAAGTGGTGAGTTAATACTTGATGTGATAAATCTGTGATGTTGTGATGCATTGTCATAGTGTCACATAAATCATATGCATTTCAAAAGTGGTGGTATGGCTTGGCCAAAGCGTGGTGGAGTGCCCGACGGGGTTTTGAGGTGGTTATGGATCCACATGCATATTGCACACATGCATATAACCATGCATTCTTAGAATTCTTGTTGATGATTAATTAATTCATTATTCTTTGTTTGTTGGTATTCTAATTGAATGGTAGATGCCTTGATCTCTCGTGGATTCTTTGTTGCTAGATGTTTTCCTAATATAATGCTTATCTTATTTGTTATTATTTATGTAAAGAGACTCACCCTAGCATTTTTATGTTGCTCGCGCTCTCGTGGCGACATGCAGTGATTCTCTGAGTGAAGATGTCTAGGCCTTCTTGGGATTTTTGTGTCGGCTCGATTTAGTAACACCAGGATGGGGTTTTAGTATCATTATTTTATGTTATGTATTGAACCGATTTAAACTATGTATTGAGTATGTTGAACTCGTTTTATTTCCATTCTTTGTGGAACCGCTCGGATTATTGTAAACACTAAACAGGTTTTGAGGGTTCGTCCCATTTGGATATGATTTATATTTCACGCACTAGGTGCGTTTGAACTTTAAATACTCTTTGATGATGTTTTTAGCAAATGTAGCACTCTCTTTGAGGTGCGTGGACAGTTTTTTGAAAACTCTGATTTTTAATTAGTAAAATAGTAATTTAATTAGAAGGGGGTGTTACACCTGGGCTATGATGGGGGATTTCAATGAGGTTACTCATCCTAGCGAAGTGAGGGGTGGTACTTTTAACCATCAACGTGCCCAAGCTATGCTGAATATGATGGATACTTGTTACATGACTGACATGCCTTCTACTGGGAGTGTTTTCACTTGGCAGAGGAATTGCGTTGGTTTATTGAGGGTCTCCAAGAAGTTGGATCGCTCTATGGCCGACATCATGTGGCGTCATCATTTTCCTGAGGTGTTTGTTGAGGTTTTGTGTAGGTTTCATTCCGACCACAACCCTCTTCTTCTCCGTTGTGGTGGCCTCCCCCCAGGATCCTGCCATTCGGCCTTTCCGTTTTTGATATGTTCGGGTGCTCTCGAGTAGAATTGAATCTAAGTTGAAGTTATGATTTGTAGCTTTTGCTTCTAAAAGTTAATTTTACTTTTACATTTATTTTTGGCTTAAATATATGTTACCCCCTGCAAATATACTCATTATCCATTTACCCCCCTGTAAAAATAAAACTTTTAAAAAAGACCTTGCAAATATAAATTATTTCTAGTTACCCTCTTGCTGTTAGATTTTGTTAACAACGTTAAGTGTAAATATATGTTACCTCCCTGCAAATATGTTTATTATCCATTTACCCCCATGCGTAAATATATGTTACCCCCTGCAAAATCCTCATTATCCATTTACCCTCTGCAAATACGCTCATTATCCATTTACCACCCTGCAAATAATAAGTGTTTAATATTAACCAACCTGCATTCATCAAAAATAACTGTAAGCCCTTTAATTACAAGCCTAATATTGCTGCCTATTTGGTGCACACTTTGCAGTGAAGGGCAAATCGACTAAAAGCACATGTTTTACATCATGTTTTACAATCACTTGACAAATGAGTCCATGACCTGTGCATCGGGGATAAAGTTTTGTGGATAAAAAGACCTCAACTCTCTCACCAAAAAAAGACCTCAATTTTTATGGAAAAAGTGCATGTTATTTGCATGAGTAAAATAGATAACAAAAGTGGTATTATGTGGTGGGACTTTCCTCCTAGCTTCATTGTTGATGATTTTTGGAGAAATAGACTTGGTTTGCCTAACTATCGGTTCAATTGAGTTCTGTTTGTTGGTTCCAGTTTTCTCTTGGCCTTCTGTTCTTGGTGTGTTGCAAATGATTATTAGTAACTTTGGTGTCAATCTAGTTGGGATGAGAGTAACTATAGTGATGCTTTTGCACACCAATTTTCACTTTCTTTGGTCTAGATTCCTTGTTATAGGAGTGTTATTTTTTCCTTTTGGTTGTATTGTTGCTTTACTCATGAGTTTTGGTCTAATCCCCCATGTCCTTTGTATATTTTCCACTTTTTATTAATAAATTGTAGGGGGAGTACTCTTTCCTTCTTGATGGTTTTTCCCTAAGGAGAATTTTCCATCAGAAGGTTTTAACGAGACTCCAGAATCCATTCTTTTGTTAAAAAAAACTTCAAGACAATTACATAAAAATGTCACAGATTCATAGTACATGACTAAATCACGGAATAATAAAAGTGCATTTTTTTTCTTACCAATTTTTTTTATTATATTATTGATGAGAACATGAGTAATATTCATATAGCCATATATATTACATGACAAAATACCTCTAGAATGATTAAAGAGAAAAATGTGCGGAAGAACAAATTGAAGTCATCGCATAGGCAGATTCAGACACATGTTCGAAATTAAGAGGTGCACACTGAGTTTGATTACACCTATATATCCGATACACAAAACAAAGAAGCATACTCTGAGGCAAATTCAAGGTTGTTTACAATGAATAATCATCCGCTTATTTGGTTTTACAACTGCTTGGTACTATACTTTTGGTCCAGCACGCCCTTGTGAAAGAGACATGAGCTAAAATTTGGATCACTGACCATGGAGAGCAAAGTATACATATTTGCTCGTTTCCAAAACACGGGGCACTTCCGTCCAAATTTCACTACTTTGTAATCCAACCAAAGTATTGTGTGCTTCAATTCGCTGCACGATTAAAGTGTAGTCCGTTCTAAACCCTAAACAACAAAACATTCATGAAGACTAAACAACACACATGATTAAAAAAATGCACAAATTAAACCCTAAACTTTTAGCGAAAGAAATGAAGACTAACCTGTTCATTTGAGGTAGTCTCGTAGAATATACAGACTACCATGTCGAGAATAGTAAGAAAAGTTGTTCTCGTATGCTCACTTGCATCGCGATTTAAATCGAGATACCTTTCTCCAATTTATGCTGCAGAACAAATTCGTTAAACTTAACAAAACCTCATTCAAACTGATTCACAGAAGTTACAATAACAACCAACCATTCTTACAGATATAAACAACAAAAGAACATAAAGTTGAGAATTCAAAGAAATTGAGTTACGAAGTTGGAAATTTAGGCTGAAACATTGTGGTAAAAAATTGAGCTGAAAAAGGAAAGTGAAAAGAAAAGATAAACTAAAGCACCCAATTCAGGAAATTACTCAAACACCTTAAGTGTAGTCTTTAAATTTGCAAGACAACTTAAACTAAAACACCCTAAGAACATAAACCTCATTCAAACTGATTCACAGAAGTTACAATAACAAGCAACCATTCTTACAGATATAAACAACTTATACAGTAGATCTAAGTCTATACAGTAGCCAATAGACATTCGGTCAAAAAAATAAATAACACAACCATACTAGTTCTAAGTTTATTCAGTAAACTAAGAAGAACATTTTCATATAAGTTCCAATCAAATAATTAATGGACAAGAATTCATCCGTAATAATCATACAAAATACAAAATAATTCATACACTAAATATATTGATTCAATAAACAAATGTCTTCCGGACAATATATCTGATTAATTATAATAAGTCTTTGAGACTTAAGTTTTGATATGTCTATATTATGTAGAATTTACTATAATCTACTCGAACTACTAAACTCAATTAATTTAACCACTACTATTTGTCTAAACAAGTGATACCGCTGGCAAATATTTCAAAACTATTTTTCCTAAAAAAATCCAACGTGAGCGCCAACATAAGCGCAACGGGAGCGCCAAAAAGCAGCAAAAGCTGCCTACTACCTGTCACACTAACGCACACAGACAATTTTTTTTTAAAAAAATACTTTATTTTTAAATTTATTTCTTCTACAAAATCAGTAATTAAATAAACTTAATAAAATTAATATTAAATCATGTAGAATTTATTATTTACTTTAATTTACTCAAAACTACCAAATTCAATTAATTTAACCACTACTAATAGTCAAAATAAGCGATACCGCTAGCAAAAATTCAAAATTATTTTTCCTAAAAAAATCAATAGTTAAATCTATTCACTTTTTACGGGAGCAGCAACGGGAGCACCAATGGAAGAGCCAACAAAAGCGCCAACGGGGGTGCCAACAGGAGCGCCATTATTATAAGAAGATACCGACATTACTACACCTCATTTTCTTTTTTTCCTAATTTTTACTCTATTATTTATATTATAAGATGGTACCGACTTTTTTTTTAAATTCTTTTTGCAACACAACTATTTTAATAAATTTGAAATATCGTCTTTTATGAAGTTTTTCCTTTTTCTTTTATTACATTTTGCAACTTTTAACGTATTAATAATTTCATAGAAAATTATAACAAATAAATATTAACAATCAACCCACTACCAAAAATACCAAATTATCCCTTACTTTTATCTCAATCCTAGGGATAAAAATGTCATTTCAAATTATTTTCTTTCACTTTTTTATTCTCACTCACTTTTATTATTAGTGGGTCACACTCTCACATCATCTTTTTATTTTTTTATTTCACTTTAAACCCTACTTTTCTTTTTCTCTTTCCTCTTTCTCACTCTTTCCACTTCTCTCTACTATCAACATAATCAAACAACCAACTACCAAAAATCTTTTTTACAAAATTAATTAATATTATATTATGTAGAATTTACTATAATCTACTCGAACTACTAAACTCAATTAATTTAACCACTACTATTTGTCTAAACAAGTGATCACGTGACAAATATTTCAAAACTATTTTTCCTAAAAAATCCAACGTGAGCGCCAACATAAAGCGCAGCAGAGCGCCAAAAGCAAAGAAAAGCCTACTACCTGTCACACTAACGCACACAGACAATTTTTTTTTAAAAAAAATACTTTATTTTTAAATTTATTTCTTCTACAAAATCAGTAATTAAATAAACTTAATAAAATTAATATTAAATCATGTAGAATTTATTATTTACTTTAATTTACTCAAAACTACCAAATTCAATTAATTTAACCACTACTAATAGTCAAAATAAGCGATACCGCTAGCAAAAATTCAAAATTATTTTTCCTAAAAAAATCAATAGTTAAATCTATTCACTTTTTACGGGAGCAGCAACGGGAGCGCCAATGGAAGAGCCAACAAAAGCGCCAACGGGGGTGCCAACAGGAGCGCCATTATTATAAGAAGATACCGACATTACTACACCTCATTTTCTTTTTTTCCTAATTTTTACTCTATTATTTATATTATAAGATGGTACCGACTTTTTTTTAAAATTCTTTTTGCAACACAACTATTTTAATAAATTTGAAATATCGTCTTTTATGAAGTTTTTCCTTTTTCTTTTATTACATTTTGCAACTTTTAACGTATTAATAATTTCATAGAAAATTATAACAAATACCGTATCACCCGTGCGTATGCACGGGTAAAATACTAGTTCTTACAGATATAAACAACTTATACGAGAGATCTAAGTCTATACAAGAGCCAATAGACATTCGGTCAAAAAATAAATAACACAACCATACTAGTTCTAAGTTTATTCAGTAAACTAAGAAGAACATTTTCATATAAGTTCCAATCAAATAATTAATGGACAAGAATTCATCCGTAATAATCATACAAAATACAAAATAATTCATACACTAAATATATTGATTCAATAAACAAATGTCTTCCGGACAATATATCTTATGAATTATAATAAGTCTTCGAGACTTAAGTTTTGATAAATGTCTTCTGGACAATATATCTGATTAATTATAATAATTCTTCGAGACTTAAGTTTTGATAAAATTGGACAGTATATCTAATTAATTATAATAAGTCTTTGAGACTTATGTTTTAATAATTGTCTTCTAGACAATATAATAATCAAAAGTATGAAACCCTCAAATGAGAAGTGGCATGGCTTGGCACTGTAGCCTACAACAGAAAGTGCAGAAAGCACTACCAACTATATCCATTTATCAATGGAAGGCAGAGCAGCGTATACCAAAAAGCCACATAAAAACATAAACAGAAACAAAAATGAATATTAAAATCCAACGATATTAATCTTTTAATATAAAATTAACCTTTTAATACTCAGAAAAACTATAATTTGAAGGGAAAATCTAAATCACTAATTTCCATATGTTATTGATTTTATAATTTCCAAAACTATAAGTTAGGATAGAAATTTTGTTAGCAAGCAAAAATTTTAAGATAGGAATTTTGTTACCTTAATCAAGGTAATCATAGCTGAAAAAATAATATGCCCAATGAAAGCCTAAAAAATGTTAAATCTTTATCCATTACACTGAAGCTGAGCTGTTCACACAATGAAGATTGCCGATCAAGATTTAGCAGAGGTTAAGAGAACACAACAAAAATAAAATTACTAAATGCAACAAATGAAGGTTGAGAGAATAGGTTGTGTTATCGAATCTAATGAAGAATAGAAAATGGAGAGATGTATTTGGATGATGAAAAATAGAAGAGATGAAGGAGTTGGGGTTAGTTTATGAGAGGGAGAGAAGATGTGAACCTTGAATGAAAAAACTAGAGAGAAGAAGTAGGAAAGAATGGAGGAAAGAATGAAAGAATGAGTAGCTTATATGGGGATGGAAAATATATTTTGTGTTTGATCTGTTGTTGAGGTTGAGAGAGGTGCATGTGGATTGTTTCTTCGTGGCAGGAGAGTGACGAAAGAAAACAAATTCATGTGAGTGGAATATTGACCATCCGATTTAGATACAAAACAACATGCCTTGAGAAAAGGTGTAGTACTAAATCTGTTTATGGTGGCTCATGTAGGTGAAAGAATGGAAAATATGATAAAAGAACTATAAACTCCTAGCTCAAATTAGAAATGTCCTCTATACATTTTTCAAATATAAAAGACAAAAATAGAGTGAACAAATTTTGAATAAGAATTAAGAGTGCAGGTCATTTGTGAGAGCCTTAAGAGGATGTTGAAAGTTTCTTCTTGGTTCCTGCATCATTTTATTGTCAATACCAAAAGGACCACTATAAAGTTAAATTAAATATGTCTATAAACTATCCAATGGATATGTCAGAATTAAGTATATAATCATATTCAGTTTACTGCACATGGATTAAGTATTAAACATGCCTATAAACCATCCAATATGTGTGTGGTAGGACTAAAGTGATTGCAAATGAGGCTCAAAGTCAAATGTTAACCTTTATCATAGAGATTGCATTTAGGCTGAGATGCATTTATAATAGGAATAAATGGGTACGACCGAAAAGTCCAATGACATAAATCTTTTAATATAAAATTAACCTTTTACTATTTAGAAAAACTATAATTTGAAGAGAAAATATAAATGACTAATTTTCATATATTATTGATTTTATAATTTCCAAAACTATAAGTTAGGATAGAAATTTTGTTAGCAAGCAAAAATTTTAAGATAGAAATTTGGTTACCTTAATCAAGGTAATCACAACATTGCTTATCTAAAAAAAAGGGTAATCACAGCTGAAAGAATAATATGCCCAATGAAAGCCTAAAAAACGCTAAATCTTCAACCATTATACTGAAGCTGAGTTGTTCACACAGTGGAGATTGCCGATCAAGATTTAGTAGAGATTAAGAGAACACAACAAAAATTAAATTACTATATGCAACAAATGAAGGTTGAGAGAATAGGTTGTGTTATCAGATCAATTAATAGAAAATGGAGAGATATGCATAGAATATGACGATTGTGATTTTCTCTCTCCTCCGAATCTCTATAATTCTTTCCTCTCTGATTTGTGGTCCTTGTGACCTTTCTTTGTACTAGTCCCTAATCTCTATCAGTATTTTCTATTGAAGGTTGAGTCATGTTAATATTTTATTATAAGTAATGTTAGTAGGGAACGGGAGAACTTAGCTAATTCTGTTACTATGAGCCATGAAAGAGAAAAAGTGCAAGGGAATATATTCCAAATATGCTGGAATAGGGGACCACATACAAGGCGCCTAGCACTAGGGCACATGAGGACAAGGAATTGGGGACAACATGTAAGGCACATCAGGACAATGAGCTTGGGACCACGCCTAGGGCACCTAAAGCAGTTGCAGGCGTGTAAGGAAAATGTTAGTCTCACAGGTAAAGGCATAGAATATGACAATTGTGATTTCTCCCTCCCTCTGAATCTCTATTTCTTTCCTCTCTGATTTGTGGTCCATGTGACCTTTCTTTGTACTATTCCCTATCCCTATCAGTATTTTCTGTTGAAGGTTGAGTCGTGTTAATAATTTTTTAGGCTTAAATATCATTTGGTCTCTGTAAAATGAGTGAAAATCCATTTGTGTCCCTGCAATTTTTTTTTTAAAAAAAGGTCCCTGCAAAATGTTTTTTTAATTCATTTTACTCCCTACCCTAATTTTTAAGCTGATTTGGCACATGTTAACACAACTGACAACATTGATGTGGATGTTTTAGCACATCTAGACTGCCATGTCACGTAAAATAAATGTTAAATTCCTATTATGCCCTAAATTTAAGTTATCCCCAAATTGAAGTTGGGTGGGTATAATAGGAATTTAACATTTGTTTTAAGTGACATGGCAGTCCACGAGTGCTAAAATATTCACGTCAACGTTGCCAGTTGTGTTAAAAGTGTCATATCAACTTAAAAATCATGGTAGGGACCAAAATGAATTAAAAAAGCATTTTGTAGGGACCTTTTTAAAAAATATATTTTTGCAGGGACTGAAATGGATTTTCGCTCATTTTGCAGGGACCCAAATGATATTTAAGTCTTTTTTTTATAAGCAATGTTAGTGGGGAAGGGGAGAATGTTAGTTTCCCGGGTTTGAACCCAGGACTTTCTGTTTGCACTCTTTTGGTGCACTCCTTCGAAATCCCTTAGCTCGCTAACTGAGTTGTGTTAATATTAATAACACATTGGATTTCTTCTATCATATTTTAGCTCGTCACTCCTCTATTTCATTTCACAATCCTTGAGTTTTTAAAAAACAAGTTGCCACAATGTGGTAGTTCTAAACTCTATTTTTTATAATAAGTTAATAATGTTAACAAAAACAATTTTTTTAAATATACTTGTTTTACAACTATATAGTTTTTACAATAGGATATAGGAGCATTAGTTCATCAAAAAAAAGAAGCTAGGAGCATCAGTTCCTACATTTTATTTGTATATGATCAAATTGAGGGTGTTTTCATCCTCGTATATTACTCAAAGTTCGAACCTTGTTGTGACCAGCATTCTCAAATTTGAGTTGCGTGTGCCAACTTCCAAATCTTCTTGTTGGTAGGGACGGATCCAGAAATCAATGAGAGGGGGGGGGGGGTGGAAGACGTTTGTTAATAAATAACATTTGTGAAGTGTGGTCGTTTCCATGAGCATGTTCAATACAAATTCTCTATTTTGTTTTTCCACATTGTAATTTCCTCAACAAGGTTCTATATTTTACTATACAATGTTTTCCCATAAAGTTTTTGATGATAAAAATAATCATAAAGAACAACATTGTAAGTTTCAAACAAAATGTATGTAACATTATTTACTATATTTATGATTTATATTTCTTGTGTTATAGATATTTTGTTGAAATTTTAGGCCATAATTTTTCTAGAGAAATTATATTATCTATATATATATATATATATATATATATATATATATATATATATATATATATATATATATATATATATATATATATATATATATATATATATATATATATATGAGATATATAGTATATTAAGTGTTGTTATTATAGGAGTTGGAATAATAAATAATTAGTTAGCGACAAAATTTGTTTATTGGCATTCCATTTGTAATAAACAATAATGAATCTAATATCTATTTATACAAACAAACCTTCTATGAAATTACCAATTTAGATCTCTTATTAACAGGACACATATATAATTTAAGGGTAAAAATGTCATTACTCACTCTTTCTCACTTTTTCTTCTTACACTATCTTTCTTACTTTTTTTCACTTTTTCTTACATTCTCTTTCTTCCTTTTCACTTTTCTCTTACATTCTCTTTCTTCCTTTTTTCTCTTTCTTCTTACACTCTCTTTCCTCCTTTTCACTTTTCTCCTACACTCTTTTTCTTCTTTTTTTCATTTTAATTTTCCCATAAACAATTATTTTCTTTCTCTTATCACTTCACACTAAAAAAAATTATCACCTTAAAATTTTATTTTTTCTCTCCAAAATCGGTTTACAGTCTATCTCTTACTATCTGTTATAATCTACTAATCAACTAAAATAATCAATTGAAACTACGAGATAACTGCAATAATATATAAAAAAAACACGGGATAACTGCACTAATATATAAAAAAATACGAGATTAATATTTGTCATTGATAATTAAATTTTTTGAAGACTACTACTACAAACCTACTATCTAAAAAACAATAAGACTTAATGACTATTTAAACTACTTATTAATATTTTAAATAAATATTTCTTATTAATAATCTACTAACTAACTTTTACTATCTACTATAATCTACTAATCAACGAAAATAATCAAATGAAACTACGAGATAACTGCACTGATATATATAAAAAACACGGGATAACTGCACTAATATATACGAGATTCATATTTGCCATTGATAATTATAATTTTTTAAGACTACTATAAACCCACTATCTAAAAAAACAAGAAGACTTATTGACTATTTAAACTGATTAATATTTAAAACACACTGGACAAATATTTTTCACTAATACTTAAAAAATGACAATTGTCACTGATATATAAAAAACACGGAATAAATATTTCTTATTGATAATCTACTATTCATCGTTTACTATCTACTATAATCTACCAATCCACTAAAATAATCAATTGAAACTACGATATAACTACAATAATATATAAAAAAACACGGGATAACTGCACTAATATATAAAAACGCAGGATTAATATTTGTCATTAATAATTAAAATTTGTGAAGACCACTATAAACCTAGCTACTATCTAAAAAACAAGAAGATTTAATGACTATTCAAACTACTGATTAATATTTAAAACAAATATTTCTTATTGATAATCTATTATCTCTCTTTTTTACTACGGGATAATCGCAGTTGATATATAACAATTGAAACTACAGGATAATTGCACTGATATATAAAAAATACGAGATTAATATTTGTTATTGATAATTAAAAATGACAAATAATTGTCACTAATACCTAAGAAATGATTGCACTGATAATTTAAACACGGGATAATCGAATCGATAATTTAAAACACATGTGGCAAATATTTGTAATTAATACCTAAAAATGACAAATAATTGCCACCGATATATAAAAAAACACGGGATAAATATTTCTTATTGGTAATCTAATATCTATCTTTTACTATCTACTAATAAACTCAAATAATCAATTGAGACTATGAGATAATTGCACTAATATATAAAAAATACGGGATAAACTTTATCGATAATTGCAATATATATATATATATATATATATATATATATATATATATATATATATATATATATATATATTAGGATAATTCTAATTTGATATATAAAAACACGAGATAAATGCATAGATTGTTTTTAAATGATACTTTTACATTTTTATATTTTTATATTTATCTATTTTTTTATTTGAAACTTCTTTGTTATCTACTTTAATTTTATTTTTATTCACAGTAACGTTCGACTATTTAAATATCATCATCAAGTTCATTCATAAAAAAACACGACGACACCCCGTGCGTATACACGGGTATCCTACTAGTATAAAATTTAAATTAGATAAACACGAGCGACTCACAGGCACCACCGAGGCAAAAGAAAAATTAGTTGATATATTCAAAAGTTGATTTGAATAGGAATCAAGCACGAGACATGGACCTCCCATAATTTCAATTTGACAGCTACACTAAACATCCATGTCTATTATTTTTATGAAACCTATTATATATAATATTTATATATGGAATTACATAAGCCCTAAACAAGCAGAGACCACGGAGGGAGGGGCAGCCGCCGATGCCTGCCCATAGCCAGATCCGTCCCTGGATAAGAGTATGTGCTAGTTTAACAGTTTCTCTTTGTTTTTGTTACATACATTTTCACTTCGTTTCTTATTTTCAAAAAGGTTTTTACTTTGTACTTTGTACAGGAAACATATTAGAAGAGCTATTTTGTTCTCTAGAAACTTTTGAAAATAGAAAATAAAGTAACATTTTGTAATTCTTTTGGGTGAAAGACTTTGTTCTATTGAGAAAAAAAATAGATAAGGAACATTACAATCAAATTGATAGTTTTGTAGGGGCATTCATTCCCCTTCCACGGTAAGGAGTTAAGTGTTATATATTATATTTAGGTAAGGAGTTAAGCATAGGTAAGCATAGGTTATATATATATATATATATATATATATATATATATATATATATATATATATATATATATATATATATATAAGACAGAGCCTATGCTTAGAGGGAAGGGAGGGGTAATCATTTACTTTTACAATATTTCCTTCTAACAAAATTTGTAAATCAAAACATATCAATTGATGAAAATAAAACATAAACAAAGCAGCTTTGGATGCATCATGCAAGGAAATTGGAAATAATTGGAATGTTAAGTAGAAACTTATAGCAAAAAGCATTCAAGGTCTAACCTTGAGATTTATGGCCTGGCCAGGTTTGCTTGATAATCAGCTTCTGTGTTATATTCCTTGAACATAAAAATAATTTTAAAAAAAAAGCATGTTATTTGTAACAAGATCATCAAATAGTAATGCAAAAAAAGGAGTTTTTAATTTAAAAAGCAAAGATAAAAATAGTCAAAATTGCATTTAAGGATTCATATGATTTGAACAACTGCTGTTGGTGCTAGTGATCTTGATTATACACATACAACCGTTTACATGCATCGTATCTATAGATAAGTATATCCGAGATAGTTGGTAGGTAATAAGGTTTTGATCAATATAGAGTTACGTCCGAGTTACGTCCGAGCTGATTGTTCCGAGCTGAGGTGGGTTGTACCTGCATAAACACTCCGATCTTTGAAGTCGATAAGTGATGGAGTTAATGCAAATGAGTGATAATTAATCGCACTCTCTCATTGGAATAAATGCAGATTTATAGGTTTGGGATAAGAACAGGTGTCATCATCCGAACCATCGGTTTGAGGAAGCGCATAGAGGGTGTTGGATGAATGATTATGGGCCTTAGCTGTTGAGGGCCCAATCAGTTGGCCTTTTGAGCAGAGGGGGTGCGAATAGTAAGCGTGTGATTTCTCCATAACACAAACTATTAGTATTTATGTACATAGCTTAAGCAAAAAATATATATATATATATATATATATATATAGCTTAAGCAATATATATAGGATACGATCTTCTAGTTCAAAGTGAAACAAGCATTATTGATTACTAATTAAAAATTTATATAAGATTTAGAAACTCAAGCAATAGGATCACATGTTCTCTTCTGTAGACGGGGCAGACGAATAAAAAAACCATGAGAAAAAGTATGATTGTTAATTATTCTCAAATCCCAATGTAATTCTGTTCAACTTCCATCTTTTGTTTATCTTCATTGTCCACAAAGAAATAATACCCAATAGATGGGATTTAAAATGATAAAAATTGAAACCCTAGTGGTTTGAAATCCGAATCTCTATAAGCGAATCAAAAGAAAACAGGATAGATACTGAAAATAACTACAACAGATGGGAAGAAGATCATATGAGGAAGAGAGTGAGATGAGAGATGAGAGTGATACCTGAGTCTTCGTCTTGAACGACGCTGGAGAGGGTAGGAGAAATTAGGGTTCTGTTGAAACAGAAAGCATGAGTATACGTTTTAATTTTACAGAAAGCATTCTAGGCCAAATCACTCAAAAAAATTGAAACAGAAACCATGTCTATATCGGTAGTGAAATGGTGAGAGATTGAATCATTGATTTTACACCTGTCCGATTTTGACAACCTTGTCTCAGATACAACCGTTGAAGTTTTTTTGGTCACCATCTTTGTCGGCCCGTGTTGTTCTCCCCTCTCAATAGAGTTTTTGCCAGACTCAATATTTGAACTCGAAACCTTGGAAATGGGATCCAAGTCGAGTTACCCGTCGGACAAACCTTTGTTGGTAACTACTGTAGTTAATAGCGTAGCATTAATGACAATTTTTGTAATTCTGATATTGATCTTGGTGAAAAATACTGAAAATGCCTAATTGCCTATATTTGAGTTAGAGAATGCTTGAGTATCTTTGATAGAAGAACTTAAATTCCAATGCTCATACATTAGTTGACTATAGTAAGTTTTTAGATTCTAGACATTGCTTGTGGGCTGTCCCATTGCTGGCAAATTTTACTATTGTTGCTTAATAAATACGTGAAATACTCATGGAAAGATCTAGCTTGGAGAAGGTGTATGGAGGAACTTGCCTCCACTAGAAAATGATTCTACTTGATAAAATATTTGATAGAGAGTTTTTTGTAGACCTACAAAAAAATAGTAGTTACCCTTGTAGAAATTCACAAGATATCGATAAAACAGAAAATAAGTTGTTATTAATTTCCCTTTTAATTTGATAATTTTGATATAAACCGTATACTCACAAGATAATCAGTAGAGATTAATCTCTAGTCGTGTGAGCCATAATGAGTGACAAAACTCTCCTCAAGAGATTTAACACCACCGCAGAGACCATCGAACAAACATAGAACTTTTTTTTTTTTTTTTTTTTTTTGATATTGAACAAACATGTAACTACATAGTTTTTGTAAGACTTTACTGCCTCATCCAAGTCTTTATTGAGATTTTAGTTTTATAATTCGTAGAAATTTTAATATATAACCTTTTTAAAAAAATGATTAATTATTTTTAATAAATAAATAAATTGATTAATTAAGTTTGAATCCAGAAGAAGGGTAAAAATGGTGGGGGAAAAGTGAAATATAGCCGTTATCATGAAATGGGGTTCCATTCCATTAAACTACGAAGTGGAACAAAAATTTTGTTTGAGAAAGAAAGAGGAAAGCAAAAATGCGGAATGTGAGAAATGCTCTCTTGCTAGAGAACAAGGTAACTAAACATTCTTCATTTTCAATCATTTTTGATTTTATTTTTGTTAATAAATGTAATAATTATTCACGAGATTCTTATTATTACATTTTGTTGATGAATGAAGCTTCGAGAAGCTTCTTTTGCTCATAAAACGGTTTACGGTCTCACTCCCCTCCGCCGCAGCCGGCGAATCAATCCCGTCACCGCCGCCGCCACTGCCACTGCTATCTTCGCCGCCGCCACCAATGACCAGCTTCAACCGCGACGATCTCAGCGTTTCGATACGAGTTTCAGCAATCCTGTGATTACAAAAAGAAGGTTTTCAAATGGATTTTTATTTTATTCTGCCTATTGTTAATGTAGTTGTTGAATAAATCTATTACTTAGTGTTAGTGTAAATTAGTCTATTGAATTATTCATTCACCTAATTAATTTGTTAAATATAGAAAATTATTAATTGTATTGTCCTTTTTGTGTTATTGTGAGAGATCAAGGTACTCAAGCTTTGAACAGTTGTAGAGAGATGTAGGAAACTCACCAGGAATGTAATTATATTGAAAATCAATGTAAGTGAGGTTTTTGAGATCACATAGGAAAGGAGGTAATGTTTGAGTGATGTTGAAGTTGATCATAGAAAGTTCAGTGACAGAATCATTGGTGCAAGTGATTTCTGGCCAAGAGCAATGAGAAGAGTTTGATGAGGTCCAGTGACTGAGGAATGATGGATTTTGAAAGTATATTTTTATCTTCAATAGTACTTCATGTTCTTGATCATACAGAGGCTGAGACTGAGATTGAGACTGAGACTGAGACTGAGGCTGAGAGTTTGCATAGATGAAAAATAAAAAGGAGAGAAGAGTGAAGATTTTCATTTTGACACATGATGGTTTGAATTTTGTCATCTGGTTTGTTTAAGATTGGTTTTGGTTTGGTTCATAGAGTGTGTGTGTGTCATGCAATGCAATGAAGAGGAGATAAATTTATGTTGACTATATGGGAAAGCATCTCTTACTATACAAGTCAATAGACCTTAAAAGCTACACAACATTTCACTTTCAAAATTATTAATTTAAGGAACTATTGTTGTGGCATTTCAATCTTTGGTAGACCAAATTGAGAGTTCAACTGTTGCATTGTATTTTGATATGAATTGTGATGGTTTACTGCTTTTTATGGCAGAGAAGGTAACTACAAATGAAGAGGAACAAGAGGAGAAGAGGTCTGCTAATACAACTCTCGAAGTAGAAGAAGAGAAGACGCCTGCAAAATGCAACTATGAAGCTCTCAGAGACGCTCGTTTGTTAGAGAACAAGGTAATTCCAACCCAACATTCTCTATTTTAAATCAAACTTTTTATTTTATTTTTGTTAATGAATTACTCATTGTAGTAATTATTTATGAAATCATTTGTTATTTTATTGGTGAAGGCTCGGTTGGAGTCCTTGGGTGTTCTGAATAAAGTTTCTCAGCTTAGAGAAGCTTCTGCTCAAACCAAAAAACCCGGCCATATCACAAAAAGGGTCTGCGGTCTCACTCCCCTTCGCCGATCCCAGCGAATCAACCCCGTCACCACCACCTCCTCTACCGCTGATGAGCTTCAACCGCAACGATCCCAGCAATTGAAAACAAGTTCCAGCAATCCTGTGATCGCAATACAAGGTTTTCACCTCAATCTTCTTTGTCTCTGTTTGTTACTATGGATAGAAAGGGAAACAAAATCAAAAAGGACTTTTATTTTGTTTTATTTTGGCTTTTATTAAGTAATAACTATTATAAATCTGTTAGTTGGTCATACTGCTTTTATGTAACTATTTTATTAAGTAACTATTTTATTTTGCATTGTATCTTGATGCGAATTGTGATTGTTTACTGCTTTTATGTCAGAGAAACAAGAGAAGAAGAGGTCTGCTAATACAACTTTCGAAGTAGACAACAAGAGGCCTGCAAATGCACCTCTCATTGAACTGGATGCTATAGATCTTCTTATTACAGCAGAGAGTTCTGCCCGGCGCTGCAATAGCAAGGGAAGAGGCAGTGTCTACAATGGAATTTTGGGGATATGCTGCCATTTTTGCAGGTCTGTTCTCCATCTAGCTCTCTTCATGTTAACAAAAGGAGATTAATTTAATATTCTAATCTTCTTTGATCACAAAGTATTTACTTAGTTTGTTATTTGGTGTAGAAGGTTCACACTTCTCAGTTTGAGACTTTGAGTTATGGCAGTGTATGTTTATGTTTGTGTTATACGTATGTGTATATATATGTATATACATATGTATATAGACTCATACTCGCGTGTTTTTAGGGGAAGAAGGTTGGACCTTTTGAGAAACACCAGTAACATGCTCTTTACATATGACTGGCTCATTCCCTAAAGGTCATCAATTTAGGTGGCAATTAAATTGAATTTTTGAAAAAATAAATCAATCCCAAATAGAGTGTCAAAAAAAAGAGTGTATTGTTGTTAGCCTTCTTTTTATGTCAATTTGGGATAAGTAATGATGACATTGCAAATTTGCAACGCAAAACATCTTTGCAGGCAAAAGAAGTTGTGTGGTGAAGAAGACTGCAAAAGATGTGGGAACTGTGATGTGAATGAACCATGTCTGGGTACGACTTTGATTGATGTCTTATTTTGCATTCTTTGCACTGGTTTGCTCAATGTTCTAACAGTTTAACTATGTATCCTTAACAGGAAAGACTGATTGTTCTGTATGTCACTCTAGCAATGGTGTCTTTTGTAGAGCCTGTCTCAAGGTTCGGTATGGTGAAGGTAAGAACAAGTAGTTGATTCAAAATAAGTCAAGTAAACCCTATTGAAATTGCATTAAGAAAAAAACTTGTTGTATAGTATACTTTTGTTGCACTGTTGGCTTTTGTATCAACTTAAGATCAAGTCCCTCCCTAGTCAATCTTATTAGCATAGATGTCGCATTTATTTGATCTTACCTATATTTAAGTGAAATAAAATAACCTGCATATTGAGGTCATATTTGTAGGAGAGTGTAATTACCTTTTACCCCAAAATTGACCTCACCATTTTTTTAGGTAAATTGTGCTTTGAAATCTATTGTGATATTCTAGTTCTAGAATAAAGGAATACTTGCTTAAAATGTCTCATATTGATAGTTTGAATCTATTCACTATGGTCTGTTGTAGAAATAGAGGAGGTGAGAGAGAACAAGGGCTGGATGTGCCCCCATTGCATAGAAGAAAAAGGAATAAACCCTTACTGGATATGTAACAGGTAGAGTCATCAAATTTAAGCTCCTACTTCATGTTTTTTTGATTTGGATGCTGTAAATAGGTTAGTGTATCGTAGAATTCCTTGAAGAGTATTTGTTTGAGTAAAGACCCATTTTACTCCCTGACAATTTTTTAATAGGACAAATTAGTCCTTGTGTCGATGACTAATTTGTCCCCGTTTTTGAAATGTCGGAGACTTTTATTTGTCTCAAAAAAATGTCAGGGACCAATTTATCCTGTAAAAAAAATTGTCAGGGACTAAAATGTGGGCCTTTACACTATTTGTTTTGATCTGATTCACAATGCTGTTTTAATTCCTTTTTTTTTTACCTTAATTGATATATGTAGCTCAATATGCATGAGGAAACGAAATATGTCCCCAACTGGGTTGGCAATATACAAAGGTTAGTTGGTCTTTATGTTGTCAATTCACATGTAGTTATCAGTTAGTTATATTGTGCTTGCAATTTCATTGCTCATATCACTCACTGTTTTGATTCTTGTACATTTTTCTCACTTCTTTTTCATTGTTTACTAAAATGAAGCTCGAGAAATGGGACACGAATCAGTAGCACATCTACTAATGGAAGAACTTAAACTTGGACTTAGGCACAAAAGATAAGGGCTTCCCATGTATGATCAAGATGTAGGCTTTGTTTGGTTCTGTGGTTAGTTAGGCGAAATTGTGGCGAGTTTTCACGGTGGTGTAGAAGCTTGGTTTTGTAGTTTCATCAAAATCATGGCAGAATCTTGTTTGGACGCGAAACCAAATATGTTACTAATTAGTAGTTATTTTTGACCTTCGTAGAATCTACATATTATTACTAATATTCAAGATCGGAGTTAGATTTCCAATGGAATTTGACTATAGTTTAGATTTGTCTAATCCATTTATTTAGTGAAGAACAATTCTCATTGATGTATAATGTAACCAGTGTTGGATCTATATCTCTCTCACTAGATTCTTTACGTATCCCCCAAACCCCAAATGGTTTTAGATGCAAAATCATAGAAAACAAATTAAACTTTCTTTTTAAACAAAATTATTTTCTTTCAGTAAATAGAAAATCCCAGTGAAAAAATATAGGCTAAATTACTGTTTTGGTCCTTTATCTTTGGCCTTGATTTCATTTTGGTCATTTATCTTTTTTTTTTCTCGTTATGGTCCCTCATGTTTCATTTTTGTGTCAATTTGGTCTTTTTTTGTAATTTTCCATCCACTATTTTAACAGACACCACGCTTGGTAGATTAATCTTGCGACGTGGCGTCTTTAGTGTCAAACTGAGTTGGATTATAATTTAATGACGTGGCATTTTCTTTTATTGAAATCAGAAACAAATTAACAAAAATTTTATTAACAAATTAACAAAAACAATAAATCAATTCATTCCTAAAATCAATCATTCCAAAATCAACTCATTCCTAAAACAATCAAGCCATGTTTACTCTTCTTTGCATATTGACCAGCTTCACGTTTGCAGCAACAATCATGTTTAGTTGTTTGAACAAAATCAATTTTGTTTTGGCTTTTGTTTCGTTATTCATTTTGTTTGCTCGGATCTGGGTTTCGTTTTGGTTTTCAATTCGTTTTACTACTCGTTTTGTTTTTGATTTCGTTTTTCCCAGATCTGAGTTTTCGCTTTGATTTTCATTTCGTTTTTGATTTTGTTTTGTTCTATTTTTCATTTCGTTTCCCAAATCTGGATTTTTCATTTTGTTTTTCCCAGATCTGAGTAAGATGAAGATGAGGAACGATGGAAAGATGAAATGGGTTTGTTGCTGGAAATTGAAATAGGTTTTCTGATTGATTCTGATGTTGGATTTGCATTTTTGGGTTTGTTTTGGGTTTGCATTTCTGGGTTTGTAATGTAAACAGATGGGTTTTTCATTTCTGTGTTTTTGTTCTTGATGATGGTAGTTGGAAGAAGGAGATGAATGAATTGAAAGAAGAAGAAGAAGAATGGAAGAGAGTGGGTTTCGATTTCTGTTGTTGTTGGTACATTGATGATAACATGGATGTTGGTGTTTGAAAGAATGAGAAGAATGGAAGAATGATGTTTAAGTTTTTGGGTTGTATCAGATGAAAGGGAAGAAAAATGAAGTTGATCTTGTTGTGTTATTTTAATTTAAAAAACTTAATTGATTATGTGTAAAATGATTTACAATTAAATAATAATTTTTTTGCCATCTCATTTAATGAATGACACGTCATCTGTGACACTTAAGACGCCACGTCAGCAGTTAACTGCCAGCGTGGCGTCTGTTAAGGTGGTGGATGAAAAATTACAAAAAAGGACCAAATTGACACAAAAATGAAACATGAGGGACCATAACGAGAAAAAAAAAGATAAAGGACCAAAATGAAATCAAGGTCAAAGATAAAGGACCAAAACAGTAATTTAGCCAAAAATATAAATAAAACATCAAATACCTTTTTCTTTTTTTGGGGGTGGGAGGAGGAGAGTCTAACTTCTTTTTTAACTCTTGGTGTCCCTCAGCTACCAACTTAACTTTTTAATATGGATAAAAAAAGGAAATGCAAAAATGCACCAAGGGTCTTTTAAGTTAATTACTTGTTATAGATTGGCCCTTTAATGTTTTTTTTTATACTACTTAGGTCCTTTAAATTAATTACTTGTTACAGATTGACCCTTTAATGTTTTTTTGGGCACCACTTAGGTCCTTTAACTCTTAGTAATATATATATGCGGGTGCGAGCCAAGTGCAGGCTGGGCACTATAGTGCCCTTACCCAAGCCTGTGCCTGGGTACTTTTTGTGGATACCCAATGAGTATGCATTGAAATGCCATCCCTAAGTGTATCACTTTTGGCAAAGCATAAAAATTTAAAATGCGCGTAGTACACTGGTGATCCAGTTCGGTTCAAATAATTGCGGGTATCCATCTCGGGTTTGATAACACCGACTCAAAGTATCCTAAAAACATGCCTATGAAGAAGAGGATGACCATAAAAAAGGAAAGTTTTTTCTTTCTCCTTGTCACATGGCTTAGATTCCAAATACACCATGGGGGTATGTTTGTGTATTACCCAACAAAGGTCTATGTCAAGGATGCTAGGGTAGGTAAATTGCAACACAAAGAAAGAAGAGTGTTAGGGTAAAGAAATTGTACTTCAAATAATCCACATCCAAAGAACCTACGTCCAGGGTTCTCTTTTGTCCAAGTAGTCAATGGAGCTTCCTTTCCATAGTCACAGCGAATGGGTCTTCTTCTCATTGAAGACCCATGTGACGAAATTGAATACTGAGACATAGGTTCAAGTCACGAAGGGAGAGGAAATGATTTTTTGCGATTTCGGGCTCTAGATCGCATCTTGAAGGAACGATTCTGGAGTTGATGGGTTTCGGGTTTTAGGGTTCTTCAACGTTATCGTGAAAGAAGAAGAAGAAGATGAAAAGAGGAATGATTTTGATACCTTAAAAAAGAGTTTTTTTTAATTTCTAATTTTATTAAATAAATATATAAGAAACAAATATTAAATTAAAAATAACAAATTTTAATTTAAATGCCAACTAGGCATGCCTACGTGGCCTACCACGTAGGTTAAGTGAGTTACATGTCAGCAACAATTTTGACCAGATTAATGGAGACTATGATTTTACAAATTGAGAAAACAAGGAGACAAAAGTCATGAAATTAAAACTTTAGAATCAAAATCGTGAGTTGGTGAAAATAGGGAGACCAAAACGGTAAATAAGCCTTATATTTATCTACATTTATTAGTTTTAAATCATAACTAATTAACACATAAAATATTAAAAAAGTAAAATAGGTTATAGGATGAAGTGGGTGAATGCATATTATTAATATTAGTATAAAACAATACATAAAATATTAAAATTGGAAACAGGATGAAGTGATCATATCATTGTTTTATTTTAAATTATAATAATCTATATAAATATCTAAAGGAAGCTTTTTTCCAAGCTCTAGGATGCTCCACATCATCTTCATTTATTTTTCAATTTAAATATCAACATTCTTTTTTCCTTAATTAATAACAACTTTCTTCTCATCTTAATTAAGCTATAGTGGAGATCCTACTCATATTCTTTTATTTATTTATTGTTTTTATTTTATTTTATGTATAGTTTATTATTACCTAACCACTGATAATTAAGTATAATTATTTATTTCAAAATCTATGAGATGAATCCCCAAAGGAAGCTCCACAATTTTTCTCAAGATTTTTGTCTATTAAAATATTTATTTTTAATTTAGGGGGAAAGAGGACTTTAATTTTAATGAAAGAAATTAGTTACCACTAACTTATTAAATAATTCTCTTAGTGGAATATTAATTAAATGTTTTTGTATTTATATGAAAATGATATTTTCTTATGGAAATGATGTTCCTATATTTAATAAAATTTATAAGTTGAAATTTTATTGTGTTCTCTACTATATAAATTTTTCTAAAACAATAAAGAAAATTTTCTTTAGATTTCAACTTTTTTTGTAGTTAACAATTCAAAATTTTCATCTTAAGATTTCAGCAAATATATTTTCTTTTAATTTTTGCAATTAATTTTGTTAATTATTGAATTAGCTATTTATACAATTAAAACTAACATTTTTACCATTTTACTTTTATATATATATATATATATATATATCTATATATATACATGCAATTCATGAAACAAAAGTAAAATACTAAATTACTAATCAAATAGTTTTTTGTAAGAAAAAAACCATACAAATTCCTTAACCGATACTACTCATTTACTCTTAAGCATGATTGAGTATGTGTTACTTTTAATATTATGGAATTCCTATGGTTGAGTAACAATTCGATTTCTTCATGTGTAGAATTTAACAACTCTAATTTCACGTAAAATAAAAAAACTATATTATCTTTTAATTTTCTTATGTAACTTTGTTAATTTTTTTAATTCTTAAAGTAGTTATTTATATTCCAATTGAATTTTTGTATATGTGTGTGCTTGAAATTTATGAAATAAAAATAAAATATCAAAATAACTTCCCAAATAAGTTTTCAAAAAGAAAACTGCCCAAATACATTTATTATCTATAACTTCTTATTTACTCATATATAAACTATTACACAATATTAAGCAAACCAAAAAAGATCTATACTATTATTGGTTTATTCAGTTTCCTAAAAACTAAAACTCTATGTAATTAGGCTTTTCATATTCACCATTAATATCAATTAAAATCCACTTAAACTATAATTATTCACATTCATTTTCTTTGCAAATATTTGACTACTATAAAGATTGCTTCAACATTATGTACCCTCCCTACCATTCTGGACTCAGTTTATTGAGTAGTTGATCACTTTGGTGCTTGCCTCTAAACTCTCTACTACTAGGTTTGAAGTAAGCATAAGAATAGAAAAAGTAATCTCTACCATGTTAGACTAAAGTTTCAATTATTCATATATATATATATATATATATATATATATATATAACTATAATTGTTCTTCTGCAAAGTTTTATGTCTCTTTTGGTTTCAATCTAAGCATTTTATTTACTCTCCACTTTTATGTATCTTTATTTTCTAGATTATTGTGCTAACTTTCTGGTGGTACCTCTTTTGTTATCTTATACTCTTCCTTTGTCTAGGGGGTAACACAATCCTTGGCGTCAATAAGGGCATAGCAATTGTTTCAACATTTCAAGTGAGTACTACTTTAGAGGTACGCTACTCATGTCAATACTATCTTCCACATCGACAATTACATAATTGAATAGAAGTACTCCATGTAAATGGTTCTTGGACGATTTTCAAGCATTCCCTCATCTATGTGCAAAGAAGATACACGTCGATACCTTTTACCCTATGGTGGATCATTTCTTTAAGCTTCTCTCTAAATTTTGGTTGGAATAAATCTTCTGAAATTATGTGCTAAATTTTCATAGTTTTGTAACTTATAATATAATATAATATAATATAATATAATCTATATATATCTATATTTTTATGTCTTCTTTTTTAGCATGATATTTTTATATATCTAAGTTTTTTAACACGACAAAATTAAATATCTAGGTTAGTAGCATAAAAAGGGAGAAAACTCACTTTATAAAAAGCTTTCTCCTTTAGTCCTTACACTTAATTCATTACTTAATGTTTTGATTTTTGTTACCTTTTGGTGTCTCTAAATTATTATTTTGATTAGTACTAATTATTATAGTTGGTTTTTAGAAGAGATTTGTTATAATATTTTCATTTTTTTAAAGCCTATAATCTTTTCAATTTTCTTGAGAAATCCTATAAATACCTAAGTAGAGAGGTCACCACTTATCTTTTCATTCACTTTTGTTTGGTTGTCACATCACTTATGTAAAAATTTTAATTTTTTTATCACAAATACTTTTGGTGTATTTGGATTTCTAATTTTTTTTTGTGTAAATTTGTCTTTTATTTATAAGCTTTTATTGATTAAGTATTGAGTTTGTTATAGGTTTCAAATTGCGGTCAAGTAAGGGAAAATGGAGCTTATATCGATCTGAAGAAATTGAAAAGACAAAGCCAGGATTTGAACTTCATGTTCTAGACAATTCTAAAGTAGTCAAAAAGACAAAAGAAAAATTTAGATTAGTTAGTGCGTCATGCGGTTGAAAAACAATTTTTTCGTCAAGCAATAGACATGTATGAATTATGTTAATTTTCCCCATTATTTCTTTGGAGCCTACACAATGCTCCTCATTAATTCTATTTCTATTTGTATTATTATTCGTTTATAATTTGATTATATACATAAAGAAAATTTAGAGAGCAAAAAAACAATTGCAACTATATAGAATTCATGGTAAGCTAAAAGACTAATGATATTTATAACATTAATAAGATATTTTATAAAGCATAAAAATCATGAATTTATGTGCATTGATAATATAAAAAAAGTTTTATCATTTATTATTATTAATATTAATATTATTATTATTAATATTAATATTATTATTATTATTGTTCTTTTAAAAATAATGTAAACGGTCTTTTTTATATATACAATTTACTATTAAAAAACTGTTTTTCCCATTTATTAATCTATATAAATATCTAAAGGAAGCTTTTTTCCAAGCCTCTAAGATGCTCCACATCATCCTCATTAATATTTCAATTAGATTTTCAATTATTATTAATATCTTTTTATAATTTACACATATAATGAGACTTTTATTAATGATTACATATTAAGGCTAAATTATTAAGACCCTTTATATTTTTTCAGTTATTATATAATTAAAGACAATAAGTTTATTGATATGAGTTGAATAAAAATAAAAAGACATAAAGTTTGATGACTAGGAGAATTGAGCATTATTTTATTATTTATAAAAATAAAAACCACATGAAACATAAAAAAACGTAGACTTTAGCTTCATATCTTTTAAGAAAAATTGTGTTCACTTCTATATTTATATTTATTTATAATTTTCATGGATTTTTGTTGTAAGAATTGTGTATTTTCCTCTTTTATTTTTAGAAAAAAAAAAAATATTGGGCGATGGTTAATCTTTGAGTTACTTTTGGTCAAAAAGAAAACTTTTGGTTACTTTGGGTTTATTAATTTAAATTTTGTTTTAATAGTTCTCTTATACTTTATTTAGCTTATTTATTTATCTTTATCTATATATACCATCAACAAAAATATTTTTATATATATATATATATATTGATTTTTCGAATTTATATTTGTTTTAATTATTATTCATTCTAAACTAATGTCATAACTTTACTAAGTCACAAGAAAACAATGTGTTACTATTTATATAATTTTTTTATGGAATAGCATTATGATGGAATAAAGTTAATTCAATTTTTTTACTATTTGGAAATAATTTTCATATAAATAGTACATCATATATATATATATATGTATATAAAATTGAATATTTCTCATATAAAATATATTTTAATTTTATCTTTTATACAATTTAATATTAGACATCATTTTTTTTTTTTAAATAATCACTACTTATTTTAAATTCATGAGATGAAGGTTTTTTTATTTCTTCTTTTTGATTTCAAAGACATCTATATATTATGACAAATCTCATTAGACTATTTTAAGATATACTTGCTTACAATGAAATTGTTTTTTTATTATTATTATTATTATTATTATTATTATCATTAAAATTGCTAGAAACCTAATTTAGTTGTCTTTAATCTAATTCCTTTTTGAAACGGAAAATAATTATTAAACCTTTTGAAATTCTTCATGATGTAACATTTATGCAATATTAAAAGGGAAGTATATAACATTAATATGAATTATTCCTTTAATTGACAATAAATTCATGAGTTAGTAAAATATTAGTGGAAGATGTAGAGTTTTAGTCGGTTATAATAAGAAATTACTATTTAAAGTGAACAATTTTGGAGGGTGAGTAGAGAGATCTTGGCAAAAAAATTATAGTCAAAAACAATATTTACATATGAGTAGAAGAAATGAGTGAGTTTCACAGCAAAAGACAGAATCTGCAAAAAAAATTGGTTTCGCATGTTTGGATCACTTAGTGAACAACGCAATTGATGCAACAATGTTTGGTAAAGCTATGGGAATACGGAATCATGTTTAATTTTGATATTATTCTCTAGAAAAATATTTAGTTTTAGTAGCTTATGTGAAATTATATAATGTGCTAGGTCTACATGATTTTTATCTCTACTTAGAGAGCACATAGATGTGAAAAACAAGATGTACATATGAGTATAAGAAATGAGTGAGTTTCACAAGAAAAGACATGCAGAAAAAAAAAAATAGAAGGTTTCATGTTTGAAATGACTTTGAAGTAGATAGAGTGTGCAATTGATGTAACGATGTTTTGTAAAGCCATGGGCATTCTCAAGTCATGTTTAATTTTGATATTGTTCTTTAGGAAAATATTTAGTTTTCATAGCTTATGTGAAATTATATAATGTGCTAGGTCTAAATGATTTGCTTATGCTCCTTTTATCTCTACTTAGAGAGTGCATGGATCAAATGTGGTGAGTATAGCATTTTGTTTCTAATTTTAAATAATTTTTTAAACAACTTCTCTAACTTATGACTTCTCAAAATTTTCACAAAAATTAACATTAATCATGGTTACAATGTCAAATAATATATATTAGATGTAATGAAAAGTTACTATGAATGATACCTTTGTTGATTAAAATTAAAAAAATGAATGATGCCTTTAAATACTCTTGAAGGAAATTTAACCACCATTACATTTAAAGCCAAGCAAATGAAAGGGTTTTTAATAATAATTTGTTAAGTAAAGAAAAAAATAAAATAAAATAAAATGAAAATAAATTAAAATTGTGTTTAATATATTAAATATCTTTAGGACCCAACATGTACAAACCTATCGGTTTTAAGTCCTTTGTAATATAGGACCAACTTACTTTTTAATATATTAGTGGTCTTTAGAACCCAATTGTAATCTTAGTTAGATGCATGAATTTCAGTTTTTTATCCCTAATATGATGCTTCTTAACAAACATTTTCACTTTAAATATCCTTACAATTATTTTGATATATTTAGGATTAGGATTAATTTTAAGTATATGTGAACAAATGTTATAATTTCAGTAAAAATATACATAAATTATTAAAAAATAAAGAACAATATATATTCCATGTAGTAGAAAGAATATATGAAGTTATTATTTTATATCAATTTTTTGAACAAACGTTACCTTTATTTTTTGAACAAACGTTACCTTTATTGGTTTGTTAATATTGTGTAACATTTTGCATTCATATTATGCTTGCTTTTTAATTTTTTTATAATTTTAAATGAAAGCATATATCCTCCTTTGAAAATATAAAATAGTTGTTTTTAATATATATTTGTACTAATTTCCCTCAAAAAAAAGTTGGGTAATTTTTTTGAATAATATAAATAAACAATTAATTAGATTATATAACTATGCCAAAATTATACCCATGTTGCTCTAAATTAGTTAACGTAAGTATTTCCCAATTTGGTATATTGCATGAGAGAAGCGGTTAATAATTCATTGTAATTCTAAAACCTTAGTATGAAAATGATGAATAATCTGAGTTCCTTAAATTTCTATTTGCTTCTACTAATATCATTACAATAGTTATAGACTTTAGTCCTTATAATAGTTCTTAACATCGTGTAGTACTAAACTAAATTATATTAAATTAAATTTTTATTTTTATATATGTAGGTTAATTTGTAAATTGCTATCTTAATAAATTATGTTGAAAATTGTTAATCTTTTCTTTCTAATTATATATATATATATATATATATATATATATATATATATATAAAATAATTACATCTTTACATTCCTCTAAAAAGGTATTTGAATAAACCCGTGCATCGCACGGGGTTATCCCCTAGTAAATATCTAAAGGAAGCTTTTTTCCAAGCCTCTAAGATGCTCCACATCATCCTCATTAATTTTTCAATTAGATTTTCAATTATTATTAATATCTTTTTATAATTTACACATATAAGGAGACTTATATTAATGATTATATATTAAGGCTAAATTATTAAGACCCTTTATATTTTTTTCAGTTATTATATAATTAAAGATAATAAGTGTATTGATATGAGTTGAATAAAAATAAAAAGACATAAAGTTTGATGACTAGGAGAATTGAGCATTATTTTATTATTTATAAAAATAAAAACCACATGAAACATAAAAAAAATGTAGACTTTAGCTTCATATCTTTTTAAGAAAAATTGTGTTCACTTCTATATTTATATTTATTTATAACTTTCATGGATTTTTTGTTGTAAGAATAGTGTATTTTCCTCTTTTATTTTTAGAAAGGAAAAAAAAATATTGGGTGATGGTTAATCTTTGGGTTACCTTTGGTTAAAGAAAACTTTTGGTTACTTTGGGTTTATTAATTTAAATTTTGTTTTAATAGTTCTCTTATACTTTATTTAGCTTATTTATTTATCTTTATCTATATATACCATCAATAAAAATATTTTTATATATATATATTGATTTTTCGAATTTATATTTGTTTTAATTATTATTCATTCTAAACTAATGTCATAACTTTACTAAGTCACAAGAAAACAAGGTGTTACTATTTATATAATTTTTTTATGGAATAGCATTATGATGGAATAAAGTTAATTCAATTTTTTTTACTATTTGGAAATAATTTTCATATAAATAGTACATCATATATATATATATATATATATAATTTGTATATAAAAATTGAATATTTCTCATATAAAATATATTTTAATTTTATCTTTTATACAATTTAATATTAGACATCATTTTTATTTTTTAAATAATCACTACTTATTTTAAATTCATGAGATGAAGGTTTTTTTTATTTCTTCTTTTTTGATTTCAAAGACATCTATATATTATGACAAATCTCATTAGACTATTTTAAGATATACTTGCTTACAATGGAATTGTATTTTATTATTATTATTATTATTATTATTATTATTATTATTATTATTATTATTATCATTAAAATTGCTAGAAACCTAATTTAGTTGTCTTTAATCTAATTCCTTTTTGAAACAGAAAATAATTATTAGACCTTTTGAAATTCTTTATGATGTAACATTTATGCAATATTAAAAGGGAAGTATATAACATTAATATGAATTATTCCCTTAATTGACAATAAATTCATGAGTTAGTAAAATATTAGTGGAAGATGTAGAGTTTTAGTCGGTTATAATAAGAAATTACTATTTAAAGTGAACAATTTTGGAGGGTGAGTAGAGAGATCTTGGCAAAAAAAAATTATAGTCAAAAACAATATTTACATATGAGTAGAAGAAATGAGTGAGTTTCACAGCAAAAGACAGAATCTGCAAAAAAAAATTGGTTTCACATGTTTGGATCACTTAGTGAACAACGCAATTGATGCAAGAATGTTTGGTAAAGCTATGAGAATTCTGGAATCATGTTTAATTTTGATATTATTCTTTAGAAAAATATTTAGTTTTAGTAGCTTATGTGAAATTATATAATGTCATAGGTCTACATGATTTTTATCTCTACTTAGAGAGCACATGGATGTGAAAAACAAGATGTACATATGAGTATAAGAAATGAGTGAGTTTCACAAGAAAAGACATGCAGAAAAAAAAAAATAGAAGGTTTCATGTTTGGACAACTTTGAAGTAGATAGAGTGTGCAATTGATGTAACGATGTTTTGTAAAGCCATGGGCATTACAAGTCATGTTTAATTTTGATATTGTTCTTTAGGCAAATATTTAGTTTTCATGACTTATGTGAAATTATATAATGTGCTAGGTCTAAATGATTTGCTTATGCTCCTTTTATCTCTACTTAGAGAGTGCATGGATCAAATGTGGTGAGTATAGCATTTTGTTTCTAATTTTAAATACTTTTTGAAACAACTTCTCTAACTTATGACTTCTCAAAATTTTCACAAAAATTAACATTAATCATGGTTACAATGTCAAATAATATATATTAGATGTAATGAAAAGTTACTATGAATGATACCTTTGTTGATTAAAATTAAAAAAATGAATGATGCCTTTAAATACTCTTGAAGGAAATTTAACCACCATTACATTTAAAGCCAAGCAAATGAAAGGGTTTTTAATAATAATTTGTTAAGTAAAGAAAAAATAAAATAAAATAAAATGAAAAAAAATTGTGTTTAATATATTAAATATCTTTAGGACCCAACATGTACAGCCTATCGGTTTTTAAGTCCTTTGTAATATAGGACCAACTTACTATTTAATATATTAGTGGTCTTTAGAACCCAATTGTAATCTTAGTTAGATGCATGAATTTCAGTTTTTTATCCCTAATATGATGCTTTATTGAGAACTAATGACTAATGATATTCCATATAGCTCACATCTTATGGTTTTACCGTTAATCCATCCGATGATTATACTTTATAGAATACCATATTTTGTAAAAGAAAAAAAAAGGATATCAAAGGTTTCTAAATTTACATGATCAAAAATGATATTTACATATATTAAGAAACCAATAGGTTATAATAATATTATCTATCTATATCTATATAAATTTCTAAAGGAAGCTTTTTTCCAAGCTCTAGGATGCTCCACATCATTTCCATTTATTTTTCAATAAATTTTTAATTTTATTAATATTTATTTATAATTTACAATTAAAGGAGACTTAAATTCATTATTACCACTAACTTATTATTATTAAATGCTACTTTTAGTGGAATAAAATATTTGGTGATGCCTATGAGCATTCTCAAGAAGAATAAAAACCTACGATTATGGATTGCTAATAGGAATTAAACATAAAATTATTCATAACACAATGAAGGAAAATGTTTATCTATATCTATATCTATCTATACATATAAGTAAAAGAATCCCCAATGGAGCCTCCACAATAATTCTTGAATTTTTGCTTTTATTTTTGTCTATTAAAAACTTCTCTTTTATTATTTATTAATTCCTACCTTTGTGTCCAACCCACTACTACTAATAAATTCCAACATAGTAATAAATTTACACATTATATTATATTTAATCATAATTTTTGTATAAATGAGACTTTGATTTTAATTTTTGATATATAATTAAATATAAAAACAAAAGATTTTTTTTATATTAATCAATGTTCATTCTCAATTCATGAGACTTATGAGCTCAATTATGTGTTCATTCTAAACTCAATTTTATGTTCTTATATTAGTTACTTTTTATTGTTTTGTTTTTTATATTTATTACTATTTATTCTAAATGTTTTTTTAAATTATATATTTATTTACATAGAAATTATATTATTATTAGAATTGGTCCAAATTTAAATTAATTGAATTAATAAATATATTTATCAATTATAATAGTTTAGATGAAATAAGAAATAATAAGTTTACCTTTAAAATTCTTTTTTATGTAACCATTATGCATTGAATGGAGGGGTTTCACATTTACATGAATTATTACTTTAATTTACAATAAACTCATGAGTTAGTGGAATATGAGTGGAAGAAATAGAGTTTAAACTAATTATAACAAGAAATGACTATTTAAAGGAGAGATCTTTAAATGGTTAGGGTAGAGGTTTTGACAAAAAGAATCATATAAAAAATAAGAAGTAGAAGAAAGGAGCAAGTTTCACAAGAAGGTGTAGAATGCACAAAAAGGGTAAAGATTTTTATGTTCTTAACAGTTTTAAGTTGACAAATAGGCAATGATTTTTTGTAAAGTTATAGACATTGAGAAATTATGTATATTTTAATATTGTTCTTAAGAAAAATGTTTAATTTTTTGTATGATTGTATGATGTGTCAGATCTAAATGAGTTGCATATGTTCCACGAGCCTTCATAATCTTTGGTGTCACTTCTAAGAAGGAAATTACATTAGGTGCAAGAATCATATAGAAAACAAGGAGTAGAAGAAAGGAGCAAGTTGCACGAGATGTAGAATTCGCAAAAAGGATAAAGAATTTCATGTTCTTCATAGTTTGAAGTTGACAAATAGACAACAATTTTTTGTAAAGTTATAGGCATTGAGAAATGATGTATAATTTAATATTGTTCTTTAGAAAAATATTAAATTTTATAGTTTTGTAAAATTGTATGATGTGCTAGATCTAAATGAGTTGCATATGTTCCTTGAGCCTTCATAACCTTCAGTGTCACTTCTAAGAAGAAATTACATTAGGTGCAATAATCATATAAAAAACAAGGAGTAGAAGAAAGGAGCAAGTTTCACAAGATGTAGAAATCACAAAAAGGGTAAAAAAAAATTGTGTTCTTGATAGTTTGAAGTTAACAAATAGGCAACGATTTTTTGTAAAGTTATAGGCATTAAGAAATGATGTATATTTTAATATTGTTCTTTATAAAAATGTTTAATTTTTTGTCAAAAAAAAATGTTTAGTTTCATAGTTTTGTAAAATTGTATGATTTGCTAGATCTAAATGAGTTGCATATGTTCCTTGAAACTTCATAACCTTTGGTGTCACTTCTAAGAAGGAAATTACATTAGATGTCTCTTCTCTATATCACAAAGGAAAAAAAAATATCATTTTCTTCAACTATCATCATATCTAATGCCTTTAGTATATATCTAATACTTTTTATTTACAAATTCACATCTAAAATGGTTAATTTTAAATAAGAATAGTGCTTGAGGTAAAAACAACCAAATAAAGCTTCAGATTTAAATGTTTCAATTCTTTTACAAATATTATATGTTTACTCTCCACTTTATGTAGCTTATTTAGATTATAAGTTGCATAAAAAACAATTATAATAAAATAAATCTTTCATTTCATATTGTGAATAATGGCCATATATTTTTCATATCATTATAAAGAATAAAAATAAAGATTTGATTTTGATTGTTTTCTCTTTCTAAGTTTCCTATTAAATCTAAATTCCTTATTATCACTTTTCTTTTAAGTTTCAAATTTTGTTTTAATTAATATTTATGAATTATTAATTGATGAATAAACAAAGAAATAAAGAAAAATAAAATAAAGAGTAGTTACTTCCTAATTTCTATGATTTATATTTATTCATACACAACCATTAACTTATTTAATTTAAACTCATCCAGGTTTAATATAATAATAATATTTAGAGGATGTCACTGAAATTTGGAAGAAGAAAATAAAAATAGAATAACATTATAAGAGAAAAACAAATGCAAGACGCACATTACAAATGTAAGTCACTTCCAAACATGTTTATCAATATATTATGATCACTTTCTTAGTATAACTTAGTTATTTTTATTCTAATATTTTAAAAGAAATATAAAATCTCATTATTTTCATCCTTGAACTTTCACATATTAAACCATTATTTTTGTTTTTAAACATAAAGAATTTTTACGTAGTGTTTATTTAGGCTATATGTTATATCAAAAAATATTCTCATTAGTATTGATCTTCAATTATTATCATTATTATTTTTATTCTTTGTCTTACACATATTAAAAAATGCTATATCAAAAATATTCTTATTATTTATATTATTTTCACATGTCTTTATTATTAAAATTCATGCTCATAAATTCAAGATATTAAATAGAATGGCATTTATTATTACTAAGTAAAATGAAGTTTAGTAAGATTTTATTTTCAACAATTAAGCTCACTAAAATTTGGACAATTGTGCATATTAAAAAACAATACACTATATAAGAATATGGCATAAATAAAAATTCAACAATATATTAATGTAATACTATATTTTTAAAATACATAATTTATATCGATAACTTATGTATATATTTGTATAAAATCTATATAAAATACTATATTTCCAAGCTCTAGGATGCTCCACATCATCCTCATTTATTTTTCAATTATATTTTTAACTATATATTAAATAGTAGTGGGAAATGAAACTATTCATTATTTAAATGGCCTTACAATATTAACTCATACATTATTCAAATTTTTAACAAGCATCTTCAGTTTAAACTCTAGAGTGATTCTCATGTTCTTAATATATATTTATAAATTTCATATGAAAGACACTTTAATTCACACTATTAACGCAAAACTTAAATTTAAATAATGACTTTTTTGTTGTAGTTTTTACGCTAACTTTTGAAAAAAATAAAGAGAATTTGTTAACTAATAGTGGGAAATGAAACCATTGTATTCAAATTATTCATTATTTAAATGACATTACAATATTAACTCATGCATTAATCAAAATTTTAACATATATTTTCAGTTTAAATATCATTACAATTATTTTTATATATTTAGGGTTATGATTAAATTTATTATGAGTATACAAATGTTATAAATTCAGTTAAAAAGATAGTCTTCTCAATTTCATTTAAATAAATTAATATTTTCTTTAATAAATTGAATCATGTGTGCTTATATTATGCTAACCGAAGTTCATTTTTATTTATTAGCCAGCAATTATTCAAACTCAAAAAATATTATATTAAGTGAATATGGTAAAAACAACTTAGGCGTTCAAAGATAAACTCCTTAGCATTATTTCTATAGTGTAAAAAAAACAATTTGTTCACTTTTTTATAACTGTTATATAATTTTGTTTGTTTCTATTTGTAAATATTGTCTACTATTTTACATTTATATGGTACTTACTTATTTTTAATTTTTATAGAATAATTTATTCAAATGAAAGCCCACTCCTTTGAAAATATTAAAAAGAAAGTTGTTTTAATATATAGATTAATTAGATAAGTATGTCGTAATTATATCCATGTTACTCTAAATTAGATAACATAAGTATTGACTAATTTGGTCTTTTGGAAGAGAGAATTGGTTGATAATTCATTGTAATTTTAAAATATTCTTATGAAAATGGTGAATAATCTAGGTTCTTTAAATTTCTATTTTCATTACCTTTTATCATTACAATATTTATGGTTCTTATAATATTTATTAACATCATATAATACTAAACTAAATTATATTAATGGTATGAAAATTATTATTCCTTTCATTCTAATCATATGTATTTAAATTATATCTTTAATATTTTCTAAAATAATATTTATATAAACCCGTGCATCGTACGGGATTATCCCCTAGTTATAATAACTATAGGAGATAATTAGGTTTTTTTTTGGTACCCCTCCCTCCTCTCTCAAAATACCAAAACGCACAAAAATGCCCTCTACTTTTTAAAAAAAATATAAAAAATTAACTTTCCGGATTTATCTCAAATATTGGTAAATCCGGTTCATAAATCTGGAAAAAAATTGTTTCGTGGGGTTCCCGGATTTACCTCATAGGTAGGTAAATCCGGTTCACAATATGAGGTAAATCTGGGAACCCCTTTTTTTTAATTTTATTTTTAAAAAGATACGCGCTTGTTACGATTTAAAATACAAATGCGAGATACGTTTAAATACGCCTACGCCTACGATCCTATTAGAGAGAGAGAGTCTCTTAACAAGATTGAGACTTCGGGTAGTCTCTTAACAAGATTGAGACTTCTAGAGTCTCTTAATAAGATTGAGACTTCGGCTCGTTTTAGAGAGATTGACCGTCAAATTGACGTATTTTAGATCGTATCGAGTTCGTATCGTATTTTAAATTGTACCAGACACACATCTTTTTAAAAATATTTTTTGTAAAAAAAAAAGGTTTCCCGGATTTACCTCATTAGTAGGTAAATTACCTACCTATGAGGTAAATCCGGAATCCCATAATTTTTTTTCAAACCGAAAATACCATTTTCCGGAAATTTTTCTAAAATGTTTTTTAAAAAAAAAAAACTTAAGGGTAATTTTAGAATAAAATGGGTTATGGGGGTGGAAGGGAGGATGTGGGGGGTAAAAAAAAAACCAGATAATTAAATGTTGAAAAACTGTAACCACCACACCGATTATCAACAATAGAGTGAGTTGCGAAGCTGAATTCAAAACAGTATTATCAAAAGTTGGCTTTTATTTTACGCTAATAATCCCCGGGGCTTAAGGGCTTTTATTTTACGCTAATGCAAAGCTATTTAAAGGAACCAACCGCTTAGGGTTTTAGCGCAGTAGTATTGTTCCTTCTCTTTCAAGAAAGAACGTGAAGCAAACCCTCTTCTCAATTGTGTTCGATTGTTGTGTTGCACCTCTCCATTCCATTCCAGGTTTGAATTTCTCTCTCTCTCTTAATGATCCTTGCATGTTTGTTTCGCTTTAATCTTGCTTATCTCCTTATCAATGTTTGTTAGGGTTTAATTAGTTTCGGAATTTGGTTTCAAACAATAAAACGATTTCCTTGTTTGTTTGCACCTTCAGAAATCAATGCGTTTTTCGTCTTTCTTTCTTGCGTTTTCCAATTTTCTTCCTAATATGAAAACAAGATAATAAACAAACAATTGAAGAAAACCTAATTATTTGATTTATTTATATCGATTGCAGCTAGGGAGAAACAAGCTACCTCTACCTCTCTATTTAGAAACTTGTAAGGATGTTAGGTTCAACAAAAACAAACTGTAAGTTTTGTCTCCTTTCAATGGCTTTTTATTAGGCCATTTGCTCAATTTTTTGAAGCAATAATTGGTCTTTATTATTCATTCCCTTTCACTCTCAAAAGTTGTAAGGATGGATCATACCTGTTAAGTGGGGTGCAAATTGTTACGACTTGTCATTTATTGGACAGTGCTTGTTTTATAATTTATCATTCTTTGTTATTGTTGTAGATGACTGCCCATCATTGACGGATACTTCAAGTTACATTCCTTTTTCCCCTAAACTAATTGGTAGTACAACTCCATTTGGTTCGAAAACGTATTCTTCCATATTTGGGGAATTTGGTAGTACAACTCCATTTGGTTCGCAAACGGGTTCTTCCATTTTTGGGGAAATTTCCTTATTTGGGGGTACTTCCACCCGTAGTTCATCCACATCATTTGGAGGTAGGTGTGACTATCTAATCCTTTTGCAATTACTTCATTTATTAGTTGTCTTGCTCTCACTGTCTTTATTGAAGACTAGGACGTACACTTGTGCACGTAGACGTAGTTATAAGGAGTTCTGTAAATTGTTACGACTTGTCATTTATTGGACAGTGCTTGTTTTATAATTTATCATTCTTTGTTATTGTTGTAGATGACCACCCATCATTGACGACAGATATTTCAAGTTACATTCCTTTTTCCCCTAAACTAATTGGAGGTAGGCGTGAATCCTTTTGCAATTACTTCATTTATTAGCTGTCTTGCTCTCAGCAGACTTTCTTTATTGAAGATTTTGAGACCAGTTTATTGATACTATTACATAATGTGTGAAAAGCAAAGAATTTTAGTGCAACGAAATACCAATTTTATTGATACTATTACACAATGTTTTGAGGAAAGTTTTGTTTTTACATAACTTAAGGACTAGTTTATGACATCCTCGCATTATTTATATCTAATAATGGTAACAATTAGCATTTTTTTGCTTACTTTTCTTCCTTTTTTTTGTTATCATAATTTTATATTGCGGTTTTCTAATTCAACCTGAGAATCAACACTATTCCTTCCTAGGATCATCAGGTTTTGGTCACAATCTGTTTGAAAGTGTCACCCAACCATCACAACCAGCATTTGAAATCACTATATTTGGAAGTACCTCTAAATTTGGTGCTACCAGTGCCCCTGCATTTGGTGCAACCACTCATTTAAAACGGGTGAGTAGTTTTGTATTTGCTAATGCTTTTGATACTTGTGATTTTATTTTCCTCTAGGCTTTGTTTGGGAGTTTTGAGTTACTGGGTGTATGTATTAAACCATACCAGTATTTACCTAACAGCCTAAGCCGTTGGTAGAGTTGATTATTGGCAGTTTATAAATCCTGCATCTCCGGGCGAATGTCATTTGTGAGAATGTCTCAACTTGATTCATCTATACCTGTAGATCTGGCATAGGCACTATGAATATGGTTAGACATGCACGTTGAAACTTTGTTGAATTTTTTGGTGTTATTAGTATGCAAACTCATCATAATTGGAGAAACTTTCAAATAACTAACTTACATGTGGACAGTTACAATTCTGGTCAAAATTAGCATATTTATATGTTACTTTGTTTAATACTTTTTGTCCATTTTTATGTTTCTTTTGTGGTGTGCATGTATCATAAGTTTCTATCACTCTCAAGTTTATGCTGCATTTTGATTTTCTGAGACACTTCGTTTAACTTCATACCTATTCATTGTACCTCTGGACAGACTGCAAGTGCAAGCTCACCTGTTTACAAATATAAAAGCGACGAAGAGCTAAGATGGGAGGCATATCAATTGGGAGATAAAGGTAGTTTTTATTTAGAATTCTAACTTGTGACATATTGATTTTCAAGATTAACGTTACAGTGAATAGGTAGTGTCCTTTTATTTTTGTATTTTTTCCACTGTGCTTATACCAAAAAAAATTCGATAGAATCTTCCGATTCTACTTGCAATTTTACGGTTTACGATTTCACTACCCTCCAAGTTGCTTTTTTCTGACATGACAGTATGTTGATATCATTGGAAGGACGGAACAAAACAAAGTCCCGTGTAAAAAACACTTAAGAACAAGAACATTTTAGAAGAGAACGGATTTTTTTTCCAGCTATATATGCATGCTTTCTATTCAATTCTACTTATCTTTAAAGACTTGAAGATTACATAACTTAAGGACTAGTTTATGACATCCTTGCATTATTTATACTAGCGTGGAAAGACGGGTCCTTCTGTTTTGGTGTGTTAGTAGGTGTTATCATTATTAGAAATAGAAATGTGTTAGTGTGTTAGTGAGTGATTATCATTATTAAAAACTTGTACTTATAGTAAGGACATTTTTGTCAGAAAATCTGACACCAAAATGGACAGTTTTTTTTAGAATCCCCTTTATTAATAGTTATAGATTTAATGATTCTTCCTTTTTTTTGTTATCATCAGGTTTTGGAACCCAACCATTATTTATATCTAATTGATGTTGCATTATGTCTTGTCTTGTTATACTAGGAGTTGGGATAAAGCAGTTGTCTGAGATTCTTTCTAGTGCTTAGCTAATGTTTTGAGGAAAGTTTTGTTTTTATAATGGATTTGCAAAACAACCGACACACTTTGCATACTCTTAATTTACTATTATTTCATTTTCTGATTTCATTTCACATTGTATCATGTGTCTGTGTGTGTCTGCGTGTATTTTACTGGTGGTATTCTGACTTATGGAATGGAAGCAGTGGATAGGCATTCAGGACTTGTTTTACCAAAACTTGATTTCATTTTACATAACTTAAGGACTAGTTTATGACATCCTTGCATTCTTTATATCTAACGATGGTAACTATTAGCAATTTTTTGCGTACTTTTCTTCCTTTTTTTGTTATCATAATTTTATATTGCGGTTTTCTAATTCAACGTGAGAATCAACTCTATTCCTTCCTAGGATCGTCAGGTTTTGGTCAGAAGGCTGCTTTTGGAGGTTTTGGCTCTACTCCTACTCAAACAAACCCATTTAGAAGTGCCTTCCAACCATCACAACCAGCATTTGGAAGCAGTATATTTGGTCCCTCAACAACACCTTTTGATGCATCAAGTCAGCCAACATTATGCTCGACAGAAGCCCCTAATTTTGGTGTTACAAGAGGTAGTTTTGGCTCTACTCCTACTCAAACAAATCCATTTGCAAGTGCCATCCAACCATCACAACCAACATTTGGAAGCAGTATATTTGGTTCCTCAACAACACCTTTTGCCGCATCAACTCAGCCGGCATTTTGGTAGACAAAAGCCCCTGCTTTTGGTGCTACAAGAGGTTTTGGCTCTACTCCTACTCAAACAAATCCATTTGGCTCTTCAAGTACTTCTTAAACAATTCTCCTTTAACAATTAAATTTAAATTTTGCACTTCACAACATTTTTTTTTAACAACATTTTGATTTTAGGAGTACTTAATCTTTGCTATGTTCCCATTTCACGATTAATTTAATATATTTGGCCATGCTTTAGTGTGTTGTGACTCATAATATTTGTAGCAAAATAATACTTACTTTTTAGTTTTATATTCATTTGTGCAATACATTTAATTCACCTTTTAGCACAAATATATAATAATATGCCACTTTGGAATGTGTGTGTCAGTGTCAAGATCACAGTTCAGATCTATTGGGTGCTTCCAAACGTTTTAGGAATGTGTGTCAGTCGCCAACAACACTTATAAATACGTGACCACACTTTGGCGTTATTGCGACTTACGGGGATCCCAAGGCGCGTGGAAGCACGCGTGAAAAGAGATGAAGTGTGATGTTGACCTTTCGACCTCACCGAGCTGAACTTGGTCGTTGGATCAGGATGGTGTGGATAGAAGTTTGCAACGAGATGTTTATTGGGTTTTTTGAGCGAAGCTCGTTTGGTATGAGCTAACCCAGTCCGCAACAAAATAAACTACGACTGCTTCAATGATCTATTGTAGTGCAATATCAAAGCGAAAAGGCATTACACGTGAGTCTTTCGTCTTCTACTAGTTTTCTTATAATAAAGACCAAATGAAGTAGTATACTATTTTCTTGAGAATATGCGAAACACTTAGTAGTAAAAGTAGAATTAAATAAGGATATTTGTAAAATAATAGCATTAAATGAAGTTGACCTAGTTGATATTTGCTTATATTTGAGTTAGAAAATTATAACATTTTTTTTTTGCTTTTAAATGAGTATAGAGAAACAAGATCGTTGGCCCAGTGGATTATCCTACCATGAGACATGGAGGGTCAACCTGGTGCTCTCGGGTTCGATTCCCACAGTGGACAAACTCAATGTTTGCCAGTGCGAAATTTGATTCTAAGCATGAGTGAATATTAGACTTTCGTTGAAAGCATTTACTCGTTCTAAGCCTAACAATTAATTAGTAATGCTAGGCCTTACATATACATATAGTACTTATTTTAGGGTAAAATATGTTTTTGATCCCCATAATATTTGAGTTTTTATTATTATTTTAGTCCCTAAAAAAATTCATCTATTTTTGGTCCCTAAGTTTTAATTTTTATCAATTTTACTCTATCATGATTTTTAATAATATTTCATAACTTTTAATAGCGATATTAAAAGTCACGAAGTGCTATTAAATGTCCTGACGGACTAAAACAGTTGAAAAAGAAAATCAGGGACCAAAAGTAGGTAAACCTTTTTTGAAGAACAAAAAAAAACATTTATAGTGACAAAAAAACATATTTAACGCTTTCTTTTATGTCTACATTTATACGGTCACATTTAATTGAAAAGTTGTGCATAAAAACAATATCTCTATTATATATAACCATAGATCTTCCATGTCACCATCCACATAGTATGACACGTCACTAATTACATCAACAATGATTTTATTCCACATCAACTTCTCACTTACATTTGAATCTCTACCTAAAAAAACTAAAAAATTAAATTAACATGGACTAAAAACTAAAAATTGACCAAACAAAAGAGAAGATACAACTTCTCACCAAAAAAACTAGGGCTAGATGAGATAGGTCTCTACCCTTTTTTAACATCTTCTCACCAAAAAAAACTCAAAATTGCAATATTAACAGGGACTAAAATGTTATTTAAACAATAAATAACTGACCAACAAAAGAGAAGATACAAATGCTTTTGCCCCTGTCCATAAGATCTAAATAATTAAATTATGTATTTAGTTTTTATTAAAAGGGACAAAAGTTTTTGTGCTTTTGTATTTCGAATCCTAATTTTATAAACGAATTGAGACGGTCGAGTTCAAGATAACACGATAACATATATTTTTTATAATGATGTGCATCCCACGGGGGAAAGTTCTAGTTACTTTACAATCCTATATAAGCAAAAGGAGCAAAAGGATTTAGTTTTCACACACATTAAAAAAATGTTTATATTTATTTAATATTTTCGATTTCATAAAAAAATAAACTAATTTTACTATTTTTTTTGGAATATACAAATCTCTTAGTAGCAAAAGTAGAAATTAATAAGAGTATTTGTAAAATAATAGCATTAAATGAAGTTGAGTTGGTTGATAGTTGCGTAATATTTGAGTTCAAAATTTTTAATACTTTTTCTCGCTTTTAAATGAGTCTAGAGAACCAGCATCATTGGGCTCGGTGGATTAATGATGCTTGTGACCGAAGAACGGCGGTCGATCCGATGCCTAAGATTCGATTCGCGATGACAAACTCGGTGTTGGCTAGTGCGAAGTTTGATTTTAAGCGTGAGCATAGATTAATCTTTCGTTGAAAGCGTTGAGACACAACCGTAAGTAGAAACAATGGTGGGAAAAAAATAGTCTAGAGAATATACTTAATGAAAATCAAAATTACATTCTGCAAGTGAAGCTATCAAGACAAGAACTTCAATTTAATTCGTAAGAACAAGATCAAAGACATTGAACAACAATCCAAAATAATAATAATAAAAAATATGAAGTATTCATAATACATGAGAATTATTTTTTTCGTATACAAGTCATATCCACACACTTATAACATTATATATAACACTTACCGCCACATATAGTATTTATTTTTGGTCAGTAGAAGAATGGAAAATACCACCCACAAACTCACACTCTCTAAAATTCAAATCCGAAGTCCAAATCCAAATACGGAGAAAATATTCAGCCTAACAATTAGTAGTGCTAGGCCTTACATATACATATAGTATTTATTTTGAGGCAAAATATGTTTTTGATCCCTATAAAATTTGATTTTTTTTTTTTTTCATTTTAGCCCATCAACAAAATTTCACTTATTTTTGGTCCCTAAGTTTTAATTTTTATCAATTTTACTCTATCATGATTTTTAATAATATTTCATAACTTTTAATAGCGCAGTTAAAAGTCACGAAGTGCTATTAAATGTCCTGACTAACTAAAACTGATGAAAAAGAAAATAAGGGGACCAAAAGTAGGTAAACATATTTAACCCTTTCTTATATGGCTATATTTATACAGTCACATTTAATTAAAAACTTGTGCATAAAAACAACATAACATTTATATATATATATATATATATATATATATATATATATATATATATATATATATATATATATATATATATCAATCACCCTGCATCTGCATCACGATCTGAAAAGAAATTAGCACTGCCACATCTAGTGACCTTGAAAGGTTGAGTTGATGAGTAATTACCATTTGAAATCAAAGGAACTCTCAAACGACGACATTGAACCATTGGAACATTAAAACGACCACTCTTAAACTTAGCAAACTTAGCTCTAATTTGAATATCCAAATCCACAGCCATATCATTGTAAATTCCAACACGTGTCTCTTCATTATACTCACCAAGTTGTTGACTTTTGAGCTTAAAAACACTTTTACCTTCAAACACTATAGTCCCTAAGAAAGTAGTGTTCTTATGACCTTGATCAAAGGGTGTTAAACTAACCCAAGAAAATGCATTGTCTTTGTACCAAGCAATAGCTGTGACTCTTCTATAATATACTATGATGTTGTTGTTGGGATTTCTCGCTGTCATGTTGACTTTGAAATTGTAATGTAAAGTGTTGTTGTTCGTGTTGAGGTTGAATTGTGTGAGAGAAGTATCGGTTATGTGGAACTTTACACTTGAAGGTGAGATGATTATCCAAAAGAGGATGAAGGATATCATGAACATGAATATAAGGGTGTAGATTGTAAAATAGATGCATAAGAAACTTGGGGATCTACAAGACATTGTGAGGATGATTTTGGTCGAGACCAACAGGGTATTTACTGCCGAACGCAGTGACTAATCCCTTCGCTGGATATTAGAAGCACCTCGAAGGAAGGGATTGTGAGGATGATTTAATTAAGATGATGGAATGTGTTTGTTTTGTGTGTTCTTTTAATGGGTGAAAATAATGGGGTTGAGTTTGGGGTATGGTATTTTGGTTGAGCTTTTCTACGTGGTTTCCTTTGTATTATATATATATATATATATATATATATATATATATATATAATGAGGCATTGACTTTTGATAACCGAGTGATGGAAGAATTATTCAATGGCTTGACTAACAAGAAAGCAAGAGGGATATTAATTTGGTTGAGATATTGAAAATATTATAGGAAACAACTCAGCCTCTATTTCTATTGACTTTTTTTGACATAAAACAAGATGAAAGAGTGTGGTGATGAGAGAACTTATTTTGTTTAGTTAGGCAAGTGAGAGGGGTTTAGAGAAATACTTCACCCGTTACAAAATATAAACAAAAATCAGTCAACATAAGTTGATGTATTTAGTCCAAATATTGAATTAGATATATCAATTTTTGTTGACCAATTATTGCTTATATTCTATAACGGAGGGAGTATAGTCTAATAATTGGTTTCAAAATGTTTTTGTCGTATAAAATTTGAATTTTTTTAGCATTTTATCATGTACTCAAACTCAAAACACGACTTTTACAATAATACTTAATTTATAACAATGTTTCTACTTAAGCTAACATAGATTTCAAAATGAATATTTTATTTATAAAAGAATTATTATCAATGTAATAGAGTTAAAAATTAAGGTGAGAAGTGAGTAACGGACGGGTTGAGATGGGTTACACTACAAGAAAAATCGATTTCACTGCGGACATTTAAAGTGGCAAATGTACAAATTCCGCGTGGCAAAACAACATTTGCTGCGGATTTGCCACTGGACAAAAATGGTGGCAAAAAACTCGTCGCAAATCGTTTGCCACGGACTTTTCCGTGGCAAATATTTCCGTCGCTAATCCGTCGCAAAGTTCCGTGGCAAATCCGTCGCAAAGTTCCGTGGCAAACCCGTGGCAAACACCAGCGGGAAATTTCGCGCTCACATATTTTGCACTTGCCGTCGCAAATCCGTGGCAAATTACTGACGGAATAAGCTCCGTGGCAACTGCTGGTGGCTAAAACAAGGTTTTCTTATAGTGTTATACACAATCCTAACCGCCCCTAAACTTTGGTCGGGTTTTCTTTAGACCCGAACAAACCCGATATTTTGCACGTTTAATGAGACAAAGACGAGACATGTTTTAGGGTTGGGACGGGTCTTCCTCACCCCTCATAGTGAGAAATATTATTTTTGATATTGTTGTGGTTATTGAGTTGAAATATAGAATGTGTTTGCGTGTTGTTTTGAAGAGTAAATTAAAAATCATGGTGTTGGGGTTGGGTTTGCATTACTTATAATGAGGCATTGACTTTTGAAGCCTCTGCCTGTATTTCTATTGACTCATTATCCAAATAAATAAAATAACAACAATGCTATTCCAACAAAAAAAAATTTGACAAATCTACAAATCACCAACTTACAACCCCAATTACCCAAGTTTTTAAGCCAATTAACCAACCTGTCAATTACCCAAGTTTTTAATCCACGCCTCGAAAATTGTGAAAAAGTGGGTTGGTTAATTGGCAAAAAAAACTTGGGTAATTGGTGTTGTAAGTTGGTGATTTGTAGATTTGTCAAATTTTTTTTTGTTGGAATAGCATTATTGATAAAATAATACATGTCCTTAATGAAAATGTAAAATCCTCTTGTCTAAGCAGACGCTAGAAACAATGTTTCTGCAGAAAGAAGGAACATAAAGTCAGCAGTGTTAAATCTCTTGAGAGAGAATTTTGTCGGTTATTGTGGTCTTACTCAGTTCAAGGAATTAGTCTCTGTAGTTGTGTGCAGAGGATACCCAATTTATAAACAAAATAATAATAATCGAAGTCGTGAGCTATTATTTTTCAATGGTTCTTCCCAACTCAGTCTAACCTCTTAACTTTATGTATGGTGGTTTAGTTAAAACTTTATGACGATGTGTTGTAACATTTTGTTAAGTATTTGGTAACTACACCTGTGTTTGAAGAATAGTTTAAACCTTAAGACTTGTATGAATAACTTAATGGTTGTTTGAGGGTAATTATATGTTTTATATATGTGTTAAATGTGCATATTTTAACCTTAACTAGCTATTGATGGATACAATGTTTTACCAACTTGAGTGTTTTTCAAGATTAGTAATGTTTTCTATTAAAATAGTTACATCTTTTTTTTGGACCATTACTGTCTAGCTACCCAATGAGTACTCTTCTAACGCTTTAAACAAAAGACAAATTAATCTTTCCTCGTATTTAGGAACAAATTCTGCATTGGCCAATAACGAGTTTATCTACGGCATGACAAGAATTGAACCTTGGAGCACCAGGTCGAACCCCTGTGTCCCAAGTTAGCTTATACCACTGAGCATCTGCTGAAACAAACCCAAAATACTAGTTTAATTTCATATATAAACAAAAATATTAGTATCAGACCCAATATAATTATTAAGGGTTAAATATATTTTTGGTCCTTATAAAATTTGAATTTTTTTTTTATTTTAGTCTCTCAAAAAAATTCACTTACTTTTGGTCTCGTAAGCTTTTCTCGTTAGTTTTCGTCTCTCATGAGTTTTAATAATACTTCATGATTCTAATAGCATTTAGGCGTGCTATAAAAGGTCACAAAAGATTAAATCTGATAAAAAAAGGTTGAGAAACCAAAAGTATGTGAAATTTTTTTGATGGATTAAAAAAATCCAGATTTTTTAAGACAAAAACATATTGAAAACAATAATTAAACTATATTTCTCTAACCCCCTCTCACTTGCCTAATTAAAAAAATACGTTCTCTTATCTCCACATTCTTCCATCTTGTCTTATGTCAAAAAAGTCCACTACAATAGATCTAGTAGATAGGCAGTGCTTTTTTTTTTTCATACGTAAACAACGCTTTTAGTATTCTTTGAGCGTGTATTCTTGATTCCACTCCAACAATGGGCAGTGCTCCCTAAAAAGTGCCACCCATTGCCAAACGCGTCCTCAGATAGGCAACGCTCACTAAAAAACGCTACTCATTGCCAAACACGTCATCAGATAGGCAGCGCTTCCTAAAAAGCGCTACCCACTGCCCAAACGTTTTCTCAGATACGCAGCACTCCCTTGAAAGCGCTGCCTATTGCCCAAACCTGTCCTCCTATAGGCATCACTTCATTAAAAGCGCTGCCCATTGTCTAAATTTTTATTTTTTATTTTTTTTCTTTTGTGTACTTTCATTTTTATATTTACAATTTTACAGTCATATACACCAATACAATCAAATCCAATCAAATTCATATATGTATACTTAAACACACACACACACACACACACACACACACACACACACACACACACACACATATATATATATATATATATATATATATATATATATATATATATATATATATATTAGCTAACAAATTACAATACATAACCGAAACAAACTCTCAATATCCAAATGCACCGATATGTCCACATAAGAGGAACCAAAACAAAATAGCTAACAAATTACAATACATAATCGAAACAAACTCTCAATATCCAAATGCACCAATATGTCCACATACGAGGAACTAAAACAAAATAGCTAACAAGTTACATTATCTAATTCATATGTGTCCAAAACTAGCTAACAAGTTACAATATGAACCAAAACTAGCAAGCTAACTTATATGTATCTAAATCAATTTCTAAAACAACGGGAGACATAACCGCACCACTCTCCCCTAAGCTCAGCAAGCTGGTCAACAGAGTATGTCTGGCACTAACAATCGGAAAAATACTGAAATTATAAAAATAAATAAAATTAGAATTGAAATGGTTAAACGGAAATAACTAGTATTAAATCAAAATCATATTAAAATATATTGTAAGTAGATACCTGACGGGGGATAGTCGTTTTCTTGTGGGTAATAATATCTTTCATATATTTCATGACGTAATACCCACAATCAATGTTATTGAATTGTTTAGGACACTACAAAACAAAAGATTAGTTAATTGTTAAATTTAGTTGAATACATTTTTTTGATAAAATAATATAATTAAATATATAAGTTACAAACTTATAATATTATTGATAACTATTTGACGATTAATTTTTCCATTTGACGTCAATAAAAATAGAAGCTGAGATGTTTCCTAAAATATTTTCAATATCTTAACCAAATTAATATCCCTCTTTTCTTGTTTGTCAAACCATTGAAGAGTTTTGTACCAAAAAGAAAACCATTGAATAGTTCTTCATCAAAAGTCAATGACCTCTATATATGTAATATTGCAAAGGAAGCCTCATAGAAAAACTCAAGCAACATACATACCTTGCCCCCAACATCATGATTTTTACCCTTTAATGTTCCAATGGTTCAATGTCGTCGTTTGAGAGTTCCTTTGATTTCAAATGGTAATTACTCATCAACTCAACCTTTCAAAGTCACTAGATGTGGCAGTGCTAATTTCTTTTCAGATCGTGATGCAGATGCAGGGGATTGATATATATAAATGTTATATTGTTTTTATACACAAGTTTTCAATTAAATGTGACTGTATATAATTAATAAAGGGTTATAACAATGTTTTTAGTACTTATAAAAATTAGGTTTTTTGGTTTTAGCCACTCAATAAAATTTCACCTAATTTTGGTCTCCTGATTTTCTTTTTAATCAGTTTTAGTCCATCGTGACATTTAATAGCATTTCGTGATTTTTAATAGTGCTGATAGATTTTGTACTGAGCATTGTAAAATGAATTATTATTGATTGATTGAATTTGTACAAAGAATCTGCTATGTATATATAGCAGAGCTTACAATATAGAATGAAGTGCGATTATGAGTAATGAGACTCATAAATCAAACATAAAATAACAAGCCTAAGCTGTTTTTTTAAGCAGTTTAACTAACTAACTATTAACAACCTAAAACTATTAGAGAAAACTAAAGACAATACTAGCATATACTCTATTACTCCCCCACAAACTTATGTGGTGAGCAATGAAATGCTTGAAACATTGAGTTTGTCTCTAAGATAGCAAAAGGGCCCTTTAGCCAAAGGTTTTGTAAGTATGTCGACAATTTGTTCTTCTCTTTGGAACATGGCAGACCACCAAGGCTTTGCTAAGTACTTTCTCACGAACAAAGAAAAGGTCTAGCTCCATGTGTTTAGTTCTTGAGTGAAGCACAGGATTGTGACTTAAAGCTACTGTACTCTGGTTGTCACAGTATATTGTTGGTGTAGAGTGAGAGATCTTCAGCTCATGTAAGAGAGATTGAACCCAAAGAACCTCCGAAGTTGTTAAAGCCAAGCTACGGTATTCAGCCTCAGCAGTAGATCTAGCTACTAAGGATTGTTTCTTTGACCACCAACTAATGAGATTAGGTCCTAGGAATATACATGCACACGATGTGGATCTTCTGTCATCCACATCACTTGCCCAATCAGCATCACAGTATGCTTGTAAAGATAAGGGTGTAGAGATAGAGGCTGGTTTGAGTACTAGACCATAATCCAAGGTTCCTTTTAGGTATCTAAGTATTCTTTTAACTGCTGTCCAGTGAGTATCAAGTGGCTGAGATAAGAATTGGCATGCTTTGTTGACTGCATATCCAATTTCAGGCCTAGTTATAGTTGCATATTGGAGAGCACCAACAATAGACCTATAGAGTGAAGGATCTGCAAAGTGTCGACCCCAAACAGAGACGACTTCAATTTTCTTTGGGAGAGGTGTTGAAATACCTTTTGCAGTATCCATACCAGCTCTGCCAAGTAATTCTCTAATGTACTTTGATTGAGTGAGGATGAGAGAACCATTGTTGACAGTCTTTACTTCAATACCCAGAAAGTAGTCAAGAGATTCAAACTTCTTTAGAGCAAAAGCTGCGATGAAATCTGTCTATAAGTGGTGACGACATTAGAGGAGGCTGCGGTGATGATAATATCATCAACATATATCGGGACATAGATGCGGCAAGCCTTAGTGCGAAGAAACTAGGAGAGAAGGATCACATTTCTTTGTTTACAAACCCGAAGCCAAGCAGGGTCTTAGTGAGTCGATCATACCAAGCTCTTGGAGCTTGTTTAAGGCCATATATGGCTTTATGTAGCTTGCAAACTAAGGATTTGTCTTGATGTTCAAAACCAGCAGGTTGTTTCATGTAGACTTCTTCCTCAAGGAAACCATGAAGGAAGGCATTGTTTATGTCAATTTGCTTAATAGACCAGCTGTTTGTAAGAGCAAGAGTGAGAATAATCCTTACTGTGATTGGTTTGATTACGGGAGCAAATGTTTCAGAGTAGTCACACCCTTCTCTTTGATTGAATCCTTTTGCCACAAGCCTTGCTTTGTACTTGTTGAGAGAACCATCAGGATTCTCTTTGATTCTAAAAACCCATTTATTGCCAATTGCCTTCCTGCCTGGTGGTAAGTGGACTAGAGACCAGGTCCCATTCTTAATGAGAGCATCATATTCAACTTGCATTGCTTCTTTCCAATGAGGAGAAGCCAATGCTTGTGATACATTATAAGGTTCAGCTGTAGTTAACAGAAGAGTGGGATGAAGTCTAGGTTGCACAATACCATGCTTAGCTCGAGTCATCATAGGGTGAGTGTTTAGAGGGTTAACTAATGCAGTAGCAGTGCTGGAAGTTTGAGTTGGAGGTGGTGAAATTGGACGAGAGGGTGGCTGAGAATATGTAGATGAGTTTGGATCAATTGTAGAGGATGCACTTGAAGGCAAAGGTGTAGAAGAAGTTAAGGATGGTGCAGGAGAGTGTGTAGGAGCTGGTGGTGGTGAGGGTGGTTGAGAAGGGTTAATTGTGGTTGTATAAGGAGGCTGATTTGGCATGTGTAATGGTGGAAGATTGAAGTGTGTAGGTGCAGTAGGTGAAGTGTTGACAGAAAATAGTCTCATATAAGGAAAGTTAGTTTCATGAAATAAGACATCCTTAGAAATGAACAATCTACCTGTGGAATCAAGGCATTTATAGCCTTTGTGGCTTGAGGAGTATCCCAAAAAGATGCATTCTGCAGTTCTGAATTGGAATTTTGTAGAATGGTATGGTCTAAGGAGAGGAAAACAAGAACAACCAAATACTTTTAGAAAGTTATAATCAGGATTTTTCTTATATAAATTGGTATAGGGGATAGTGTTCTTCTGAAAAGGAGAAGGTAATCTGTTAATCAAGTACACTGCTGTATGGAAAGCATGGTCCCAATACTTAAGTGGCATAGAGGCTTGAGAAAGCAAGGATAGACCCATATCTACAATGTGTCTATGTTTTCTTTCAATGACACCATTTTGGTGATGTGTGTGTGGACAAATAAGACGGTGTACTATACCCAAAGATGCCAAATAAGTACTGAAAGGACGAAATTCACCCCCCCAATCAGTTTGAATAGATTTAATTTTAAGATTGAATTGTTTCTCAACAAGTGCTTGAAACAGTTTGAATTGAGATATAGCTTCAGATTTTGTTTTTAAAAAATAAATCCAGGTATATCTTGTGTATGCATCAACAAATGAAAGGTAATACTTGTAACCCATGGAGGACTACATAGGAGCCGGTCCCCATAGGTCACTAAAGATAAGTTCTAAAGGATTATGATAAGTAGTATTAGACAAATGAGATGGCAACATGCGTTTGCCCATATAGCACAAGTGTGCAAAAATCAAATTTATTAATATTGACAATTGGTTTATTACAAAGCTTGAGAATACTATTTAGAACTTGTAAATTTGGATGGCCTAGCCTATTATGCCAAACAGAACCTAATGTGGAAGTGTTTACAATGGAAGAATTAGCGAGAAAATTGCAAAGAAGGACTAGAAATAGATTTGCGCAGAATGCATTTTTACGGGAATGTGATAAAGTCCATCCTCCTTGCCTTTTCCACACAATAGAGTAGAATGATCATCCACGAGATTTAGCAATGCAATGGTTAGGATGGCGAAAGTAAGCATTATTATCAGTAACAAATTTCTTAATGCTTAACAGGTTTTTATTCAATTGAGGGACATAAAGGATATTGTTATAGTGTAGTATGTGTTTAGGATTATAAGGAGAAGGAATTGACTCAGAGCTTATAGAATGGATTGGCAAACCTTGATCATTGCCTAGAAAAACATGATCTTGACCAGAAAGAGTAGTTGCGAGTGCATTTGGATCAGTGCAATTCCACTCATATGATGTGTAGCGGCAGGTGTCCCCAAGTCGATTGCTTGTAGCAAAAGAAGAGAGCAGCGATCATCATAGCAAAGGCACTGTCTTTGGTGTGGCTATCATATAAGGCGACTGGAGGACCAATATTAGCTTGTTGAGGCCAACCAGATGGTGTAGTAGCAGGCATAGAAGGCCACATGGATATGTTGGCTGCTGGAGTAGGTTGTGGAGGGGTGTAGCCAGGTCTAATATATTGATAAGGATTGCCAAACATTGGTGGCATGGCAGGAAATGAAGGTTGAGGGAATGAAGGTTGTGGAGTGGAATACGAAGTAACACATGGTTGCATCATGACCAAACCGAGAGCATAGTTGACATTGTGTGCCTCCACGACCACCTCTACCATTTACGCCACCACGTTGAAACTTGCCACTACGTCCACGATTGCCTCCACGACCATTAGTGTATTGAGCTTGAGCGAAGAGGTTGAGATTACGATTTAACGGAACCATTAATGCGAAATTACTCGTGAAGCGAGTTAGCGAGTTCTTGGTGAGATTTTGAGTAGCAAGCGTGTTGGAAGCATTATTCATGTGTGCAAGCGAGATTCATGGGCCAATAATAAAGCTTCCATCTCATCAAACTCAAACCACTCGACTTTTGTGGAGAGAAGAGTGATAATAGACTCAAATTACGGAGGAAGGCCACGAAGAAGAAGCAGAGTCATCATCGTTTCTTGGCCTTCTTTGGCTGTCTCACCAATGGATCTAAGAGCATCAACAATTGATTTTATCTTAGCAAAGAGTGCACGCAATTGATTGAGATCCTTTCTTGACAGCATATAGGTCTGCTCTGAGTTGCCTAGCCTGTGCCTTGGTTTTGGCCTGAGAGTGATGATGGATCTTTTCCCATAGCTCAAAGGAATATCTACAGCCAATTACCTTTGCAAGAACAGAAGGAGAGAGTGAAGATTGGAGCCAGGCTAACAAGAGCTGGTCCTGTAATTCCCATTCAACATATGCTGGATTTTCAACCTCAAGAAGACGATCTTGGTCAGTCAAATACCGTGGGGGAACTTGTGGTGAAACACAGAAACGATGTAACTTGTGTGCACGTAGCACAGGCTCAATTTGTTGAAGCCAAAGAGGTAGATTATCACCTGTTAATTTCTCAGTAACTTGATACTGGAAGGACTTGAATGGCTTAAGAGAGGGAAGTCCTGTGGAATTTCTTTGTAGTTCTGCCATGATCAATATTACGAGTGTCGCAGAACAGGGGAAGAAGAAGATGCGCAAAGAATGATTACAAAGAACAAGAAACAAATGAAAAGAAGATAAAAGAGATGCGCAGAAGTGAAATGTGAGGGTAAGCAACGCAAACGGAAGCAGAATTAAGCGTCCCAGGCAAAATCCCCAATTTTTTGATGAAGTTCAATCGCAAGAACCCTAATTCAAGCAGAGATAAACAATTGAGCAGAATTTCGAATTAAAAGAAAAAATTGAAGGAAGAGGAGAAAGCGAAAAGTGAAAGCGAATGAAAAGGAAGGAGAAAATCGGATTTGCACGCGGCGGTGAAAATCAGAACCACCGACCACGGTGGTGGTGCAGTGAAGAAGAAGAAATTTCAAAAGCTCGTGATACCATGATAGATTTTGTATTGAGCATTGTAAAATGAATTATTATTGATTGATTGAATTTGTACAAAGAATCGCTATGTATATATAGCAGAGCTTACAATATAGAATGAAGTGCGATTATGAGTAACAGACTCATAATCTGTCAAAACAAAAAATAACAAGCCTAAGCTGTTTTTAAGCAGTTTAACTAACTAACTATTAACAACCTAAAACTATTAGAGAAAACTAAAGACAATACTAGCATATACTCTACTAAGTGCTATTAAAAGTTATGAAGCATTATTAAAAATCATGATGGAATAAAATTGATAAAAAAATGAAACTTCGGAACCAAAAATAGGTGAAATTTTTTTGAGGGACTAAAATAAATAACTTAAATTTTATAGGAACCAAAACATATTTTACCCTAAAATAAATATACTATATGTATATGTAAGTCCCCTAACACAAATATCTATTATACAGAGTGTGAGTTTGCGGGTGGTATTTGCCACTCTTTCTGCATACCAAAAATAAATACTATATGAGTTTGCTGTAAGTGTTATATATAATGTTAATAAGTGTGTGGATATGACTTGTATACGAAAAAATTGTTCTCAAGTATTATATGAATAATACTTCATATTTTATTATTATTATTATTATTATTATTATTAATATTATTATTTTGGATGGTTGTTCAATGTCTTTGATCCTGTTCTTACTATAATTAATTAAGTTGAAGTTCTTGTCTTTATAGATTCATTTTCAGAATGTAATTTTGATTTTCATTAAGCATATTCTCTAGACTCTTATTTTCTCCACCATTGATGGATACTTACGAAGTGCCTCAACGCTTTCTATGAAAGACTAATCTCTGCTCATGCTTAAAATCAAATTTCGCATTGGCCACCGAATTTGTCCACTGCGGAAATCGAACTCGGAAGCATCATATCGACCCTTCGTGTCACATGGTAGATTAATCCACTGAGCCAACGATGTTGGTTCTCTAGACTCATTTAAAAGCAGAAAAAGTATTAAATAAATTTTGAACTCAAATATTACGCAAATATCAACTAATGCTATTATTTTACAAATACTCTTATTTATTTCTACTTTTACTACTAAGAGTTTTGCATATTCCAAAAAAAAAAATAGTAAAATTAGTTTTTTTTTATTTTACGAAATCAAAAATATTAAATAAATATAAACAATTTTGGCTCTGTTTGGCGCGTCCCATCCGCTAGCGTGATGATCAATTGAGCAAAGGCTCCAAGTGAGCAAAAGGCTCCAAGTGATCACCACTAGTTCCTCATTGTTAATGATTATGCAAGCAAAGACTTCGCAAGACCACTAACAAAGTTTTTTTGATTTATTGAAAGTCTTTAGAAAAATTAGGCATTCATGATGATTAATTGAGCAAAGGCTCCAAGTGATCACCACTAGTTCCTCATTGTTAATGATCATGCAAGCAAAGATTTCGCAATACCACTAATAAAGATTGAAACTGATGATCAACACAATTTACTTAAGGTTTAATTATTAGAAAAATAAAGTTCTTGCAAACCCTTTTGGTCAAGTCACGAGAATGACCACAACCTTGAATTATTTTGCTCTTCTTTCACATATATAGTATAAACAAATGAAATATCTCTAATCAAGAAATATTACAAGGAAGCCAAGTCCCTAGTGTGTTTACTGGTAAATGACAATCGTAGTTAATATATTGCATTTTATTAATTCCTTTTTCCTTCATCATGTAGAAATTAGCAAGGTTTCAATCAGAAACAAGATAACATATGTATACCATTAAAATTAACCTGCAATGTTTTAAATCAAACAAACCTATATTGGAATCCCGAAAGATATAGCTATAAAATTACCTGGTTCTTCCTCAAATGATTATTAAAAAGGTAATTTCATTATAATTATCTATATATCATAGTCATGAATTCCAATTCCAAAATAAAACAAACACACACCAATCAAAAGGTCGTGCCCTGGAGGTTTTTCTAGAAATAGTATTTCACCCACGATTGACGTACATGGAGAAAACTTTGCAATACACAAGGAAATATCTTCTACCAAGAAATATCAAGCATATAAACAAAGAAATCTCAAATATAAACAACTTATAATTTACGCCCAAAATATACAAATGTCTCCATGTATAAACCATAAACCATATGATACATATATCGTTTCTCAGTCACAAATTCTTCATATAAAAGGAAACCTTTAAAAATCATCATACCATGGAAGTTTTGAAAATGTGTTTTACTCACCTTTGAATCCTTTTGATTGATGCTAGTTATTTGCTATTTCCTATGTTTCCCACTCCCAGCTTCCTATTTGTTGCTGACTAGCCGTCAATGTCTTTCCCTATGCATTCCTCTTTCTCAGCACTCCCTCCAGTGATCCCCGTTTAGGGTTTCCAAGTATCTCACTTCTATAGTGTTTAATTGGGCCAAGTTTCTATATAGATGGGCTAAATAATGGGTTTTTTCTTTTGTACCCCCACCCCATCCCCAAAAACCCCCACCCAAATTTAAAACCCCAAAATGCCCTTTGAAAACGTATTTTTTTTTTAAATTTTTAGCCTATCGTATATACCCTTTGAGTGCGTATATCGACCTATTTTTGCCCATCGTATATACACCCCCAAGGCGTATATACGATTGGCAAACCCCCACCATAATCGTATATACACCTTGGGGGTGTATATACGATGGGCAAAAAATAGGGTCGTATATACGTACTCAAAGGGGTATATACGATGGGTTTTTTAATTTTTTAACAATTTGTTTTAATTTTTATTACTAAAAGACTACTAAAAATTCGTTAAATAGTCAAAACTACTCCAAAAAATTATAAAAACACCACTAAAAATCTAACAAAACCAAAATAAGGCTATACAAATTTTTTTAGATTTTTTGGAGACTATGAAAAATTTAAAAAATCGTAAAAAATAGTAAACGATGGAATTTGGGATTTTGAGGCCGTAGTCCCGTAAGAAGTCCCTTCTAAGGGAGTCTTGATTCTTGATTTTTTTCGCTTCTAATGGCTGTGGTTTCATTACGATCGGAGTATGTTGCCCGAAAACCGATTTTTTAGCCTAAATTATTCGTTCGACGTATAACATCGTCACGTTTTAACGAACTACACACAAAACCTATTTTCAGGACTCATATAATTTTTATTTGACTTAAAAAAATTTTAAAAAATACAATGGGGGTCGTATATACACCTGAGGGGGGTATATATACGACCCTATTTTTTAGGCATCGTATATACACCTCCCAAGGCGTATATACGATTATGGTGGGGGTTTGCCAATCGTATATACGCCTTGGGGGGTGTATATACGATGCCTAAATGCATAGGGTCGTATATATACCCCCCCAGGTGTATATACGATTGGTCAAAAATTTGTAAAAAAAATACGTTTTTCAGAAGGGCATTTTGGGGTTTTCAGTGTGGGTGGGGTTTATGGGGATGGGGTGGGGGTACAAAAGAAAAAACCCCTAAATAATTGGTAAGAGTCCATGATCACTCTTGAACCTGTATGATGTACCTGATTTGTTTGTCTAGTTTACTAAATATATATATATATATATATATATATATATATATATATATATATTTACCTTTGTTATATTTAAATAAGAGTTTTTAAAAAAACCATATCACAACGCAAGCAATAAAAAAAAATCACTGCCGTTGGATCATTCGATGGGATTTCGGGTAGAGCAAATCAACGACTTACAAAAAAGGGGATTTCGGTAGTTGCTGAATAATTGAGGAACAGACAAGAGAACACAGTCAATAATTAGCATTAAAATTTTGGTCAAACCTCCAGCGGTTACAAAAATTTTACGGTAAAGTCGATCACCGATTTGCGGTGATCCAATGGATTCGGTGTATCTCTATTTTAAATAGTATTTTTTGACATTTTTGGACTATATATATGCTCAAAATAAAATAACTGCACAAAATAAGATTAATAATGAGAAAAAGAGTCGGGCCAAACACAAAGACGATAACGGGCCCGACTAGACAAGCTAAATTTCTAGAAAAACGACTTTTGGTAGACCTACTTATGTACGACTAAACCCAAATACGAAGATTAAATTGAAGAACGCACGAAAAGATCGATCATTCGCGTGCCTGCCTAATTTAAACAACGGTATTTCGATTTAGTTGAGTTGGATAACTGAAATTGGCTTAAGTTAAAAAGGACGGACAAAATTGGGGTATTACACTCATTTGAAGGAGTAGCGAGCACGAGCCTAGGGAAAGTAGGTGGCAACATGTTTCAGAGTGGTCTAAAGAATATGTTAGGAGTTTAGTTGTGGCATTGGCGATCATTTGATATTGGGCGGAGGGTGTTGCTAGCCGGATTTCGGATGTGCTTCATTTGAAGGAGTAGCTAGCACGGTCCTAGGGGAAGTAGGTGGCAACACGTCTCGAAATGGCCTAACGAATATGTCAGGAATTTGTAGCAGGGTAGGAGGTTATATTCAGTAGGGGTTCTTTGTATTGAAGGGTGGATTTGTCACGCGTCTTGCTTAACTGCATTGACTTGTACCATGGGTTAGAGTACCCCTTATGCTCTCTTCAATACATTTTTTGTTTATCTAAAAAAAACTAAGGAGCCAAACTCCGAGATAACTACCCGATTAGAATTGAAGGCATCAACAACACACTTGGCATCTAACTCAAAAATCACATCCTTGGACAAAGGGATGCAAATAGTGCTCACGAACTCAATGAATCGCGAGATACAAACATTAGAGATTGATTTAATAACATTTACTTGAGAGAAAAACACATTAGAATATCTACTAAAAAATGAATCGAAAGAAAAAGGTCAACGAGAAAAGCGAAACAAATGCGGAGCAACCATAAATAATTTCGTCCAGTGAAGCTAAAATGCGTTCAAATTTCGATTAAGTTATGACTCGAAAATACCCTAATTTCAAACATCTAAATTAATTTTTTTTCATTTAAAAAAAAAAGTCTCTAAAATCACTTGAACTAAGGTCCTAAATCTATCACCGTTGGTTGTGTTGACAATTTCAGTCATATAAAGACATAGGCTCCCAGTTCAAACTCGGGTGTAAACGTGTGCGCGGTATTTATTTGCTATTTCATCGTGAGTAGTAACTAAAAAAGAGTTCCTAAACCCCTTTCTTATGCCTACTATCACAAACCTTTGCTCTATTATGAACATTAACATTATGTATCAAATTCCTTGCTATGCAATTCAGAACCAAAATCCATTATCCATGCAATTCATCAACGCACCACCATTTTCCTATCTTACCAATGCATCATCTTCTTCTTCTGTTACTTTTTCTAACCTCGTTTTCAAAACGACGAGTCGTTTTGCTTTCTCATCTACCAGAAAACGCTGCCGTTTTGCGTCGTTGGTAATCAGAGCCAAAGCGGGAAACGATTACTACTCTACTTTGAATGTTAGCAGCAACGCCTCGTTGCAAGAAATCAAAACCTCTTATCGACAACTAGCTCGAAAGGTTCAATTTTTCTTCTTATAGTTTTTTGAATTTGTTTCTGTGAAATTTGTGCTTAAAATTGTTTATTTTATTATTATTATTATTATTATTTTGAGTTATAGTACTAAGCATAAACTAGTAGAAATTGTAGAAAGCAAGAATTTGTAGTGAAAATTACTTTCTAGTATAATTTACTTAGATTTTGCTGGTGAAATATGGCTGTATTAGATTTTAGGGTTGAGAATCAGTTCTACTAGAAGCAAGTGTAGTTTTGGTACAATTTTGCACTATTGAGGTGATAATTGAATCTTCCAAACAGGCCCTAAGCATAATTGTGCAGGGGTGTTCACGGTGCGGTTTGGTTCGGTTTTGAAACAAAAAGTGAACCGAACCGCAAGGTAAAATTACATGCGGTTTGGTTTGGTTTGGTTCGGTTGGCTTCCTAAAATAAAACCAAACCAAACCAATGTGGTTTGGATTGGTTCGGTTGGTTCGGTTTTTTCCAAGACAAAAATAATTTAAAAGAATTTGAATTAAATATTTAATTGAAATTTTTAAATATAGCATAACAATATGGATTGTTTGTAAGTGAGTCAAAGAATTAATTGGATTTGGGCTAGTAAGTGAGTGAGAGTTGGGTTGTAGTTGCATTTAGGTTAGTAAGTTAGTAAGGAAGGTTGTAATTCAACAAGCCTTAGTGTTACTTGCGGTTTGGTTTGGTTTGGTTCGATTTCGGAAATCAAAACCGCGAACCGAACCGCGCGGTGCAATGAAAAAAATAACCGAAAAAAACCGATCAAAAGCGATTTTTTGCGGTTTTCGGTTTGGTTTGGTTTGCGGTTTCCCTATTGGTTTGGTTCGGTTTTGAACACCCCTATAATTGTGGTTGAAAAGCAGTTCATTTTGACTTCAATTTTCAAACCTAGTCAAGAAAAATAAGAAGCATAAGCATAATTGTTGGTCCTTGCATCCTGTAGTCTGTGTTGATGGGGTAACTTTGATTAATGATGACTATTTGCTAATCTAAGCTAAGAAAAAGCCAAAATAAAAGGTAAAAAGAAAATAAAACAAGGAGAGGAGGGGGAAACTTCTATTGTTGATAAGATGGTAGAATCTTCTAAGCTAGTTTGCGCATGTCGTTAGTCTTCTTAGTTATTCTTGTATTATACTTTCTTTTTCATGTGATTTCTTCTTTGTTAATCTTTGTGAAATAACTTATTGATTCATGAATGATTGTGTCTTCTTAATACCATAGCCCACCAAGACCTATTGCCATCAGTACTCATGATGGTTGTTGAATTCTCAAGTTAACTAAGAGAATCATGCGAGTTTACGATTCTAGGTGTCAAAGTCGAGTTGATGTGCTTACAAAATTGTTTGTGTAAACTTGAGTAGTCTCGCATAGGGTCGAGTTGGTCGTCTTAGTTTGATTTATTGGTTCTTACTGAATACTTAAATTTGGTTATACTTATACATAGGATTAACTTGTGTTTAGATACCATATTAAATGTTCTGAATATTATTTTTGGATCAAGTAAACTCTCATGAGTTTGAGTTGAGAAGACTCCATGTGTTTTTGTAAATTTTCGAGTTTGATAACCATAGTAATCGAAATTGAAATTGTTAAGACCTATCATTTATCAGACTTAACTGAAATTAGCAATTCAAAAGTTGTAAGAAAATATCTGTATAAGCCATTTGGCGCATTTATAGTTCTTGTAAGTTGTAATATACTACTTAAGGTTGTGTTTGTTAGAATATAAAATAATTCATGCACCTTTACCCAAAACTTAAACTTTTGGGAGTATTACTAAAGGTTCATTACATGATATTAGAGCCTTAATGACCTTATGATCTAGAATTCAATTTTATTTTGCCATTACTCGAAATAAAGGTTGAATTTCGGCATAAGTTAGGACTGAACTGTGCATTATCCATGCTACAAGCCGTGAGGGCTCATGGGGCAGCTATAAGTGTGCTTTTACCAAACAATATAAGCTTTTGGAATAGTTGGTTCATAATGATGTTTATATTTTTGGGATCAGTACCATCCAGATATGAACAAAAGCCCTGGGGCAGAGGAGAAATTCAAGGAGATTAGTGCTGCATATGAGGTAATTCTTCTACCATTACAATGATATATTTTCTATTGTTAACTACACATGATCAAGCAAGATCTATTCGTAGTTTTTTTTAAGGGGCTGCTTCTACATTCTTATTTTCAGTACCATGCTTAACTTTTTTCATTTTCTGTTCTAATATTCTATTTGCTTATGATCTGCACATTGGCATTGTAATCTTTTCTCCATCTGGTATACAAGGCTGGATTAATGAAGTTTATGGATTATAACTTTTATTTGCTATACCTCTATCTGTCTCTTTTTATTCACGTGGTAACAAAGTATGCAAATAGGTCCTTTCAGATGATGAGAAAAGATCTTTATATGATCGCTTTGGTGAGCCAGGCCTACAAGGAGAAAATGGAGGGCCAGCAAGTGCCTCAGGGGTATGTTTATATTCAAGTATTTTGCTTTCTGCATTGTCAAAATGAACTTAAGACTCTTTGATATCATGATGTAGTTCTACAGAATTAAAAACTTTTCCTGTCTTTTATTTTTCCTCCTCAGTACTTTATTGATTTTATTTATGCTACTGATGCCTTTAAATTGATCAGGTTGATCCTTTTGATGTATTCGATGCATTCTTTGGTCGTTCGGATGGAGTATTTGGTGATGAAGGGGGTTTCAACTTCAATTTGAGAAACGATAGAAACCGTGGCCATGATATTCGGTAAATACCTCAATTTTGTCTCTTGTTATGGAGAAACGCAGTTGACAGCAGTTTACTCTTATACAGCCTTTATGATTTAGAAGTGAGAGTTTAAGATTTTATTTTTGTTTAGCATTCTATTGCTCAAAGGGGTTATTTTTCTATCGTATATAAAACGAATAAATGTAGGGTGGGGGGCAAGATATCTTCCTAAAACGAAAATAAATGAAAACAGGTTAAAAACATCTAAAAGAATGAAGCCCTTCAGTCTCCGTGATCGACACTGATAAAAGACTTTGAGCCGAGCACGAGCACGTACAATAGAATTGCAAGAAAGCGTGTGAAGTCTATAAATGTTACTACTTTCTTCCATAAAAATCCTTAACTCAATCATTGAAAGAGCCTAATAGTTACAATACAGGTATGATCTTCATTTGACCTTTGAAGAATCAATTTTTGGAGGACAGAGGGAGATTGAAGTTTCCTGTTTTGAGACATGTAATGTTTGTGATGGTACTGGAGCTAAATCTGAGCATTACATTAAACAATGCAAAAGTTGTGGTGGCAGAGGAGGAGAGACGAAAAGCCAGAGAACACCCTTTGGAATCATGTCTCAGGTAATTTAAATTAAATAGATTTAATAAGTGAGTGACTATATTGCGATTTATTTTTAAATTACCCGAGGCATTATAACAAGAATATATTCTTGTCATGTGATATTTTATTCAGGTTTCTACCTGCTCTAAGTGTAGTGGCCTTGGCAAAATAATCACCGATCACTGTCGAAAGTGTAATGGCAGCGGTCAAGTGCAAGCTAAGCGAAAAATGGAAGTGACCATTCCTCCTGGTGTCAATGATGGAGACACAATGCAAATTCGAGGAGAAGGGAATTTCGATAAGAGGAGGTTAGTAGTATGCTACTATCTATACACTCTCATAGATATCACTTTATCCCAGACCCAAGAGAACATCAAAGCAAATCCAAATTTGCAACCAGAAGTAGAAAGATGATAAGAATCACCGGAGTTCAACTCATAAGCGCTAACTATTAATTTTGGTGCAATATTTCAGGCGTCATATTGGAGATCTTTTTGTTGTCCTCCATGTAGATGAAAAGCAAGGAATTTGGAGAGAGGGTCTTCATTTATACTCAAAGATTAACATTGATTTCACAGAGGCAATATTGGGATCTGTTAAAAAGGTATTAATTTAACCAAAAAAAAGCGCAAAATTAAGAATTCGTTGATTTATATAAATGTGTTCTTTTAGAATTTTATCATATATTGGGATGTTTCCTTAATTTTGGGTATATTATTATAATTTTGTTATGAAATGATTTTACTCATTTCAGGGATCTTTCTCTACTTTTAGAATCTTATCTTTAATAGTTAGTTGATTAGGATTTGACTAGAACGTAACCATCCTTTGTAATTTTTTTAAGCATGGTTTAGTGCTTCAAGCATCCTTAACAAGGTAGTTTTTTTTTTGACAAGCTAACACTAAGGAATGTCTTTTTGGCTATTGTAAGTAATTGAATGTTATATTTGTTACGAAATATGAGACGCAATATTGATCACGCAGTTCGGCCAATCTTTGCCTACGTCTGCGACTACAGAGCAACTGTAGTTCCGTTTTATTGATTGTATATTTCGTGTCTTGAGTACAATCCCTAATGAGTTTAAATAAGCTATTCTATGTGACCACCTAACGGAACTGGGCGAATACATATAAATAAATCTACTATTTACAAACTTCGTTATTTCCTTATTCACATCCCCCCTCAAATTGATGCGGGTCATCAAGGAGCATCAATTTGCTAACAAGAAACTGATGGCGCGGACGAGGAACAGCTTTGGTCAAAATATCAGCAACTTGAAATTGAGTATTGATATGAGGGATGGATATAACATGATTATCATAGGCCTCACGAATAGCATGACAGTCAACTTCAATATGCTTAGTACGCTCATGAAAAACCGGATTTGCAACAATGAATGGCACTTGTATTATCGGATATAGAGATGTCGGTTCGGTTTGAGAAATCCAAGTTCACCTAAAAGACCACGAAGCCAAAGTATTTTGAGCATGCCGTAGACAGACATAGCACGGTACTACGATTCGATTGAGGACTTAGAGACTCTTGCTTGCTTCTTGCTTTTCCATGAGATCAACGAAGAACCAAGAAACATGCACCAACCAGTGACATAGCGGCGAGTGTCAGGACACCCAGCCCAATCAGCATCACTGTAGGCAATCAACTTAAGAGGGGTCCCACTAGGGAAGAATAAGCCCCGTTGAGATGTACCTTTTAAGTAGCGAATTATACGACGAACCATTGCGCCAGTGAAGATGACGAGGAGAATGCATGAATCGACTTACTACTTTGAGCAAAGAAACGAAATGTCGGGTCGTGTAATCGTCAAGTAGTTAAGACTACCCACGAGCTGTCGATACAATAAAGGATCTGTCAAAAGTTCACCCTCGTCACGGTGATATTTAACATTAACTTCAAGAGGAGTATCCACAGGATTAGCGGATTGGAGGCCGGCCATATGATAAGGTGCGTGGCATACTTATCTTGATGGAGAAATATACCGCCCAGAGGTAGAATGAACCTCGAGTCCAAGAAAATAATGTAAAAGGCCAAGGTCTTTCATTTGAAATGAGGCTTGAAGCTTTTGTTTAAAGCTGCTGTATGGATCTTTGCATCGAAACCGATGAATGATCATATCATCAACATAAAGAAGGAGCGAGCAGAACAATGCCCGTAGATGTGCGGTGAATGAACAAAGCGAATCATACCGACTTTGAAAAAGAGAACCCCAGTAGAGTGAAGCGAAATTTCTCATACCAAGCTCTAGCGCTGTTTCAAACCATATAGAGAGCGTTTGAGCTTGCACACCCCCTCAGGTGAAGAGAATAGGCCACGAGGGGAGTCATATAAATATCTTGATCAGTCGCCATGAAGAAATGCATTCTTGACATCCATTTGGTGGAGAGACCACCCATGAGCGGTATAGAGAGCACCATTCTAATAAAGAGTCATTTTAGCAAGGTGCAAATGTCTCATCATAATCAATACCATATTTCCCGCTTGTTGCCTAAAGCAACCAATCGAGCCTTATACCGATTGAGAGATCCATCGAGAATTCAATTTCACAGAATAAACCCATTTCTGACCTATGGGTTTGATACTGGAGAGGCGAGGAACAATATCCCAAGTAAAATTGTCACGAAGGGCACAAGTTCCTCATTCATGGCATTTACCCAAGACACATCTTTAATGACTGCGAGTAACAAGTAGGAATAGATGTGCTAAACAGAGAAGCGATTAAAGCGGTATGTGAGGAATCAAACACATGCAGGGAATATCTATCAGTGCTCGAGGCGTTTCTACTAGAACGCCGTGGTTCAAAGCGAGACAGATCGGGATCGAGTGGCGGATCGTCGAAGGGGAAGTGGGAACTCGCACATGCGTGTGTTTCGACATATACGAGTCCCGGTTTAAAACGCGTTCTATAGATGAATGCGGGGTAGAAAATTGGGGAAGTATAGCAATATCATTCGGACAAGAGAAGCGGCAAGGAAACATAAACCGATTATCAAAAATGTCACATTCCTAGAAATGCGAAACGATGGTTAGAGACATCATAAACACAAAAACCCTTATGAGAATGACTATACCCCATAAATGCACATTTGATGATTGAGCTCCAAGCTTATGTCTTTTCGGTGGATGGTAGGTGAACAAAACATACACACCCAAAAGTATGTAAACTCATCAGAATCGATCGAGTTTTAAAAGGCGAAAGTAAGGAGAATCAAACCCAATCACCGTGGAAGGAAGGCGGTTGATCAAAAAGACGGTGTGGAAAGAGCCTCCACCCAAAATTTGGATGGAGCGAAGCACGGAGAAGTAAGTGCACGTGTCACATCCAACAAGTGACGCATTCTTACGTTCGCAACACCATTTCTTTGAGGGTATTGGGACAAGATCGTTGAGACAATACACTTTCTTTGTAAGAACTCCCGAAACTCATGAGACATATACTCACCACGAGAATCGCATCAGAAGAATTTTAATACTAGTTTGAAATTGATTTTCAACATACATCGAAATTTCTTAAACATAGAAAACACTTCGATTTAGATTTAAGAAAATAAATCCAAGTAAAACGACTATAATCATCGATAAAGGTGACAAAATATTTATAGTGAGCATGAGAAGCGGCGGTGTGAGATTCCCAAACATCACTATGAATCATCTCAAAACAAGTAGATACCACGATGGCGCTTTGAGACGGAAAGGAAGTGTTTTACTTTTTAGCTAATTTGCAAACAGAACATGAAATAGAGGCACTAGAATCCATAGGTTTAGTACTAACAAGCCGATCTTAAATAAGTGAGACAAAACAACGAGTTTGGATGGCCTAATTTCCTATGCCAATCCTCACATACATTCACAACACTAGTACAAGCAAGAGATAAATGATTTGGAATAAACTGGAGTGGGAACACTCTCCCAACTTTAGGCCCCTTCGCGATCACTTTCCCCGACACCCGATCCTGCACAAGACAACCGGCTGAGTGAGATTAACATCACAACCTTCATCCACTAATTGACCAAACAGACAATAAATTTGAGGCAAGCCCAAAGTGCTACCAACACATTTGAAAGGTAGAATTTATGTCACCAACATTAGTTATAGGAAGCGGTACTACCATCAAGAATTTGAATTTTCTGATTACCAATATAAGAACGTAAATTGTTCAAGAGTTTAGAGGAACCCGTCATGTGATTCGATGCACCAGAGTCAAGTAACCAAGAGATGAAAGAAGACATACCAGTAATGCCCAAGGCAGAAAGAGCAGATAGTACCGCTTGTTGAATTAATTCAAGCTGTAGAGTGCCACCATCAGAGGCACCAGTGGTGGAAGGACCAGCAGCAGAGCTAGATGCACCAGTGGTGGAAGGATCAGCTACAGAGCTAGTAGTGGCATGGAATGCCTGCACCGGACGCTTAGTCTGCCGTGGAGGACGCGTAGGACAAGCAGAGATGATATGACCATGTTGTTTGCAGTAATTGCAAAATTTCTTAGGACAACTACGAGCAACGTGTCCAAATTGTTTACAAGAAGCATTGATGAAATCGTCGCGATATCACGACCACGACCTTATTTTTTGCGCAAAGATATGCAGTATCACGAGTTCGAGAATGGGACGGAGCATGAGACATGGTTCTCGAGTATGAAGGCGTTGTTCTTCCCCGAAAGCGATTCACCAACACAGATATCAAGGAAGGAACAGGTTCCTATTCAAAGAAAGCACCTCGAAACGACCTCGAATTCGGGACGAAGTTTCGCGAGGAATTGATCCGTTTACTAGTATCATAAACATCTTGAGCGGCCGAAAGTGGCGGCTTGGGAACAAAGAAGATAGATAATAGCGAGTGTTACGTCCATAAATTCAGAAAACCAGAATAATATTCTTGAATTGACAAATTACCTTGTTTGTAATTGGCGATTTCTAACTCCAATTGAAAACGCTTGGCAGTATTGTCCTGGTTGTAAATACGCTTCAAATAATTCCACATTTCTTGAGCAGTTGAAAATGCTCGCAAATTATTGATCATCTGAGGATCAATAGTACTGAGGATCCAAGAAATAATCTGAGCATCTTTGACTTCCCACGCGTCTAAGGCAACTTTATCTTCCGGCGCCTTAGAAACCCCATCAAGGTGATTCCATAATCCTTTCCCTTTGACATACATCTTGAACTGAAATTCCCAAGCAGCATAATTTTTGCCAGTAAATCGAACACAAAAATAATCTTTCTCCGGAGTTGTCATGATAGCCCAAAAAAAAAAAAAAAAAAAGTGATTGTAGCAAATAACAACTCAACAATGTTACTGTAGCATAAACCTGGAAATTGAATAAACCCAAAGCCAATGAGCACCAAAATGATCGAGCAGTAACAGCAACAAGAACGATCAAACAGCAGCAATAATCAAATGGGAAGCAAAACCCGTGAACAGGAACCAGAACTGCCAACCAAAAGAAACCCACGAGGAAAAGAAAACCCACGAACAGGAACAAGAACCAACGCACACAAAACGCGCGATCTGACGACGTCGCACACCACCAAGAGGAAAGTCGCACATAAAGGACTTCACAGAAAAGACGTTGCACCCTAGGGAATACCCACCACGGAACTTCGGAAACCAGAAATGACTCACCAGGAGAAATGGGAACCGTACGCAACAAGAACGCAGCGAACGCACAAGTTGAACAATTCACAGGTACGAGAAACCAAGACCAAGAATCTAAGATGGAACGAACCTAGTCTGATACCATGTTACGAAATATGAGACGCAATATTGATCACGCAGTTCGGCCAATCTTTGCCTACGTCTGCGACTACAGAGCAACTGTAGTTCCGTTTTATTGATTGTATATTTCGTGTCTTGAGTACAATCCCTAATGAGTTTAAATAAGCTATTCTATGTGACCACCTAACGGGCCTGGGCCGAATACATATAAATAAATCTACTATTTACAAACTTCGTTATTTCCTTATTCACAATATTGACTTTAAACTTGTTCCAGGTAGAAACTGTTGAAGGTTTAAGGGATCTCCAAATTCCTTCCGGGATTCAATCTGGACATTCAGTGAAGCTCTCACGTTTGGGAGTTCCAGACATGAAGAAACCATCTATTCGAGGGGATCATTACTTCATTGTCAATGTTCTTATTCCTAAAGATATCAGGTCTGTATTTTTGTTACCATCTTTACTTCTTTCTTATATCCCTCAAGAAATTTTTTATCATTGCTATCAAATCTTGGACTCTTTATGATTTCTTTTCATTCTCCTTAAATCCATGTTCTAGGGGCACTGAACGCGCACTTGTTGAACAGTTAGCTTCACTAAGAGCATCTAGGAAAGGCCATTCAATGCCTTCTGATGACATTGGTAATAGTTCATTTTGCTTGAATACTATACTGCATTAAAGTTAAGTGTTTGACATTATGCCAACCATGTTAATACATAAAATAAAAAAAAGATTTTTCAAAACTATGCTTTCCAGGGACACCTAAAGAAAAATTCAATGAATTCAGAAAAACGGATTCAAAAAGTCGTATTTCAAGAAAGGGAATCGAAACCGGAAATTCTCTATGGGGATCATTCAAAGACTACTTAAGGTATATCTTAGTAGGACTGTTTTTTAGTGCTAATTCTGGTTAAATATAAACAATCAAGAAAAGTTTTGCTTGAATGTTTAGAATAGGGCCATGTAAATTGTCTTGAATAATTTTCCAAGTTGATTTCATTCATGAATAATGTAGATAAGACTGGTATCTATTTCTTTATATGCAGGGGAGGAAAGTCTAAAGAAAGATTTGCTTCAATTAGCCAGAATACACCATCTATGTTATGGAGATCTAGCCACCAAAACCATTTAATCCCAGATTCCATTTTTGTTGTTTTCTTTATAACATGGATTTTTACATCTATAGCCATATCTAAGAACTCTTTATTTCAGAAAAGAACCTAGTCCTCCTTCATTAATAGAACACAGTGGAAAACATGTATTGATAGTAAAAGTAGAAAATAGGAAAGGAAGTGATGGTGCATGAGATGGAAAAGTTTTTATTTTCACGCGTCAAGCTACAAGAGATCGAAATCGAGATTACCTACACTCCACCTCACTGCATTTTTAAGAACAGGTTATTAATTTTCTTCCAAATTTCTCAACTATATATCTAGCTCAAGTACACCCTAGGTCATTGTCTTTGAGCTAAGATGAGTGAGTTGAATTCACCTTATTACATTATATTCTTCCCACATACTTGACAGAGCACACTTACCCACATGAGTTGTTTGTTTTCATGTTGTAATTTGAGGCATAAGTTGTAAACTTGATAAGTAAAAAGCTTTGTCAGCATTTGTTGTAACATGTTTATTTAAGATGTAAAGTTACAATGATATTCTCCTTTTAAGTTGAAAAGAATCTGTTGATGCCGTTGGTTTACCATTGTTCAAAATATAAATTGTATCGGGATTGAGTAATTTACTGTGAAAGTTGGCATGGACACATGGCGCCTATACGAGACGGGACGACGCGCGTCATCGAGCCTTGCCAGAGTCTCTTAAGGCTATGCTATTTGTACAATAATACTCTACCTATAAAACATAGATCAATAATTCTGTATTTCAAAAAAAATAGGAAAATTAAAGAAAGCTTAGTAAGTTATACTAAACTAAATCTCAACTATACATTTTGTCTAAGATTCCAAAAAAAATTAGTTGCACAAATATTGCAGTCATTTCTCTGTTGTTTACCTATGAAAATTTGAAATTTGAATAATTCTTTATGGAAGTAGTTGAAAGAGCTTGTTTTAACTCTCATTCATGTCTATTAAGAAAAGTTTGAGTCTCTAATATGGGTGAGAAAGAAGTTGCCATTGTGTGTTTACTTTCATAATCTAAAATAAAATATGCATATATTCGCATTTGTACAATTCAGATCGTTTGATTTTGATTTTGATTGGAAGTTTCACATTCTTTGGTAAATTTGATCTGAAGAATAAAGTTACAAATCAGACGGCCAGGATTGCCAAACGCGTTAATGTAGTTAACTTGTTATCCTTTGATTTACTCTGGTAATTCATTTTCTAACACTTCTTCTATTACTAGCGGTATATCCGAGCCTACGCGCGGGTGCTGGTGTTTTATTGTTGTATATGAACATTACTCCGTGAAAATCTTGCCATATTTAAAATAGACAAAATTTAATTAATCTGAACATTACCCGTGTAATAAAACAGAATATTAATTATTTTTTAAAAAAAATTAAAATGGTAAAAAGGAAGAATGAATATATGGTAGTGGGTGATTTGTATAGATAGTTCATATATGAACTCAGACAAAATTTAATTAGTGTGAACACTATCCCGTGAAAATCAAGACAATTTTGGTAGTGGGTGATTTGTAAAAAATAGATAAATGAGTGAAAAATTGTGTGGGAGATTGAAAAAGTGTGTGAGTGAGTGAAAAGGTGTGTGAGAGAGAATGAAAAAGTGAAAAAGTGTGTGTTAGAGAGGAAAACGTGAAAAAGTGAAATTACCTAAATATCCTCTAATTGTTTAGTTGAATAAAGGATAAATTTGGTATTTTGCTAGTGCGTAAATGGTATAGATAGATAGTAGATAGATTGGCTAAAACTTATATGAATTTCACTATTTTGAAAGTAGATTTCAACACATAGAAAATGATATCACCAATATAGTGTATGGAAAAGACATTTGGTGAGAGAGATCGACCTCTTAAATGGATCTTAGTACCTCGAGAGATTAGTCTACACTATTGTCTATAGAAGATATGTTGGTTATCCAAAAAAAGGATATCGATATGGGGGGTCATAGGGTTTCAACTTATATAAATTTTTTGAAAAGAAAGTGTTAAAAAAATGTTGTCTTGACCAAAAAAAAAAGTAAACAAAGTTGTGGTTATATGTTATGGGTGTGTTTGATTCGCTAAACAGAAGGGATTTGACAACTTGGACAACTCTAGTTGTACCATGTTTGATTTGAAAATTGTTCAGAGTACTGGACAGAAATGAGGGCAAGGGACTGGACAATGACCCAAGTTCCTGTACCTCACAAAACCACAGTACAACTTTCTGTCTCACAGTACAACTTACTGATTACTCAAAAAAATACTAAAATATTATTTTTAGTTCCTATTCAATAATTTTTTTCTCTCCTCTATTCTCCATCTCTCTCCTATCTCATTCTTTTCTCTCTCTCTCTCTCTCCTATCCATTCTTCTCTATCATTTTCTCTACATCTCTGATAAATTCTCATCTCATGACTTATCTTCTTCATCTCTCTTTTTCTATCCCACTCTACCTCTCATCTCTCTTATATCTTATCATCTCATGACTTCTCTCCCTCATCTCTCTTTCTCTCTCCTTCTCTCTCTCTCTCTCCATCATCTTCTATATCGACGTCTTTTTTTATAATTTTTCAATTACATTATAATATATGTTATATAAGATCATTATAAATATTAGAAAGAGAATTATAGTAAAATTTACATTTTTTTTACTTGTATTTTTCATTGTTCTCCAAACAATGTCCTAGACCAATGCTTGTCTAATACTGTCCTATTCAATACTATTATCAAACGTCCAGAATTGAAATATAAGCTGCATGTGAATGAGTTCTTACAATAAGCCAAAAATACAGATTTAAGACCCTTGTGGGGCACAAAAGCTACAACTTTATCATTTCTTGCCATCATTAGTAACCTTCACTATTTTTTTTTCTTTTTTAGCAAAAGTGGTAGTGATAAGGTACTTTTCAGGTCTTTTTTTTACTCTCATGTCTTTTGCAAATGTAAGAGACTTCTCAGTTGTGTATATATGCTAGCAAGGTGATCATAATAGCGTTTTTTTTTGAGAAAAATATTTAAACATTTTCTTAAACAATATAATATTGTTTCTTAAACTATGTAGGTATCATTCTGATAGCAATAAAAATGTAAAAACACTAGCTCTAAGTGTTAATTTACTAAATTTTTTGGTCGAGATCAAAGTATCTATCTCATAGAACGCAAATGATTAATCCTCGTTAGATTGGAAGCAGCTCTCGAAAGGTGAGGCAATTGACTCGAGAAATTTAAAGTTGCTCCATAATACCCAAAGTGAAAATCGAACCCTGAACACTTGGTTAAAGAATGATGAGTCACGGCCGCTCAACCTCGTCATTTTACTAACTTTACAATCTACATATCTTACTATCCACCATCAAATATTAAATCAAACTCTTGCAAAATAGCAAAAGAATCAATGAAGTGATTAACAAGACACTCATTTATTAAGATCAACCACCATATCTAATCACGAGGTTTTTCTTAACAAAAAATCCTTCAAGAAACATATATTGATGGAGCACAAGAAATAGAAAATGTTGTTGGCTAGCTATTCCTTGATTAATTGCTACAAGTACTCCTAGGACCTAATTATAAGTAAAAATACCTGTTTTCACACATATTAAGGATAGTGGTTTTATGCATTTACTTTTCTCGAACTCATGAAAAAATCAAATAGATTTACTAAACTATCTTTAATTAATGGTTATCTTTTCACAACATTAATAAATTAATTTAAGGGTAGTTGTGGAAAAATAACATTAAATATGAGTAGGTTAGTTAACATTTATTTATATTTGAGTCCACCAAAACAACACACTTTTTTGCTTATATTTAGGTCCGGAGGGAGTAAATAGTATTGTTTGTGTATTTTGAGAAACTCAATCATAATTTATTAGCAGTTGCCAGTTGGAAAAGTAGGTCTAGTCTAGTTGAATAATTTTAGTCATCACATGGGTAACCAAATAGAAAGTTAATGCCCTTATCCATCTTTGTGTCTAAAGTTGTTTTCGTTTAAAAGTAACCAATAACTAACTTTCCAACTAGATAACCTTGAAAACAGCTAACTTGGTGTTATTGAATTTGTGTGAGTTGTAGTTGTGGACACCAATGTGCTTTACAGACTAGGTTTTCTCTATTGGATTTTTCACCTGATATTCTCAAGTGTTAAATTTGTACCATTCATAGTACATATTAATGGGTGGTTCAAATTTTACCGTACCACAAAATCATGGAAAAAAACTTATTTTCGTTCTTTACTCCCTCCAGATCTAAATAAGCAAAATAACTACTTTCATAGTACATATTAAAGACACTAATTTAGTGTATTTAATTTCCTTAAATTCATTAAAAAACAAATAGATTTACTAAACTATCCGTAATTAATAGTAATCTATCCACAATATTAATGAGGTAATTTAAGAGTAATCGTGGAAAAACCTACTTAGCTACATTTTTCCTTTTATATTATTGATTTTTCCCTTTTTTTTTTCTAACTAGAGTTGATATAGATTGTAGCATAGGTTAGACTTAGATATAGTTTTCCTTATATTTTTGAATTTTCACTGCTAGTTGCTTTTTAGATAGTCTACTACAATCTTTTTTTTAATAAATGAAATAAATAATTAAATAAGTAAATAAATAGCTACATCAATATTCTTATAGTAACTTTTTGTTACGTATAAAATCTCCTCAACAACAATACATGCATATATAAACAAAGGTGGGCACTCTTATATTCTAGAAATTTGTTGGGTATGATACTTAACATCTAATTATTTAATTATTTTAAAATAAATTTAAATTTTTAACTAAATTTACGTGCATAATATCAATACCCAACAAAAACTCAAAAGTATTACCACTAGCTGCTATAATTTATAAAGTTTGCAAAAATCAGAATCTATATATATATATATATATATATAGTTGTTGGGGGAGAAAGGATTATAACGTTACTTGGGGCTCGTAGTCAACCAACATTTGTTTGCTAAAGTTCATCTTTCGATAGAAATTAATTTATATAATCTCAAAAAAAAAAAAATTATAAGAGGATTTATATAATATGCTTTTCAAGAGCCAAGACGGTTTTGTCAAAAAGAAAAAGAGCCAAGACGACAAAATATAGCTATAATTTTTACAATAGAACTAGAATAGATTCTTTTCCTTAGGGTCAGTGTGATTCCCAAACAGGTAAATACTAGACATTACATGAATACCTAACAACATGTTGCTCATTACACTGTTTCGTAAACATCAGACAACACAACCAAAACAATATAAAATTTACTATAATGTTTATAATAATTTTATATAGCATATAATAATATAATTAGAAAATTATATTGAAAATAATATGAGAAAGACAGGGTAAGAGATGGAGGGAGAGGGGGAGAGCGAGGACATGGTATGAAAATATATATAGAAGAGAGATGAGAGATAGAGAGAGGGAGAGAGGAGATATAAGAATGAGATAGGAGAGAGGCTAGAGAGAGAGAGAGAGAGGATAAAGGAGAGAGACGGAAAGAGAGGGAGAGGGAGAGAGGGTAGTGATTTGAGAAGATATATAGAAGAGAGATGGGATGTAGAGAGAGGAGAGAGGAGAGTGAGAGGAAGAGAGAGGATAGAGGAAAAGAGAGGGACATCAGGGAGAGAGAGATAGAAGGAAAAAATTATTGAGTATGAAACAAACTAGTATGTTTGTACTTTTTCGGATGGACAAAAAATTATACTGTGAGACAGAAAGTTCAACTGTGATTTTGTGAGGGACAGAAATTTGGGGTTTTGTCCAGTTCTTTGCCCCACTATTGTTCAGTAAATAAACAATTTTTCAAATCAAACATATTACAATTAGAGTTGTCCAGTCCAGGTGTCGTATATCACGTCCCATATAAATAGCAATGACCTTCATTGGGATTGGATATGCATCCATTATTGCCTCTTTTGAGAGTACTAAGTTAAGCATCAAAGTACTTGTAAATACAACCTCATCCGGATGCTGCAGTGAGCTCCAAAACTCCAATCACCGCTAGTGATCTCGACCATCCACTCAAATCAAGTGTTATAAAGTATAAAACACACTCAACTCTCAACCAAAAGAGTATGTTACAAAAAGAGCACTTCCTCTGTTTCCGTATATAAGCAAAAATAATTACAAAATTATCAAATATAAGTAAGTCAAAACTTTTTAAATTATGTACCAAAGTTATCTTTATTGATTACTCCCTCCGTTCTTTTTTCAATACAAGTCATTATTGGTTTTCTAACTCTTCCTTTCTTTTTCATCGAGTTTAATAAAAGTTAAAAGGGTAATACAAGAATAGGATTTTTTTTTGAATTTTTCTTAATAAGTGTGGATAATTATCTTTTACTTATATATGAAAACGAAGAAAGTATATAACAATCTATTCCAAGCATTTATCCTTAAAAAACATAATAAACTCTACTCAATCACAAAAATAGTTTTATGATAAAGATTTAATTTCTTTTACACTATCATTAAATTATAACTGTTCAATCATTAAAAGCTTTTGACTTTCATCATAACTATTTCTGTCATTTATCTTATATATATATATATATATATATATATATATATATATATATATATATATATATATATATATATATATATACACTAAACTCTACTCAATCGCAAAAGTAGTACTTTTTTTTATAAAAAAATTAGGTGAATTGGGAGCTCTTTTTTTCACAAAAGTAGTTCTTTGAGCGCTTAAAGATTACCAGAAACGGATTCTCAGACGTATAGTCAGAGAAATTTTACATTAAATATGTGAGCTTTTTTTAGCATTTTTTTTCCTTTTTACCCATTCCCTAAAATATCTTTCTACCCCTATTCACCATACTATTTTGCACCAACTAGACCCTAAAGTTCCCACGTTAACTCCAAAGAATCCACCCAAGATTATCCATCAAAGAGATCATCACGCTAATAGAAAGAGTTGGATCCACCCTCTCTCATAAGTCAACTTCTTATCAACTGAGTCAACATTCATTGCAATCATAAATATAGTACTAGTATATAATATTATAATAAAAATATAAACAAATGTGTATAAGTCTATAAGAGATCCACAATGGGGACTTCTTATCTCCTAAGAAGTAGACTTTAATAGGTACCCCTGTTATGGGAAAAAAATGGGTACCTTTTGAGATGAAGTTCTTCAATAGGAAGTCGTCTCTCTCCTCTTTTGCAACTCCACACTTTTACTTTTCAATAAAAAATTAATAAAACTTACTATTGAAACCTATTTAGTAAATTTTGTTGAAGTTATGGATTTGAGACATGAAGTTCTTACAAACCCTCTTCTTGGTGTAGTTCTTACTGATGGTATGGTTTGTGGGGGATTTCCAAAATAATAGAAATCCAATAACACTAATGTGAAAGAGAAACACAATGTTCATTGTTCTAAAGGTGTGTCCTTTGGTGGCTTTTACTAGTGGTTGTGTTCTTTCATTAGCATTTGTAGTGAAAAAACACTTATCTTCACCAAATGGTATGAGTTGGTCTATATAGAACAACTTTACAAGTAGAAATATATTCATATAGATTGTTCATATGTCTAAGACAAAACTCTACCAAATTCAATATTCCAAATCATTCTCTTTCTTCTCTTATGCGCAAATTGAAGTTAGGGTATTGTTCCGTAAAATACTATTGACGATACGCTTGGTGTGGGTGTGCAAACCATGTCAAGGAACTCCATTGTATCTTGAAGGGGATTCGCCGGTCATCCTATTGCATCCAATCTAGAGTGATTGGTGGGGGCGAATCGAACCTTAAGCCTATTGTTATACACGCCTTGGAGTCTTGCGCAATGATAAGTTCATCTTCTCTTTTGTCATTTATTTTAAATGTTGTTCATATCTATTTATACTTATGATGTTTTTCATGTTTGGTTGTTCTTCTTAGTTGCAGCATTATCCCACCAACAAAATGTTCTCACATGGTTATGCAAAAGGTGATTTTGTCGGCTTGAGGAATCTACTTTTGTTCATAGTTCTCTTATGCTTGCCCCCACTCTAGGGGTGTTGGTGGTCCTCTCTTCATCAAATAACTCTTTGGAGGAGGTTCATTCTTCTTCCACCCAATCTCTCACAACTCGGCTAGATGCCTCCTCTTCTAACACAATGAATGTACGTGACATGAAAATTTTAGGGGAGGAAATGGGGAATGTCTCAGGTGATGAGGACGTGTCTGCTGCCTCAGAATCTGTTGCTACATCGAATCCAGTAGTTGAATCTGACATGAATATTTTAAGGAAGCTATGGGGTGAGTCTTCAGACGATGTTGGTGATCTTGTGATTTCTGATTCCCATCGAACAATCTGCGACTTTGAACTGGGGTTGTGTCCAAGTCTCAAAAGAAGAAATTAAGACAAAAAAAGCAATTGGTCATTAGTTATAATACTCAGTCAAAAGCTAATTCTGTTTCTGAATTCTTCTAATTTTGTTTTTTTCTTTTTCTTTTAATTTTTGTTTGACTGTTGAGCTCTCTTACCTCAGGTTTATGGTTTAGGCTATCTTTTTTGTTTGGAGTTGATTCAATTTTCTTTGGTTAAAACAAAAATACGAGTTCTTATATAAATACTATATTAAAAAATTAATATGTTTTTCTTTTCTTTTCTCCACTCTGTCACTCCACTTCGTGTCGTGTTCTCCTCTCTGTTTTCTCCAAGCTCAACACTACACTACATTACAACCTAATAATAACTAACCCCAAAACCATAACATAACATAAACATAACATAACTGCTCTTTTTATCTCTTCTCAAAAACACACACTTCTTTGTCTCCTCTTCTCTTATCAGATCTAACTCAACTTTTTCAATTTCACTAAACAATGCACCTTCAAAAACTCAACTCTTTCACTTTCTTCTTCTTCATTCTTCTTCTCCCTTTCTCAAAACCAGATCTAACTTCCGAACGCGCCGCTCTCTTATCTCTACGCGCCGCCGTCACCGGCAGAACACTCCTCTGGAACACAACTTCCTCTACTCCCTGTAACTGGATCGGCGTCCAATGTAACCAAAACCACACTCACGTCGTCGAGCTTCACCTCCCCGCCGTCGCACTCTCCGGCAAACTCCCCACCGGAGTATTCTCCGACCTCCCTAACCTCCACACCCTCAGTCTCCGCGTCAATGCTCTCTCTGGTCCTCTTCCTCCCGACCTCGCCGCCTGCACTTCGCTCCGTAACCTCTACCTTCAACAAAACCTCTTCTCCGGCGAGATTCCGGCGACTCTGTTTCAACTCACTGGTCTCGTTCGTCTTAACTTGGCTTCTAATAAATTCTCCGGCCACATTCCTTTAGGGTTTAAAAACCTAACCCGGTTGAAAACCCTATTGCTTCAAAATAACAAGTTCACTGGTTCACTTCCTGAGTTAACTCGTGGTGTACTCGCTCAATTCAATGTCTCTAACAACATGTTAAATGGTTCAGTTCCTGAAAAGTTACAAACTTTCGATAAAAACTCTTATTTGGGTACTCTTTTATGTGGAAAACCCCTTGACCCATGTCCTGAAATTGGGGGTGCAAATAGTAAAAATAATAGTGGAACTGGAAATCAAGGGTTATTGAAGAACAAGAAAGGAAAATTATCTGGTGGTGCAATTGCTGGAATTGTTATTGGTTCAGTGGTGATTCTTCTGTTTGTGGTTTTTGCTTTGATTCTTTTATGCAGGAATAGAAATGGTGAAAAAACCAATTCTGTTGATGATGTTGCAGCAACTTTGAAACATAATAATCAGAATGCTGATGTGGCAATTCCGGTTGAGAATGGAAATCGGTATTCGACGGAGGCTCCGGTGGCGGCCGCAGTGGCGAATGGCAGTGTTGGAGAGAAAAAGTTAGTGTTTTTGGGAATTATGCTAAGGTGTTTGATTTGGAAGATTTGTTAAGGGCTTCTGCTGAGGTATTAGGAAAGGGACATTTGGAACATCTTATAAAGCTGTTTTGGAAGCTGGTCCTGTTGTGGCTGTGAAGAGATTAAGAGATGTTACTATTTCTGAGAGGGAATTTAAGGATAAGATTGAAAATGTTGGTGCTATGGATCATGAAAATTTGGCACCTCTTAGGGCTTATTATTTTAGTAGAGATGAGAAACTTCTTGTTCATGATTACTTGTCAATGGGAAGCTTATCTGCATTGTTGCATGGTAAGTGTTACTTGGAACATTATCTTCTTTCCTTTTTACTTGTTCATGTTTCTAAATCTTTTTAGTTTCAGCATAGAGTTATTAGCTATGTAGCATCGACACTTTCGGTTGAAGATGTGTTTAGTGTTTGACATGTATAGTGTCGGACATCGACACCAGCTGTGATCATTTCAATTACTTGTATTTTTCAAATTAAAACCAATGTCTGTGTGTCCATGTCGTGTCTGGTGTCTGAGTTTGTTTGTATCTGTGTCGGTGCTTGACACTTTTGGTTGAAGATGTGTTTACTGTCCAACATGTATAGTGTCGGACACTGACACCAACACAGACATTTCAATTACTTGTATTTTTCAAATTAAAACCAATGTCTGTGTGTCCATGTGCGTTATGCCTGTATGCGAGTTTGTGTCGATGCTTCATAGATTGATTATTACTGCCATTTGCATTATTTTTAATTTCTTATCTGAAGAATACACAATTGATTTGTTATCAATCACTGACTGTTGATTAATTACATTGCATCTTATAAAAAGAAAAAGGAGAGAAGAGTTTAGTGTCCTTTTGGAATTATTATTAAGATTGTCTTGCAATGCATTTTCACTTCAGTTGACTTGCTTCCTCTTGCATTCATCAATTTTGGTTTGTTACTTTTTTAAGATTGTGATTTGGCATCAGCTTTTAAATGAGTTAATACTTAATAGCCAATTTGGTCCCTCAAATTTCAAAAATGTTCAGTTTAGTTTCTGAAATTAACAATATTGCTAACTAATCCTTGATATTTTCATATGTTATTTAGTTTAATTCCTCAAATTCTCGATGTCTAATTGATCCCTGACTTTTACAACTTAATATCAATTAGATAGGTCCCCTACTTTTCCAATTATAGGGACCAAACTGATAATAAGTTGTAAAAGTCAGAGACTTAATTGATAATAAATTGTAAAGGACCATATAGATATCGAGAATTTGAGAGACTAAATTGAAAACGTCATGGACTAATAAGTAATATTATTAATGTCAGGGACTAAACTGAACTTTTCTGAAACTTGAAGGAACAAATTGGCTATTAACTTGCTTTTAAATCCATTGATCACTTCGTATCTATGTTAAACATGAAATAGAGCTTCACAATTCACATATCATTCATTAAGATGAACAATGATAAAATGAAAGTTCATTATTTAATTTTCAATACAGGAAACAAAGGAGCTGGTAGGACACCATTGAATTGGGAAATGAGATCAGGCATTGCGCTTGGAGCTGCTCGCGGAATCGAGTACCTACATTTACAAGGACCTAATGTTTCTCATGGAAACATAAAATCATCTAACATCCTCTTAACCAAGTCCTATGATGCAAGAGTATCTGATTTTGGTCTTGCACACCTTGTTGGTCCTTCAACCACACCGAATAGGGTTGCCGGTTACCGTGCCCCTGAGGTAACCGATCCTCGCAAAGTATCTCAGAAGGCAGATGTGTATAGCTTTGGTGTATTGCTCTTGGAACTTCTAACCGGAAAGGCTCCGACTCACGCTCTCTTGAACGAGGAAGGAGTGGACCTTCCTAGATGGGTGCAATCAGTTGTTAAAGAAGAATGGACTTCCGAGGTGTTCGATATTGAACTCCTTAGGTATCAGAATGTTGAAGAGGAAATGGTTCAGTTGTTGCAACTTGCAATAGATTGTGCGGCCCCGTACCCCGATAACCGCCCTTCGATATCTGAAGTGAGACAGGGCATAGAAGAGTTACACAGGTCTAGCTTGAAAGATGATCATAACCAAATCCAACAACAACCTGATTTTATCAATGATATAGAATCATAGATGATATATCTTCAAAATGAGTTTGTGAAATGATCTTCATGGCTTTTCATGAATCATGTGCTTATGTTGTAACTTTTTTTTTAGCTTAGGTATCAATTTTCATCATGACCCAACTTTGAATTTTCCTCCCTTTCCCATTCAATCTCCATTGTATTTGTTTACCATTTTTCTTCACAATTAATGTCTTGAGGGGATCCGGTTTGTGTGCAGTTACAAAATGCAAGCAGTCACACATTCAACAACTCGGGGAGTCTGATGTTAATCGAACAGTCTAGACTTAAATCCAGAATTTAATATTCAACAGAAAGAAAAAACTGTTATTAATATTTGGATTGTTCGATCTTAATCAGACGGTTCCTAGCTCGCCGACTGCATGATTGCATGCAAATTCGACTGCACCTAATTCATTTTCATCTTGAGGGAGTGCATATCTGTATCAGTAGTTATTGGCTGTGGATTCTTGTTGATGTAATTATTACTCTTGCTTTTTTTGTAACCTAATTTCTCTGTTGAAAATGAGATGATAAAGTCATTGTCATGGTTTGGTAGTTTTGTCTCTTAGGTGGCATATATCACCTCTATTATTGTTGAGTCTTGTGAACCCCTCACATTGGTATAACAACAATGTTATATAGACAAAAAAATTTAGACAAAAATCGACAAAAATCAACTTACAACACCAATTAATCAAGTTTTTTAGACTATTAGTCAAGTGATCAATTAACCAAGTTTTTAAACAACGCCTAAAAGCGTGAAAAAAGCGGGTTATTTAATAGTCTAAAAAACTTGGTTATTTGGTGTTGTAAGTTGGTTTATGTCGATTTTTGTCTAAAAATCTATGTCCAAATAACATTTTTGTTGGTATAAAAGGATGATTTATACTTGAAACCAACTTTGATCAACTTTTACTTAAATTGGCAGTTGGAGTAAAATGTGGTAGTGAAAATATCAGTTTCACTCATTACTAATAAGGGTTGATTGAGATATTGGTAAAGTCAAAATAATTGATCTATTAGTACTCTTTTTTGGTTTAGGGGTCTTTGACCCTGTTTGGTGTGTCAGGAGAGAAAGGGGTTAAATAATGCGAGTTCGGTTTTAGGAGGTAAGTTAAATGCAGTTACAATTTGTTCCATCTGGAGATTGAACTCGAATATTATTTTGTCTATAAGAAAAAAAAAATACTTCCAGCAGAGAACTTTGTAGGAACCTATTTGGATAAATTGTGAGAAAATTGCTCTATGATGTGTAAGATGCTAAAGTCAAACAGTTGTATACATTGACCAAAGAAAAACAGTTGTATACATGTGTATAAAAGTTAGATATGATTTCTCTATAGCTTTAGAGTTGGAGATAATCAGTGATATTGAAAAAGAGAGGAATATTTTGAGCATGAAAATCTCTAAATCATGGCACCTTTTTCGAATGTTGTGTCATGTGTTTGTGCTCATTGGACACCGACTCGACACCTGTTAGATACTTTCTTAGAGTTTTGCGTTTATAAAGATATTTTTTATTTAGACACTTCCTAAACACCGTTTAGAGACACTTGGACACTCTTGACATGTTTTTTCTTTTAAAAAAAATCAACTTCTTGAACTTTTAAATTATTATACTTATTTATAGATTATAAAACCTTTTATCTTAAAAAAAACCTTGAAAACTTATCAATTTTGTTTTAAAAGGTGGATAGATAAATCCTAATTCTCAATTTAGATTTTTATCATGTTAATCATATATGTGCTTGTGTTTATTGATTTAGTTATTTTTGTAATTACTTCTATATATGCGATTGTTACGGTGTCTAATGTTTTGGACCTTAGCAATGTTGTCGTTTCTGGTGTCTATGTCGGAGTTTGTCCTTCATACATGAGAATCAAATGATTAAACACCTAACCTGACATGATTTTTAATAATAGGCTATTGATGTAATCTTAGTGTACTTTGATTACTAAAAAGTGTCAACATTAGAGTATTATAATTGTAACATATAGGCTATTTTTGGTATTGTGACTGCACATATGTTAAACAAATGCTTTCTTATCCTTAATATTACAGATTTTAAAATTCAAATATCAAACCATAATAGTAGCTGGCTCTTGAAATCATTTCCCTCTAAGTGAGTACAAATCTAACTGTCAAAAGTTATATATATATATATATATATATATATATATATATATATATATATATGACAAAGGTAATGTATGTGTGGATGTGATTATAGTTGTAACTTTATGGTGGACCAAAATATAATATATAAACACATAGTGGGGGTGTCGGTGCAGTTTATTTAAATATAAAGTTAACCATTTCTGATATAGTGGTCCTACTGCTTCCTCATTGTGGTGCATGCTCATATATATATATATATATATATATATATATATATATATATATATATATATATATATATATATATATATATATATATATATATATATATATATATAGTTGGTATTAGTGATCTAGACAACTCTCTGATACTCCATATGTTTTTTATTTTTTTGAGAGTTTTCATTCTAATATGGTTGAAAATTAATAATAATGTGAAGAGAAGAAACAAAGATTTCCAATTTGTAATCTCACCATTTTGTCTTAATGCTCCGGTTAATGTTTGTAACATGACAACTCCATTGGAAACGGATTTGGGTTGAGTGCGGTCGATAAAAGGAGTTATTAATGTATTTCGTGTAACGGAAAATACTTTTTAGTTAAAAAGAAGAAAGAAAGCTGATATGGCTGTTTGGTTATTCTACTCAAAATAGGTGATTAGTATTAGATCTGCCTCGACGGCACCTAATAATAACTGCTTGAAATCGTTCTCTTGAGGAGCCTCAGCTTAGAGCTTGATCCCTCTAGTCTCCATGATTTCAACTCCATCTTCTTCAACCAAAAGGTCGTCCTACGACAATTTTTTCACACCACAGCGCTTTACGAAATGTCGACCATGTCCAACATCCTCACTCTCGAATGTAAGTGTAATTGCCTCCGAATTTAAGATAGGTCATTCTCTTTGACTATGAAATCATTGATCTCTAGAACCTTAAGCCTAAACCTCATGGTGTACATAGATAAATGACAGAAGAAATATTTTCAAAACATTTACAAAGAAAATACAAAAATTAAGTGTACAGGGTTCAGACCTCAAATCTTTTGCTTAGGGTATAGTAACAACTAGTCGTTGTGCTATTTGAAATATTCAACGTTTAGTGTGAAATTATTTATATATAAACAAATATTATACTATGTACATATATGGTCTGCTCTTGTTATAAGAAAGCTCCACACCTCTTTATAAAGAGAATTAGACACTGCATCTCCACCCAAAATCTTACGCATTGAGTATATGAGTCACTTATCTTATATATCTTTTATTTAACTCATTTCTAGACACTGTATGACTAACAACTGACACTTGAATTTCTAACTTGAACCCCATAATATAACTGCCACTATCTATCATGGTTAAAATCATGCAAAAATAAACCGCACCAAATAAGTAAGATACCAACGGTTTCTAAAATACCTACAAAAGACCGTGGCACATATAAATGTGGCGATTTAAAACCCCTGCAAATCATTTTTTTGGGGGTCAATGTTTTTGTAGTGATAGAAGATCAACCAGATTATGCCAAAGATGATTAAGATCATGAACAAAAACATTAAAAAGAACTTCACTAGGAAGTAGCTGGAACTTTCTGGTTTGCAACAATTCATGTTGAGCTTGATTTGTGATCTAAACTTTCACTCAAAAAATAGAAGAACTAGGTGATTGATTTTTTTTTTTGACAGAAGAACTAGGTGATTGATTTTGTTTTTGACAGAAAAACTAGGTGATTGATAATTACGGTACATGTTTTTGTGTATTTATAGGGAATAGAAATTCAATAAACTAACAAATTGTAGACCATTTATAAATTGTACCCAAAAAAGACTGAAAAATTATAATATTTATATATAAATCTTATAATGTATGCGGCTTGTCACTTTGCCGCCAACTTTTTTTTTTCTCTTCTTCCTTTTTTTTGGTTTTTCTTTTTTGTTTTTTGCTTCACTTTTTTTTTTGTTTTTTTAATTATTTTATATTACTTTAATTTTTTATCTTCTTTCTTTTTTTTCATCTTTTTTGTGTGATACTAACAGTGTATTTTGAGGTACTTTAGCGTCCCGATTTTTTTAAAAATATTTAAATTTGCGAAGTTCACTCCTCAATAATCTGTTTGATGAAAAACAAAATAAATTTTATGACAAAATACATAAAGTGTGATGCTAGGCATTGTGTTTTAGGGTATTTAGAATCCAGAAAAAAATTTACTTGTCCAAATTGGTGTTTTCTTCTTTATTTTGATAATTTCGCACAAACGAGTATTAGAAGTATACTTAAATTGGTGTTTAGTTTTAAATCAAACTCGGCATGATATTGTGTTGTCTTCTTTCCTCTTTAATTATGAGTTAAGTTTTTATATTTATGATGAATATAGGTAACGTTATTAAAAAAATTTAGACTTTTTCTTCTTATTATCTATGGATGTTCAATTCCAATGTCTGTGTTAAAGTTTATTTTTAATTTTATAATATTTTTATTTAATTTATATTTAAAATTTAACTTTTTTAGTAGGAGCTTCGGTCTCATTTACAATAAAACTCACCATCATTTTCTTTCAACTTTGTATATTTACTTTTATTTTAATGGTGGGTTTTATTTAACCCTGTATGATGTATTGACGTACTCCCTCCAAACTTAATTATAAGCAAAAATAACTATCTTTACACATAATAACAATTGATAATAGTTTTGTCACCTGCCCGCCAAAATGGTTTTTTTTTGCCTTTCAGCTTATTTATTTTGGTTGAATTGCCTTTTTTTTTTCGTTTCAATTTTTTTTTTGGCCGAATTGCCATTTTTTTGTTTCAGTTCACGATACTATATGTTTCACTTTCTTCCTTTTTTTTGGTTTTTTTTTTGTTTTTTGCTTCACTTTTTTTTTGTTTTTTGTGTGATACTAATAGTGTATTTTGGGGTACTTTAGCGTCCAGATTTTTTTAAAAATATTTAAATTTGCGAAATTCACTCATCAATAACCTGTTTGATGAAAAACAAAATAAATTTTATGACAAAATACATAAAGTGTGATGCTAGGCATTGTGTTTTAGGGTATTTTAGAATCCAAAAAAAATTTACATGTCCAAATTGGTGTTTTCTTCTTTATTTTGATAATTTCGCACAAACGAGTATTAGAAGTATACTTAAATTGGTGTTTAGTTTTAAATCAAAATCGGCATGATATTGTATTGTCTTCTTTCCTCTTTAATTATGGGTTAAGTTTTTATATTTATGATGAATATAGGTAACGTTATTAAAAAAATTTAGACTTTTTCTTCTTATTATCTATAGATGTTCAATTCCAATGTCTGTGTTAAAGTTTACTTTTAATTTTATAATATTTTTATTTAATTTATATTTATAATTTAACTTTTTTCGTGGAAGCTCCGGTCTCATTTACAATAAAACTCTCATCATTTTCTTTCAAATTTGTATATTTACTTTTATTTTAATGATGGGTTTTATTTAACCTTGTATGATGTATTGATGTACTCCCTCCAAACTTAATTATAAGCAAAAATAACTATCTTTACACATATTTACAATTGATAATAGTTTTGTCACCTGCCCACCAAAATGGTTTTTTTTTGCCTTTCAGCTTATTTATTTTGGTTGAAGTGCCTTTTTTTTTCGTTTCAATTTTTTTTTGGCCGAATTGCCATTTTTTTGTTTTAGTTTTGTTTTTGTTCTTCTTCTTCTTCTTCTTCTTCTTCTTCTTCTTCTTCTTCTTTAGATTTTTTTTCTTTTATATTTTACTTCAAGTTTTGTCCTTCACCTTATATTTTAAGGAGTGTTTTACAGTCTCAACAAATTTTAGATGTTTAAATATGTAATTTTGTTCTTTAATAATCGATTTGGTAAAAAAAGTTAATTTCATGAAAAACTACGTAAAGTCAGATGCTAAAAAGTGTGGTTTGGTGTAATTGATGGTGAAAACAATTTGTTCGGCTTGGCATCTGCGCGCCAAAGCCAATTTTTTTTTTGGTTCCATTTTTTTTTATTCTCTGTGACTTTTTTTTGTTTTAGTTTTCTTTTGTTTTTCTCTTCTTTTTGGTTTTTTTCAGGTTTTTTTTCTTCTCTTATATTTTAAAAAGAGTGGTTTCTGATCTCGAAAAATTAAATGCTTAAATATGCAAATTTTGTTATTCAATAATCGATTCGGTAAAAAAATTCATTTCATGAAAAACTACGTAAAGTCAGATCCTAAAAAGTGTGGTATGGTGTACTTGATTGTGAAAAAATTATTTTTTGTAACAAAATGTCTAAAGTAAAATGTTAAGTAGTGCGTTTTGAGGTACTTACGGGATTTGAAAAAATTAAACTCTTCAAATACAGAAGTTTGGTAAAATATAATAATAAGTTTGTGAAAAATACGTAAAGTGGGATCTTGTGATTGTATTTTGGGGTACTTTGGGACCCCAAAAATTTGTAGATGTTCAAATACACGAAGTTCGTTCCTTAATAACCCTTTCTTTTTATTTTATAATCTTCTTATTAATTTTATAGTTTTAATTTAATTTTATCTACGGGAACTTTAGTCACATTTACAATAGATCATCAATCGTACTATTTCAACTTTCTATATGTGCTTCTATTTTATTGGTAATTTCCATCAAACCCAGCACGATACCACGTGTTTCACTTTCTATTTTGTTGTCTTCTTTATTTTGGTCAATTTGCACCAACGGGTATTAAATCTTTTCTTTAATTGGTTTTATATTTTTATCTTTCTTTAATATTCGAGTACATGCGGTGTTCTTTGCATTGGTGTACTCTCCGTGGGAATTTCAGTCACCTTTACAATAGAACCTTCATCATCTTCTTTCAACGAGACCTTCAGTCACATTTACAATAAAACCTTCATAATCTTTTTCAACTTTGTATAACTGCTCCTATTTTATCATGGGTTTTCCTTCAACCATGCATGATATCGTAATTAACGGAGAGTTTTTTTTTTTTTTTGAGAAAAATCAAGGGAGAGTTTTTGACAAAAGAATCAAGGGAGAGTAAATAGTCTATATTTGGTTCCGTAACAAAAAAAGTATTTTTTTTTGGACAAAAAAAAAACTATATTTGGTTTCTATATTATTTAGCTTTTATTTAAAGTGTCATTAGTAATCCAAGTGTTGTTGGGTTTGGTGGTTTGATCCGTGATTGCGGTGGAATTTTCATCCATGGTTTTAATGGTGCTCTTCTTTGTGTGGTGATGTGATTTATGGTGCTCTTGGTGTACTTGATTGTGAAAAAATTATTTTGTAACAAAATGTCTAAAGTGAAATGTTAAGTAGTGCGTTTTGAGGTACTTCTGGGATTTGAAAAAAATTTAACTCTTCAAATACCAGAATTAGTTTGGTAACAAAATTAAAAAAAATTAAATGCTTAAATATGTAAATTTTGTTATTCAATAATCGATTCGGTAAAAAAAAATTCATTTCATGAAAAACTACGTAAAGTCAGATCCTAAAAAGTGTGGTATGGTGTACTTGATTGTGAAAAAATTATTTTGTAACAAAATGTCTAAAGTAAAATGTTAAGTAGTGCGTTTTGAGGTACTTCTGGGATTTGAAAAAAATTAAACTCTTCAAATACCAGAAGTTTGGTAAAATATAATAATAAGTTTGTGAAAAAATACGTAAAGTGGGATGCTGACAGTGTATTTTGGGGTACTTTGGGACCCCAAAAATTTGTAGATGTTCAAATACACGAAGTTCGTTCCTTAATAACCCTTTCTTTTTTATTTTATAATCTTCTTATTAATTTTATAGTTTTAATTTAATTTTATCTACGGGAACTTTAGTCACATTTACAATAGATCATCAATCGTACTATTTCAACTTTCTATATGTGCTTCTATTTTATTGGTAATTTCCATCAAACCCAGCACGATACCACGTGTTTCACTTTCTATTTTGTTGTCTTCTTTATTTTGGTCAATTTTTGCACCAACTTGGGTATTAAATCTTTTCTTTAATTGGTTTTATATTTTTATCTTTCTTTAATATTCGAGTACATGCAGTGTTCTTTGCATGCATTGATCATACTCTCGTGGGAATTTGATCACCTTTACAATAGAACCTTCATCATCTTCTTTCAACGAGACCTTGATCACATTTACAATAAAACCTTCATAATCTTTTTCAACTTTGTATAATCTGCTCCTATTTTATCATGGGGTTTCCTTCAACCATGCATGATATCGTAATTAATTAACGGAGTTTTTTTTTTTGAGAAAAATCAAGGGAGAGTTTTTGACAAAAGAATCAAAGGAGAGTTAATAGTCTATATTTGGTTCCGTAACAAAAAAAGTATTTTTTTTGGACAAAAAAAAACTATATTTGGTTTCTATATTATTTAGCTTTTATTTAAAGTGTCATTAGTAATCCAAGTGTTGTTGGGTTTGGTGGTTTGATCCGTGATTGCGGTGGAATTTTCATCCATGGTTTTAATGGTGCTCTTTGTGTGACTGATGTGATTTATGGTGCTCTTGGTGTACTTGATTGTGAAAAAAAATATTTTGTAACAAAATGTCTAAAGTGAAATGTTAAATAGTGTGTTTTGAGGTACTTCTGGGATTTGAAAAAAATTTAACTCTTCAAATACCAGAATTAGTTTGGTAAAATATAATAAGAAGTTTGTGAAAAAATACGTAAAGTGGGATGCTGGCAGTGTATTTTGGGGTATTTTAGGACCGCAAAAATTTGTAGATGTTCAAATACACGAAGTTCGTTCCTTAATAACCCTTTCTTTTTATTTTATAATCTTCTTATTTAATTTTATAGTTTTAATTTAATTTTATCTACGGGAACTTCAGTCACATTTACAATAGATCATCAATCGTACTCTTTCAACTTTCTATATGTGTTTCTATTTTATTGGTAATTTCCATCAAACCCAGCACGATACCACATGTTTCACTTTCTATTTTGTTGTCTTCCTTATTTTGGTCAATTTGCACCAACGGGTATTAAATCTTTTCTTTAATTGGTTTTTATATTTTTATCTTTCTTTAATATTCGAGTACATGCAAGTGTTCTTTGCATTATTGATATACTCTCGTGGGAATTTGAGTCACCTTTACAATAGAACCTTCATCATCTTCTTTCAACGAGACCTTCAGTCACATTTACAATAAAACTTTCATAATCTTTTTCAACTTTGTATAGCTGCTCCTATTTTATCATGGGTTTTCCTTCAACCATGCATGATATCGTAATTGGAGAGAGTTTTTTTTGAGAAAAATCAAAGGAGAGTTTTTGACAAAAGAATCAAGGGAGAGTTAATAGTCTATATTTGGTTCCGTAAAAAAAAAAGTATATTTTTTTTTTGAAAAAAAAACTATATTTGGTTTCTATACTATTTAGCTTTTATTTAAAGTGTCATTAGTAATCCAAGTGTTCTTGAGTTTGGTGGTTTGATCCGTGATTGCGGTGGAATTTTCATCCATGGTTTTATGGTGCTCTTTGTGTGACTAATGTGATTTATGGTCAGTGGCGGATCTTTATAGGAGCCGGGGGGAGCCACGGTACCCCCGGCTCCCATTAAGTTAATATGTATACGGATATATTTTATACTCAAAGTTAGAATATATAGAACCAAATGAACACTAAGCAACAAAAGTATTAGTAGCCAAGCGGATAAGAGCATTATTGGTGTATTTAGGGTCCCCAGTTCAATTCTTGTGATGGTCACATCTCTTTTTAGCAGTTATTTGTATAGTTTTCTCAAAAATTAGTATAAAAAATTGCATTAAGCAATATTTGAACTCAGGACATTAAAATTGACAAAGATAACTTTGACCACTAAACCAAGCAAACTATTATGAAACACAATTAATTTTGGTTTATATATTTATTCTTTATTTTGGCCCTCCAATTTTTTTTTGTCAAGATCATACTTGTTTATGGTGCTCTTGGTATACTTTATCATCTTCTTTCAACGAGACATTCAGTCACATTTACAATAAAACCTCCATAATCTTTTTCAACTTTGTATAACTACTCCTATTTTATCATGGGTTTTCCTTCAACCATGCATGATATCCGAGTGTTTCACTTTTTCATTGTATTGTCCTTTCTTTCTTTCTTATTATAGGTTAATTTTTTGTATTTGTATTTAATGAATGTTGATAATTATTAAAGTTCTTTAGACTTTTTATTCTTATTTTATTCTCTGCGGATGATGTTCAATTTAAATGTCTTTATTAAAGTTCATCTTAAATTTATAATATTTGTTATTTAATTAAGATTTATAATTTAATTTTAATTCACAGTTATTAGATTTTATATTTTGCAAAGTAACATCATTTGCCTAATGGCATAAGCTACCTTAGAAGCACGGGGACAACCCCTGTGCTCCTTAGCCTTTGATGATTATCACGGTTGACAAGCTCGATGTTAACCAATGCAATATTTTCTTTCAATCACGATGTGATATTATTCTTCGAAAAAAATTAATTACTCGATTATACGATAAAATTTATTAACCCGTGCATGCATCGCACGGTTATAAAACTAGTTATAGATTAAATTCATCACACATGCGCGCCATTTTTTTAAAAAAAAGCACATGCGCATGATCATTAGTAATTCAATTAAATATTAAATAATTTTAAATTAACGAACAAATTATATATAATGATCTATATAATAAATAATTGCATGGCTCATTTTGAAATACATTTATATATGATAAAAGATTAATGAGCGGTCTAACCGTACTTAAGTGTGATATGATATAGGACTGATTTGTTAATGATTAAAGCAATAAGAGATTTTGATGTTAAATAATTTAGAGATTAGTTTTTATAGATTTTAAGAAAAATAGAGGTCGTTTTGTTTTTTGAAAATCAGTTCTTTTAAAAAAAATCATTTTATGAAAAATCATTTTTACGATAAACTACTTAAAACAACTTATCATTTTAATCAGTTTTTAGATTCTCATTTTTTTTAGAAGATGTAATAAACAAATAGATTATTTTTATAAAAAAATGTTTCTTCTAAAAAAAACTATAGCAAAACGGTTCATAAGAGAGGGCCGGAGAGACGAAGAAAAGAGGGAAGACGAACCTCAACTTCAACCTAGAGGGAGAAAATGGTCAACCAAGAGTGAACAAGAGTATCCATCTAAAGAGGAGCTTGAATGTAAGAATGGAAATTTGTATATCAAAGCAACTCAACAATACTATCATATTCTTTGTCATTTATGCTCAACTTTCATCTCTAAATTCGAGTTTTTTAACTTCAAATTCATGTGAGTTCTTGCTTGTTTGCTCACAAAAGCACCTATAAGTCCCACCTTGCCTTGTGAGCAAACAAGCAAGAACTCACACGCGTTTTAAGTTGATTAGGAAATAGTAAACTCAAATGTGATGATGCCTTTGAGTTCTTTTTTCCTTGCTTAGCAGCGGCATGCCTTTTGTTTTTTCTAACATGTTTTGTTATCATGGTTTTTTTTTGGTCAAGTTGTACTGATTACCATAGAAAAGGGCAAAGGCCCCAACCAAATTGACCTATACAAGACATAAGCTCAACAAGGATCAAACAAGCAAAAACAGAGGTTTAAACAAGAAAAAATACAACAAAGAGAAGCCCAACTAAAGCAGGCCCACAATCTATCAGCCCAAAGACTGACCCAAAACCAAACAAAAGAACGTAAACTAACACAAGTCAACGATCAAACTTCAAACTCCATCGAAACACTTCGACCCCAAAACAAAAACCCTAGCAGAGCTAACTCCATCACCCCCAACCTCAACCAAGCTTGCCAACGAATCAACTCGCAAAAACAACTCAGAAGAACTCCAATCAATTATTTGGATGACAGATCGAAGCCAAATCTTCAACGATTAACCACTATGAGCAACATGCAACACCACCACTACAAGGAATTTCAGATAAAGTTACCAAATCTTAACTCATCCTGATAAAAACAAGCTTTACAGTCTTTAACAATTAATCTACGAATTGAATCTGGAGGTCTCGAAGTCCAATTGCTCTGAAGTCTACCTTTCGATGCAAGTGAAGCTATCTCATGAGCGAGCTTATTTCCTTCTCGATTCACCCAGGTAAACACACAACCATCTAATTCTGATCTGAAAACTTCAATATCCTTGAGAATAGCACTAACTTCAGCTTTGTGATTTTTCAATTTGCACATGTTGACAAGTTGGAGATTATCGGACTCAATCACCGGAAGAAGAAGATGAAGAGAGACAGCAGTGGAAATAGCTGCACGCAACCCCAACGCCTCCGCCACAAGAGAAGACCTAGCAAAGATCATTTTGTGACTAGCAGTAAGAATTCTACCTTGAAAATCTCTACACACTACTGCTATAGCACCTGTGCATGTTGCTTTGTCAAAAGCAGCATCACAATTAATCTTTGTAGATTGACCAAAGGGAGGTTTCCAAGCAATTGGAACTTTACTAGCATGATCATTGGTGGGGTGGGGGTTATTCATAGGAGAAGGGTTAGAAGCAATAGCAAATTCAAACCAAAGAGCCTTGATCCTAAAAAGGGCCTCCATCGGGTTAGGACATTTATCATTGAACATAGACTCATTTCTAGTTTTCCAAATATTCCATAATGTGAAAATCATTTTAGACACATTGAGATCAGCATCTTGGGAAAAATTTAGACAAATGTTCAAAAAGCAGCTATGAAAAGTAGTCAAACCAATAGGCATAGGAGGGTGAACCACTTGTAAACCAAACCATAAAGGTTGAGTCCAAGGGCAAAGCAGAAGCAAATGCTCAACAATTTCATGCTCAATTTTACAAAATGGTCAAGTTGTTATCATGGTTTTAATTGTTGGGTTCTCAACAACACCTAGTTGGCATGTCAAATGGCCCATCCTGAGATTGGGCCGCTCTCATCAAAGCCCAGTGGGCCATGGCTTGAATGCACCCACTGATCCAATATTTCAAAAGTTTTATACCCCCACGGTTGGATCCCATACGCCTACACAAACCCAAACTTCTCGTATTACCCCTTAACTTTAACAATTTTTCATACTATATTAACTTTTTTAATTATTTTTTTGGATTCGTGTATTAATACATAAATTCGTAATGTATTTTTTCATTTTCATTCTGAATTTATGTATTAATACATAAATTTGTAATCTAGAAATATTTTAAAAAAATATTTCAGAATTAAGTTTAAATGGTAAATAAAAAAATAAAAAAAATGATATTCTAAATTGAAATTGCTGTATTTTAGTAAGAGTAAAATTGGAATCACAAAAAAGTGAGGGTATATGATATAGGAGTGGGGGTATAAAAAATAAGGGTCATAATATGTGTCTGAAGCTGTAACTTACCTCAGATGTTACTATTATGTTCGCCCACTTCGATTTCTACAAAGGTTGAGTCGGGTCTTTTCTAGGAATAGTGCATCTTTAGGAAATCAAAATGTGTATTGTGGTTTCTACTAATTCTTGTATGGGTGACCCGGTAGTTTTTTTATTGTTATTGTGTCATTGGTGTATGAGTATCTCACAGAATTTTACAATGACTAATTTATGTCGAGAGAGTCTTGTTGGCCACGTATATACTTGGTTTTGCGGTTAGTGTGGTTCTCGATCCTCCTACTGTGAGTTTTCTACACCCAAAATTCGAATGCGAGACCTTAAAGGTGGGATTTGAACCCAATTACCGCTCAGATCAACCTTTATTGGTGAGTGACCATAGTACTAGTACCTATTGATGTAAAATGGTGGTTTATGTATATGTAATGGGTTGTGAGTATTTTTATATTCACCATTCATAATAATAAAAAAGTGCTAGCAACACTCTCTTTCAAAAAAACACTCAAATTAGTTGTCAAAAAAAGACTCAAACCTAAGTGTATATATGTACTTTTGAAAATCAAAATAAATTCTTCAAATAAAATCATCAACCAAAAGAACACAATTCAACCAACTTGGTATAACACAAGTGGTATATACTTGGGCTCCTTAACCATTTGGTCATGGGTTTGATCTCTGACCGATGCGTATGGAAAAATAACTGTTGAGAGAAGTCAAACCTTCAAAGGAATCTTAGTGTCTTAAAAGATTAGTCTTTGCAGTTACACAACATAGAATACATTGGTTTAAAAAAGTAGTGTTCTTATGACCTTGATCAAAGGGTGTTAAACTCACCCTACCAAAATCATTGTCTTTGTACCAAGCAATTGCTTTGATTCCCCTATAATATACGATGATGTTGTTGTTGGGATTTCTCGCTGTTATGTTGACTTTGAAATTGTAATATAAAGTGTTGTTACTTGTGATGAGGTTGAAATGCGTAACGGAAGAATCCGTTACATGGAATTTCACACTTGAGGGGGAGATTACGATGCTGAAGATGATGAAGGCAATAAAGAACACGAACATAAGGGTGTAGATTGTGCAATAGAACCATAAGTAACAACGAGATCTGCAAGACATAGTGAGGTTGAGTTTTTATGGTGTGATGATTTGATAACAAATGATGTAACATGTTTATACTTTATAGCGTGTATATCTACTTTTCTAATTATAGGATAATGTTGATGGATATTGAACAATTCTTCAAATGACTTAACTTTTTTTTTTGGTAGGGCTTCAAATGACTTAACTAACAAGAAATGAAGAAGGGTTTAATTTAATTAGTCGTTAGAGACTAGAGAGTAGAGACAAAATATGAACGATTAATTTAATTGGTCTCCTATTAAAATTAAAATATTTTCTGCCAAGACTGAAAGGAAACAAAGGAGAAAAGAGTGAGGTGCATTATAATATTGTGTATTCAAATATAAAATAATTAATGAATTTCTTGTTAAAACTAATTGATTATTTTAGGCGATGTTTGGTGGAAAGTTGTACATGACGAATAACCTAGTTAATAACAAATGAGTTTATAGCAAATAGTAGATAAACAGACCGATTGGATTGAAGTGTTTGATAATCAATTATGAACATGTTCCACAAATTTGTTTGCAACGGAAAGTGTTTATGCCGACTCAAATCTTATAAGCAGAGTCGTCACAAATCTACATGTCTTTTGATGACAATATTGCTTTAAAGTTTGACACCAAAAATACCTTTGATATTGACCAAAACAAAATACCTTTGATACCATTGATTTGGATTTTTGCATCAAGTCTACTAAACATTCTGTAATTGGGTAATGGAGATCTTTCACTTTGCTAAGTTATTTATTTATAGATGTAAATGGTTGTCATTCAAGTTAATTTTTTGTAGGAATTTTTTTGATCAGAATTTTCTTGTAAGAATGTTAGCAGGGGAGATCCTTCTCCTTTTTTTTTCAGATTGAATACTCCATCTCATCACATATTATATGACTTTCTCTGCAAAAAAAATTTGTCCCATAATACATGACTTTTTAGAATATCAATGCAACATCAAATTTCTTTTCCAATCATACCCTTCACTATTTAATATATTTTCTCCTACAATTCTACTTTTTATGTTTCCAATGTTTATTTTTTTTGGGCAAACAGGCAGTGAGCCCAAATTTATTAAAAAAGAAAGAAAAAAAGACAGGGAAAAACGACGGGGGGACTAGACCAAACTCTTGCCATCAAAGAAAATAAAACAGTAATAGAAAGGCCCTCCTATGACCTCTAAAACACTGTAGCCTATAGGCTAGACAATAATCAATCTAACTAACAGAAGATAGAAGATACTCAAGCTAGAAATACAAACTAGAAGCAAGCCAGATTAAAAGGAGTCAAAGACAGAAGTAGCCTTTGGCGAGTATTGTAACCAACAACCAATTTGTTGTTTTACATGCAATTTCTTTTTGAGACTTGGACAAACGACCAACTGGTACAGACGCAGCTGTTCCATGCGAGTCAGAAGTCACAAGATCACCAACACCATCTGAAGATCCATCCCAGAGCTTTCTTAAAATATTCATGTCAGATTCAACTATCGGGTCCAATGTAGCAACGTGATCTAGGACAGCAGGCACATCCTCATCACCTGAGACATCCCCCCACTTTTTCCCTAAAATTATCATGTCAGGAACCTTCACAACGTTAGAAGATGGGGCATTCGTGGGGGATTGGGTTGAAGAAGACTGGACCTCCTCCAAAGAGTTAACAGGAGAATTATGAGCAGAAATCGAATCAAGTCTGGTGGTGGGAGTCTGAGTGGAATCACTACTCGTTCGGCTAGCTGCAGACGTGCTAGCCGCCTTCTTGACAGGCGTACCTACATCCGCTGTAGCCGAGGCAGGGATAAGTGATTCATCCGCCGTAGCTGAGGTAGAATGTTGGGCGGGTTGCTCAGAAGAGTTCCCTTGTTGCTGGTTTACCTGAGTAGAAGAGTCCCCTTGTTGCTGGTTTACCTGAATAGAAAAATCCCCTTGCTGCTGAGGTTGATCATAATTAGGAGCCTTATGCATGGGCACATAAACATGTTTTACCTGATGAGTCCTTCCTTTGCAAGCACCATTGGTATGCCCAACAGTATTATAGTTTGAACAAAATGAAGGCAAGTTTTCATATTCTATGCCAACCGAGAAAGCATAACCTGGTCTCTCAACTAGGATGTGGTCCCTAAGTTTTGATTTTTCTATATCAACTAGAACGCGAGCAAAATGACCAAAAGATCTCTCAAATGAGCTTTTGCTTGTTGTATCATCTTTAATTGAAATTCCAAACACGACTAGCAATTGAGAAAAGAATTTTGGGTCGCCAATATTCTTGTGCTAGTCCTGTTATTCTAATCCAGCATTGAGCATTTGTATGTTTGAATTTCGAAGGATTAAAATCAGGTTGTCAGGCAAACAATCGAAGGAGACCTGACTTGCACTACCAAGAGGGCTACAACTGGACTCTTTGAAATCCTCAAAGACAAGGAAAGGAGAACTCATAGTATCCTTTTCCTATAGAAATTAGGCCCCACTTACTGTTGGTTTCTAGGCGCTTGTAGTTTGGATTTGAGCATCAAACTTGATAGGAGAGTCTCCTTAGTAAGTAAACGCCAAGAAGGTGTGTTTTGCATTCTTCCAAACCAATCATATACTCTTCCTCCGAAATTGAGATTGATAAATCATCTCCTTTGAAGCACGAGCGTGGAAGTTGGGTAATTGGAATATCACATGTACTTTTGTCAGATCCCAGCAAAACTTGTGCAAAAGATTTGACATTTGTCGTCTCTTTGGGAGAGACACACGATCAACAGAGAGAGAATCAAATCGAGGAGCAGTGCCTTCATTACGCGGAGCGGTCTTTGGAATCAAAGGCCGATGAGACGGTAGCTGCGGGCGCAGGCGATGCTGCCCGCGGGGACGGTGACATTCGCAGGCGCAGCGGTGAAGTAATATCGTCATCGTGGATCGATGCGGTCGCGAGTAGCGTCGGCCGATGTGATTGTGATTTGCAGCGATGGCATGATTTGCAGGCTGTGACGTGAAGTTTGCTTTTGGCAGGCGATGTGATTTTGGCAGCGACGTCGAGTTGAGAGATGCTTCAGCAACATGCGATGTGACGTCACAATCAAGTCTGCAGGAAATAGAAAAAGGAGATCTGGTGGCAGTGATTTTTCCATCGGTCATGCGGCTGGAGCTAAAACCCTACCGGCATATTCAAATATAATTATTATTTTAAAAAATATAATTATTTGATGGCAACGTATGTTTATAAACTATTAAAAAGTGTATACATATATTCTTCCATCCATAGTTTCCCAACACATGAGCTTGGCAAAGTGTATACATATATGTTTCCAATATCATTAATGAAAGACATTTTGGTAAATTAACTCACAATCTCTATTTCCAATACAAAGTTAACTACTTTTCTTAATTCTTGTGTCACAAGCTTAAATGACATATAATATGGGACGGAGACGGAGGGAGTAGTTTTTAAGCATAGGTTTTTCGCAATTGGTCTGTCGTTGTAGGTTCCAATTCATGTCTATCTCAAAATCTTGTGCAACTCCATCATGTCTTGTATTATGATGATATCATTGTGTTTTATAAAGGTACTAAAAATAATCTAGATTATTTACTTTCTTTATCTCTCGAAGTTGGTAATGATTGTAGTCAACATCTCAGTTTTGGCAAATGTAATTTTTAATTGGATGTGTCCCTTGCTGAAAAGATTAGCATATTTTCTTGTGATACCATAGCTTTCACTTAGCTTGATATCGGAAATTTAATTAAAACTATGATCCTTGTTTTCAATCATGGGAAGAGTTGAGATCTACAGACGACTCACTTCTCCCCACTGAAACTTACCTTTGGGTCCGTTTGATTTTGCAAACAAGACTGATCTTGAATTTGGAAAGCACTGACAATTTTTTGTCGATCGTTGTTTTGTGAACAATGGACAGCACAAACAAAAAAATGTAAATTTTATTTTAATTCTCTTTGTAATATTTATAAAAATTTTATATAACATATATTATAATCCAATTAAAAAATTATAACGTAAAATGTACAATGAAGCGAGAAAGAAAGAGAGAGAGGAGGAGAGAGAAAGAGAGAGATGAGAGAGAGGGTAATGAGATGAGAAGATACAATAGTGATGAGAGGTAGAGAGGGGGAGAGAAAGAGATGAAGAAGATAGGTAAAGAGATGAGAATGTATTAGAGAAGTAGATAAAATGATAGAGAAAAATGAGATAGGAGAGAGAGAGAGAGGGAGAATAGAGAAGAGAAAAAAATTATTGAATAGTAAATCAAAATAATATTTTGATATTTTTTTGAGTGATCAGGAAATTGTACTTTGGACAAGAACTTGTATTGTGGTTTTGTGAGGTACGGGAATTTGGGTCTTTGTTCAGTCTATTGGCCTCATTTCTATCTAGTACTGTGAACAGTTTTCAAATCAAACAGATTACAACTGGAGTTGTCCAGTCCAGTCTCTTACTGCTTAGCGAATCAAACGCACTCTTTGACATGTTTTTACTCCCTCGCAATGTCAATGAGCTATGTTATTGAGAACTCGCTTAATGAGATATAATAGACCTTTTTGGCTTGGGCATTATGCAAAATGTGGGGTGTTCGGTCAACCCTAAGTAGGTAATATTACGGTGGCCTGGACAAAATGGGATGTATTCTCATTGCTAGAATATTAAGGAAAGTTCATCACAGAACAATGTGATATGCTTTTTTAAAATTTACAGACCTCAAATCATGCACAAAATTAACCGAAAGACTGGAACCCCCACTGTTGTCCTGTCATAACCTAATAAGCAAGGAGTACATCCTGAACCACTTTGAGTCTCTAAATCTCTGCAAAATCCAGTATATACAAATTAGATCAGCAAGAGCACAAATGAATAACTAAGTTACGCAAATTATAAAAAGCATCTGAAATAACAAGTTTTGCAGTCATACATGTACAAGGTATACAAACAACAAAGGCTGTTATCTTATGCCTCCCAAATTGTTTGCATCACAGCTCGAAAACCAAATTCCGGAACTTGACAGAAGATGAGACAGCTATGCACTAGAATTTGATGACGGATCATCTTTCCATCCCTTGGTAAGATCATAGTTGATTGATGCAAGCTGGGAGAGATTCTGAAAACCAAATGGAAAGCATTCAGCACAAAATCTAAGAAAAAATTTAGGCATAAATGGGTAAAGTGAGCAGAAGCCCAAGAAGAAAACCTAGAAAAAAATTTCAAACTAAAAGGAATACTCTTCCTAGGGGCCAAGGGAAGGAACACTCTCACTATTCCTATTCATCGTACATTAAATAATCCAAATGAGAAAAAGAAAAGGACCATTGACAATGCAGCGTTCATCAAAGTTAATTCAAGTTAGTTGGTTAAATTATAAATAAATAAATAAATATGATTTGAGATAATTACCTTAAAGGAGAAATTACTAAAGGAGTAATTTACAGATGAACTAGAATCAAATTCAGCCAGACCCCCACATTCATCTCCCTGTTTATAGACATTTTCACAAAAGGAAGTCAGCCCACAATACCTTCAATTGATTTGACAGTTAGTATTTTACATTTAGCAATGTCAATAAATGCAGTACCACTTCTTCTTGGCGATGGCTAGCACAACTACTTCTGCCACTTGAGCTACCGGCATCACTAGAATCTTCAATATCACTTTCCGGATATGCAAGGACATCACAACTATTCCATGAGTAGCGACTAGTGAAGTAACTGGTATCTAGAGCACTCTCAGAAGCAGGAACAAATGCAGCCTGCAAAACCAAAATATTCATTTTGTTGCACCAACATCTCCATCAAGAAAAAAAAATCTCCATCAAGAGATCGGCAGTACAATTAACAATAACTCCTCTCAAGTAAATTATAAAGGGCTGTTTGTTATAGATTTTGGTAGAATTTGCTAATAAAGAATTTATATTAAAATTTAAAAGAACTGATTTTGAAAGAATTGAAATAGAAAAATAAAAAACCAGTCTGTTATTGATATTGGAAGAGTTGACATTGGATAATAAAGTAGAAGGCTTAAATATGTTTTAGGTCCCTGCAAATATGGAGTGTTTTGGTTTAAGCCCCACCAAATTTTTTATTTATTTATAAGCCCTTGCAAAATGACACATTTTGTTTTAAGCCCTTCTGTTAGCAAACTATTAGTGAGACGTTAAAAATCTCTTCCACGTGTATATTTGCAGGGGCTTAAACCCAAAAAATATATTTTGCAAGGATCTAATTAAAAAAAGGCTTAAAGGTATGTTTGGTCCTTGAAAATATCTCAATAATCCAGTTTGCTCCCTGCAATTTTATTTTTTTAAAAAAACCCTTGCAAATACCAAACGCTTCTAGTTTGGTCCCTGCTGTTAATTTTTGACTAACACTGTTAGTTGTTGGTGACGTGGCTGCCAACATGGACACCACCTGGATAAATTCCTCTTCCTGACTTTGACTTTTCTCACCAATTCTCTCTTCCCTTTTCATTTTACTCTCTCTTTCCCTCTACCCTTGAGATCTACATTCGACTGCAGATGCAAGCAATAGTGAATTATACTAATATTAACTAATTCATCTTCCGAAAACCCATTTTCCTCTCTCTTTCCCTGTTCATCTCTTCTTTTTACCGTTTTCATTTTTGACCTGTTTTTGTTGCAGATCTGTTTTTTCTCAGGTCTTTGTTGCAGATGTGTTTTTTCAATTAGAACCTAGAATCACATAAAAGGGGGAAAGAAAATACAAAGAGGATAATGGGGAATTTTTATGGTCTATGAAAACGTAATAAACTGAGGTGTGCATAATTAACGGTGTAATGTAAGGAGGATAGGTTGGTTTAACTTTCCACAACATAATTGATAATTCTACATACTGATGACTCATGAAGAAGACATTGCAGTGAATATCATGCGCAAGAGAGAAGAAATTAGGGTGAGGAAAAAGGAAAGAAAAGGGAATAGAGAACTTGTGACAGGAGAAAAGTCAAAGTCAGGGCCATGTGGCGTCTACGTTGGCAGCCACGTCACCAACAACTAACGGTGTTAGCCAAAAACTAACAGCAGGGACTAAACTTGAAGCGTTTGGTATTGCAATGGCTTTTTTTAAAAAAATAAAATTGCAGGGACCAAACTAGATTATTGAGATACTTGCAGGGACCAACCATACCTTTAAGCCTAAAAAAATTTATTTTTGCAGGGGCTTAAAATAAAATAAATAAACACACATAGAAGAGATTTTTAACATCTAACTAACAGTTTGCTAACAGAAGGGCTTAAAACAAAACGTGTCATTTTGCAAGGGCATATAAATAAATAAAAAATTTGCAGGGGCTTAAACCAAAACACCCCATATTTGCAGGGGGCTAAAACATATTTAAGCCTAAAGTAGAAACACTTTTGAAAAGCTAAAAGATTTCGCTTCTCTCAATCAATTCTACTTGCCGCATAATTTAATTTTTGTATCTCCTAAAGACAATAAAAACAATAATAATTGTTGAAAGTTGATACCAACGACAGTTTGGATATCCAAACAGACACGAAACATACCTTCTGCCTGGCAAGTGTGTCCCAGTTTATATCCTTGAAGAAAACATGTTGCTTCACCTGGATGAAGCGTCTATTAGTTTTCTATTTAAAATGAAAAAGAAATAATTTTACCATAAAAATGGAAATTAAGCATGTGATTATAAGAATTTAGCTCACCTCTGATGCCCCTCTGGCTCCTAGTCTTTGATTAGGATCTTCTGTCAATAATCTGAAAATTGAACATCTCAGGCACTAAATGTAGAATACATCTAGCTATCATATTCATAATTATGAGAAAACCACATGACAAAGAATCATATTAAAATTAAACGTTCAACTACATTAATTTTGAGCAGAAGCATCGATCTCAAAAGCCTTTACGGAAGGTAGAAAAATGTTTTTGACAGTCTAATAGAACAAACAAAAAGGTAAACTCGAATTGGACTGAAACTGTATCTTTCTGATAAACTCAGGATAATTCCTCTATACAAGGGAATAAAACAGTAAATGAACAATGGATGGAGAACATTCTCCTTGCAAAAATGGTGAAAGGAAAAGAAACAAAATGACACTCTCACAAAGAGAATACCCCTACTGAGATGAGAGAAATTTGATTGCTCAATCCCTAATTCCACCTCTCACACGTTCTACCCTCTTACTATTACCCCTCTTCCTACATACCCATTCATCTTCTCTCTCTCTCTCTCTCTTCCCAGTTGTTTCATAATTTTCTCACCCCCACATATTACTAATGAGCCTATCATTAACAGTGGGCCTAGCACAATCTTTTGAACAAAACCTAAATTCTAATTTTAAATGCAAAGGGACTAACATTTGGAACACATTGGGTAGTAGGAGACAGAATAGTCAATGTCATAGGATTCTGCTAGAAACTAAAAATTGCTCATAGCAATTGAAGTAAGGTTTTACTAGCTAGTATGTCAATGACTTCCCTGAATATCACAAGATACGGGACAGAGTTTTCAAAGCAAAAATGTTAGCAAAGGCTATTTTGCATTATAAAGGAGCAAAAGTATTGAAAAAACATATACAAGGGTCAAGGAATCAATGTTCCAAAATATGCTTTCCAAACAAAACAAATAATTTCCTAATACAAATAATTAGAACAGTGATATACGATTAAAAAAAAAGTCCATTACCGATCAATAAGATCATGTGCTTCAGGACTCATTTCATCAGGAACTTCAGGCCAAGGTATCTTACGATTAAGAATATTGTCAAATATAGTCTGCAACACAAAAAATTACATAATATGTAGTGAGAACTCAGTCATATAAAGGACAACAAAAACAACAACAAAAATTATAAACATTCATGATACTAAGAAGCATGGTAAAAACCTGAGGATGCTCTGCATTGAAGGGCGGGATACCGACAAGCAACTCAAATAAAATGACGCCAACAGACCACCAATCGGCCGTATACCCTGCAAAATTTGAACAAAAAATTTGATGGAGTCATGTTTGTAATAATAAATAAACAAAGAAATTTACATGAGAACATTTACCAGTATATAATGTGCAACCACTAAATCAGCAGGCTAAATAATCCAAAAATCTTCTTTTAATTTCATCAATTCACTATAATAATCCTTCCATATTGTTTCAGGATCATTAAGGACTTGATTTAAACAGTAGAAAACTCATGTTTTGGCAATAATTTTATTCTTTCAAAAACTACCATAATGAAGACAAAAATTTAATCTGCATTTTAAGAGATGGAAAAGAAAACAGAAATTGAACCACCTTAAACATAAAAATGGGACTATACGAACCATGTCCAGTTCCTAAAAGAATCTCAGGAGCTAAGTAATCAGGTGTGCCCACAGCAGAACGCTTCTTCCTCCGTTCCCTTTGATCCTCAGATGTATAAGCAGGAAGTTCATCATCCCCAAGTAGGGATGTCCCACTCACAGCTGGACCTGACAAATCATCTGTGCTGTTTATGAGACCAACTTTTGAAAGCCCGAAATCTGTTAACTGCAAAAGACGACACTTGTTAAAAGAATCTAGTTGACAAGTTGAGTATGTATAAACTTTCTTCAAGGGAGCCACAGAGTCCATGAATGTTGAACTCAAAAAGGATACAATGTGTAACTAAGAGGTGGAAAACTGTTGGGCAGGTTTGGATGAGCTTATAAAGAGATTTTTAATGAGAGCATTTCTAAAAAGTTCTTTTAGAAAAGTAATTTTAAGATTTACTGTAATACTTGAGTAATCCAATGGCTTCACGATAAACATGATTCATGATGACAGACCCAACTAGTGGAATAAGGCTTGTTGTTGTTGTTCCATACTATTTGAGTGCTTTCGTTTAATGTTTGAATTTGAAGTTTGAACAACTCTACTGTTGAAACAAGAAGATTCTCGGTTTAGAAGGTAAAAACTCTAGCTCGAAAGGAAAAAACATATCATAAGCATAAAATCTTAAGGAGGGCAATAGCATAACGATTGAAATTGCCGCCGTGTGACTAGAAGATCATGCGTTCAAGTTTGAGCCATGGAATCAATCTCTCGGAAATACAAGGTAAGGCTATGTGCAATATATCCATAATGGATCCGAATTCCGAACCTTTCCTAGACCACGCATGTGTGATTTTTTTAAGTGCTTCAAGGTTTTTTAGAAAATCTCATCCAAACACACTAAAGTATACTGTAAATAATTCAAAAAGAAAGATCTACTTTTTAGCAAGAAAACGCCTCCAAATGAGCCCTTTCTTTTTTATGTCTAATTTAATTTCTAACTCTAAGAGAGAATATTAAAAGTTCATAGATCATCCTAAGAAATAGGAACCCATAAAGCCATGTATACAGTGTTTTAAAAATCGGTTCGGACCGACCGGTCTAACCGGGAACCTCAACCGGCCCGAGCAGATTACTGGATCGGATATGTGACTCACTCGATTCTGATGTCATCAAATCGGGTTTGAAACTGGCAAACCAGCCAAGTGAGCGGGGCATTGTGAAATTTATTTTCAAAAATCCAAAGGGTTCGAACCCCTGCCCTATGTGAACGAATACAGCTCCCAAGCACTTTGCTAATGCTGAGTTTGGTGAAATCTTCGCATATATTTTATATGTACTTATATGGCATTTCAACTAAAAAACATGCTCCTTTCGTGAATACAGCGCCCAATCACTAATGCATCAAAAACCTTAACTTTCTCGTATGTAATGAATGCTATTTTAATTTTTTTATTGAATGAATGAATGCTCTTTTAAAATAAATATAACATAATAAAAAAATATAATAATTAGAATTTTTTGGGTTATATGAAATATGAAAATATATTGATATTACACATAAATGAATTTAGAAATATTTATTTTATTACTGTATGGATTTTTTATATTTCATTAGATATGCAATTTATATATAATCGAGACCGACTCAATGCTCATGCTCATGCGGTTCAATAACTGACCCTTCAGTCCGACCTCTATTATGACCGAGTCGACTACCGGTCTGGTTCTTAAAACACTGCATGTATATGCTAGAAGAAATCTTTTTTTCACCATTATCTTCATGACGAAAATACAGTCTTATGTTGTGGTATAAAACACAAATCATAGGGATAATATTGATAGTGCTTTTGAATCCAAAAAAATATCAAACGACCACAACACCTAAACAAGCTAGCCCAACCAAAAATCATAAAGTTCTTAATAACCTTATTGCAGCAGCCTCTTGGCATTAATAAGAGTAAAAGGGTTAGAAAGTAGACCAGTTAATAGTTACCTTGACGTGACCATCATGTGCAATCAATAAATTGTCGGGCTTCAAGTCACGATGAACCACGCGCATGGAATGCAAATACTCTAATGCAAGCACCTACAATTCAATGGAGAAGTTCGTGTCAAAGAAGATCAACTTCTGGGTGAGAGTGGGAAAGAGTTAGATCAAAGAATTACCACTTCAGCAATATATACACGGGCAACTTCCTCATCTAGGCAACCTAAATTCCTTAATAATGAGTACAAGTCTCCACCATTCAGATACTCCATGACAAGATACAAGTTCTCACGACATGTAAAAGAATAGAAAAATCGAACCTGATTAAGTTCAACTAGTGTTAGAACAAGGGTGCCATTTCTCGAAGCAATATAGAATAGAATGACAAGACAGATCCACTCACCACAAAAGGATTGCGCACTGTAATTAAGATATCACGTTCTGCTAATATACTCTCAACGGCATTCTTACGAATCATATCTGCCTTCTTGAGAACCTGTTAAGAAACAGTCCAATAAAAGTTAAATATGAAAACATAAAACAAAACTAGACGCAAATCTCCAACAAAGTATATTGAAGATATTGAATGTCCAAAAACCTGTGTCCCCAAAGTTTATTTCACTAAAACTACTTTGGAAGCAAAAGTGCAATTGAAAGACAATAATATAACAAAGTAATAATCAATACAATACAAAAAAAAAATAAGAATAAGAATAATTCAACGCATATTTTACCCAAATAAGAAAAAGGAAAATAATCATAAAAATGAAACAGAATACATGGTCAGACTCTGTTGGGAGAATGCAAAGAAGATTTTTAAATCTCATTTGTAACACTGCCAGCAGTAAATTATGAAAGATGCAATGTTCAGTGACATATATAAAGAACAAATAAACAGTTATATGTGAAACTGATAAGTTTTAATACTTTGGGCCACTTGGCATCGGGTCACTCGTAAGAGGTGTTTATACAGTTATATGTGAACCTGATAAGTTCAAAAATAGTAGCAAAGCCTATTCAATACCCTTTAGGACACCTGCTATCGGGTCACTCAAGTCACACTCCAGTTTTCTAGTCGTGGGCATTAGAAGGTTCTTGAGATGAGTCCCACATTGTATTTGATATGGTCTTAACAAGTGTTTATAAGTTGAAGGCATCTCTCACCTTACAAGCCGACTTTGCAAGGTTGAATTAGACCCAACCCAAATTCTAAGAGTATGAAATATGTGGACTCATAGACGTTCAGATTAGTAGAAGATGCAATACAATAAATGACATCAGAACAAACAAACAAAGAGAGGGAGCGTTTAATGTAAACAGTAACCAATGAGTAAGACGCATAAAGCATAATTACCTTTATTGCAAAAAGATCACCAGTTGTCCTCTTTTTAGCCAAGAAAACCCTTCCAAATGCCCCACGACTGATAGGTTTTATAATCTCAAAGTCATCAATAGAGGTACGATCCTTTGAAGAATGAATCGGGCTTGTTCTCAAGCTCCGAACAACATCGTCTTCCAAGATAACGTCATCGTCCATTACAGGACTCTCTATATCTATCTTTTCAACATCCACCATCTCAGTTAGCTCCAAATATTTCTCCCTGCCAAATTACAACTTATTAAGAGTAATCATCTATAGATTGCAAAGGACAACTGGTAAAGTCCCTCCTATCTTTGAATGCAGCAATGCCAGATATCGGTGGCAAGTTTTGGAGAAAAAACCATATAAAAGGCTTGGTGTTCCTATTTTGCAATTGTGGCACCGTGATAGCTGCCATACCAGTGGATTCACACAATTATGACTACAGCAAGAATGAAGTGACAGAATGGGACATCCATCATCGGCCCTATTGTCATTGTTATTTGAGTTTTACCTTTTTGAGTTGAGGGTGAGAGATATTTCAGTAATTTCAGTAACTGTATAAAAAAAAAACATAAATCTCAAACTAAGCCAGAAATCAAGTGGGCTGCATCTACGATTTTCTTTGCCTTGTTGTTGCCCCTCTCCGTATCAGTGAGTTTGCAACCTCCTCCGTCAATGGTATCTTCCACCTTCATTAAGGTAATGCCCCTTTCACTGCTATCAATCTCGGATAACAGAGCTTAGCAGCCAACCCCAAAAAACGCTATAGCAGGATGGCTGCTATTCTTAAATCTTTATGCATTTTAGATAGTTTACAATTTATACTATATACATAAAAACTCAATTACTCACCTAGCTGTGACTGCCCAGTGAGGAGGTTAAAAATAATAGCAGTATGAGAAGAAACCCTAATGCTGTTCTGGTGTGTTTCAATTGCAAAATTGCTAACATACCCCAACCAAATCTGTAACATTTAAATTTTAAGGACTTACTTTGTAATTTTGATCTCATTCTGAGATCCAGCGGTGCTTCTTGCCGCTACGGCACTAAGTTGGCTGCTATAAGCAGCTGCTACACTAATGACTAAACTGCTTCACTACAGCTGTTACACTAAACTGCTCTGCTATGTCATAATAGTGCGCTTTGGACAACACTGGCTTCTTTTATTCTGTGCTATGTAATTTCCTTTTTCTTTTGATTGTGTTAAATTCTCTAAAACAGTAATTCTATCTATAGAGCATATAGAGAAAATTTGTTTTCATTTGATTCAACTCATTTTTCTTAATCAGTTACAACAAGCAGTACAGAAGTATAGGTCTAAGTTCTAACCAACTGACACAGTCATTTGAGTTAGTTACAGGGAATTCATCCTCTACATGTAGTGTAGGGAAGGAGTCCAACCAACTGCCTTAATCAGTTAGTTGGTTACACAAATTTGTCTTAATAGTTTGTGTGCCTTTCCTGTTTTTTAAGCTTTTTTCTATTCACCGCAAGTTCATAAGAGAGTCGAGATATCAACATACAGCAACATGGATTCATAGACCAATTTGAGTTTTTTAAAGCTATACAACACTGAATATTTTTGTTTTGATACTTGTCCTTGTTCTCTTTCCTTTGCTTTGTTTTGTATTAGACATAGTGAGATTGATATACCAGAAACTGTTATGTTTATTACTTTGATAAGTTTCAGATTTTTATTTTATATATACCAAGGAGTATATTCTTTTTGTTTTTTTACGTGGGCACCGTGCTTATGCAATTTGCCACTAAGCCACCCACTATAGTTCTATGGCAAGCTTTTGGCTTGTCTGCACAATTAGTAAAATTGGAAAGTCACGAGTACAGAACATTGAAGAAAATATTTCAGGTGAACTTAACAAAAATTCTGGCATGTAATACCTGAGGAGATACTGGACAGAAAGATATATATTCATCATGGTATATGATATATTGTATTAGTTATTATTCTGTAAAAAAAATTAATTAGAATTTATGCCAAAATTTATTCGTTGAGGAGTCACACACTGAAGTTCAATGTTCATTACAAGTGCTTTCCTTATTATAGAGATGCATTACAACATACATAGATCAGAAGTACTAACCGAATCAGTTTCTCAATGCGTGTTCCAAAGGTTTCCACAGTAAGCGCATTAAATTTCCTTCGTTCTACGACAACCCTCAAGTCATCAAGACAAGATAACAAATATGACGTTGTGTGATCATCATCCAGACTAGCATTTGCAACACATCGTGCAATATCAGCAAGTTCATTCATCTACAATTTTTTACAAAAAAAATATAGCATGTTGGTTTAGAGACAGTTATAATTGCTGGATCATCTGTCACCAAGCATCATACTGGAACAGATAGGTAATGCCAGGTGACATAATTAGTATAGGACAAATGGACAACAAATTAGAAATAGTGTTTTGCAAAATAGGTTAAACAAAGAGCATGCCTGAGGTAGATCATCATGTTCAGAATAAGCACTCTTTCCTGCCAAGAGCAAGTCAATCTGACTTGTCCTTGGTGTCATTAAAGGAGACCTGGGAGTCATGCTCCCTGCAGATGATGTTGCCATACCTTGGTCAGACTTTGGACCAAAACGAGTTCTACATGATATGAGTGGCAATCCCTTTAGGTCATCCATAAAAACAGAATTATCACTTTCAGGGAGACAGTCCAGCATATCCTCTGAGCCTCTGCGTGACCAGTCACTGAGTTTCGGGGAAAGAACATCAGATTCTTCAATCATACTTGAATTTGATACTTTTGCAACATCGGGACTTCCGACCATTTGTTGAGCATCCTTCTGATTACATGATTCCATCATCTTTTCCAGTGTTTCAGCAATTCTGACAAGACGCACATTGACACTTAGACCCTTCTGATCACATCTGTCAGCAACTGCACAAATCCTTGAATGATCTTCAACATGTGAAGTAGGTACTTCCTCTTCACATATTCGACAAATTATTGAACTTTCCTCACCATTATTCTGCTGATCCCCCCAGTAGCCCCAGGAAACTTTGTGTTGGTGCTTGGAAGCATGGTCCTGGGAATCTTTGATGGCCAGAAGCTCAGACGGCTTAGTAGAAGAGAGATCAATATCAGAAGTTAATTTCTTACTGTTTGACGACATTTTTGGAGGTTCAACCATCCCATAACTTTGGTCTTTCAACAGAGCAGTTTCTTTTGGGCTTCTTACTGGTGGAGATGGGAATTTTTTCCAAGAAGCCATTCGATTCCTGCCAGAAGGAGACTCAAAATTCTTTGAAGTGTCATCATCAGTAGGAATCAACAGATTCTCTGGCTGCATAACATCTTTCTTCCAACCGAATATACTCTGCTCTTGGCTATAAGCCTTTTTTGTTGAAACCTTGGAGGTCTTTGTAGCACTGGAACTTTTAGTATCCCTTCCCAGGCTAGGAGGAATACGTTTTTCAGCAGAATGCAGGACTCTAGACTGACGAAGATTGTAAACATGTTCATCCTCAGCCAAACCACTTTCCTTGTGGAATTGCAACAACCGAGTACACCTTGTGAGAATGAAAAGCATTCGAGTGTGAAGCTGCTTTAACGTCCCTGGGGGTAGCTCTTGGCGCCTATCATCCAACTCCTGAACTATGCTTTCGCACTGAAGCCAAAACTCCCCAGGTGAAGTCATAGCACAGCGTCTAGCCAAAATTAGCAAGTCCTCAATTGTCTCTTGCCAATCAGGATGAGTGTCTGCATTTTTTTCAAGAACTCCAACCAGGTCTGCTGCAAAAATAGCCAGCTCAGAATTCACCTCATCTTTCTCTTTATCAAATTTACCCCTAATAACAACCAGGATCTCCTGCACAAAAAAGTACAAAAAATTAAAGTGGTGACTCGTGCTACAAAAATCATCAACTCCATAATATAATGTGAAATGGAAACTAAAATACCTCAAGGTTATTTAACCCTCGAGGCTTCCAAAATGGAAAAGGCCGGACACCTTTGGAATTCAACTCGTGGGAGAAACTCTTGATATCCGCAGGAAACCTCTTTCTGGGTGCACTTGTGACACGTAATATAGCTTGAAAACGAGGAGATTCAGACTCCTTCGGATTTTCAAAATCATATACTGTCTGGAAACAGAGCAATTAGTTTTTCTGCCATAATAAATGAATAAACAGAGTACCACAACTAATTAAGCCAAATTTAATTTAACTAAAGCAATAACACAAGATATCACGCACTCCACCCCAAGCAGTACCTCTGGAGTGCAAACATCTTCACCTCTTAAGCCTCCAGTCTGAGTCTGTGATGATGCTGGCATCCCTGTTTAAACCGATATCATGAGCAAAAGCAACATTTTGGGAGATAACATAGCATAGTTTTGGCAGACTCCAGTATCAATAAAAAAAAATTAAAAAAAAAAAAAAAAAACACCCAAACTTGCTGATTGGCAGCAGGTAAAACTGACTGACAATGACATTGACCCCAAACCATTTAACACTTGACAACAAGCCTAAAGGAATTTTACTTCACCAATACAAACATTCTGCTAACCACAGCAACAAATGATATATGAGCTTGTAACATGGAGAAGCAGGAAGGTAAAAAGCCTGTGTCTTGGACCCCCAGCCAGCTACTTTCCCTTGCATAAATGCAACAATTATGATGTAACAACTTTCACATGTTCTGTTTAAGTTGATATTGGGATTAATTGCTATATACTTAATAAAAGGAATATTTCAGCAATATTTAATTGTGAATTTCTTCCCTCAGCTCCATCATGACAGGAGCTTTATAACACCAAGTTGCCCATTAAATTAAGTGGTGTATTTGCACAGGCTACAGCTATGGATTTTCCATCAATTATTATTGTTACTTAGATATTTATTTATCTTCCATGGAGGCAGGTTATTTTAGAAGGGTGTAAAATTCTGAACTGCATCTACTTGACTATATGATGTAAACAGCTACAAAAAATTATTTTCAGGAGAAATTCTAGCCGTCCTGCATTTGAAGTATCTATCTATCAGGTCCAATGCTAAAGTTAGTAGTTCTATATCTATCAGGTCCAATGCTAAACTTAGTAATTCTAAGTGTTTTTCAGTCAAACACGGTCTGATAATCAACAGAGTGACCTAGTCATTTGATTGAGTCAAACCCTGGCGGCCTGGCCCAGTTTTTCAAGTTACAACAACTAGGAGTCTAGGACCCCAAGCATTCAAAGAGTAGTTCCAAAATTTGAGTTCCTGTGTTTTCAGTTATTGCAGCAAACCCCATCTAGGGGAAACAGACTTCTATTTATTCAGTGTTTTCAGTTATTAAAAAAAGTAGTGTGTCCAGTTAAAGTGTGTATTTTCCCAAAGACCTTACCAAAAAGTGCCATGTAGTTAATCAAATTGATAAATAAAATAGAACCAATATGGTCCTCTTCAAAATAAGTTTTGTAATAGGTCATAACATATGATTAATCACTCTAATCTGCCATTTGAACTATACGTTATTGATAATGCCTTCAAATCTATAAATCAACTTGATATCACCAGTACAAGGGATTATTTCCAATACATTGTCATATTTGCAACAATGTACAAACAATGGGTCATTAACATACAAGTTTTATATGCATTTGTGTTGTATCAATAATCTAATCTATAATACAGATAACCATTGTGAAGTCAGGAGAAACATAACTTTATTTCCAATGCCTTTGAATTGATAATTTTCAGAGTCCAGGTTAAGAATTGCAAAGAGGTTGGGCTACTTCTGTAATTCCCTGGAATTGTTACATGGAATTACAATTTTAATTCTAAAAGGCCTTCCAAACATAAAAACTAGAATTGGTAGGCAAAACTCTACTGCTGAACTCCAATCCAAGTTAAAATGCATGCCCAAAATCAGAAAATTTCCGTTAATAGATGTTCTGTGGGTTAGGAAGACTATTCTCCCAAGTCCTGTTTTTCCCTCAAAGGCACCCTCTCATGCTCACTCGCAATATCAATATGGTCCCATTTGTCTGACAAAATTGAACTTGGATTTAAGCCTCGGAAATAGAATGGACCTCACGATTCTAAGAGAGTTATTTTGAGGTGTAAATTAAAGTTGGATAAGCATTTATCAAATGTGATTTTGAAAGGAATTGATTATGTAAAATTGATTTAAAGTGAAGTGACTTATGTTTGATTTTACTACTCTGAAAACAAGTTTAATTTAATGTAAAACATGGTGTAAATTTTTCAATCTACTGCAGAAGCTACTTCTTATCACTTCTAGTCAAACCCAAACTGGGGTTTGGAGACACAGCCTATTTACTCAACACCAAGTCCAACCAAACATCTATATTTTTGCTAAAATCAAAAATCACATTTGACGAGACAAAATCCAATTCTAATGGTCTCAAAGTCCAATGTGAAACTAAACGCGAGCTAAGTATGCAGCTTAAAATATAGGGCCAGCAGCCCCTAGGAAGGGAATGGCGTATTCTGCGGATTTCAGGCTTAAATTTGTGTGTTTCCTTCACTTTTGTTGCTATCTACTTGTATGTTTTGCTCAAGTACTATGACATTTATTATTAATTATGATTTATGAATAGTTCATGAACTTATGAATATTGAGCATTTAAATATATAGAATTAGCAGTCTAATATACATATATAAAATATAAAAAAAAAATACTATAATAGATAGCACCCATCCTGCTAACTCATATCCCACTATAGTGTTTTTTTAGTTTACCGCTCAGCACCGCTATCTGAGATTGATAACTAAGGTTCAATGGCATTTCATCAAAGGTCCAACATGGACGGCAGACATCTTCTATTCATCAACAAGCAGACATCTTGGCTAAATCTCTCCAAGAGCCACCCGTAACATATATATATGCAGTAAGCTTGATGCATAAAAATTGCACACACCAAGTCCAGGGGAGTCTTTAAATATGGTATTTTGGTTATTGTCTTGCATGGTTAGAACGGGAAACAAAGTATACACCCATCGTATATAGATATATCAATCCCTTCAATGATTTAGGGATTCAGAATTGTTTATACGGGGACAAATAATATGAAACCTTGAGAAAATGGTCCAAATCAAACTTTCTAACCTAAGATCACTGACTAAAAAACCAAATGAAACAGTATAATCCATTTTATCTTATTAATTATGTTCATAATTATCTTTAACAAGTAGGCAAAAACATGTCCATGCCATGATCACGCAACATAGCATCATCATCACTATGATCATTAATTAAAAACCAAACTTAAAGAATGAAGAACCATTTGAGGCACGGATTTACACCGATGATACCTGCTTCAGAAGATGATTCACCATTCTGCAACCGCGACCGCGGCAACAACACCGGACTCTGCTCCATCGAAGGTGCACCACCACTCCCAGTCGACATGCTATCAGAATTGCTCCCATTATCAACACGACCACCAGTTCCCAAACCCTCCACAAACCCTACTCTATTCTGATTCACCGTCTCCTTCTTCTTCCCACCGAAAGGTCTTGAAAGATTACTAGCACCAAGAGCCGCCGCCGCACCTCCCTTATCACCTCTTAAACCAAAGAAACTCTCCTGCGGCAACGGTCCCGATCTCGTCTTTATCCTATTCAACCCTAACGACGACGCCAAAATCGGCGAAACCAAAGACGACGATGACGACGTAGATTCCTTCGATTCTTTCCCCTCCGCCGCCGAAGCCGCCACCGGAGTCAACTTTTTACTACTATAGCGAGATTCCGGCGGAGTCAAAGTCAATTTCGAAGTCTCGCTCTCCTTTCCTTTAACAACGTCTTTCTTCTTAACTCCATCCTTGACCGGTGACTGGCGGAAAGCGGCGGCGGAGAAAACTCCGGAGCCGGTGGCGGTTAGGGTTTGATTAACGGTGGATTTAGCTTTTTTCTTGTCAGATCTGGAAGGAGAGTTAGAGGATTGTGATCGGGGACTGTTAGAAGAAGCATCGGGACTAGAAGTATCGGATTTCTTGGAAGAGAAGAATCTTCCTTTGAAGACCATGTTTGGTTGTGAATAAGCTCTAGCAGCATGCTGCTACTAGAAAACGCGACATTGAATCGTGAAATTTTGAGTTCTAAAAAGAGAAAAAAGAAGAGAGAGAAAGATGCGTTTGGGATTGGATTTTTAGAGAGAGAAAGTTAAGGAGTGGGGAGGTTAGGTTGTTGGTGTTGGTGTTGGTGTTCAAAGTATTGATTGTGGACTTTGTCCAAGAAGAAGAAAAATGTACGACTTTTTAGATTTTACACATAAGAAAATGCACTATATGTTATGGTTAAAATAAATGACATCAATCAAGGAGATTCCATTTTAATTCTCTGACTTTGAAGAATTTTTAGGTATGACCCAGATCAAAGTCTTTTTTTATTGTTTTTTTAGCAATTTAATATAGTCAAAAAAAATTATCTTTTTGACTAAAAAAATTTAGTTAGTGTGTTATTGATGTGTGATATCAGCTGATTTTGTCGGTGATTAATCTACGCAAAGAAAATATGGCTAGTCACGTGTATTCGACTTTATCGGTCTATGTGGTTCTAAGTTTTGTCTAGACTCGAGACTGAACTTGAGACTTTTGAGTGAGATCAGTACTCTTTTAGAGCTCGGACTAACCATTGTTGTTAATATAGTCAAAAAAGCAATTTACTTTTTTTTGAAAAAAAAATGTATATTATATTGCTTGACGATGGCGTTTAAGATGAGGCACCAACTAAAGCTTTCACTAGTGAGGTGAAAAAATACCTACTATTACTTGTTGCTACTTGTGTTTTGATGGTCGGGATATAGAATGAAATTTCAGCAACCTAGAATACTTAATTACGGTATGAAATCTAGACTCGGTCATTCATAACATTTTATGTTGGGGAAATTATGCTCACTTTCTCTCAGTTCTAGTTATATAATAACACATAAACCTCTTCTATTTTGTAGAAGACATCAACCTTCATTAGATTACAAGCATCTCCCCTCTATTATGTAAGGATTGAGGGGGTGTTTTTGTCTTTTTAAAAAAATAAGGAGGTGAATGTTCTTTTTAAAATAGAGGAGATGTCTATGTCATTTAGTCATAACTCAATGGAGGTTAATGTAATTTTCCCTTTTATATTATATCATATCGTCAATTTGACTGATTGACTAGTGAGAGACTTAATTTGTCTTTCACCCTAGAAGCCACCATATTCTCAGCCTCTTTATTTTGATTAACTCGTTATTTTTTAAAAGTATTTTTGTATATGACTTCTCAAATATTTATGGTTTAATTATTTTCTTCATTGTTATTTTTTTACGAAAATATTTCAATTACTATGTTTATTGACCTAATGCCCTATATCAAAAGTCCAAAAATATATTATTGGAATGTCTAAAGTTTATAATAGAATTGAATAGTTTTTCCTTTAAAAACGGGGGTCAAAATAGAAGATCTAAAAAATTATTAGGGAGTATATGAACCCCAAAATGGGGGGTGCAAATACCATTTCCCCTTTTCTTTCCCAATTTAAAGCCTTATATTGGAAACAAAACAAACAAATAAGGCTATTGCTTTTCCCACACCCCCTTCTACTCAAAACACACCCCACAAGGGTGTGAAAAGACCAAAAGGCCAGCCAAAACCTCTTTTTTTTCACGAAATTTCACCTGTTCGAACACGGGCCTTCGAACAGGTTCGAATGACATCGTTCGTGTGTGTTAAATCTTGACTTCACACTCTCTTTGGGCGTTTTTCACCTGTTCGAATGAGGTCATGCGAATAACATCGTTCGAGTGTGTTAATGGATGAACTTTGAGTAATCCACTTTGATATTTCTAACAATAATATTTTTATTTGTTACTTTCCATATGACAACTACCGGTAGAAATCCAAAGTGCTACTAAGTAAGCACAAATTTGATCACTCAGGGGATGCTTTGGAAATTTAAAATGGGTCAAGATAACTCAATAGACCAATCGGCCTAATAGCCTCGGTTGGCCTTTTGGCCATTTGCACTTGTCTATGTTGAAGAGTATCTATGTTAGCAACATTCGCCATAAACTACCCCTCAGTGATATTGACAAAGTTACTAGGCTGAGGATGTACAGAGTTAGGATTTACCTGAGGAGAAAGTGCCTACCGAGGCCCTGCCATATTTCCATATAGTGGAACCTATTGCACGATTCTGACTGGACTCGACTGTCCTCCCCGTAGTTGGGCGGGGATACCAAGACTCGTTGCGCTGTTAGCTTGCGTAGCACGCCTCTGCTCAAGTTCTTTGGTCTGTTGCACTTCATTGTGCACCATAGATTTTACTATGTCGGCCAATTGTTGTGAGACTTGGTACATGATATCATGGATACCCATGTCAATCTGCTGACAAATGAAAAAGGTGGTCATGACCACAGTCGGTTCCTCGTCAACAAGCTGTGATTGCTCATTGGGCTCACTAGTTGCAGCATGGGCAATCAGCCTTGACGTACCTGTTAATTTGCTCTGGGTTCTAGGTTTGGATGTCTTTATACCTCGCCTTGTATGGCCTCCGCTTTATCATAGCCTTGATTCCCCCTTTCCCTCGACAACTTATATTATTGAGTATCAACATATATACATATTTATGCATAAGCTATGTTTATATATAATTAAAGATAAAATACGATTAAATCATTTTCATATAAGTTATATTGAAGAGTTTATTAAAAGTATAAGTTAAAATTAAACATCTCATGAACACATCATGCGCTATTTATAAGCTTAACCAAACATTTACACAAGTATTGATGCCATAAACATTACTAGACATTTGTGGATCCACCTAGACATCTATGGGGTAAATTTCCCCCACAACATAATTTTTTTTAAATGAATATAAAAAATTTAATTTGGTACTTATGTCTTTATTTTCCTGATTTTTATACTACTTCTCTAACTAAAAATACACCGACAAAATACAGTATGCTTGAAAAACGAAACAATGTCCCTAATTGAGAGAAAGAGATGATTAAAGATTAAAAGATGATTTTATTGGTGATCTTCTATCAAAACCATTAGAGCTATTTGTATAGTATTGACAATGGTAAAAAAATAATATCACATTTTAAAATATTAAAACGTATCGAGGATAATTGTAATATGCGGTTGTTTAAGTACTTTAGGTTTTCTTGCCAAAAGATTATGTATTTTAGAAAATTTTATAATATTTTTCTTTAGAAAATACCATATATATTGATTATTTTCTTGTCCTCACTAAAGAAAATATCTATTCATCTACCACTTAGACCATATAAACTACTAATTAATAAGCTAATTGACTGAGCGTCAAGAGGATGGCTTGTGTGAAACAGATTTCTCCCTGCACTTTCTTCAATATGATAATGAGAGAGAGAGAGATAGGAAACATGATTACTCCATCCGACGATGATGCATGGTCGATAATCTATTACTCATTGTTGTCTTATTTCTCCTTGGACCAAGAAAGTTATTGTGACATTTTGCAAGGTTTGGGGTGTGTGATGAGTAGGCAATGCCCTAAACTTATTGTTGTCTTATTATGACTAACATTACAAGGGGGAGCAATGCCCTAAACTTATTGTTGTCTTATTTCTCCTTGGACCAAGAAAGTTATTTGAGGTCGTAAGTAAATAATATATTATTAAGACTACGCTGTAGGAATTGTAAAAAGAGATCATGCTTTTTAGTAGCGTTTATAAAAACGCGCTAGCCATTTTAATAACACGCTACACCATTAGTAGCGTTTTAAAAGTAAAACGCTACCTATTAGGTAACACGCCAGATGCAGATCCTCAGCGCTTTTACTCAAAACGCTAGCAAATTAGAAAACACGCTAGACGGATCCTAGCGCTTTTATTCAAAACGCTAGCCAATTAGAAAACACGCTAGACGGATCCCAGCGTTTTTAGAAAGCGCTAGCTATGTTGGTGTTGAGGACGACCACTTTCTCGTGAACATCGGAACCAATAATAGGGAAAATACTTCTATAGAGGATGTTGTATATTTTAGAAAAGATCATAATGATGGAATTATTATTAAATCGGAAAAAAAAATACCAAGACGCGAATTGCAAACAAAATTTTATCTAGGAAAAGGAAAAGGTAATATAGATTTAATGATATCTCGTTATTTTTTATTAATAGATAATATTTATATTGTTTTTGTAAATTTAACAATAACATGGACTATATATGTTATATTGCAGTCGGATGGCATCACTTAGTGATCATGAGATCTAGTGGTCAAGGCAGTAGTCATTGAGGTTGTCTTTGTTATATATGTTTCTAGCTTTAATTTGTAGCTACTTTTGAGTTTCATAATCTAAGTTACTTATTATGTTGTATGATTTGGATATATATTAATTATGTTGTAAGTAATTGTTAGTTTAATATGGTCTTTTAATTTGGTGATATGTACATATGTGTGTATCTATATATTGGTTTGTAATGATATATTGGCTGAATTTTGTTGGAATGTATTTTACGAATTTTGTTGGAAGGAATGAATTTATAGGTTGTAATTAAAATGGAGAACAAACCAAAATAAAAAAATATTTTAAAAAAATTCATCGATAGGTAGCGTTTTAGAGTGAAAACGCTAGAAATAAAGTTAAAAAATTCATTCAATACCTAGCGTTTTAAAAATAAAACGCTAGGAATTGTAAAGAGGAGCTAGAGGATCCCTAGCGTTTCTAAAACGCTAGGAATGGTAGTAAAAGGTCTTTATAGCATCCCAGCGTTTTTACATAAAACGCTAGGAATGTTAGTAAAAAGGTGCTATAGCATCCCAGCGTTTTTACATAAAACGCTAGGAATGTTAGTAAAAGGTGCTATAGCATCCTAGCGTTTTTACATAAAACGCTAGGAATGTTGTAAAAAGGTGTTATAGCATCCCTAGCGCTTTCGTCGCTAGGAGTGTAAAAGCGCTTATAGCATTTTACATAAAACGCTAGGAATGGTAGTAAAAATTTTAATAGCATCCCTAGCGTTTTACGTAAAACGCTAGGAATTGTAGTAAAAAGTTTAATAGCATCCCTAGCGTTTTCTAAAACGCTAGGAGGAATGGTAAACACGCACTAGATGATCCCTAGCGTTTTATGTAAAAACGCTAGGGATGCTATTAAAATTTTTACAAGGCGCGCTCTCTCATCTCCTCACACACTCACGTGGCGTCTCTTCATCTACCTAACTTCTCTCCACGACCCAGAAACCCTCCACGAACAACCCGGAACCCGAACAACCCACACGGAACCCGGAAAAACCGAACACACTCACGTAGAAGTCTTGTTCATCTACCCTCTTCGTTCATCGTCTGCAGTTGCGAACCTCCACGACCCAGAAAACCTCTTCGTTCATCTTCGTTCATCTCCACGCCGTATCAGCTCTCCTCTCTCTCCTTGGTGCTACGACCCAGAAACCCTCCCATTTGTCTCCTTTTTCTTCACTCTCTCTCCCTTTCAAAAGGTATTTTCGAACTCACGTACTCTCCACCTCTCTCTCACCGCAATGACTATTTGTTATGGTTTTTATGGTTTGTTATGTATCTTTTGTATGGCTTTCTCTCGTTATTTAGCTCAATGTTGTATCTAATTAGTTGTTAGATTAGTCTAGCTTAGATAGCATTATTAACTTGACTAGTGCATGGCTTTCCTAGTGCATGGCTTTCTCTGTTTACTCTAGGTTATATACTTAGTGCATGGCTTTCCTATGTATGTTTACTCTAGGTTACTTAGTGCATGGCTTTCTCTGTTTAGTGCATGGCTTTCATATATATGTTTACTCTAGGTTATATACTTAGTGCATGTCTTTCCTATGTATGTTTACTCTAGGTTACTTAGTGCATGGCTTTCATCTTTGTTACTTAGTGCATGACTTCTTCTATATTTTGTTAAGTGTTTGTTGGTTCTAAACAATTAGAAAGCTAAAACTCATCGAGTCTATTTCATTTGGGTCATTGCAAGTCGATGGCATCACATAGTGATCACGAGAGTAGTCGGGGTGGTGATGGGGTGATAGAAACACAAAGAAGTTCACTCCTCGAGGAATTACATCGAAAAAGAATATCGTCCATCGGATAAGTAAAGGACACGAGAAATATAAGGTAAGTTAATTACTAATTATTAATGTTGTTCTCTACCTTTCCAAGTTATCTAATTATTTAATGATTTAATTATTTAAGGTCCGATGGAGTGTTAAAGGTTTGCCAATTGGAGACAACGGCACAAATTTAATTAGCTTTATTGGTACTAAGGTGAAACAAATCTTTCCAATTTCAATAAAAAGTTGGAATGAGAAAGATAATACTGATTTTGCCTAAAGCGAAAGATGATTTTTGGTCCTTAATACTGGTATATAATTTTAGACCTCTTTAATAATCTTATTTAGTGAATTTTTAGTTGTATTTATTTAATCCATTTTTATGTATAAGTAGAAACACTTTGATGTCGATGATGCCGAAGAGATTGGATACTCAAGGAAGCGGGAAGGTTGCATCGGGCATATAGAAGCGATGTGGGGAAAAAGTATATCAAACTACTGATGGGACCATCAGACAGAGCCTCAACCTTGTATGCCGGAATTATAACTAAGGAGGATTGGACCAAATTTGTAGATATACGCACTACAGATCCGGATTTCTGGTTAGTATATTAATTATTTAAGTTATATATATTTATATATATATATATATATTATATATATATTATATATATATATATATATATATATATATATATATATATATATATATTTCACAACAAGATATCATTCATTAATGTATACTTATGTTTTTAAATAGAAAAAAGCAAAGCCAATAAAGTGAGAGCTTCTAATCCCGAGTACCCTTATAGAGGAGGTTCAAGTGGATATCAAATTCTTGAAGAAAGATTGGTAAGACACAATTAGTTTAATTTATTATGATTTAATGAATCTTTTAATTTACTGATTGATTAATTATTAAACTTAAATAGTTCTTGCAAGAGGGAAAGATCCAACTCAAGAATCCTTGATCGTTGTCTTTATGTCTCGGTTAGAGGCCCGACAAAACAAGGATGGGAGATTGTGGATCCGAAAACTAAGGAGGTCAAGGACAAAATTGTAAGTATTCCCTTTGACACTTGTTTATTATTTTTATCCGTTACTCGATTTTTTTTTGACACGTGAACATATTTTTATTGTCGATTAAATTTCTTTGACACTTGTTTATTATTTTTATCCGTTACTCGATTTTTTTGACACGTGAACATATTTTTATTGTCGATTAAATTTCTTTGACACTTGTTTATTATTTTTATCCGTTACTCGATTTTTTTTGACACGTGAACATATTTTTATTGTCGATTAAATTTCTTTGACACTTGTTTATTATTTTTATCCGTTACTCGATTATTTTTGACACGTGAACATATTTTTATTGTCGATTAAATTTCTTTGACACTTGTTTATTATTTTTATCCGTTACTCGATTTTTTTTTGACACGTGGACATATTTTTATTGTCGATTAAATTTCTCTTGACACTTGTTTATTAATTTTATCCGTTATTTATGTTTGTGCATCGCCAAAGCATATCACAATCTGTATCACAAGGAGATTTAACAGATTGTGATGGTCAACAAGATGTCCTTGCTCGTGCCTTGGGAAGGGAAGAGAGAGAGAGGTCGGATTAGAGGTTATGGATATGGGATTCCTCCGACAACCGTGTTTGGGCCAAAGAGCCAAAGCAAGGGTGCGGGATTGTAAAGTCATGGCGGCAAAGTATGACGAGCTATCCAAGAATGTTCTTTGTGTTAATGGAAGAGAGAGGATGTTTAAGCGACTCTTGGCACAAAGGATTGGTGCACCATCCCCGCCGCACCACCCCCTGCTTTGAACCTATTGAGCTCTCTTTGCACCCCCATAGCGCCCGAGATAGCTGCACCATCCCTTCAACATGTATTTAACAAAACTCGACTTTTTTTGTACATATGTATTTGATAAAATTATCATGTATATTTATTTTTCTTTATAATTGATTTAGGATAAGCGTGAATGTGAGCTATATATTGCAAACCCACATCGAAAGGTTGCAGTGGGTTTGATATGTAACCAATTGAGTGCCACATTTGCACAATCAGGCCATGCACGAAAACCATTTGAGAGTTAGGGTAGACTATTCAATAGAGGGTCTACACCATTGCTCATTCCAATTGCTAATGCGGATATATTTTATCGTGGATCAAGCACTTAGTACTTTTGTGGCATGGCACGAACAACTTGTCATTGTAAGTGACAATATTTTTGTTAATAAGTTGATGACTATAATGTGTGTTAACTAACTAATTAATCATTTTTTTAATATATACTAGGTACCCCAAGTGTCCCGACCTTCCCCTTCAATAAAAGTGTCCCGACCTTCCCTTCCACTACCAAACTCTCCCGACCATCTACTTCTATACAGCCAGTCCAACATGTTGGTCAATATCCTATTGATGAATTCCAGAAGTACATCGATTCTCTAAAGGTCCACATTCAAAAAATGAACCAGATTGACCAAATTTTTTTACCGCCCGATAACATTGTGGGCTGAAGAGCAGTTGGTAATGATCAACATCGAGGATATGAAAGCTATAGTTGAGATGGATTGGGCCACGCCATCGATATTAGAGTATAGAGGTATGTATTAAATTATTTGTACACAATAGTTGTTTATATTAGAGTATATATTAGAGTATATATATGAGGATCTGAAAGTTGTATATATATTATTTATAGGTTTTGTACAATCGTCTTACGGTCTTTCTCAACTTGGACACGTAAGTATTTCTTCTTGTGTCCGGCGTGTATCGTTGTGTTTAAGCAAGGTAATACAGAGGAACGTATTATGGCTATTAAGAGTGAAATACAAAGTTATATCCATTCACGCTTCATGGATGTCAAGCATTTGAAGCGGCGACTCTTTATTTTTGGCACCACTCAATAATGGGTGAGAAATTTAGTCTTCAATCACTTGTTTAATTATTTTGAGGATTGTATTATAGTGTAAATTAATGTGTACTCATTCGTGATTCATTTACTTGCAGCAACATTGGGTACTCTTTGCAATAAACCCTAAGCAAAATGTTGTCTACTATCTGGATTCACTTCAAGGCCATTACAACGTCTACGTGAGACTTCAGAGAATCGGTTGAGAGGTGTGTATGTGTAACCCTCTCATTTTAATTTGTATAATTTAATATATGTATTTTGTTCAACTTAACATTATATATATATATATATGTATGACGTTACTGATGCTTTGAAAGAATACTTGGGATTATCTACGAGTAAAACAAGATGGCTACCCATAATCGTAAGCTTTTTAAGAATCATTCTTATAATTTTAATTGAATTTTTGGTCATAAAAATGTGACAATTAAGTTATAATGATCTTTTGCTTTGTAGTGTCCTAAACAACCAAACAACAATGATTGTGGGTACTACGTTATGAGGTTTATGAAAGAGATTATCACTCATGACAAAGTAACAATCCCAACCAAGGTAACTACTTAGATTTCTTTTTATATTGATATTATATATAATACTTACTCACATTTAATAAACATTTTAATTCTAATTTTATTTCATTTTATTTTTGAAGATTTTCCCAGAATTTTTAAAAATATCCGAATTACTCTCAACAACAACTTACAGAAGTGGGGAGTAGTGCGATTTTGTTTCTAGCTTTTTGTAGCAAGTTTTGAGATAATTTCATAATAGTTAGTTGTTGTATATATTGTATTGGAATGATATTGGATTGGATTGGATTGGAATGTATTTTTCGAATTTTGTTACTTTGTAGCTTTTTGAATGATATTGGATTGGATTGGATTGGATTGGAATGTATTTTCATAATAGCTTTTTGTAGCAAGTTTTGAATTTTGTTTGAATGATATTGGATTGGAATGTATTTTCGAATTTTGTTGGAAGGAATGAATTTATAGGTTGTAATTAAAATGGAGAACAAACCAAAATAAAAAAATATTTAAAAAAATTAATCAATACCTACGCGTTTTATAGATAAAACGCTAGGAATTGTAAAAGAGGAGCTAGAGGATCCTAGCGTTTCTGTAAAAACGCTAGGAATGCTAATAAAAGGTCTTTATAAGCATCCCTGGCGTTTTATGTAAAAGCGCTAGGAATGGTAGTAAAAAAAAGGTCTTTATAGCATCATCTGGCGTTTTCTGTAAAAACGCTAGGAATGCTAATAAAAAAGGTCTTTATAGCATCCAGCGTTTTACATAAAACGCTAGGAATGGTAGTAAAAGATTTATGGGATCCCTAGCGTTTTTATATAAAACGCTAGGAATGGTAGTAAAAAGAGCTATGGGATCCCTAGCGCGTTTCTAAAACGCCAGGAATTAAAAAAAGCATTTGGGTCAATGGCTAGCGTTTTATATAAAACGCCACGTATGTCTAAAACACATTTGGGTCAATGGCTAGCGTTTTATATAAAACGCCACGTATGTCTAAAAACACATTTGGGTCGATGGTAGCGTTTTTAAAACGCTTACTAATGGGGCACAGACGCGATTAGTAATAGCTAGATTTCTCTAGCGTTTTAAAACGCTACCAACGCCTGCAAAAAAACGCTACCATCCTAATACTGTCTGGCAGTAGTGTAGAGGTGATTAATATAAAATATACTTATTCAAAAATAACTTTTTTTTTGGTAGCTAAACCATTGATGTGAGACCCTCCACCCCTGATCCTCTCCTTCGACTTTCCATGTCCAGTTATACATGTTTGTTATCTCTCTCATAAATTCTTCTCCGATCTCTCCTACTTTTTTTCTCTCCATCTTCTATGTATTTTATGATGTAATAAATACATTTATTCATATCCAAATCATGATTATTACAAGACAATTATTGCATATAAAATGTTTGGTATTTTTGTTGGAAATGCTCTCAAACCACGTTTAAGGAAAACCTAGAACCATGTGCTGGGATGTACTCCTTAAATATTGGGTCACATATGGTGGACCATTCTAAAAATGGACTTGTTGTTAAACATGGTCCAATTAATGGATTTGTACGGAACAAAACTGATTTTTCTAAGAATAATCTTATTCAAAAGATATTTTTGTTATGAAATAATCAAGACTATATATCAAAATAAGAACAAGGAAAGAAAATATGTGAGTCTTTGTATTTTTCATCACAAAGACACATAACATAGAGGGTGAATCATATTTATAGGGTGGGGATTGGAAGTGAGTGGTCAATCATAAAAGACCACTATACAAGATAATGATGAAAATATGGGAGAAGACAAATGGACATCCACTAACAATCTTAATATTCATAACAATTTTGATATTGAATGAGATATAGTGATAATTTTATTCTTTTTATTTATTTATTTATTCATAGTGATAATTTATTAAGGTAATCTTACTCCTTTTCTTTGGTATAAGAGGTTTCAACCCACTCTAACGTCTAAGGAAAATGGTCCCGACTTAGTTAGCGCTCAATTAAGAGGTAAATGAAATCTGACTTTGAGGTATTTCATCATTAGTATTGGAAACTCGAATTAATATTAGTTGAATTTATCCCTTTAAATGAAGTGTGTTAACCACTCAAGTTAGAGATGACATGCAACAGGGCAGAGTAGGGGTAGGGAGTACTAGTGTGCTCCTGTGCCCATAAATTTTCCTCTAAGTTAACAAAAATATAAATTAAAATCTAAAATTAATAAAATTGAAAAAAGTATTAAAGTGTAAGAAAATCTTAAATTAAAACTTATAACAAGTTCAAATTTGAATAGTGATACAAACATAATATTCAACAAACATTACAAAGAGTTATAAAATTACAATATCAAATTAAATTTTTAAAGTCTTGTTCTTTTGCAACATGCAAGATCTTTATCACAATTCCAAGTGTCTATATCCTTCTTTAATTTAATATTTCTAATTAAAAGACATAAAATGAATGAAAAACAAAGCACATTTAATATGATATATTTTTAGAAAAAGGGTGAGTACCTAATGTACTCTAGCAAAGCTCCACAACGTGATCAGAGGCATGATCCCTGTTTTCGTCCCAAATTGCTTACTAGGGTTTTCCCCCTCGTACCCTTCCTCGTGGGAAAAATTACTTCCCGCCGCAAGGTCCTAAATAGGAAAGTCTCACATGGATATTTTTTCTATAAGGTTTTGACCCAGTAAAATTTTAATAGACTATTTATAATTTTTAAGTATTGTACCTCTTGTATTCTTTTTAATATAATATTTTGCTTATAAAAAATAGGAAAGTCAAGGTATTCCTACTCTTCTCATTGGCCTCTCATTTAATTTTATTAAAATATTCATTGGCCAGAATTGACCAAAGCCCAAGTTGTATTCTCTTGAACTCATTCATTTATTATTACAAATAAATACGTGGATGGTTTTATAAACATTTACCTAGAAATTAAAATTAAGGGCACTTGGTGTACCCTCAAACCTTAGTTTATCATTTTCCTATTTTTAGTTCGTCACTCGTGTTGTGTAAAATCATGTGAACTTGGTGTTCAAAACCCTAAATCAAATGACAAATTAATATAATAGGGTGGTGGGACCATGATCAAGCATAATATAATAATAGTATAGTATAGTGATAACAATAGTATTTTTTTCGATAAACACAACAGTATTTGTTAAATTTAGATACACTAGTTTTAAGCCCCGTGCTCCGCACGGGTTCACCTTTACTAAATAACAATATTTAAAATTCTTTTACCATATTACTTATATTATGTTATTAGTAATAAAATGTAAATTAATGGAGTGAGATGGTAGCAAATCAAGGTGGTGAACATCAGTATTAAGAAAGGCACATGTAACAACATGAAAAGCCTCGGATAAGAGCATGTGACCATGAACAGGTTGGGATGGTTTTGAGTTAGATGAAAAAGATAAGGAATTACTCCCTCTGTTCCTTTTCTTTTCATGTTTTAGTATATGCACAAGGAATAAGAAAACAATAAATAGATAATGGCTAGACTAAAATACCCTTATTTATTATCTTTGTTTTTCACAATTTTACTTGGGTAAATACACACTCATCAATTACTTGGAGAGATAAATAGTATTAGTATATGTGTTTATTAAAAGTTAATTTGTAAATGTTTATTAATTTATTAAGGGTATTGTTGGAAACAAATGGTTAAAGTAGTTTTGGTATTGTAAAACATCAAAAGAAAAAGAAAAAAATTTTGAGGCTAAAACATCAAAAGAAAAGGAACGGAAGGAGTATGTTTTTATGAATTATCTATTATTATCATTATTATTTAATGTAAATGTTGTTTTCCATTAAATGAATTATGTATTTTCCCATTCGTGAATACTGTTATTTTTTTGTCCTTGACATTTGGTCTTCTGTTAGCTTTTACACGAAGTCAAGAAGAATAAACTTTAGCACACAAGGTAAGCATATGTGCTCTATTGTGTAGTGAGATTGAATGGATGAATCATGCATGTCCAACCGTTGGATGCAATGGCCAATGGGTATTTGAACTTCGCGTAATTCATACCTCGCATAATTTGAACTACAGTTGGATGAAATGGGTATTTTTTTAGATAAGCGATGAAATGGGTATTTGAACTTCGCGTATTTGAACTTCTTACTTTTTCAAACTCAAAAATATCACAAAACACATACAAAGAAAAAAAAACCTAAATATATCGAAGTTTCGCGTGAAGTACCGATTGAAGCTACGGTACTCGCATATAACACAAACACCAATTTAAGTATGTTTTTAATACCAATTGGTCCAGAATAAATAAGAGCCATAAAGAAAAAATGTGCTAGTAGTAAATTAATTCTGTACTAATTAAAAAGGAAAAAATAAAAATAAAATCATTTAAAATAACATTAAAATATAAAAAAAAAGATTAAAAAACGAAAAGTGAAAAAAAAAACAAAAAAAGTGAGCATTGGCGCGGAACCGCGACTGCAGAGTGAGTACTACAGCACAGTATCCGCATATAAAATCAATCAAAAACACATGACTCTACTAAGTGGTAACACTATGTATAGAGTATGACACCAAGGAGAGAGTTAAAGAAACTTTACAATGTTATAAAGAACTTCAGGATATTATAGCTATCATTGGGGTTGGACGAATTATCCGAAGAGGATCGCCTAATCGTTCTTTTTAATTTTAAGCAAAAATAATAATATATTTTATTTTAAAACTCAATATGATAGTACAACGTGTCATTTCAGGTAGAAATAGTGAGTAATAAATTAGCAAAATGTTAACAACTATTGACAAAAAAATTTTTAGCAAAATGTTAAACCAAATTAGCGAGGGAACATAATTGTAAAAACTGGAAAAATAGCATACTAAATTTATAGATAAAAAATTGTAGACTAAATTTAAAGATAAAAAGTATAATTAAGGTATTAAAAATGTTTGTAAAAAATACTTGTAATAGTAACCTCATCAATATTTTTTGTAAAAAAAAAACCTCATCAATTTTTTTTTGGTCAAAAAAACCCCATCAGATTCACTTCTTCTCAACCTAACGTTAATAATGTAACAAAAAAAAAACTAGAAGGCTTAAATATCATTTACCCCCTGCAAATATCACCATAATCCATTTACCCCCTGTAAAAATAAAAGTTTTAAAATGCCCCTTACAAATATAAATTGTTTACGGTTACCCCCTGCTGTTAGATTATGTTGACAGCGTTAAGTGTATAATGGGTATAAACCGTTTCTTGTTACCCCCGCAAAATATAAATCGTTTACATTTGCACACTTGTAGGGTAACTAGAAACACTTATTATTTGCAAGAGGCTTTTTAAAATTTTTGTTTTACATGGGGTAAATAGATTATGCTGATATTTGCAGAGGGGTAAATGATATTTAAGCCATAAATGAAATATTGATTTGGTCAAAAAAAAAATATTGATGAGGTTTCACTTACCGAGGTTTTAAGCATTTCAAAATCCAAAGTTCATTTATTCTCAACGGAAAAAATATTTTTGGAAATCTAAATTAAATTATTTTCTCTTTTTTTTACAAAATTAAATACTCTTTTGTCTTTTCAATTTATTTTACGCTTTTCAAAGTATTTCGTCTACTTATTCTTCTCATCTCCCACAGTGAACAATTCTCCCTTATCACATTCTCACTTTCAAAAAATAGAAAATACAGAGACTCCAACAACACCCATATTTTAGGCTCTAAAATATCCCTTAACACATAAAAAGAAAAAAATAAAAAAACATCAAAGTTTGGCGCGAAGTACCAATTGAAGTCACAATACTCACATATAATATAAACACTAATTTAAGTATGTTATTAATACCAATTGGTCAAAATAATTTAATAGTAACAAATTAATAATCTGATAATTTAAAAAGGAAAACATTAATTATTTAAAAACAATGAAATATATTAAAAGTTAAAAATTGATTAAAAATCATAAAGTAAAAAAAAAATGAAAAGGGTGGCGTGCATCCGCGACTGCAAAATGACTGCAGCGCGATATGCGCATAATAAATAGAGATTATTACCATATAGATAATACTAGAGCTTGCCACCGTGCTCTGCACGGGACTTATCTTACGTTTTTGTAATCATATTTCATTGTCGGAATGGATAGAATGATTTTTCCCAAAGGTATTATTCATTGATTATTCATTCATTGATTTGGGGAGTTTTAAAACTAAAGGTAAAACAGTGTAAACTAATAACCACAAATTGTCACATTTTAGGTAAGTCTTCAATCTTAACTGTTTCTTTGGATCCACATTAGCAAATCGAATAGCAGGCTCAAAGGCTTACACTAATGGTTGGGTAGGAGTTGAATATCCACTCTCTGTTAAATCATATGCATTATTTAATGGTACACTTTCTGTGAGTACATTATTATCATCTTAATATAATTTCCACCAAATTAAACCCAATGCTTGTTTCCTGAAAACACCGTTCAATATCATTAGTGTTAAACATCTAATCCATATACCAAACCTAATAATGATGATAAAAAACAAACCAACCAACCACAAAAGTTCTGAAAAAGTAGCAAGCAATGGTGTAGTAGCTTGTCTTTTGATCAAAAAGCATAGTTGCACCATCTTTGACTATGGTCAGTCTTATCTTTGACTATAGCTAGGGAAAAGTGTTGACATTCAACATGGCACCCATGTGACAACTGGTGGGGGTGGAGTTGGTGAAGTTTTTTTAATGAGCTCATTAATGTGATTAGGTAAGTAGTAATGATCGTAGTAGGTAGGAAGTAGAACCATAAGCAAGCAATTAATGCAGATGTCCACCATACACCAGCTGCGCAAAGATCTTTCTCCATTGCAACATCCCTAAGAGTTTTAACTGAGAGATCGCATCGTATTTTGCTCCTGCGAGGAATCATATTGGGTTTAATAATTCAAATGAGTTTAGAAGTTCATGTAACACAACAAGATTCTGACCTAAAAAAGCACCATAATGATTTGAGCAAATGTGCCGGGATGCAACTTTGAATGTTGCAATGAAAAATGTGGCAAAAGAATAAACATATCTACCATTTAAAGATACTATACAAATAAAGAAAAAGATAGTCAAGAAAATGGTATCAACTATATTAGTCAGTAGGAAACTAATTAGCAAGACCCTTATTGTTATGATTTCCAAAATCAGTATCAACTATATTAACAATGACACATGCATAAATTAATAACTCATAACAATAACCTCGATTAGGCTCCTCTAAGTAAGAATTCACCATTTCAAGGCGTGGATTTGACAATCACCAATCAAAGATGTAATACCAACTGGATCCCTGTCAACACACGAGAAATTCTTTTCACAATGCATATATGCAGAAAAATCTAAGGGCAAATTAAAGTGCTACTAAAGTTAGCTGTTTGCTTATTTGATGTTTTCTTATAAAAAAAAATCTGCTTTTGAGAACTTCATATAGCATAAGAATCATGCAACATTATATAGTTCAGAAGGGGGGAAAATGATGTTCAAAGCTTTGCTATAAAGAGAAAGCAAAGACATCTTTTCTTAACACTGTCTACAACCTTATTCTGACGTGAGAAGAGGGCTTTATTCATGTGAAGTCCAAGCCCAACCTGAAGCAGAGTAAATAGTTAGTTATTTAGAATGTATAGAAAATACTACAAATAAAAAATTAAGAATCAAAGGTGCAAAAAATTGTACAAGTCACCTCCATTTAGTCAATCAAAACTATCTTCATTAGAAGTTGTCCTTTGACTAACTATCTTTGATTTTGATTCGATACAAATTTGCTAAATGCAAACAAAATACACAAAAAGGAAAACATACAAGATGTTACCTTAAGGTGAGCATGGCATGGTTGTTAAACACAAATACAAGCTTTTCATCATAACTTCAACTGTAAAAAGCCCCAAACCAACAAAAGCAACTTGATCTGCATATGAGAAAAAATTATGAATAAGAGGAAAATATCGAAATGCATTTCGAACGAAGATCAAGTGAGAAAGTCGACAGATGAGAATCTCAACCAAATACAAGCTTTTCACCATAGCTTCTACTGTAAAAGAGAATGAAGGGAGAAGAGAGGAAGACAAGGAAAGGAGGAGGTTGAAGGGAGAAGAGGAAATGACGAGGTTGGAGGAAGAGGAGAGGACGCAGAGAAAATAGGAAAGTATGTTGTGGAATGAGATTGAGTGTCTGAAAAAAAGGTTTTGCTGAAAGTGTGGCCATGGTGAAAGACGAGAGGAAAGCAAGAGAGAGAGAGAGACGAGAGTTGAAAGACCGTAGAAAAGGAAAAAGAGGAAAGGAAGAGAGAGACAAGAAGGAGAAAAGTAGTAGTAATAGTGTAGAAGTGAGAAGTTATTCGATGAAGATTAAATACATCATTAATTGATGTAGGTAGTAAGTTAGACAAGGGTATAGCAATTAATATGGAATTTCACCATACATCATTCCATACATTCATGCACCCCCATTCCAACCTTCACCTATGATTGACCAAAAGTTTTGGTTCCCGCCTAAGATACTGAAAAGGCGATGTTGCCTTATAAAAGGGGGATTTAAGTTATAATAACTCACTAAAAATAGATGCAAAAGTAATCTAGATCTTATGCAATCTACTAATAAGGGATATATATGAGGGGTAACCATGTTTAAATATTTTCTCTCATCTCTAAAGCATTAATTATAAATATCTATTTATATCATTTTATATTTATAAGCTATTTAAATCATTAGCTTTTACATTTTAAATTTAATAATCCACTAGATTATCTGTTATCAGTTCATCCACTATAAGTTAGTTAGTGCTCATCTGTTATCCACTTATTTTTGTCAAACAGAGTCTTAATAAGTAATGAGATACAATGATCTTTGTAAAATAAAAGACAGCGATCTAGTGAGATTCTCCAATATTTCAACAAATTATAAGTCATGAAAAGATTGTTATTAGCGGGTGCTTTTAAGGTGAGAGAGCAAATTAAATTTCTTATCGGCGAACTACTAAAATTGATCGTAAGATATATTGTATAAAATACTATGAGTGGTTAAAATTGAATCAACTAATATTAAATCTCAACTGTTGATGAATTTTTATAGTACTTTCTACGATCATATTTAATGATTCACCGGTGAGAGATTTGATTCGCTCCCTCAAACTAAAAAACACCCACTATTATTATTATTATTATTATTATTATTATTATTATTATTATTATTATTATTTTAAGCAAGTTATTATCCCCTACCTATTATAACAAGATAGTTGACTTCCCCATTTTGGTGGGAAAATTTTTTTCACACTCTTTACCAATATACCCCTCATTTTGTACTCCACTGTTTACCAATATACCCCCACTCTATATTTTTGGACCGACATACCCCCACTCTATATTTTATACCCCACCATTTACCAATATACCCCTCATTTTGTACCCCCACTGCTTACCAATATACCCTCACTCTATATTTTTGGACCGACATACCCCTGACAAATTTATTTTTTGTCCAACACTTTTTTTTTATTATTATCAAAATGTACCCCTGATTTTGTACCCCAGTTTACCAATATACCCCTACTCTATATTTTTGGACCGACATACCACTGACAAAAATTGAACCAATCTGATTTATTTATACCAATATACCCCTCATTTTGTACCCCGCTGTTTACCAATATACCCCCACTCTATTTTTGGACCGACATACCCCTGACAAATTATTATTTTTTGTCCAACACTTTTTTTTTATTATTATCAAAATGAACCCCTCATTTTGTACCCCACTGTTTACCAATATACCCCCACTCTATATTTTTGGACCGACATACCCCTGACAAATTTTTTTTTGTCCAACACTCTTTTTTTTATTATTATCAAAATGTACCCCTCATTTTGTACCCCACTGTTTACCATTATACCCCCACTCTATATTTTTGGACGGACATACCCCTGACAAAAATTGAACCAATCAGATTTATCCAGCCCCATAATTCCTAAATCGCCTTTATTGGAGATTTTTGGGGGGGGGGGAAAATTGCATTTCACGCATACATGTATGTGACATAGGTTATGAACGTTCATCATTCTATAAGTGTTAGTATATGGTAATTTGGATGGGTAAGATTAGTTTGATTTATGGCCATGCACATGTAGGCTAAAACGTGTAACCATAGGTTACTTTTGTTATACGCAAGGTGGCTATGTTATGACATCACTCTATTTGGACACCGCATTAAATAACTATCCGTAGCAGTAGCAGACTAAATTTGGTGTTTCGATAATTTGACTTAAAAGCAAAAGTAGTGTTATAAAAAGTTTTTTGCAATGGTAAATGTGAAAGTAGTGTAATCAATAGGGGGTAATTAATGCAAACTTTATGCCCATTATTAATCTAGCAAACATTAAGGCCCCACTCATTATTTTTTTTGTCCAACACTTTTTTTTTAATTATCAAAATGTACCCCTCATAATTTGGGTTTTTTTTGTACCCCACAGTTTACCAATATACCCCCACTCTATATTTTTGGACGGACATACCCTTGACAAAAATTGAATCAATCTGATTTATGTTTGTAATAGGTACATACAATTTTATTTTTTTAGTCGTATTTACCTATATACGATTTCATTGATTTAAAATCAAATAAAGGCCCCACTCATATTTTGGGTTTTTTTGTACCCCCACTGTTTACCAATATACCACCACTCTATATTTTGGCTCATTGTTTTTTTTGTCCAACACTTTTTTTTATAAGTCCCTTTGTGTGTGTTACTTAGTCATGTATGTGTTATAGTATGGTATACTTTACACCCACAGCTACTTTATTAATCAATTTGGGAAGATATTTTTTGATAACATTAGTTGTAAGTAATGCAAACCTTTTTTTTTTATAAGTCCCTTTATGTGTGTTACTTAGTCATGTATGTGTTATAGTATGATACACTTTACACTGGCTACTTTATTAATCAATTTGGGAAGGAATTTTTGATAACATTAGTTGTAAATAATGCAAACTTTATGTCCATTATTAATTTAGCAAATATTAAGGTCCCACTCTTTGTTTTTTTTTTGTCCAACACTCATTGTTTTTTATTATCAAAACAATTGTGCCAACTTTTTTTACCCCCGACTATTTAACCATTAGATGCATCTATGTCTCAATTTTTATTTCATCTACTACGTTTTCAATAATCTGAGATATCGAATGGTCGATTATTTCGTGGCCTCTCTCAGTAATGCGCAACTTTGGTGTATGTGTCCTAGTATATAATGATAGAAGCAATGTTCGTCATTCTCAATGTGAAAAAATTGTGTAATTATTATTTTTAATGAGTGACTTTATAAAGAATAGTATAATTCTTAAACAATAATATTATTTGGACAAAAAAATAGACAAAAATCAACTTACAATATCAATTAACCAAGTTTTTAGGTCATTAACCAATTGATCAATTAACCAAGTTTTTAATCAATGACTAAAAAGCGTGAAAAAACAGGTTGGTTAATGGTCTAAAAAACTTGGTTAATTCATGTTGTAATTTGGTTTTTGTCTATTTTTGACTGAAAGTTTTGGCTACATAACATTGTTGATTCTTAAATATAATTCTTGATGGAAGTCATGAATGAGAGAAAGAAAAAAATATGGAAGTTTGATTACGAGAGAATGAATTAAATCATGAGTACATAAGGCTTATAGAGTCTCCTTGATGGTCAGAATAACATGACAAGCTATGATAAATATATCAAATCATGTGTCAGTAGGATATTGTATCTTATTCTCATGATATATGAGGCTCTCGGCCAATGTGGTATCAGAGCCACGACTAAAAGAGGGGGTGCATATGCTAAGAACATAATAACAAGAGTGAGTAGAGAAGAAACCCAGTTAATCATGGAAACACCTGAACCAGAAAATCAACCTATTACTCTCACCTCTTCCCTGTCTCTTCACAGATCTTGTAAAAAGACTGATTCCCATAAAATAGAAAATCTTATTGAGTATTCACATGTTCCAGATGATGCTCAAATAGCCGAAACAGTTCCTCCCCTCCTAAGTCCTTATAATATTTTCAAAAGACAAAGATCAATCACCAGATCCATCAGAAACTTGATCTCAACCCATCGTCCTCACATAAAAGAATATGTTCAATCATCTCGAGTTGATCAATGCAGCCTTAGAGCAACAAATCAGGAACAATATGTTGATTTAGAGATTCCTCAAAATCTCATAAATCATTGGAAATCTGAAGGATATACAGCTTTGCATTTTGGAGCAGTCAGATTAATCCTTTCTCTCCATGGAAGGAAAAATATGCCTGTTTTTTGCAAAATAGCTCTCTTAGATTCGAGCTATCTTCACTATGAAAATTTTGTTATTGGAATAGTTCTAACCACACTCCATGTTGGTAGTGTGGTTCTCACCATTTTTCCAAACTACAGTGTCAGTCTTAATGACAGTACCCTGTCTAAAAGATTGAAAGTCCAAGTTCAAATTACTGGATCAGATCAACTTCCAGAAGCCTTATCTGCAAGCCTTCATCACCAGATAATCTATCGTCTTCAAAATCACTCGATAGATCTGCCACTCGCGGGATGTTCATCCGATTCCTCTTGGTTGTCTCCAACGAGAGAGGAAGAAGTACCTTCCATAGTTTAGATCCCGAGGAAAATCTCAAGAGAAGAATTGACTCAACTTATTCCTCTTGAATGGATCACAAACTATGAGAAGCTTCATTTTGATAGAAGATCAATACAATCCCAAGAGGCTACCTTCGGAGATCTGCGATAGAAGCGGTCAAAACAATTTTTAAAAAACCGGAAGAAGGACCGAGTTTAGCCTCCTCAGCTATCTTTCAAACCATGATGATATAACCAATACTTGAAGAAGATTGGTGCCCTATTTATGCTGTTACGGCTGAAGGAAAGCCTATCTATACTGATAAAATAGAGGGCCATTTTATTTGGGATGTAAACCCAAATATGTGTGATCCAGATTGTGGATTTGTTGGATCAATGATGATGATGATGATGATGAATATAATGTGAAAGGCTAATTTTCCAAAGAAGAAAAAGAAGGGACGTGCAAGCCACCTTCTCTACAGAGAGAAGAAAATCGACCATGATGATGGTCCTTGGATAGGAATTCATGAGAAAAAGAAACCTCTTCCAATTTATGAGCAAGCTCTTGAAATCCTCAGAAAAGAAAACCTCTTACCACCAAATGATCCTACTCTTGTTACATGTTCCCCATCCGATCATTGTAGACCCTTGAGTCATACACCCATTACTGAGCCCATTCCTTGTTTTATGTTTACAAGTTCATCCTCAAACTATGACCAACATTTTCCTGTTCTTGAAAGGAAAATAGATCCCATCACAAACAGATCATCCGAACCTTTCATGACCAAATGAAGTCGATCGATGAAAAGCTTAAACCATTAACTCATTACAAAGGGGGGAGCAATGCCCTAAACTTATTGTTGTCTTATTTCTCCTTGGACCAAGAAAGTTATTTGAGGTCGTAAGTAAATAATATATTATTAGCACTACGCCAGAATTGTAAAAAGAGATCGCCACCTTTAGTAGCGTTTATAAAAAAACGCTAGCCATTTTAATAACACGCTACACCATTAGTAGCGTTTTAAAGTAAAACGCTACCTATTAGGTAACACGCTAGAAACGGAGATCCTAGCGCTTTTACTCAAAACGCTAGCAAATTAGAAAACACGCTAGACAGATCCCTAGCGCTTTTATTCAAAACGCTAGCCAATTAGAAAACACGCTAGACAGATCCCTAGCGTTTTTTAGAAAGCGCTAGCTATGTTGGTGTTGAGGACGACCCTTTCTTCAGAACATCAGAACCAATAATAGGGGAAAATACTTCTATAGAGGATGTTGTATATTTTAGAAAAGATCATAATGATGGAATTATTATTCGTCGGAAAAAAAATACCAAGACGCGAATTGCAAACAAAATTTTATCTAGGAAAAGGAAAAGGTAATATAGATTTAATGATATCTCGTTATTTTTTATTAATAGATAATATTTATATTGTTTTTGTAAATTTAACAATAACATGGACTATATATGTTATATTGCAGGTCAGATGGCATCACTTAGTGATCATGAGATCTAGTGGTCAAGGCAGTAGTCATTGAGGTTGTCTTTGTTATATATGTTTCTAGCTTTAATTTGTAGCTACTTTTGAGTTTCATAATCTAAGTTACTTATTATGTTGTATGATTTGGATATATATTAATTATGTTGTAAGTAATTGTTAGTTTAATATGGTCTTTTAATTTGGTGATATGTACATATGTGTGTATCTATATATTGGTTTGTAATGATATATTGGCTGAATTTTGTTGGAATGTATTTTCTGAATTTTGTTGGAAGGGAATGAATTTATAGGTTGTAATTAAAATGGAGAACAAACCAAAATAAAAAAATATTTTAAAAAAATTCGATCAATAGGTAGCGTTTTAGAGTGAAAACGCTAGAAATAAAGTTAAAAATTCATTCAATACCTAGCGTTTTAAAAATAAAACGCTAGGAATTGTAAAAGAGGAGCTAGAGGATCCCTAGCGCTTTTCTGAGAAAACGCTAGGAATGGTAGTAAAAGGTGCTATAGCATCCCTAGCGTTTTTACATAAAGCGCTAGGAATGTTAGTAAAAAGGTGCTATAGCATCCCCAGCGTTTTTACATAAAAGCGCTAGGAATGTTAGTAAAAGGTGCTATAGCATCCAGCGTTTTTACATAAAACGCTAGGAATGTTAGTAAAAAGGTGCTATAGCATCCCTAGCGTTTCTAAAACGCTAGGAATTGTAAAAAAAGCGCTTATAGCATCCCCAGCGTTTTTACATAAAAGCGCTAGGAATGGTAGTAAAAATTTTAATAGCATCCCTAGCGTTTCAAAACGCTAGGAATTGTAGTAAAAAGTTTAATAGCATCCCTAGCGTTTCTAAAACGCTAGGAATGGTAAACACGCACTAGATGATCCCTAGCGTTTTATGTAAAAGCGCTAGGGATGCTATTAAAATTTTTACAAGCGCGCTCTCTCATCTCCCTCACACACTCACGTGAGGCGTCTCTTCATCTACCTAACTTCTCTCCACGACCGGAAACCCTCCACGAACAACCCGGAACCAGAACAACCCACACGGAACCAGAAAACCCGAACACACTCACGTAGAAGTCTTGTTCATCTACCCTCTTCGTTCATCGCATCTGTTGCGAACCTCCACGACCAGAAACCCTCTTCGTTCATCTTCGTTCATCTCCACGCCGTACCAGCTCTCCCTCTCTCTCCTTGGTGCTACGACCCAGGAAACCCTCCCATTTGTCTCCTTTTTCTTCACTCTCTCTCCCTTTCAAAAGGTATTTCTGAACTCACGTACTCTCTCCACCTCTCTCAACTGCAATGACTATTTGTTATGGTTTTTATGGTTTGTTATGTATCTTTTGTATGGCTTTCTCTGTTATTTAGCTCAATGTTGTATCTAATTAGTTGTTAGATTAGTCTAGCTTAGATAGCATTATTAACTTGACTAGTGCATGGCTTTCCTAGTGCATGGCTTTCTCTGTTTACTCTAGGTTATATACTTAGTGCATGGCTTTCCTATGTATGTTTACTCTAGGTTACTTAGTGCATGGCTTTCTCTGTTTAGTGCATGGCTTTCATATATATGTTTACTCTAGGTTATATACTTAGTGCATGTCTTTCCTATGTATGTTTACTCTAGGTTACTTAGTGCATGGCTTTCTTTGTTACTTAGTGCATGGCTTCTTCTATATTTTGTTAAGTGTTTGTTGGTTCTAAACAATTAGAAAGCTAAAACTCCTTTGAGTCTATTTCATTTGGGTCATTGCAAGTCGATGGCATCACATAGTGATCACGAGTAGTCGGGGGGTGGTGATGGGGTGATAGAAACACAAAGAAGTTCACTCCCGAGGAATTACATCGAAAAAGAATATCGTCCATCGGATAAGTAAAGGACACGAGAAATATAAGGTAAGTTAATTACTAATTATTAATGTTGTTCTCTACCTTTCCAAGTTATCTAATTATTTAATGATTTAATTATTTAAGGTCCGATGGAGTGTTAAAGGTTTGCCAATTGGAGACAACGGCACAAATTTAATTAGCTTTATTGGTACTAAGGTGAAACAAATCTTTCCAATTTCAATAAAAAGTTGGAATGAGAAAGATAATCTGATTTTGCCTAAACTGAAAGATGATTTTTGGTCCTTAATACGGGTATATAATTTTAGACCTCTTTAATAATCTTATTTAGTGAATTTTTAGTTGTATTTATTTAATCCATTTTTATGTATAAGTAGAAACACTTTGATGTCGATGATGCCGAAGAGATTGGATACTCAAGGAAGCGGGAAGGTTGCATCGGGCATATAGAAGCGATGTGGGAAAAAGTATTCAGAAAGCGGCTGATGGGACCATCGACAGAGCCTCCAAAGATTGTATGCCGGAATTATAACTAAGGAGGATTGGACCAAATTTGTAGATATACGCACTCTGAGATCCGGATTTCTGGTTAGTATATTAATTATTTAAGTTATATATATATATATATATATATTTTTCACAACAAGATATCATTCATTAATGTATACTTATGTTTTTAAATAGAAAAAAGCAAAGCCAATAAAGTGAGAGCTTCTAATCCCGAGTACCCTTATAGAGGAGGTTCAAGTGGATATCAAATTCTTGAAGAAAGATTGGTAAGACACAATTAGTTTAATTTATTATGATTTAATGAATCTTTTAATTTCTGATTGATTAATTATTAAACTTAAATAGTTCTCTGCAGAGAGGAAAGATCCAACTCAAGAATCCCTTGATCGTTGTCTTTATGCAGTTAGAGGCCCGACAAAACAAGGATGGGGAGATTGTGGATCCGAAAACTAAGGAGGTCAAGGACAAAATTGTAAGTATTCCCTTTGACACTTGTTTATTATTTTTATCCGTTACTCGATTTTTTTGACACGTGAACATATTTTTATTGTCGATTAAATTTCTTTGACACTTGTTTATTATTTTTATCCGTTACTCGATTTTTTTGACACGTGAACATATTTTTATTGTCGATTAAATTTCTTTGACACTTGTTTATTATTTTTATCCGTTACTCGATTTTTTTGACACGTGAACATATTTTTATTGTCGATTAAATTTCTTTGACACTTGTTTATTATTTTTATCCGTTACTCGATTATTTTTGACACGTGAACATATTTTTTATTGTCGATTAAATTTCTTTGACACTTGTTTATTATTTTTATCCGTTACTCGATTTTTTTGACACGTGGACATATTTTTATTGTCGATTAAATTTCTCTTGACACTTGTTTATTAATTTTATCCGTTATTTATGTTTGTGCATCGCCAAAGCATATCACAATCTGTATCACAAGGAGATTTAACAGATTGTGATGGTCAACAAGATGTCCTTGCTCGTGCCTTGGGAAGGGAAGAGAGCAGGTCGGATTAGAGGTTATGGATATGGGATTCCTCCGACAAGCGTGTTTGGGCCAAAGAGCCAAAGCAAGGGTGCGGGGATTGTAAAGTCATGGCGGCAAAGTATGACGAGCTATCCAAGAATGTTCTTTGTGTTAATGGAAAGAGAGCAGGATGTTTAAGCGACTCTTGGCACAAAGGAGTTGGTGCACCATCCCTGCTTTGCACCACCCCTGCTTTGAACCTATTGAGCTCTTTGCACCCCCATAGCGCCCGAGATAGCGCACCATCCCTTCAACACGGTATTTAACAAAACTCGACTGTTTTTGTACATATGTATTTGATAAAATTATCATGTATATTTATTTTTCTTTATAATTGATTTAGGATAAGCTGTGAATGTGAGCTATATATTGCAAACCCACATCGAAAGGTTGCGATGGGTTTGATATGTAACCAATTGAGTGCCACATCGCACAATCAGGCCATGCTGAAAACCATTTGAGAGTTAGGGTAGACTATTCAATAGAGGGTCTACACCATTGCACATTCCAATTGCTAATGCGGATATATTTCTTGTGGATCAAGCACTTAGTACTTTTGTGGCATGGCTTCGAACAACTTGTCATTGTAAGTGACAATATTTTTGTTAATAAGTTGATGACTATAATGTGTGTTAACTAACTAATTAATCATTTTTTAATATATACTAGGTACCCCAAGTGTCCCGACCTTCCCCTTCAATAAAAGTGTCCCGACCTTCCCTTCCACTACCAAACTCTCCAGACCATCTACTTCTATATCGGCCGGTCCAACATGTTGGTCAATATCCTATTGATGAATTCGAGAAGTACATCGATTCTCTAAAGGTCCACATTCAAAAAATGAACCGGGACGACCAAATTTTTCTGCCCGATAACATTGTGGGCTGGAGCAGATTGGTAATGATCAACATCGAGGATATGAAAGCTATAGTTGAGATGGATTGGGCCCTTGCCATCGATATTAGAGTATACCGAGGTATGTATTAAATTATTTGTACACAATAGTTGTTTATATTAGAGTATATATTAGAGTATATATATGAGGATCACGAAAGTTGTATATATATTATTTATAGGTTTTTGTACAATCGTCTTACGGTCACTTCTCAGCGGACACGAAGTATTTCTTCTTGTGTCAAGCGTGTATCGTTGTGTTTAAGCAAGGTAATATGAGAGGAGCGTATTATGGCTATTAAGAGTGAAATACAAAGTTATATCCATTCACGCTTCATGGATGTCAAGCATTTGAAGGCGACTCTTTATTTTTGGCACCACTCAATAATGGGTGAGAAATTTAGTCTTCAATCACTTGTTTAATTATTTTGAGGATTGTATTATAGTGTAAATTAATGTGTACTCATTCGTGATTCATTTACTTGCAGGCAACATTGGGTACTCTTTGCAATAAACCCTAAGCAAAATGTTGTCTACTATCTGGATTCACTTCAAGGCCATTACAACGTCTCGTGAGACTTCGTAGAATCGGTTGAGAGGTGTGTATGTGTAACCCTCTCATTTTAATTTGTATAATTTAATATATGTATTTTGTTCAACTTAACATTATATATATATATATATGTATGACGTTACAGTGCTTTGAAAGAATACTTGGGATTATCTACGAGTAAAACAAGATGGCTACCCATAACTGTAAGCTTTTTAAGAATCATTCTTATAATTTTAATTGAATTTTTGGTCATAAAAATGTGACAATTAAGTTATAATGATCTTTTGCTTTGTAGTGTCCTAAACAACCAAACAACAATGATTGTGGGTACTACGTTATGAGGTTTATGAAAGAGATTATCACTCATGACAAAGTAACAATCCCAACCAAGGTAACTACTTAGATTTCTTTTTATATTGATATTATATATAATACTTACTCACATTTAATAAACATTTTAATTCTAATTTTATTTCATTTTATTTTTGAGTATTTTCCAAACTTTAAAAATATCCAGAATTACTCATTTGAACAACTTACAGTGATAGGGGAGTAGTGCGAGTTTTGTTTCTAGCTTTTTGTAGCAAGTTTTGAGATAATTTCATAATAGTTAGTTGTTGTATATATTGTATTGGAATGATATTGGATTGGATTGGATTGGAATGTATTTTACGAATTTTGTTACTTTGTAGCTTTTTGAATGATATTGGATTGGATTGGATTGGATTGGAATGTATTTTCATAATAGCTTTTTGTAGCAAGTTTTGAATTTTGTTTGAATGATATTGGATTGGAATGTATTTTACGAATTTTGTTGGAAGGAATGAATTTATAGGTTGTAATTAAAATGGAGAACAAACCAAAATAAAAAAATATTTAAAAAAATTCGAGTCAATACCTAGCGTTTTATAGATAAAGCGCTAGGAATTGTAAAGAGGAGCTAGAGGATCCTAGCGTTTCTGAGAAAAAAAACGCTAGGAATGCTAATAAAAGGTCTTTATAGCATCCTGGCGTTTTATGTAAAAGCGCTAGGAATGGTAGTAAAAAGGTCTTATAGCATCCTGGCGTTTCTGAAAACGCTAGGAATGCTAATAAAAGGTGCTTTATAGCATCCTGGCGTTTTACATAAAGCGCTAGGAATGGTAGTAAAAAAGAGCTATGGGATCCCTAGCGTTTTTATATAAAGCGCTAGGAATGGTAGTAAAAGAGCTATGGGATCCCTGGCGTTTCTGTAAAACGCTAGGAATTGTAAAAAGCCATTTGGGTCAATGGCTAGCGTTTTATATAAAGCGCTACGTATGTCTAAAACACGCATTTGGGTCGATGGCTAGCGTTTTATATAAACGCCACGTATATATAAAAACACATTTGGGTCGATGGTAGCGTTTTAAAAGCATTCTTAATGGGGTGTGCGCGTTAGTAGCGCCAGAACTCTCTAGCGTTTTAAAACGCTACCAACGCCCAAATCTTTGTATAGCCATCCTAATGTCTGTCTGTTGGCGTAGTGTAGGGTGATTAATATAAATATACTTACTTATTCAAAAAATAACTTTTTTTGGTAGCTAAACCATTGATGTGAGACCCTCCACCCCTGATCCTCTCCTTCGACTTTCCATGTCCAGTTATACATGTTTGTTATCTCTCTCATAAATTCTTCTCCGATCTCTCCTACTTTTTTTTTCTCTCCATCTTCTATGTATTTTATGATGTAATAAATACATTTATTCATATCCAAATCATGATTATTACAAGACAATTATTGCATATAAAATGTTTGGTATTTTTGTTGGAAATGCTCTCAAACCACGTTTAAGGAAAACCTAGAACCATGTGCTGGGATGTACTCCTTAAATATTGGGTCACATATGGTGGACCATTCTAAAAATGGACTTGTTGTTAAACATGGTCCAATTAATGGATTTGTACGGAACAAAACTGATTTTTTCTAAGAATAATCTTATTCAAAAGATATTTTTGTTATGAAATAATCAAGACTATATATCAAAATAAGAACAAGGGAAAGAAAATATGTGAGTCTTTGTATTTTTCATCACAAGTACACATAACATAGAGGGTGAATCATATTTATAGGGTGGGGATTGGAAGTGAGTGGTCAATCATAAAAGACCACTATACAAGATAATGATGAAAATATGGGAGAAGACAAATGGACATCCACTAACAATCTTAATATTCATAACAATTTTGATATTGAATGAGATATAGTGATAATTTTATTCTTTTTATTTATTTATTTATTCATAGTGATAATTTATTAAGGTAATCTTACTCCTTTTCTTTGGTATAAGAGGTTTCAACCCACTCTAACGTCTAAGGAAAATGGTCCCGACTTAGTTAGCGCTCAATTAAGAGGTAAATGAAATCTGACTTTGAGGTATTTCATCATTAGTATTGGAAACTCGAATTAATATTAGTTGAATTTATCCCTTTAAATGAAGTGTGTTAACCACTCAAGTTAGAGATGACATGCAGTGAGAGGCGAGTAGGGGTAGGGAGTACTAGTGTGCTCCTGTGCCCATAAATTTTCCTCTAAGTTAACAAAAATATAAATTAAAATCTAAAATTAATAAAATTGAAAAAAGTATTAAAGTGTAAGAAAATCTTAAATTAAAACTTATAACAAGTTCAAATTTGAATAGTGATACAAACATAATATTCAACAAACATTACAAAGAGTTATAAAATTACAATATCAAATTAAATTTTTAAAGTCTTGTTCTTTTGCAACATGCAAGATCTTTATCACAATTCCAAGTGTCTATATCCTTCTTTAATTTAATATTTCTAATTAAAAGACATAAAATGAATGAAAAACAAAGCACATTTAATATGATATATTTTTAGAAAAAGGGTGAGTACCTAATGTACTCTAGCAAAGCTCCACAACGTGATCAGAGGCATGATCCCTGTTTTCGTCCCAAATTGCTTACTAGGGTTTTCCCCCTCGTACCCTTCCTCGTGGGAAAAATTACTTCCCGCCGCAAGGTCCTAAATAGGAAAGTCTCACATGGATATTTTTTCTATAAGGTTTTGACCCAGTAAAATTTTAATAGACTATTTATAATTTTTAAGTATTGTACCTCTTGTATTCTTTTTAATATAATATTTTGCTTATAAAAAATAGGAAAGTCAAGGTATTCCTACTCTTCTCATTGGCCTCTCATTTAATTTTATTAAAATATTCATTGGCCAGAATTGACCAAAGCCCAAGTTGTATTCTCTTGAACTCATTCATTTATTATTACAAATAAATACGTGGATGGTTTTATAAACATTTACCTAGAAATTAAAATTAAGGGCACTTGGTGTACCCTCAAACCTTAGTTTATCATTTTCCTATTTTTAGTTCGTCACTCGTGTTGTGTAAAATCATGTGAACTTGGTGTTCAAAACCCTAAATCAAATGACAAATTAATATAATAGGGTGGTGGGACCATGATCAAGCATAATATAATAATAGTATAGTATAGTGATAACAATAGTATTTTTTTCGATAAACACAACAGTATTTGTTAAATTTAGATACACTAGTTTTAAGCCCCGTGCTCCGCACGGGTTCACCTTTACTAAATAACAATATTTAAAATTCTTTTACCATATTACTTATATTATGTTATTAGTAATAAAATGTAAATTAATGGAGTGAGATGGTAGCAAATCAAGGTGGTGAACATCAGTATTAAGAAAGGCACATGTAACAACATGAAAAGCCTCGGATAAGAGCATGTGACCATGAACAGGTTGGGATGGTTTTGAGTTAGATGAAAAGATAAGGAATTACTCCTCTCTTTTCTTTTCTTTTCATGTTTTAGTATATGCTTGTGAGGAATAAGAAAACAATAAATAGATAATGGCTAGACTAAAATACCCTTATTTATTATCTTTGTTTTTCACAATTTTACTTGGGTAAATACACACTCATCAATTACTTGGAGAGATAAATAGTATTAGTATATGTGTTTATTAAAAGTTAATTTGTAAATGTTTATTAATTTATTAAGGGTATTGTTGGAAACAAATGGTTAAAGTAGTTTTGGTATTGTAAAACATCAAAAGAAAAAGAAAAAAATTTTGAGGCTAAAACATCAAAAGAAAAGGAACGGAAGGAGTATGTTTTTATGAATTATCTATTATTATCATTATTATTTAATGTAAATGTTGTTTTCCATTAAATGAATTATGTATTTTCCCATTCGTGAATCTTTGTTATTTTTGTCCTTGACATTTGGTCTTCTGTTAGCTTTTACACGAAGTCAAGAAGAATAAACTTTAGCACACAAGGTAAGCATATGTGCTCTATTGTGTAGTGAGATTGAATGGATGAATCATGCATGTCCAACCGTTGGATGCAATGGCCAATGGGTATTTGAACTTCGCGTAATTCATACCTCGCATAATTTGAACTACAGTTGGATGAAATGGGTATTTTTTTAGATAAGCGATGAAATGGGTATTTGAACTTCGCGTATTTGAACTTCTTACTTTTTCAAACTCAAAAATATCACAAAACACATACAAAGAAAAAAAAACCTAAATATATCGAAGTTTCGCGTGAAGTACCGATTGAAGCTACGGTACTTCGCATATAACACAAACACCAATTTAAGTATGTTTTTAATACCAATTGGTCAGAATAAATAAGAGCCATATAAAGAAAAATGTGCTAGTAGTAAATTAATTCTGTACTAATTAAAAAGGAAAAAATAAAAATAAAATCATTTAAAATAACATTAAAATATAAAAAAAAAGATTAAAAAACGAAAAGTGAAAAAAAAACAAAAAAAAGTGAGCATTGGCGCGGAACCGCGACTGCAGAGTGAGTACTACAGCACAGTATCCGCATATAAAATCAATCAAAAACACATGACTCTACTAAGTGGTAACACTATGTATAGAGTATGACACCAAGGAGAGAGTTAAAGAAACTTTACAATGTTATAAAGAACTTCAGGATATTATAGCTATCATTGGGGTTGGACGAATTATCCGAAGAGGATCGCCTAATCGTTCTTTTAATTTTAAGCAAAAATAATAATATATTTTATTTTAAAACTCAATATGATAGTACAACGTGTCATTTCAGGTAGAAATAGTGAGTAATAAATTAGCAAAATGTTAACAACTATTGACAAAAAAATTTTTAGCAAAATGTTAAACCAAATTAGCGAGGGAACATAATTGTAAAAACTGGAAAAATAGCATACTAAATTTATAGATAAAAAATTGTAGACTAAATTTAAAGATAAAAAGTATAATTAAGGTATTAAAAATGTTTGTAAAAAATACTTGTAATAGTAACCTCATCAATATTTTTTGTAAAAAAAAAACCTCATCAATTTTTTTTTGGTCAAAAAAACCCCATCAGATTCACTTCTTCTCAACCTAACGTTAATAATGTAAAAAAAAACTAGAAGGCTTAAATATCATTTACCCTGCAAATATCACCATAATCCATTTACCCCTGTAAAAATAAAAGTTTTAAAATGCCCTTACAAATATAAATTGTTTACTGTTTACCCTCTTTGTTAGATTATGTTGACACGTTAAGTGTATAATGGGTATAAGCTTATTTACGGTTACCCCCTGCAAAATATAAATCGTTTACTGTTTACACTTGTGAGGGTAACTAGAAACACTTATTATTTGCAAGAGGCTTTTTAAAATTTTTGTTTTACATGGGGTAAATAGATTATCTTGATATTCTTTGAGAGAAGTAAATGATATTTAAGCCCATAAATGAAATATTGATTTGGTCAAAAAAATATTGATGAGGTTTCACTTACCGAGGTTTTAAGCATTTCAAAATCCAAAGTTCATTTATTCTCAACGGAAAAAATATTTTTGGAAATCTAAATTAAATTATTTTCTCTTTTTTTTACAAAATTAAATACTCTTTTGTCTTTTCAATTTATTTTACGCTTTTCAAAGTATTTCGTCTACTTATTCTTCTCATCTCCCACAGTGAACAATTCTCCCTTATCACATTCTCACTTTCAAAAAATAGAAAATACAGAGACTCCAACAACACCCATATTTTAGGCTCTAAAATATCCCTTAACACATAAAAAGAAAAAAATAAAAAAACATCAAAGTTTGGCGCGAAGTACCAATTGAAGTCACAATACTCACATATAATATAAACACTAATTTAAGTATGTTATTAATACCAATTGGTCAAAATAATTTAATAGTAACAAATTAATAATACAGTAATTTAAAAAGGAAAACATTAATTATTTAAAAAACAATGAAATATATTAAAAGTTAAAAATTGATTAAAAATCATAAAGTAAAAAAAAATGAAAAAGGTTGGCGTGCATCCGCGACTGCAAAATGACTGCAGCGCGATATGCGCATAATAAATAGAGATTATTACCATATAGATAATACTAGAGCTTGCCACCGTGCTCTGCACGGGACTTATCTTACGTTTTTGTAATCATATTTCATTGTCGGAATGGATAGAATGATTTTTCCCAAAGGTATTATTCATTGATTATTCATTCATTGATTTGGGGAGTTTTAAAACTAAAGGTAAAACAGTGTAAACTAATAACCACAAATTGTCACATTTTAGGTAAGTCTTCAATCTTAACTGTTTCTTTGGATCCACATTAGCAAATCGAATAGCAGGCTCAAAGGCTTACACTAATGGTTGGGTAGGAGTTGAATATCCACTCTCTGTTAAATCATATGCATTATTTAATGGTACACTTTCTGTGAGTACATTATTATCATCTTAATATAATTTCCACCAAATTAAACCCAATGCTTGTTCTGCCCAAACACCGTTCAATATCATTAGTGTTAAACATCTAATCCATATACCAAACCTAATAATGATGATAAAAAACAAACCAACCAACCACAAAAGTTCTGAAAAAGTAGCAAGCAATGGTGTAGTAGCTTGTCTTTTGATCAAAAAGCATAGTTGCACCATCTTTGACTATGGTCAGTCTTATCTTTGACTATAGCTAGGGAAAAGTGTTGACATTCAACATGGCACCCATGTGACAACTGGTGGGGGTGGAGTTGGTGAAGTTTTTTTAATGAGCTCATTAATGTGATTAGGTAAGTAGTAATGACTGTAGGTAGGAAGTAGAACCATAAGCAAGCAATTAATGCAGATGTCCACCATACACCAACTGCAGCATCTTTCTCCATTGCAACATCCCTAAGAGTTTTAACTGAGAGATCGCATCGTATTTTGCTCCTGCGAGGAATCATATTGGGTTTAATAATTCAAATGAGTTTAGAAGTTCATGTAAACACATGATTCTGACCTAAAAAAGCACCATAATGATTTGAGCAAATGTGCCAGGATGCAACTTTGAATGTTGCAACTGAAAAATGTGGCAAAAGAATAAACATATCTACCATTTAAAGATACTATACAAATAAAGAAAAAGATAGCTGAAGAAAATGGTATCAACTATATTAGCTGTAGGAAACTAATTAGCAAGACCCTTATTGTTATGATTTCCAAAATCAGTATCAACTATATTAACAATGACACATGCATAAATTAATAACTCATAACAATAACTGATTAGGCTCCTCTAAGTAAGAATTCACCACTCAAGATCGTGGATTTGACAATCACCAATCAAAGATGTAATACCAAGCTGGATCCTGTCAACACACGAGAAATTCTTTTCACAATGCATATATGCGAGAAAAATCTAAGGGCAAATTAAAGTGCTACTAAAGTTATTTGTTTGCTTATTTGATGTTTTCTTATAAAAAAAAATCTGCTTTTGAGAACTTCATATAGCATAAGAATCATGCAACATTATATAGTTCAGAAGGGGGGAAAATGATGTTCAAAGCTTTGCTATAAAGAGAAACAGTACATCTTTTCTTAACACTGTCTACAACCTTATTCTGACGTGAGAAGAGGGCTTTATTCATGTGAAGTCCAAGCCCAACCTGAAGCAGAGTAAATAGTTAGTTATTTAGAATGTATAGAAAATACTACAAATAAAAAATTAAGAATCAAAGGTGCAAAAAATTGTACAAGTCACCTCCATTTAGTCAATCAAAACTATCTTCATTAGAAGTTGTCCTTTGACTAACTATGCTGATTTTGATCTGATACAAATTTGCTAAATGCAAACAAAATACACAAAAAGGAAAACATACAGTGTTACCTTAAGGTGAGCATGGCATGGTTGTTAAACACAAATACAAGCTTTTCATCATAACTTCAACTGTAAAAAGCCCCAAACCAACAAAAGCAACTTGATCTGCATATGAGAAAAAATTATGAATAAGAGGAAAATATCGAAATGCATTTGAGCGAAGATCAAGTGAGAAAGTCGATGATGAGAATCTCAACCAAATACAAGCTTTTCACCATAGCTTCTACTGTAAAAGAGAATGAAGGGAGAAGAGAGGAAGACAAGGAAAGGAGGAGGTTGAAGGGAGAAGAGGAAATGACGAGGTTGGAGGAAGAGGAGAGGACGCAGAGAAAATAGGAAAGTATGTTGTGGAATGAGATTGAGTGTCTGAAAAAAAGGTTTTGCTGAAAGTGTGGCCATGGTGAAAGACGAGAGGAAAGCAAGAGAGAGAGAGAGACGAGAGTTGAAAGACTAGTAGAAAAGGAAAAAGAGGAAAGGAAGAGAGAGACAAGAAGGAGAAAAGTAGTAGTAATAGTGTAGAAGTGAGAAGTTATTCGATGAAGATTAAATACATCATTAATTGATGTAGGTAGTAAGTTAGACAAGGGTATAGCAATTAATATGGAATTTCACCATACATCATTCCATACATTCATGCACCCCCATTCCAACCTTCACCTATGATTGACCAAAAGTTTTGGTTCCCGCCTAAGATACTGAAAAGGCGATGTTGCCTTATAAAAGGGGGATTTAAGTTATAATAACTCACTAAAAATAGATGCAAAAGTAATCTAGATCTTATGCAATCTACTAATAAGGGATATATATGAGGGGTAACCATGTTTAAATATTTTCTCTCATCTGTAAGCATTAATTATAAATATCTATTTATATCATTTTATATTTATAAGCTATTTAAATCATTAGCTTTTACATTTTAAATTTAATAATCCACTAGATTATCTGTTATCAGTTCATCCACTATAAGTTAGTTAGTGCTCATCTGTTATCCACTTATTTTTGTCAAACAGAGTCTTAATAAGTAATGAGATACAATGATCTTTGTAAAATAAAAGACAGCGATCTAGTGAGATTCTCCAATATTTCAACAAATTATAAGTCATGAAAAGATTGTTATTAGCGGGTGCTTTTAAGGTGAGAGAGCAAATTAAATTTCTTATCGGCGAACTACTAAAATTGATCGTAAGATATATTGTATAAAATACTATGAGTGGTTAAAATTGAATCAACTAATATTAAATCTCAACTGTTGATGAATTTTTATAGTACTTTCTACGATCATATTTAATGATTCACCGGTGAGAGATTTGATTCGCTCCCTCAAACTAAAAAACACCCACTATTATTATTATTATTATTATTATTATTATTATTATTATTATTTTAAGCAAGTTATTATCCCCTACCTATTATAACAAGATAGTTGACTTCCCCATTTTGGTGGGAAAATTTTTTTCACACTCTTTACCAATATACCCCTCATTTTGTACTCCACTGTTTACCAATATACCCCCCACTCTATATTTTTGGACCGACATACCCCCACTCTATATTTTATACCCCACCATTTACCAATATACCCCTCATTTTGTACCCCCACTGCTTACCAATATACCCTCACTCTATATTTTTGGACCGACATACCCCTGACAAATTTATTTTTTGTCCAACACTTTTTTTTATTATTATCAAAATGTACCATTTGATTTTGTACCCAGTTTACCAATATACCCCTACTCTATATTTTTGGACCGACATACCACTGACAAAAATTGAACCAATCTGATTTATTTATACCAATATACCCTCATTTTGTACCACATTGTTTACCAATATACCCCCACTCTATTTTTGGACCGACATACCCACGACAAATTATTATTTTTTGTCCAACACTTTTTTTATTATTATCAAAATGAACCCCTCATTTTGTACCCCACTGTTTACCAATATACCCCCACTCTATATTTTTGGACCGACATACCCCTGACAAATTTTTTTTTGTCCAACACTCTTTTTTTTATTATTATCAAAATGTACCCCTCATTTTGTACCCCACTGTTTACCATTATACCCCCACTCTATATTTTTGGACGGACATACCCCTGACAAAAATTGAACCAATCGATTTATCCAAATTTCATAATTCCTAAATCGCCTTTATTGGAGATTTTTGGGGGGGGGGGGAAAATTGCATTTCACGCATACATGTATGTGACATAGGTTATGAACGTTCATCATTCTATAAGTGTTAGTATATGGTAATTTGGATGGGTAAGATTAGTTTGATTTATGGCCATGCACATGTAGGCTAAAACGTGTAACCATAGGTTACTTTTGTTATACGCAAGGTGGCTATGTTATGACATCACTCTATTTGGACACCGCATTAAATAACTATCCGTAGTGATAGTATGAGACTAAATTTGGTGTTTCGATAATTTGACTTAAAAGCAAAAGTAGTGTTATAAAAGTTTTTGCAATGGTAAATGTGAAAGTAGTGTAATCAATAGGGGGTAATTAATGCAAACTTTATGCCCATTATTAATCTAGCAAACATTAAGGCCCCACTCATTATTTTTTTGTCCAACACTTTTTTTAATTATCAAAATGTACCCCTCATAATTTGGGTTTTTTTTGTACCATGCTTTTACCAATATACCCCACTCTATATTTTTGGACGGACATACCCTTGACAAAAATTGAATCAATCGATTTATGTTTGTAATAGGTACATACAATTTTATTTTTTAGTCGTATTTACCTATATACGATTTCACTGATTTAAAATCAAATAAAGGCCCCACTCATATTTTTGGTTTTTTTGTACCCCCACCATTTTACCAATATACCACCACTCTATATTTTGGCTCATTGTTTTTTTTGTCCAACACTTTTTTTTATAAGTCCCTTTGTGTGTGTTACTTAGTCATGTATGTGTTATAGTATGGTATACTTTACACTGGCTACTTTATTAATCAATTTGGGAAGATATTTTTTGATAACATTAGTTGTAAGTAATGCAAACCTTTTTTTTTATAAGTCCCTTTATGTGTGTTACTTAGTCATGTATGTGTTATAGTATGATACACTTTACACTCAAGCTACTTTATTAATCAATTTGGGAAGGAATTTTTGATAACATTAGTTGTAAATAATGCAAACTTTATGTCCATTATTAATTTAGCAAATATTAAGGTCCCACTCTTCGTTTTGTTTTTGTCCAACACTCATTGTTTTTTATTATCAAAACAATTGTGCCAACTTTTTTTACCCCCGACTATTTAACCATTAGATGCATCTATGTCTCAATTTTTATTTCATCTACTACGTTTTCAATATCTGAGATATCGAATGGTCGATTATTTCGTGGCCTCTCCGTGTGCAGGCACTGGTGTATGTGTCCTAGTATATAATGATAGAAGCAATGTTCGTCATTCTCAATGTGAAAAAATTGTGTAATTATTATTTTTAATGAGCTGACTTTATAAAGAATAGTATAATTCTTAAACAATAATATTATTTGGACAAAAAAATAGACAAAAATCAACTTACAATATCAATTAACCAAGTTTTTAGGTCATTAACCAATTGATCAATTAACCAAGTTTTTAATCAATGACTCGAAAACTGTGAAAAAACAGGTTGGTTAATGGTCTAAAAAACTTGGTTAATTCATGTTGTAATTTGGTTTTTGTCTATTTTTGACTGAAAGTTTTGGCTACATAACATTGTTGATTCTTAAATATAATTCTTGATGGAAGTCATGAATGAGAGAAAGAAAAAAATATGGAAGTTTGATTACGAGAGAATGAATTAAATCATGAGTACATAAGGCTTATAGAGTCTCCTTGATGGTCAGAATAACATGACAAGCTATGATAAATATATCAAATCATGTGTCAGTAGGATATTGTATCTTATTCTCATGATATATGAGGCTCTCGGCCAATGTGGTATCAGAGCCACGACTAAAAGAGGGGGTGCATATGCTAAGAACATAATAACAAGAGTGAGTAGAGAAGAAACCAGTTAATCATGGAAACACACGAAACGGAAAATCAACCTATTACTCTCACCTCTTCCCTGTCTCTTCACAGATCTTGTAAAAAGACTGATTCCCATAAAATAGAAAATCTTATTGAGTATTCACATGTTCCAGATGATGCTCAAATAGCCGAAACAGTTCCTCCCCTCCTAAGTCCTTATAATATTTTCAAAAGACAAAGATCAATCACCAGATCCATCAGAAACTTGATCTCAACCCATCGTCCTCACATAAAAGAATATGTTCAATCATCTCGAGTTGATCAATGCAGCCTTAGAGCAACAAATCAGGAACAATATGTTGATTTAGAGATTCCTCAAAATCTCATAAATCATTGGAAATCAAGGATATACTGACTTTGCATTTTGGAGCGATCAGATTAATCCTTTCTCTCCATGGAAGGAAAAATATGCTCTTTTTTTTGCAAAATAGCTCTCTTAGATTCGAGCTATCTTCACTATGAAAATTTTGTTATTGGAATAGTTCTAACCACACTCCATGTTGGTAGTGTGGTTCTCACCATTTTTCCAAACTACAGTGTCAGTCTTAATGACAGTACCCTGTCTAAAAGATTGAAAGTCCAAGTTCAAATTACTGGATCAGATCAACTTCCAGAAGCCTTATCTGCAAGCCTTCATCACCAGATAATCTATCGTCTTCAAAATCACTCGATAGATCTGCCACTCGCGGGATGTTCATCTGATTCCCTGTTGGTTGTCTCCAACAGAGAGGAAGAAGTACCTTCCATAGTTTAGATCCCAAGGAAAATCTCAAGAGAAGAATTGACTCAACTTATTCCTCTTGAATGGATCACAAACTATGAGAAGCTTCATTTTGATAGAAGATCAATACAATCCCAAGAGGCTACCTTCAGGAGATCTACTGATAGAGCGGTCAAAACAATTTTTAAAAAACCAGAAGAAGGACCGAGTTTAGCCTCCTCAGCTATCTTTCAAACCATGATGATATAACCAATACTTGAAGAAGATTGGTGCCCTATTTATGCTGTTACGGCTGAAGGAAAGCCTATCTATACTGATAAAATAGAGGGCCATTTTATTTGGGATGTAAACCCAAATATGTGTGATCCAGATTGTGACTGTTGGATCAATGATGATGATGATGATGATGAATATAATGACAGAAAGGCTAATTTTCCAAAGAAGAAAAAGAAGGGGACGTGCAAGCCACCTTCTCTACAGAGAAGAAAATCTGACCATGATGATGGTCCTTGGATAGGAATTCATGAGAAAAAGAAACCTCTTCCAATTTATGAGCAAGCTCTTGAAATCCTCAGAAAAGAAAACCTCTTACCACCAAATGATCCTACTCTTGTTACATGTTCCCCATCCGATCATTGTAGACCCTTGAGTCATACACCCATTACTGAGCCCATTCCTTGTTTTATGTTTACAAGTTCATCCTCAAACTATGACCAACATTTTCCTGTTCTTGAAAGGAAAATAGATCCCATCACAAACAGATCATCTGAACCTTTCATACAGCCAAATGAAGTCCAGTCTGATGAAAAGCTTAAACCATTAACTCAAGCTGAAGAAGTTCTCAACTGGCAATCAGAAAATATGGTTGCTCAAAATGACATGCTTCAAAATCTTGACAAGAAAGTAGACAAGATTGCAGAAAAGCTGGCTGAAACAGATGAGAACCTCAAAGTTCTGTCCCCAAAAGATGCAAAGACATTTCAAAAACTTAAAATCACAAGTCTCTTAGCTAGACCATGATTTGAGGAAGATGTTAGAAGATAGAACTTTTGGTAAAGATTTTGACTACATAGAAGAGAGATCAGAAGGCTACAAGGCCAAGTAAAAGAAATCGATGATTTCTTAAAAGCTTCCAAAGAAATAAAACCAAAACCACCTGAAGATCTCTTCTTTAATCCCCCATCTTTTCCTACTTATTTTGCCCAACCAGAAAAACCATCTCCATTTTACCCATCTTATGCCTCATCACCACCAGATTATGCCAAATACATACCTTCAGCATATAGACCAAAACCTACTAGAACCACTACTTCCACCTCCAGATCCAAAGGGAAAACTGCCCGATTAAGTGTGTCATCTTCAGACTCTCAAGATGTTCCTGAAACACCTCCTCCAAAATTCCAAAAGGAAGAAATCTCAGATAGAGGATTCCAAGCCATGGCCATCACGAGAAAATTATCACCCTCTCGGGATACTTCAATAGAATCTTCAAAAGAAAGTGATGAAAGTTCCTCAAGTTCATCTTCTTTAAATCCAGAAGATTTTTCCCAAAACACATCCATCAAGGAGACTTCAACTTCCGAATATTCTTCATCTAGGTCAGAAACAGAAAGGAATTACATGAACGTCTCTAGACTCTTTATGGTGAATATCAAAGAAGAAGGAGGTTCATTTTATGAAGATTCATTTGAAAATGAGGAGACTCAAGCAACTGGAGCACCTAAAATAACCAAAGTGGTCCTTGGTTCACTCTTGATGATATACCACCTAAATTACTGGAGGAAAAGACTTGTTGAATTTGGTGCATGGCTCGATACTCAAATGATGAAAAAGCTCGAGACAATTACAAAATTATTGAAGAATTTTGTTGCAGAATGACCTGCACGCTAAAAGAATGGTATCATAACCTTGGTGCATTCAAGCAAGATGAATTGTGATAACTCTATTTTATATAGAGTATTTCATATGTTTAAACTTAGTAATTGCTCTCTTTCAAGTAATAATAAAGAGTTTATATAGTATTTAGTGTGATATATGATAACTTGAGTGATTTGAATGGTTATAGTTATTTATAGGTCATTTTGGATATATTGTGGTATGTTTGATGTTTTGTTGGTGCGATCTCAATGCTTTCTGCATCAAATGCTCCCCTGACCGATCTTGCATCAAACCGCACTACTTGGTGAATGAAGCGATCTGTTTCATATGCATCCACTTGCAATTCTTCGACCTCATGCCCGGGTTCTCGATCGATGTCATCCCACCTTGTATAGTAGGCGCTACCATTCACACATAGCTATAGGCATAGCTTTGAAGAGTCACCAACATAGGGACACATGTTCTACCATCATAGAACCGCCCTATGTAATTAGTCAAAGATTTCAACTTGGGATCAACCTCTCAAAAGCAATTACGACTATGATCCACTCAAGATTACTTCAACATGAAGGAAGGAAGCACCTCTCTTGAAGGCTATAAAATGACCTCACATCTTCATTTGGAAATATATCACAATCCATAAGTTAGATCAAAATTTCAATATACATAGTTAGTTTCTATTTTATAAGAGGGAAAGGAAGGAATTGACAAATCCTCCTTAACTCGATTTCATAGTGTTTGTATAGTGCTAAGGAGTAATGCTAGTGCATTGCTAGAAGATTTCATACAAAGGGTTTCAACATTTGTAACTTTTATCTTGTTGTTTCTCTTTTGTGATTTCTATTATATATAAACATGGTCTATTCGGGTTTATATATATCTTGCAATATCTATTGTTAGCTAAACCTTTCTTAGTTGGAATGTTCTAATCATTTAATGAGCTTTTAACTAAGTATGTTGCATGTATGTATGTTTGTACTTTAGTTCTTGCTTGATAATCTTTTCAAACTTATTTTGAACTTGATCACTTAGAATAAGTAGATTTGTAAATGACCAGAAATGGCTTACAATTAAGAACTCAAGAACTAATATGGGTGAGTGTTTTACATAAAGAAAACTTTGTGAAAACCATGCTAAGTCCTAGAGATAGGATAGTATAGTCCCTAGGATAAATTGTGGGTACTTCAAATACAAGAGTGAATTTATTTTAGCAACTTGGATAATTGCTAGGAGGCAAGAAAGGCATTGACAACCCTTTCTTTATCGCAAAAGCAAGGATCGAAGAGATGGTAATGATACTCTCAAGAAAGTGACCGAAAGGCACATAGCTAATGCAACAACATTGGTCTGCAAATGCATCACATCTTGCATCAAACACTTAGAAGTAAATTACTTGATGAAGACATTCCAACTAGCTTTTCTCTTTTGTATTATCAACACTCTTTACTTTACTTTCTTTCTAACTTAGTTGTGATCATCACCAAAACTCCAAAATTATTTTGTTACTTAGTTACTTTACACTTTATTACTTTATATTGATTTTAAAAGTGAGTTTTTCAATCTCTGTGGGTTCGATCTTTTACTACTTGTTTTTGGGCAGTGTATACTTGCACACAAGTGTATGTGTTTTCCATACACCAAGTTTTTGGCGCCAATTGTTAAGGGATTGAAGTAAATTCTTTTTAAAATTTTGATATATAGTAATTTAGTGTTGTATATACTGGTATTTGTAGTTTCATCAACAATGATTACATGGTACTTAGTATATGTACAGAACTGAAAGCAGAACACCGAATATAGCTTAGATCCGAAATAGAAAGAAGATTCGGGAGATTGCTAAGACTCCAAAAGCAAAATCAACAAGTCTCGCAACATGTCTTTCGGTGAAGAACAAAGCTCAAGGCCACACTCGGTGAGAGGAGGCCCGGTTCACGAGATGCCTCTTGAAGAAGAAGTTCATAGAGAAAATCTCATCCACATGGATCACATAGGTATGATTAATGATAGAGATAGACCAATGAGGATTATGCTCGGTTTGATCATCAAAACATGCAAACTAGCATAAATAGACCTCATATTGATGCCATGCATTTTGAATTTAAGCCTATGATGTTTCAAATGCTTCAAACTATTGGTCAATTTGGAGGATCTCCTCATGAAGATCCTCATTTGCATTTAAGGCAATTTTTAGAAGTATGTAGTAATTTTATTATACCTGGTGTTAGTGAAAATGCATTTAGACTAAGGTTATTTCCTTATTCTTTGAAAGATAGAGCTAAGGCTTGGCTAAATTCTTTAGAGCCTAACTCTATCCATTCATGGAATGAAATGGCTGAAAAAAATTTAGGAAAATATTTTCCACCTATCAAAAATGCCAGGTTAAGAAATGATATTACATCTTTTAGACAAAAAGAGTTTGAATCTTTATTTGAAGCATGGGAAAGATGGAAGGAACTTTTAAGAAAATGTCCTCATCATGGTTTACTTGTTATTATTCAAATGGAAACATTTTATAATGGTATAAGAATCATGCAACATTATATAGTTCAGAAGGGGGGAAAATGATGTTCAAAGCTTTGCTATAAAGAGAAACAGTACATCTTTTCTTAACACTGTCTACAACCTTATTCTGACGTGAGAAGAGGGCTTTATTCATGTGAAGTCCAAGCCCAACCTGAAGCAGAGTAAATAGTTAGTTATTTAGAATGTATAGAAAATACTACAAATAAAAAATTAAGAATCAAAGGTGCAAAAAATTGTACAAGTCACCTCCATTTAGTCAATCAAAACTATCTTCATTAGAAGTTGTCCTTTGACTAACTATGCTGATTTTGATCTGATACAAATTTGCTAAATGCAAACAAAATACACAAAAAGGAAAACATACAGTGTTACCTTAAGGTGAGCATGGCATGGTTGTTAAACACAAATACAAGCTTTTCATCATAACTTCAAATCAAAAAGCCCCAAACCAACAAAAGCAACTTGATTCAGATATGAGAAAAAATTATGAATAAGAGGAAAATATCGAAATGCATTTGAACGAAGATCAAGTGAGAAAGTCGACGGATGAGAATCTCAACCAAATACAAGCTTTTCACCATAGCTTCTCATCAGAAAAGAGAATGAAGGGAGAAGAGAGGAAGACAAGGAAAGGAGGAGGTTGAAGGGAGAAGAGGAAATGACGAGGTTGGAGGAAGAGGAGAGGACGCAGAGAAAATAGGAAAGTATGTTGTGGAATGAGATTGAGTGTCTGAAAAAAAGGTTTTGCTGAAAGTGTGGCCATGGTGAAAGACGAGAGGAAAGCAAGAGAGAGAGAGAGACGAGAGTTGAAAGACCGTAGAAAAGGAAAAAGAGGAAAGGAAGAGAGAGACAAGAAGGAGAAAAGTAGTAGTAATAGTGTAGAAGTGAGAAGTTATTCGATGAAGATTAAATACATCATTAATTGATGTAGGTAGTAAGTTAGACAAGGGTATAGCAATTAATATGGAATTTCACCATACATCATTCCATACATTCATGCACCCCCATTCCAACCTTCACCTATGATTGACCAAAAGTTTTGGTTCCCGCCTAAGATACTGAAAAGGCGATGTTGCCTTATAAAAGGGGGATTTAAGTTATAATAACTCACTAAAAATAGATGCAAAAGTAATCTAGATCTTATGCAATCTACTAATAAGGGATATATATGAGGGGTAACCATGTTTAAATATTTTCTCTCATCTGTAAGCATTAATTATAAATATCTATTTATATCATTTTATATTTATAAGCTATTTAAATCATTAGCTTTTACATTTTAAATTTAATCCACTAGATTATCTGTTATCAGTTCATCCACTATAAGTTAGTTAGTGCTCATCTGTTATCCACTTATTTTTGTCAAACAGAGTCTTAATAAGTAATGAGATACAATGATCTTTGTAAAATAAAAGACAGCGATCTAGTGAGATTCTCCAATATTTCAACAAATTATAAGTCATGAAAAGATTGTTATTAGCGGGTGCTTTTAAGGTGAGAGAAGAAATTAAATTTCTTATCTATTAACTACTAAAATTGATCGTAAGATATATTGTATAAAATACTATGAGTGGTTAAAATTGAATCAACTAATATTAAATCTCAATTGTTTGATGAATTTTTATAATCTTTTCTACGATCATATTTAATGATTCACCGGTGAGAGATTTGATTCGCTCCCTCAAACTAAAAAACACCCACTATTATTATTATTATTATTATTATTATTATTTTAAGCAAGTTATTATTATTATTATTATTAGCACGTGGGACCAATCCTGAAACAGAAACGTTGACGACGCGTGCGGAATAGGCTCACGAAGCACATGGTCCCTCCCTCGCTATACGCACATGCCACATGCTTCCTTCCACTTCACTTTCTTCTTTTATATTATTCTCCTCTCTCCATCTTTCTTTTTCTTATCCATGTGCCATTTCTTTATTTCCACTCATCTTTTTAATAGAGAACCATCGCTAAAAAATATATCACATCTTACCTTTGTACTATAAAACGACAATTAGATTAGTTATTCTATATTTTGTTTTTTGATATGTTTTCTTTTATTTTGTTATTGGTGCACAATATCTATTAGCTTTATCGATAATTAATCAATGTTGAAAAATTTGATTGGCCCATGATGAAGAACTAATTTCATTTACGAGTTAAGGGATATCGAATGAAATAACACTAAATGAAAGTGTAGCAAAGGGCCCCGAGTTCAAGTCCCGGAAACTAACATTTCCCCCACCCCACTAATAATTGTCTATATTAAAAAAAACTGATTTTGTCGGTTTGTGTGGTTCTATCTTCTCAACATAGTTTTTGTCACACTCAAGATTCAAATTCGAGACTTTAAAATGAGATTCAAATCTAGTAATTACGACTCATACCAACTTGTTGGTTTTTTATGTGTTATTATTACATAATTTTTTCTATATTCTATGAAGTGGTGATTCATACTAAAATTTTGCTTTTTTTTTTATCTATCAATTTTGGTCCCAACTCATCATTCACCTACCTCCACTTCTTTTCCTTTCTGACTTTAATTTGGTAACAATCCCCTTTTCCCATTTAATTTGTTCCTATCTAAAAAAAAACCTTTTTGGAGGGAACACGAGTTTCTCTTATGGAGTGTGTGAAAGAAGAGAAAGAAGTGAGCAAAGTGTAGATTTGATGTATTTATGTGGAATAAGGAAAACCAAAGAAAAATAAAAAGAGAGAAAGTGCTAATTATTTTGGAAAGTACAAGAAACTTCCATAAATTTTATTTTTCGTTTTTTTTATAGTGTTCGTGAGATAAATTTCAATTCAGCGCAGATTCAACCAATGACTAAGGTCTCAAAGTTACAAATCTAGAGACATGATTATTCCAATACTCTTATTTAGTCACAATTGTAGGCATTTGGCCATTAATTTTATGCTATCAACTTGAGTGATGCAGATTTGTTCGCAGGTTCATTCTTTTCAATATTAGCAATGCTGAATTTGTGTTATTTTTGATGTAATCTATCAGTTTTAATGAATGAATATTTTTCTTAGTAAAAGAAAAACAATCAATTGTATTTAATAGTTTAATTTAATCAAGAAAGAGATGACTTTGAGACTTTTTGATTATAAAAAGGTAATTTACATAAATTTTAGGGTGTAGGAATGACACCTAGTCCAAGCTAGAGATTACTTTCAGACTCTTTGATTATTTACAAAAGTAATTTATATTTACCGATTATCTTAAGAGGACTAAAAGAAATTTGAACTCAAGACCTACTGAATACAAATTACGTCATGCTCCATCAGACCCAAACTTTTAGATTATCAAATCTGGAGTTTTTTTTTATTACAAAAAGTTTAGCGAAATTAGAACTTTGCCAGCCACAGAATCGTAATAAACTTCGCAAATTTTATATCGACATTTGCGCAGAGTGATTTTACAAATCAACGCTAAAGAGTCCCTCACATTAAGAGCACAAGTTAAACCTACACATCCTTGCGTTGAATGAGTCTACATATTACCAACGGTGTCAACCTTGGTCGACATCAAATCTAGAGTTTAATAGATGTTGATAAAGATTTATTTTTTAAATAAATTAGTTTAATTTTTTTATAAGCAATTTAATTATTAATATATGATTGTCGTCTAGGCTGGCAGTCTGGTACAGCCCACACACAGACAAGAGAATCTATCAACTCTTGTCTCGTGAAATGAAACGTTTACCCACTAAAATAGAGAAAAAAAGTAATTTAATAAAAGAGATATTAATAGACAAACATGTGCGTGCAAAGTCAAAATATAAATTATTACCTATATTTATACCAAACCTTTTTAAATAATTGGGGCACCAGAATCTAAGATCATTTTTTTATTCGTCCAAAGCCCATCTAGCTAATTCTTTAAAATTTTATAGTATAGTATATTAATAATTGGATAACTTATTTTATTTTAAGTCAAGAAAACTTATTTTATGTTGCTAAATAATTTGATAAAATATCCAAGAACGAACGTGAGTTGGGTTCATCTTTAAAGAATGTTTTATGAGTTCGGATCATACAAATGACCTAAAAAATTTGATTAATTGATATTGTAAGTTGATTTTTGTCTATTTTTGTCTAATTTTTTTTTTGTCCAAATAACATTGTTGTAAAAATAATTGTAGAATATTGAATCATACTATTCAAATATTTTTGAAATACACAAATAATCATTTGATCCCAAAAAAAACCATAGTTAAACAATTAGCCGAGTTTTGATCAAATAAAATTTGTTTACAAAATGATTAACTAGACCTATAGTCCTTTAGTCTTTGATTTTTTTTATAAACAAATATTAATGATTAATAGTTAGGAGAAACATAAATTAGTTACTAGGATTTGAATCTTAGATCTCTTGCTTACACTCGTTCAATATCCCTTACTATTGGATAAATTTTTACTCGATGCTAGTCCATTTTTATAACTAAATAAATAAATGGCGCAAAGACAGACATTACTCATATATATCTTTTCATTTTTTTTAATTGTGTTTGGTTATATATTTTAGGCAAACGTACACCAGATAACTTTTAAGTTATTTATTTGTAACAATGTGGCCCTTTAAGTTTTTTTTGTAACAAAGCCCTTTTAGTGATTACTCTAACTTATATATTTTGATGTAATGCTACTTTATATATTGTGATTACTCTATAGCTTATGTATTTTGATGCATCCAAGCATATTTTGGTATATTTTGATGTAATAAACAATATGAAATTTTATTAAAAGGGCCAACGGTGTCAATGTTAGGTAACTTAAAGGGCCTATTTGTTACAAAAAAAAACTTAAAAGTCATCTGGTGTAATTTTGCCTATATTTTATATAATTATTTATTTATCTTTTGTGTTGTGAGACGTTAATTAACAATATGCATGACAATGCAGCGGGTCGGGAGCGGGTTTTGCATCCCCCGTCTCCACCCCTATCTTTATCGGGGTTGAGTTTAAATCCCCCATCTCTGTCCCAAACGGGGATGGGTTCCACGCGGGTACCTGTTTCCGCCACAAATTTATAAGAAAAAAATATTTATGATTATTAATAGAATAAAATTATAAGTATAATTAACATACAATGATAAAATAAAGTTAAAAATATTAAAACAGAGTTTTCTATTAAAAATAAACAAAATTTATGAAACACAACTGAGTAAGTAAAATAACTAATTAATGTTTTGACGATTGGGAGCAGGGCGGGTATCGACATCCCCGATCCCCGCCCCTGTTTCCGGTCAAAATGGGTTTTCTCAATCAAACTCGGGACAGGGTCGGATGGGTATCCGTGGGGTTGAGTTTCGTTGCGATGCTTAATTAACATGGAACTGGTACAAAAAAGTGTTACACGAAACTGACTATTATTTATACCATTATATAAAGGAAGTTGCTCTTATTCTACTATCTATCTATATCATTCGCCTACTACCAAAATACCAGTTCTATTGTTTTTCCACTAAACAATTAGAGGATATTTACGTAATTTTACTTTTTCACTCTCACACACACATTTTATTCAAACTTTTTCACTCTCACACACACACATTTTATTCAAACTTTTTCACTCTCACACACTTTTCACTCTCTTCTCCTTTTTCTTTCTCTAATTCACTCATTTCTCAATTTTTCACAATATACCTACTTTAATTTCATCTACACGTCTCCTTCATTTTTCCTCTTTACTATTTTAAAAATTTTCAAATTTTGACAAATTTTTAATATCAGTTTTTTTACCGGGGTAATGTTTGGACTAATAAAATTTGTCAACTTTAAAATTGTATTGATTTTTACGGGATAGTGTTCAGACTAATTAAATTTTTTTCTAAGTTCATACATTTACTATATATACAAATCACCCACTACCAAAACACGTGGCTCCTTCGTTTTTCCTTTTAACTATTTTAATTTTTTTTTAAAATTTGACAAAATTTTATTATTTTATTTTTTATACGGGGCAATGTTAAGACTAATTAAATTTGTCAAAATTTTCACAGATAATGTTTGGACTAACTAATTTTTTTTGAGTTCATACATAAAAATAAAACGGCAGCATCCGTGCATAGATACGAGCATCCTGCTAGTAACCAACTATTTTGATTTCCTAACTTTGTTTACAATTATGCCCTTCAGTTAGTTATTAGTGACAACCAATTATCTTAAGAGTTATGTTATTTGGACACGTAGCATTTGACACTGTATGTGACACCTTATAATTTTATGTTTATCATTCACTTACTTTTACATCTTATACAACATACACAAATTATGAAAATACTCAAAAACACAAAGGACACCATATTTGTGTGTCCACATACGATTATTGTTATGTTAATTTTTGGTTGAAACCAGAGTATCCACCGTCGAATACAGTGACTAATCCCTTTGCTGAATTAGAGACACCTCAAAAAGTGGAATAGAACAGCTGACTCAGAGATTTAAAGATGCTCCATACCCGATGCGTTATGTTAATTTGGTGACACTATCTTCATTTCTTTTTATAATTTTGAATATAGTTCTTAATGTATACCATAATTTTTTTTTTGACAATATATACCATAAATTTTTAGTAACAATTAAAAAATCTATTGTATATGGTCACTTTCTAGTTTCTACCGATCAACCAGTAAAAAGCAGCATCACAAACAATCGAATATCTTTTCTCATCCAACGGTTTAGATTCCATGTTCCAAAACCACAACACGAGCCTTTTATTTTTATTCATTCATCCAAAAATTAATATTAATATATCTCTCTCTGTTTTGTTCTCTCTCTCTCTCTCTCTCTCTCTCTGTTCTCTTTCTTCTCTCCATTCACTCACTTTTCTCTCTTCTTTCTCTCTGGATTTTTCAAAGTCTTATTCTTTCTTCAACTACTAAGATAATAAAATTATTGGGTATCTGATTTTTTCATCACATGGATAGAGAATTCCTTGGCTTTAGTTCCAAAAATGGTCCATGGCTTACTATGAATGATGAAGCTACTGACAAACAAAAAGACCCAGGTAGAAATTTTACTTTTTATTTTATTTTATTTTTTGTTCCCATAATTTTTTTTTTTTTGCAAAACACAATCTATTGTCTTGATATGAATATGAAACATGAAAGTTTTAAATCAGTCTTTAAAGTTAAAGCTGTTTATTTTTTTTTTTTATCTTTGGAATTTAAGCTTTGTGCCTTTTTTGTATTTTTTGTTTATTATTTAATCATGCAAGGGGTGGGAAAAAAATTGAATTTAGAGTTTTGAGTGATTAATTCTGTGAAACTAAGCAGGTATGTTGTTAATAATGGAAATGCTTGGACTTTTGTATTTTTGTTTGTTTTTTCAAAGATAAAATTAAGAAAGAATAATTATCTTAAAAATTATAATATATATAAAATAAGGAAGAACAAAGGAAGAAAATATTATTATTGTCAAAAAAAAAGGAAGAAAATATTAGCTGTCTTTGTTTGGGACCTTTGTCATTTGGCTTTTGCTTTTTTATTACCCATTTTAATGGATAAGATCAAAAATTTTAAGGTTTCAAATGGTGAACTGAATTAAGGTTATCAAGTAAAAGCATTTTATACCTACAATTTGCAGCCTTACATATAATTGCATAATTGCATTAATAAGCTGAAGTATATACTACCTCCATCTATATATATAAAATTGTATCAATATAATCTGTGAAACCTTACAGTTGTGTGTGTGTGAATTTTTAGTGACATTATCATTCCGTCTAAAAAAAAGGTTCTACCAATACATAATAATTAAAGTAATTGGTTAATTAAGTTATTTACATTTAATTTATTAATTTTGAATATTATTTTTCCAAAATTACTCTGTAGTTTTTTTTACAATGAAATTATTCTTTTTTTATAAACAAAAATAATATTAAAGGGGAGTGCAAACGGACACCTCAATTGATATAAATCTAAAGTGTTTCATTAAAGAAAAAAATTACTCTTTAGTTATTAATTGTTAATTTTCCGTTTAGTTAATTAGATTTTTTATTTTTTTTGTAAAAAATAATTAATAGATCTAATAAATTCAAAATAATAGTACTACTACTAGAATCATTGAAAAGGACAAAAATTTTACAAATGGTTATTATTGGTAATATGGTAGTATTGTTGAGGCCATGTGATATTTATGGCTTAAAGTTGATGTTTGACATATGGTGGGGAATGGCAACTTGTGAGTGTATTGTGACTTGTGAAAGAAAAGCCAAAGCACCATCATTGGTTTCATATAGCACATGAGCCTATAGGATTGAATTTCACTGCAAATTACCGACACGTTCGGTTGAAGATATATTTGGTGTCGGACACATATGTATCAGATATTGTTATTAACACTTTAGTTACTTGTACTTTTAATATTTTAAAATTAAAATTAGTGTCTGCGCGTTGCGTCTATGTCAGGTAGGTAATCGTGTGCGTGCTTCATACTTGTGTAAGAGAGAGAGGGTTAAAAAGATATAGGTCAATAGGTATTTTTATGTTAGATTTTAAATTATATGAAAAAAATTGGTGTTTAACTTTTTATAAATATTTATAATGTTTCATAAATTTTCATTTATATTTTTTTACTACACAATATTCATAATAGGAAATGAATATGTAATCTAATTTTTATTTTTTTTTGAAAAGAAAGAAAGACAAGTGTCTTGCTCATAAATAATAATAATAATAATAATAATAATAATAATAATAATAATAATAATAATAATATTGTTGGATGGTTGATTACGGTAGAAATTAGAAAACATGTTTTTGGTTGTTTGGTAGTACTAGCTTAGTAGCTTTTCTTTTTATTTTATTTTAAAATGTGTTCCTTCTTTTTCATGAATTTACATCAGCTTTTATTGATGTGCACATTGTGCAATATTTAAATGATTAGCATGATGATAAGAACTTTTTATAATATTCTAAATATCATTGATTGAACCAAAAAAAAAATAGCATGGGTACTAGTGTGTGAATGATATTAAAAAACGATAAAAATGTGTATACTAAAAAAATCATTGTATTTAATATTATTATAAAGTTAGTTAACATGGGCATTCGTGATGCATGGTCTTGAAAAATAAAAAAATATTTTTGATGGTAGTGCCTAGCTGGTTGCAATGAGGTTTGCATAAAATATTCTTACACAAGGACACATTTTTAATAAAATAAACATAGTGACAACATACATTGTTGTAAGCTAGTACAAGAATAATATTCTACGCCTTTACATTAAATGGTGGACTATGACTAAATAATTTTTTTTTTGTTAGCATGTTATTGATGTGCGGTGTGCTGTGACTAATCTGTACTAGATAATTTGATTGGTCATGTGTTTATTTGGTTTTGTTGATCAGTGTGATTCTCTATTCTCAATAAGGTTTTTACTAGTGTTGTAAGAGCCGGTTCGAATCGAACGGTTGAACCGGTTGGATCAGGAACCAGACACTCCACTAGTTAGTTCAACCCCATTTGAACAACAGACCAATTGAACTGCTCAAAACCGAGTTCGATTGGATTGAACTGTAGTTTAACAAGTTTGAATCGCTGGTTGGCCTAGTGTTAATCTCCAGTCCGGTGTTAAAAAATTGATTTTTACCACACTCATGACTCAAACTCGAGATCTTAGAATAGAATCCAAACTCGGTTAACACTCAAAACATCTTGTTGATGACTATGATTAAATAATACTTTTTTTTTGAGTTTGATGGTCGAACTAGCAATTACCAAGACCTAACACACAAACGGGAAAATTAAGGCTTGACGCTCAAGAAAATCAAATTCAACAACCGATAAACGACATTTCTACTGCTGCGACGAATCTAGAATTATGATTAAACAATACTATACATCATAAGAGACTAATATATAATTTTTCCTCACATTGGTTCTTGAATTTATATTTCTTAGCCGTGTCTAGACAGATACTAACCGACATCTCAATAAAATAACATTCACATGTGACAATAATTATAATAATATATGTGAACTATGCAAGGATCTGGCTTCTTGCATTGTAATTAAAGTATACTAAATAGTTTTATGTTAAGATTATATTTTTAATCATTTCATTGCCATTGCTAAAGTTGTTCTTCTACCTTCAATTTTTCCTAAATTAACATATTTTGTTACTTATATCAAACTAAAGATCTAAACATCTTTAATCTTTAAGGTATCTATACATTGTATGAAATCTTTATACACAGATTTTTTTCGTTTACACTAACGGTATACCCGTGCATGTTTTTTTTTTTAATTATTCGTGAATTTGATTTGGTGTTAACATAATTTTGTTCTTAAATTTTGTGAAGTAAGGAGTTCAGGAATGCAGTGGTCATTCTCAAACAAGGTTTCAGCACTTCCACAGTTCTTGTCTTTCAAGAACTCTCAAGAAGATAATAGGTCAAGAAATACTATTCTTGATCCATTAGCTTCATCTGGATACATAAACATGTCGACTAAAGATGTTTTTGATTCTAACCAGAAATCATTCTTAGGAGGAGTCACACAGGTTTGTTTCTTCTTATGCCTACTTCTACGACTACAGAGAGCAATTGCAATTCTGTCTTATTTTAGAATGAACTAGGGTTTCAGTGTTACAATTGGTACGTACTTATAATATCTCGGTCCAGATTACAGCAATCTTGTTCCGCCACTTATTTGTTTTATTTTTCGATGTTTTGTAGAAAAATTTGTCAATAGGAAAGCAAGGAGGAAACAAAAATGGAATGACAATATATCCTATGCAATTTTCTGATGCACAATCTCCTTCTCTTCAAGAAACAAGAATATTTCCAGTTTCCAACAATCAAACTAATCAAGTGAATCATGTTCTTCAATCTAATAATCTTGCTAATACAGGATTAAACATGGTTAATTCAGTTATAAAACCACAACAACCTCTTGGTTCCAAATCCTCTACCAAAGGTTCATCCATTGTTGGCTCCACTCATTTAAGGTATATTACTCAATTATTGTAACATGATATGACATTATTGAGCTAAGTAGCACCGACACTTCTACATGAAGACGTGTCCGGTGTCTGACACATATCGTATTGAACACCGATACCGACACTTCATTTACGTGTGTTTTTCAGATCAAAACTGGTGTCTGCGTGTTTCTGTCTGATGTCTTTGTCCAGACACGTATTGGGTTGGACACTGATACCGACACTTCATTTACGTGTATTTTTCAGATCAAAACTGGTGTCTGCGTGTTCGTGTCTGATGTCTTTGTCCAGACACGTATTGTGTTGGACACCTATACCGACACTTCATTTACGTGTATTTTTAGATCAAAACTAGTTTATGCGTGTTCGTGTCTGATGCCTTTATCTAGACACGTATCGGGTTGAGACACCGATACCAAGACTTCATTTACATGTAGTTTTTAAAACAAAACTATTGTCTGTGTGTTCGTGTCCGATGTCCGATGTCTTTGTTTGTGCCCGTGCTTCATAGTTATTGAGTAATGTGTAATGGCACACTTAATTTTTTTTTTGTTTTTTTAGGAATGGTTCCAAATTCAATGGTACTACTACTACTAGTCCTACTCAGTTGACCATTTTCTATGGTGGTTCAGTATGTGTGTATGATGATATATCTCCTGAGAAGGTAAACCTTTTTCCCCTAATCCTATCTGAATTTTAATTTTCTAAAATTTCAAATTAATCCCTTTCTATCTACTTATATACTGTCTGTGTAAGAGATAGTATACACTGTCAACCAATTATAAAATGATACGTCTTCAAAAATGTTTGACTCTTACTCAATTACCTTAAAAGTTACTCATATTATGATTTGTGATTAGTTGACCGTGTAAAAAAGTTTACACTAACGATGTCTATCAATTAAGCTTGTTTATATTTGAATTTAATTAGTATGAACCTACAGTGTATAAATATTTTACAATGTCGACTAATCAGAAATCGCTGTATCATAAAAATGTTTAACTTTTATTCCATTCATAATGAAAGTCCTATCTATCATGATTTCCTATTGATTGATGGTGTAAACAATCTTTACAACGTCGACCAATCAGAAATCGCTATATCATAAAAATGTTTGACTTTTATTTCATTCATAATAAAAGTCCTACACCTGTCATAATTTTCTATTGGTTGATGGTGTAAAAAATATTTACACCGTTGGTGCATATAAGTTAAACTCTTCAAATTTCTAACTTTTTTATTTTCACTTTTCATGGCTATCAGGTCAAGTCTATAATGTTACTAGCTGGAAATGGCTCTAGTCCAATTCAAAACAAGTCCGTTTCCACATCTAAATTGCAACCAGAAATCACTATTCCTTCCAAAAAGGATGGTTTCATCAGTTTAAGCCAAACATATTCCTCATCTTCGCCACTGCCAACACCTCTCCCAGTGATCTCTCATGCCACCGGGGTAGCATCGAGTAGCAACAACGAACTCGCGATAAAAAGACCAATAGGTCCTTCAACTTCTCCTATTATCCATTTGGGTTCTCCTGTTGTCGCTGCTTCTATAGGATCTGCATCTATAAAAAGAATCCAACCAGGTATATTTTATGCCTAGTCTGTATATATGTTAGAGAAACGCTAGCAACACATTCTTTAAAACTCTTTATCAATGTTCTTTGTGTTATTGATGAAATCTCATGTTGTTCATGAATCATGATACTCTTTTCAACGTTATTTACATTAACGAAGAAAAACAGTGTGTTGTTAGCATTTCTCTATTTTTTATTGCTACTGTCTTCTATTAGTTTATGTGAGGAACACTGATAAACAAAAATTTGTGATCAATTTCGGTATCAGGTGGCTTGCCTCAGGCCCGTAAAGCATCCTTGGCTCGGTTTTTGGAGAAGCGAAAGGAAAGGTAATGATGTCATAATTTTTCTTTGTTCTTCTTCGAAGTTCTTTTGGCCAACTGTGGAGTCACCATATTGTGTAGAGTCATGCATTCAGTCCGTCCAATCTTGATCAGACGGTCTGGATTATAACTTCATGTTTTATATTTGTTTTTAACGTTAAAAATTTATACCGTCCAGTCAATATTTAATGGTCCAGATCTACTGATTGCATGACTGAGCAATTCAACAACTCAATAGCATGTACTTTATTCCTTTGGAGCTAGGTTAAAATAATAGCATGATATTAATTTTATCTTATAATGTGAGTTTATGAAGCTGATGAATGATATTTTAATACTTCAGAGTGGTGAGCACTTCACCATACTATATGTGCAAGAAATCATCACCTGAATGCAGCAATCCTGGATCAAATAGTGGTAGTTTCTCCATGGATTTCTCTGGTTCTTGTCCTTAAAGAAGAACTTATATGGAAGTTTAGATATATATACATATTTTTGTAATTGTAAGATCAATTTTTTTATACCATTGGCAGAGAAATTTCATAGGCATTTTGGTTTTGTTTCCCCTATTCTTCTTCTTATTATTATTATTTCGAAGATGTTGGATATTGTCATATCATTTTGTTTTTTTTTTTCAACTTCCATTAAGCTGTATAATTATTTCTTTTATAAATACAATAATGAATAATCTTCAGATTCATAAGGCACTCGTTAGCCTTCTCCATACTTCACAGAGAAAGTGCTAAATTAACAAGTGAATGCTTTTAATATCTTGAAAATATAATTAAATAAAAGCATTTTTTTTTATAATTCGGTAAATTTCATTGATGAGGTCTAACCTTAGAATCATCAAGTATACACTCTATCTACCTTCTATGAAGGGTTAATGAGGACGCTCACAAATAAGAAGTCTGAATACTTAGTACGATACGAGATACGATACGACACGCGATATGGGGATATATCGAGTAAATTTCGTTGATGAGATCTAACCTTAGCAATTTCAGGCCACCTAGAGAATAGCTTTTTCTAAAGGTGCAGCACATTTTACAAAAGGATGATCAAAATATAAAATACTATGATAATATAAGTTAAGATTGAGTCGATTAGTATTAAATCTTAACTATTGAAGAAATTTTATATTATGTTTTACAAATCAATTTTAATGTTTCATCGGTGAGGAAACGTTGACACAACTCTTCAAATTTTATCAAACACGACATAACTCTTCAAAATTTTGAGTTTTAAAATTCATTATAAGTTGTGTTAATAAGAGAAATAATAACTATAGAGATGGATTGCCTCAAGAAGCGGAAACAATGAGATTGTGGCACACTTTGAATTAGTTAAAGGACCTAGGCTTGGAGTCAATAACTTTAGAGATGCATTGCCTCTCCGTGGTTAATGCGGTAACCAAAGCAATGTCTAAATTATTTGATTTTGGTTCTATTATTTCTCGTCGTAATTCTTTACTATCAAAGTTACTATCAAACTTGAAGGAGTGCTATATGATAAGCTTCGGGTTAGTCTCCGGAAAAACTAACAGAAAAAAAAAATTCTTTACTATCAAACTTACCAAGCTATATGATTAGCTTTATTTGGAGGCAAACAAATCTTGTTGTTCTCTCTTGAGGGCATCAAGAAGTTATGCTAGCTCCACGGTTCATTATATTTCTCCATTTTGTATTACAAACATTCTTAATAGTGAAATGATATAAGTTTGCTTTGGTAAAAAAAAAAGAGAAATAAGGAACCATTTTTCATATTAGGTTAATTCATTTATTAACCTTCATCCAAGAGGGAACATGGACACAAGATTTCAACATCCGGAAAAGAGAAATGGAGTGTATTAAATAGTGCATATATCATTTGGTTAGCGGTGGTTAGTGGCCACTAACGTCCCCCACTAACCTCAGATTCATATTTGCGGTTAATGGCACCACCATGATCGTTGTCGGTCGCCGGAGCTCTGCCGTCAGCCGCTGGCCGGTCGCCAGAGCTCCGTCGTCGGCCACCACCGGCAACCACCACATATATATTTATATGCAACAACACCCTTATTTTTAAAATGACAACAACACCCTTATTCATTATCAACCATTAGATCAAATTAGATTAATAAAAAAGAAATCTAATGACTAAAATTGGTTTAGTAAAAAAACAAAAAAAAAGGTTTAGTATTGTAAGTCATAGCAAATAAGATCACAAGTAGTACAAAACTTTTAAAAAATTCCTAATGTGAAAATTACATTACACCAGATTTTGAGGAACTAACAAAATTAAAAATTCCGGTAAAAAAACAAAATTAAAAATTAATTAGTGGCTATATACCACTTCATCCTAACATGTTAATTAGCACATAATATATCTCTCAAAAACTAACAAAAAATAGTTAAAAAAAAAGGTGTAATGACAAATAAATAACAAGATTGTTAGTGGTTTACCAAATTTATATCTAAAAACAACCTTTTAAAAATAGAAAATTTCCTCTATTTTTTATATATATAACAAACATCCACCACAATGAGACACTAAGGGAATAGAGGAAGAAGGAAAAAACAAAGACCTATCTTTCTTCCTTTTGGTTCTTTGAGAATTCTTTAAAACATGGTTTCTTCTTCTTCTTACAAGAGGGCTATCCTCACAATTCTTTTCATATTCCCTTCATTGTTTCATCTTTGTTTATCCGATGGCGACGGCGTCACCGGCAAAATCGACCAATTTCTTACCAATGTCGATACGAAAGTTCAAAGTATCCGAGATGCAAAAGAACAAGCAGAATGCATGCAAAAACTTGTTCCTTGTCAACCATTTTTGAAGTCTCCAATTAATCCTCCTCCATTTTGTTGTGAACCTTTAAGTGAGATGGCAAATAATGGAAAAGAATGTCTTTGCAGTTTCCTTAATGATCCTAAAATGCTTTCTACCTTAAATCTTTCTAAGGAGGAGGTTGGGAAGCTTCCCAAGGCTTGTGGTGTAGATGTTGATGTTTCTACATGCAATTCAGGTAATGATAATCTTGTTTGATTGTGTTTTGGTAATTTTATTTTTATACATTTTTTTATAATTTTTTTTTGATTTTTTTGAAATAAATATTATCAGTTTTGATTTTTTTTTAGTTTTAAAAATAAGAAAATAAGAAACAGTTTTACAAAACAAGTTATTCAAACAAGTTTTTCGATTTTTAATTTTTCTTTTTAAATCAAAAGACAGGTTTTTAAGAAGGGTATCGAATAGATACTAATGTTTCTATTTTCTTTTTTGGTAAACAATATTTTCTGTTTTTTTTTCTGCAAGTTTTGTATTGTATTAATTCAGTTACTTTGATGTTATTTTTATTGTTTTTTTCATCTTGCAAATATATATATATATATATATATATATATATATATATATATATATATTGTGTGCATAATGGCATGTTTGTTAAAACTAAATGGGATATTTAATTTTTAGGAGATCTTTTAAAAAATTATTCAAGTCAGAAAACAGATAATTTCAAGATCTTGATCCTTAAACAAAACTTATCCAAAGATGTAAATAATTCTAATGCTAATTAAAATAAAATGTGTTTAGATAAAAAAATGATTTTGTTGAGAATAAAATTAGAAACAATAGGGTTTCAAATGTCATTCTCATTCAGACTTGGTTCCTTTTCAATTAAAAAAATAACACATTGTCAAAAGATAAATTGAGTGAGAAAATGATATTATTTATAGAGAGGAGAGAGACAATAAAAGAGACTCTAAGTTTTAAAATATATGTAAAATATGCGTCGTGAGAGATCAGACAATAGTAAAATACATGTAAATGTTATGTAAATGTCGGTTCAAACCTGCAACGCTCCACTTTCCCTATTCTAACCATCTAAACCATTTGTATTAGATCAAACAAAATCTTAAAATATGTCTAGGCAATTACATGCATGAACTTTTCATTTAGTTTGTCAACTTGTACTTTGGAATGTTTATATTGGGTTGTCTAGGAATGCACCTTGATTAGGTGAAGTATAATTAGTTAATGGCCTCTATCTATGTCTTTGTACTTCAAATTTCTCCTTTGCATTGCTTGGGTGATATGATTCTAACTTTCAGCTTGTTTTGTTGCTTTCATTGCAAATGGAACCATAAAAGAAGTCTTTTTAATAAATAATAAGACATTGTAAAATTAGGGTTTGTATACAAAATTGACGGCTCTTCTTGTAGTGAACAATTGTGACAGAGAGAATAGAAAATGCGTTTCCAAAATGCATTTTTGCAAACCCTGAAAATAGATATTTTGCATTTTCAAAAATGCTAGATTTGTTTTCAAAAATACTTTTTCAAAAAAATTTCAAAATACATTTTCTAGTGTTTATTGTTTCCAGCGAAAGAAATCAGAAAACACGAGAAGTAAACAGACTCTTAAAATTTTATTCAACAACTTCAACAAAATTTGGACTAATGTCATTTATCAAGAAGCTTTGAACTATTAGTTAGATTTTTATTTCTTAAAAGGATCAATAGTGTTATCCACTCCTCTCTTTTCAGCTCGAGCTCATGACCTTTTTGGTGTAGGTCATTATTACCAACTGAGCTGCATTTCGTTATCTAGTTTCTTTTGACTATAGACACACATTGTTTTTTTGGTAGTGTACTAATTTTGACATTGATATGTAATAACTTATACTATATTTATTGCTTCTAATAGGTGCTCCAGTTGTTGGTAGTAATAATACTACGCAAAATCCATCAAGCTCCACAAGAATGACTTCTCCATATGGAATCACTTTATTTGGTGTACCTGGCTTTGTTACAATGTTGATTGTTCTGGTATTTTCTGCATACTAGGATTGGGATACTATTCAAAAACAATGTGTTGTGTATGAGTTTATTCACTGCTGAAATTTCTCTTATGAGGATTGGTTATGTTAATTTTAATTTCATGTCTAAAAAAAGGAATGAAGAACATGATTTTAGAATTATTATTATTATCAATGGTGCAATATGCATATTTTATTGACTCTTTTGTTTTTGAAAAGGCTTTTTCATTCTTAAGTCTGGACTTACCTACATATAATCATGTTTTAACTTCTCTATTTATAAGTTGGTGGGTGATTATTTATTAATTTATCGATTTTTAAACATGTACAATCTTGCACACTATAAGGATCATTACTCAAAGGCATTTGAATAAGATGGTTCGAGTCCCTTTGAGCTTAACCAAAGTTCTAAATTCGAATTCAGCCTTTTGTAGCCCTATTCGACTCGAGAGAAGCATTATTAAATTTTTTTGTAAATTACTCACTTTCTTATTTATTTTATAAATTCGCATCCATGTAATCTCTCTCTACAAACAAAATAAACTAGGTAATTAATAAAGAAAAAACGTGTGAAACTAATGATTTTATGGTGTACAAAGTTACACATGTTAAAAAGTTCTTAAGAGAACAAAAGTAGGAAACAAAAGAATGAAGAAAAAAGTAGTATTTTTTTTTATTATATAAACCTCATTCCCTTATCAGGAATAAAATTCAGTCAGTTATACTTATGTTAATTGACTACAAAAAATTCTTTTTGCTCCAATCAGTCTCCCAATATAATCCAACACCCTTTTACAAAATAGTAGTTTCTATTCTAATAAAAAAAATGAGCAAAAGATAATAAGCACCCTCATTTCATTCCACAAGTGTTTTTGAGCTGGGAGTAATTTTCTGAGAAGACTTCTCTTGAATAGTAAAAGTTGCTTGAAAGTGATTAACTGAGACTTGAAGATTGGGAAGACAATATTCCAAGGATATAGATAGATGCTATCTCCTCTTATTTTTCTGCATTAGCCTCTTAAAGCCATAGGATATGGTGATTAATTTCAACCATAGGAGTAATGATGACATTGCTATCTCCTCTTATTTTTCTGTCTTAGCCTCTTAAAAGCCATAAATGTAACTGCTGCAGAAAGAGAGTACCTGTGCCAAATACAAATCAAAGTTTGTTAGAAATACCTCATCATTGCCCTCATGTTGACAATTTTTTTTTCTTAATGTTGATCTTCATTTCCATGAGTAAATTATCAGTTATAAGTGGTGGGCACAAAGACAAAGCCCCTCCAATGAATATTAGATGTTTAAAATGGCAGATGAAAAGTGGTATATAGGCAAAGAAAAATTCTTAGTATAGATCGCAACAAAATTGGTTATGTTTACTCATAAGAGTTCTAACATCTCCAAAAAAAAATTGCAAAGAAAGGTAGGAACCTTGTTAAAACCTCCTGATGCAAATAATCTATCATTTGGTGGTAACTAAGTGGTAATTACTTGCACAACCTATGATTTTGGCCCTGTTTGGATAAACAGTTTAATTAAGCGCTTATGGTATCATATAAGAACTTATGCATAAGATGTTTTTACGTTAAATTTTGATATGAGAATGTAAAACTTTCATTTTATTAACTAAATGATAAAATAATGTAAAACTATTTTTCTATAAGCTATAAGTTGTTTTCATAAGCTATTTTTGGGAGCTTATGCAAAATCAACTGAAAACAACTTATGAGAATGTCATAAGTTGTTTTCATAAGTTCCCCTAAACAGTCTCACAAGTGTTTATGCCGGCACATAAGCTCAAATAAGTCAATCCAAAGGGGCCCAAAAGCCAACATAGTGAAAGTTATTCTTTCAACCTAAAGCTTCATAAGCAAAAGTAAAACAAGGATATATACCAACAATAACAAAAAAGAAACAGTTTTAATTTGGCAAAAAATTGCATCAATAATCAACATGCAAGGACAGAGAAGTTGCAAACCATGTCAATATGTAGTTTAGATGGTCCTGAGGCATAACTGAACTTCTAATCAATGAATTGACATCCTTGGGAACAGGGTAAGGATTGCTTGGATTGACATTATCATCAATATCTTCAACATAGATCGTATTTTCGGGAAGGCCACAAGCTCGAGCAATGTTAGGAACATCAACATAGAACCACTGCGAAGACTCGGGATCATTTGCAGGAACAAATATACTTGGCTTCTCGCTTCCACGAACTACCCCAACCACTTCTTCAGGTGTTACAGATGGGGACTGATCCTGTAAGTTACACAAATAATTTTGAATCTACAATTCTCTACATTAAACAAGTAGTGTTATTATGGGAAAATGACTTGAGGTAGAGACAACCTCATTATTAACTGGGCTTTTAGACCAAAATCTCCACCAAGATTTAGTTCCATCAGCTTGTGAAGGGGAAGGAAGTGGATCTACAAACTGTTCATCTTGAGAAGTCTCTAGAAATTTGTCTCTCCAACTACGGGGAACCCATCCTCTATTAACTAGAATTGGAAAACCAATACTGCGAGAAGCAATGCAAGATACAAAAATTGAAGAATTACCAGAACAGACCATAATACACAAACATAGCATCCAATTCACCAAAGTGGTACTACAAACTGCAAGTAATGATAAAGAGAACTTTCAATGCACTATATGTGTGTAGACAAATGAGTTTTACTGGACAGGTGAACCCGGTAATGCCACGTACTTAGAAAGATTTGCTGAAAATGGAAACCTAAAATAGTCTTCTTTTAGTTTATTGCAGTGCTCTGTAGGGGTTCGTTTGATTTGTGAATAGGTAAGTATTGGACAGAACAGTACTAAAATCCCCTTTATGTGTTTAGGGTTTTTTTGTGTCGTACACTATTTACTAAAATCCCCTTTATGATGTATATAATTATTTTATATAACAAATTTTATAATTTAATTAGAAAATTACAAAGAAAAATGAGAGAGAAGAGATGGATATAGGAGAGAGAGAGAGAGAGGGGGGAGGAAAAGGAGAAAGAGAAGGGGGAGAGAGAAGAGAGAGAAACATTTGAGTAGGAAATAAAAATAGTATTTGATATTTTTTTGTAACCAAAAATAAAGTTTTGGTATTTTCTTTTGTGGACAGAAAATTGTCCTGTGGTTTTGTAACGAACATAAATTTGTGTTTTTGTCTAGTCCTAGGCCCCCAATTTTGTACCATGACCAGTTTTCAAACCAAACAAGTTACAACTGGAATTGTCCAATTCAATCTCTTACTTTTTAGCAAATCAAACGCACCCTACTTGTACACTTCAATTTGACAAATTTTAAGCTTTAATAAGAAACATAATTTACACGGCAACCTAAGATTAAAAACTTCTAATGGCTTGATACAATGCTTTCATCAATAGAGCTCTTAATAACTATGCTTTACCTGTCGGGATGATTATGAACTGGCATGAGAGGTGTTATAACATAGTAACCATTTTCTGTAACTCCTGAAATGCTTCTTGAACGTGGTCCCACATAGATTGATTTTTCATCATCAAAAACTCCCTTGGAGACCACCTTTCTAAATTCCAAAGAAGCTAACTCCTCAGTTGATGGGTAAGCACTGCTGAGTTTCAATGGTTCCATTTGCAACCTCTTCTCTCGATACTCCAACATTTTAATCTGTACATTGTAAGATGGAAAAAATTCTCAATGAGCTAATCTGCATAGATAAGGCCTAAACATGGAATCTAAAAAATCCATATAAAATAAACTCAATCCCCAAGACATTTTCCATCAAATTAAGTTGAAATGAGTGATATCAACACTTCATAAATCTCCACAGTTCACAGTCCCATATTACCAATTCAATTCTAACTTCAATAAATCGGATTCAAAACACATACTCAAAATACATGAAGTCAGATCTTCATCAAACAACTCTTATTATAATGACTTAATGTAGCATGCTTATAGAAGTTATCTACATTACTAATATCAAGAGAAACCGATTCGAAGCTTGCAGGTTTGACAGACAAATAAATAAAACACATTCAGCTGCAGAAGTGTGTAGAAATTTCATGAATTACCACAATCCACATAACAACAAATTACAATTTTAAGACCATAATCCATCAAGCTTGTAGACTGAATACTTTACACAGCCTCACCACGAACACAAAGCACAATTTTTCCCTGATTCACTTGCTAAAGCTTCGTCGCAAAATACAAGTATACAAGCATAAATAGTATAATTATTACGGTGATGTCACATCCACATAATTTTCACTAGACCTGGATTCACTGAATTAATAAATAGTGTCACTACTGCAAGAAGTGAATCAGAGTCATTGAATAAAGTTCAAACCATAGTCACCTGGTTCGCAATTCGTTTCGGTACATGGTACGGGTTCGGGTACGCGGTACGCAACTCTCGAAGAATTAGGTACGTGGGGGTATACATCTTCGGTACGCGATTTCGGTTCGTGGTACGTTTCAATATACTAACCGGTACGCTATTATGTAAGAGACTAGGTGGTGTACTGGGAACCGTATGTATTATGTAGGTTTAACGCTATCACACTATATATAATAAAAGGAAAACTAATAGGCACAGATGCACCGTAGGTAGTAGATATATCATTCAATACTATGACCTTGCAAGACCTTGCAAGTTTTGAGAAGAGAGAAAAATGAAAATTAAAAGGCTTAACAAATACTGGAATAGATGCAGTATTCAGTTTTCAAAAATAATAATTAGTTAACTAGTTTTAAGAAGGAAAAAAATGAAAAGACATTTTGCAATGACAGTGGTGCTGCGTACTAGTACCAGTAAGTGGAGTGAGTTTTTGTAACTTTAAACTTTTTAGGAAGTTGTAGCAATTTTAATGATATGGTGTGCTGATATTTTTGCTTCATATAATTTTTATTAGATAAATATTTTGTTTTTTTTTTTTTTTTTTAAATTGCCTTTTGAGTTTTTTTTGGGTTCTTCAGTTTAGGCAAATTCGGAAGAATTCGTGACGAACCAATTCGCCAAAGTACCGCGAACCGGTTCGCGCGAACCAATTCGCGGTTCTTCACATGCTAGAAGAATTATGTGACTATGGTTCAAACAGTTCAACTTTTTTTTTTGGTACATACAAAAAAAAACTTCAATTAATCGGATTCAAAACAGTTCATCAATATACAAACAGTTCAATTCTAACTTCAATAAATCGGATTCAAAACACAAACTCAATATACAAGACAAATCTTCATCAAACAGCTCTTATTTACTGAGTGAGTGCACTAAATCCAGGTCCAATTTTCACTACATAACTTGCATAAATATCAATTAACATCATTCCCTCCACACCTCCATCCTCCTTACCCACCACCCTTCCCTCTTTCTCTTCATCAAAATTCATGATTCAAAATTATATGCATTAAAATGTGTGAACAAAAATTATGTGTAACTGATTATAATAAATTCAATGCCAAAAGAACACACACCTTATCTTCTCTTCTAATAATTTGCCAAGTCCCAAGACCAAATGCGATTGCCCCAGGTACAAACAGCAACCATTTAGATGCTTTTCCTTTCACAAACATAAAATAAATAAATATATATTAAGCATAAAAATACTGAATTTTTACATAGAGAGCTAAGAAGCATTGGAAAAAAACAAGAGCGAACTACATTAGGAATTAATCGAAATAACGCGGATGAGATCATACCATTGGAATCAGAGGAAGAGGAAAATGTCGAGTCGGAAATTGACACAGAGGAAGCTGCGGCGGAGCTGAATGGCCTGATTGCGAGGAAATAGCCGGAGCTTGAGCCGCCAGGAGCTACGGTGGCGGCACGGCGGAGCTTTGCTAGCGTTCGTGCGGCTGAAGCCGGCGATGGCATTTGGGGAAGATGTGAGAAAAAGCAACGAGGTGTCGACAAAGGCAAAGGGTTTATGGGGAAAAATCTGCTGCGTGCAGAGCACCTATAGATTTGGTGGACCTTCCCTAGATGGATCAATTAGTGTATTAGTGATAGTAGAATTTAGACTTCGTTTGACAAAAAGTAACAGATCATGGATAAATTAGTAGATGACTAGAAATTTAATCTCGCGATGATGATGCGAGTTTATACAAAAAATTTGTTTTTAAAATAATGTTCTGAGATAAATTTTAATATGTATAATTAGAAAGAAAGTAATAATAATTTTCATACAATTTATTAAGATATTAAATTTTAAACAAACATAGAGAAAATGAAAATTAATTTTTAAATATTTTAGTTTAGTATTATATGATGTTAATAAATATTATACCAATAAGAACTATAAATATTGTAATGATATTAGTTGAAGCAAATTAAATTTAAGGAACTTAGACTATTCACCATTTTCATATTAATGTTTTAGAATTATCATGAAATATTAACTACTTCTCTCTTGCAATAGACTAAATTAGGCAATAGTTATGTTATTTAGTTTAGAGCAACTTGAATATAATTTTGGCATACTTATCTAATTCATTGTTCAAATATATTATTCAAAAGTTTTATCTAACTTTAACATTAGTACAACTAAAAATTAAATTCAATTTTTTTTATATTTACAAAGGAGCACGCTTTAAATGAATTCTATTAAATTTTAAAATAAGTAAGCACAATATGAATGCAAATTAGTAGACAATGTTTAAAATAGAAACACAATGGAGTTTATGTTTCATTCATACCTCTTAAGTTTTTATTCATGTCATAGGTATGCAACAAAATATAAACACACGCATGATTTAATTTCTTAAAAAAAATTTACTTTAATTTCATTAGTTATTTGTTAGTAAAATTTGATTAATTAACATCCGATTTCCATAATAAATTTTTTCCATAAAATTGCAAGTTTTTTATTAAGTAATTTTATTTAATTTTATTTTAAAAATTTAAAAGTCAATTTAACTTTATCTATGTCGTTGACTCTATAAAGCAAATAATAGACACTTTAACCTTTCAAAAGTAGGTTTGACTTGCAAGTTAAAAAGAATTAGTGAGATTTCACTAATAAGAGACTAAAACTTATGAAAAAATTTATCGTTTTCCTAGCATCCAAGTATTTTACAAATGCCTTTTAAACACCATAACATTTACAATTTGGATTCCTTTTTATTCATAGATTCAGCATACTTCTTTCCTTTGATTGAATATATATACAACATTACCTTCCCCCAATTACCAATAAAACTTCAAACTACTACATGTAATGGCTCTGATCTCTAATTCCATGCATACCCCTATAATCTCCAAAACCTCCAACTATCTCTTATAGACACTCCAATGCACCAATTACCTTCAACGCATCATTTGCTTATCAATTTGTTGCATGCATGTAGGGCACTCTTTGTTACACTTGTTGTCTGTGGGTAGACTATTAAAATGGTTTGAGATCAGTTGAAGTAATTACTTGTTAGTAGTCATGATCAGTAGTGTGACTAAACCGAGAATGTGTTAGTAGGTGAAATGGTTGAAGATGCAAAAAGAAAGGGTGCACAAATGAGATGAAAAGAGTACATGTGTATAAAGCCGGAGGGAATAAAAGTCTCTATATAAATGGATTATAAATCGTGAGTTTGAAGGTTACAAACTTTTTTGGTATAAACCAGGTATCCTATGCGCAAGAATCGCAGAGACTAATCCTCGAGAAGTAGTAGGACCACAAATGGCGGTAAAGCTCTCCTCAATTTATATAATGACAATTTACAATTGGCTTATAATGACAATTTATATATTCAATATTAAATAGGGTGATATGTTACAAAGGATTGTAAAATGAGAAGTTAAAGGGATTATAAAACCGTAAGTGTGTGAAGGTTAAAAGAATACGATTGACTTATAATGACAATTTATCTATGCAATAATAAACGGGTGATATATATCACAACCGATTGTAAGAGTGACAGCAATGCATGCATAGTGGATCTAAAATTAGATTTACAATTCATTTAACAATCAAATTTAATATCAAATATTATACTTACTAAATAAGGATAAATAAAGTGGAAAAAAGAGATAAAGAGGTTAACAAAAACATACTTTTCTTTTTGAAGCAACAAAACATACTTAATTGCACAATATGTCTTCCTATTTTTTTCCCTTATGAAAATTAGAGAATAAATTTGGTTTACAAAACTTCACAATATAGTATTTAACACCTTTTTAATATTTTAAATAAATATAATAATTTAACATATTTTTAATGTTTATAATTTTATTTAAATAATATATTAATTTGAATTTTAAAATTATATTTAGGGAGTCAGTAAAAAATGAATTGAAAATATATTGTGATATTTAATAATTATTGGGAAAGTGAGATTCATTTTAAATATTGGATGTCATATTGGTTGAGTGGACATTAATTAAGTAAAATAGGAATATTGAGATATAAGTTGGAAATTAAATGAAGATGATGTGGAGCATCCTAGAGCTTGGAAAAAAGCTTCCTTTAGATATTTATATAGATAAGCTAGAATAGATTAGCCGATAGTGGATAGTCGATGGTGGATAAGTTAACTGATTGAATTTATCTATACCTGTGTATAAAGGGAATTCTAAAAAAAACTGTCACTTTTGGTGTCGATTTTTTACGACTAAAATACCCTTAATGTAAGTAAAAAAAATTAATAGACATAACCACCTACCCACTAACACACCAATACACCAACACATCTTTCCCCGCTAAATGAATAAATGTTTAAATATGAGAAAATGTTTATTTAATAGAGTATAAATAATGAATTTAATTAAAGTAACAAAGGTAAAAATGAAAAGAAAAATGAAACGTTATAAACTATAAGCTCAAACGCTACTTCAAATAGTGTTTTCAAAAAAACATTATAATTTTGTCATGTCAAACACTTACAATGAACTTATCTGCTATAAGTTAGTATTTGTTATAATTTAGCAAATTGGCATTTTCAAACAAAGCCATGGTATACAATCTTTATGAATGGTTGAAATTTCGATAGAATCTCAACCACTCATAACATTTTATATTATATATATGACAGTCAATTTAACTAGTATATCAATAAGAGACTTATTAATTCTAAGAGATTAATGTGTCTCATGTGTGATTTCTTGATGACTGTTTTGGATTTTTACTCTTCGATTTTTAATACACATATCGATGTTATATAAAATACACTATGTCGCGTGAATGCTTAAACCATTTTCACATTTTGTTGTAAATTTCATTTCATTATATAAAATAAGCTTAAAATGTTTTTAGTCCCTATAAAATTAGTACTTTTCAAGTTTAGTTCCTACTAAATTTTCATAGGCATTTGTATCCCTTACAAATTCATTGCCAGTAGTTTTAGTCACTCATAACTTCTAATAGCGGTTAGAAATACTATAATAGGTCCAAAAGAAAGCTATTAAGACTTTGGATCATCTCCTTCCACTCCCCCTACATCTCCCTCCATTCTCTCTATATCTTTCTTAATTTCATTCTCTTTCAACATTATTTAAAAAAATTATTGATGAGATAGGATGAAATTAGTAGAGAGATAAAGATAATGGAGGAAGATGTATGGAGAGTGGGAAGGAGAGAATCAAGTCCCGCTATTAAATGTCACAAGAGTGACTAAAACTATTGACATCAAATTTGTGAGAAATTAAAATATTTATTAAAATTTAATAAAAACTAAACTTGAAAAATCCCAATTTTATAGGGAAAAAAACATTTAAACCAATAAGGTATTTCTCTTCCTAAAAAACTAGTCGAATACCCGTGCATGCGCACGGGATATGTCGTGTTGTGTTTATATTGAACGGAAGTTGATAATTTGGAAATAGTTGAAATAAGAAAAAACTGGAACATTTTTGTATTAGATAAGATTTGTTGTAAATTAAAAACATTGGGACAAAGATGGTATGTGCTGCTATAGGTAGCTAATAAAATATTTCAGCTTGAAGTTTGACATGAAAATAGAAGCAGTAGTGTAAACAAAATTAGCAAGTAAGATTACAACATCAAGAAAGGTATCATTAAGTAAGTTCCAAAAAATGAAGGTGTAAATTAAAATGATTCATTGTAATCTCCAAACAAAAAATCTTGTAGAGTTAAGCAATCCTTGCCACCTAAAAGAATAAAAATGAAGGTAGGTGAGTGCAAAGTGGACTTATAAATTTATTTGGTAATAAAGTATTGAAATCGTGTCAACAGACTTACATTCTTTATAGATTTTGGAAGACCTCTTTGAAGACAACATTTGTAGTTGAAGTAAGTGGTTGGTTTTGGGCATCATGAATAAGGACTTTCAATCCTTGTTTGCTTTGAACCCTTGAAAGTGCCACATATAATTGACCATGGCTAAAAACCGGTCTGGGCAAGTATAATCCAACATTTTGTAATGATTGTCCTTGAGACTTATTAATAGTCATAGCATAACATACAACAATAGGAAATTGTCTCCTCATTAATTTAAAAGGCCACGGTGATTGTGAAGGAGACATTTTCATTCTTGGTATATATATAATATTTCCTATGTTTTTTCCGGAGATGATCTTAGCCTCTATTACATGATTTCCAAGTCTTGTGACAATCAATCTAGTTCCATTGCACAATCCTTCAGACTGGTCTAGATTCCTAAGAAGCATGATGGGAGTCCCAATCTTCAATCGAATTATATGATTTGGAAGGCCAGATGTTCTCAAAGAATTTAAGAATTCAGGGGTCAACATTTGGTAGGCTTGATTTTCATAAGATTCAGACTCATCAATTGAATCGGAACTTAGATACTCTCTTTCCTCACCTAGTTGATAGAAGATTGTAAAAGACGTTATGAACTATGAACTATAAATTGATAAAAATAAGTATTATGCAATGAAATTAAATAGAAGAGTAGAAAATTGATAAACATAGTAAACTAACCTGGAAATAGCTTCAATACGTAGTCATTGATTTGATCCACAATCTCAATTGTAGATGCTAAAATTGCCATTGATTTCAAGAAATCCACATTGTTGTACTCTTCTATCAAATTTGGATAGGTTGTTTTGACAATGGCTGCAATAGGATCTACAAATTCAGTAATTAAAAGTTCCCTTGGTATTTCAATCTCAGCATATCCATCATTTGGTTCATTTATCTTGCCGTCTCCCACATCGAGGATCCATTGACTAAACTTTTGAAGTTGTTCTGAATTACTATTGTTTAAACCACTTTGCAATCGCATGTTCTTAGTTAGAGTCAACACTTCGCAACGATCCCAAATGTATGATGAGTTAAGCGAAGCATGAACAATATCTAAAATATTTATTAAAATTTAATAAAAACTAAACTTGAAAAATCCCAATTTTATAGGGAAAAAAACATTTAAACCAATAAGGTATTTCTCTTCCTAAAAAATAAAAAGGACATTAACCCGGCGCAAAAACGTGCTCAACAAGAGAACTAGACACGGTTCATTTAAACCGTCCGGTCCAAACACTCTTTCTCTTACTCAATTTTTTTTCTTAACATTTTAACTTTCCTTTTCCCTCTTCTCCAATTTTATTATGTGCATGAATTTTTTCTTCTTCTGAAAACTGAGGAAAATCACTAACACACGACCAAAAACCCTAAATTACTCACATTCTCTGGCCACCGTGTATTCCGCCGCGTGTTGCAGCCTCACCATGCTCCTCCGTGCTCGATTTATCTGTTAATCGCAGCCCCTGTCAATTTTCTCTGTCAATTGAACACTGGTACATTCCTTTTCTTACTCGATTTCTTGTTCTTTGTTCAATTTTGAGGATAGGAGCTTCGCTTTTTTTTTTTTTTTTTGCTGTTTTGTTTTTCAGTGCAACTGGCTAGGTTCGATTTATTTCATTGTTCAATGTTCATTTGCTTTAGTTGTTCAATGTTATTAGCATTGGTGCCATTTAATATTCGATTACTTTCATCTGTTTTACTTCTGCTATTTCATTTCTTCTTTTCTGTTTTACTGCTGCTCCTTCATTTCATCTTCATTGCTTATTCCATTCACACATTTATTCTTCTGATTCGCTTCTGTTTGTGCAGTGGCCAGAAATGCCATTGAAATTCCCCTTAGATTTACTTTAGATTATGAGAATGTTTAAAACAGGTGTTTTTGTATTTGCTATTTGGAGTTGTTATTTGTTAAGTTGTATACTTTGCATTATGTATCACTTTCTTATTATGATTTTGAATTAAAGCTTACTTATCGTGTTTTATATGCATCTATATATATATATATATATATATATATATATATATATATATATATATATATATATATATGTAGACTTACATTTAAATTTCAGTGTTGTTAAAAATCGGTTATCCACAGTGATGTCAAAAATCGGTTATGGCGTGTGTATATTAGCGTGGCATGGATTTTGGAAGGACCGTATATAAAAATGGTTTTTTATGGATTAGTGTGCCACCGAGGTTGCATGGCGGGTTATGGCGGATACTAGTTAAGTTTTTAAAAAAACAGGGCCCAAAACGTTTAAAAAACAAAACCCGACCCGTTTTGGCCGAAATCCTTAAAAAAACACAAACCCTAATTCTAATTCTAATATTCCCTAAAACTTCTCTAACGGTTAGCCAAGGTTAAAAAAAACAAAATCCCACGCTCTTCTCTCTTCTCTCGCTCTCCCGCTCTCCCGCTCTGTTTTCTGCTTCACCAGCAACCGCCACCAACAGCGGCGCCGGCGACTGCACAACCACCACCACCACCACCAGCTTCGCAACCCTCTCATCTCTCTTAACACTTCGCAACTCTCTCTTCTCTCTTCCCAAATCGCAGGTTTCTTCCTTCTCTATTCCTTTTTGTTGACTCTGTTTTTTTATGTTTTCTTTTTCTGTTCTGTTTCCTCTCCTTTCGCTGCTTCATGCTTGTTTCTTTTTTTTGTTTTTTTTTTCTGTTCAGTTTTTAATATATATGCTTATTCTGTTTTTTTTTTCTGCTTTTGATTTATTTGTTTGTTCTGTTTTTGTTATATATATATATATATATATATATATATATATATACAAACATATACTATATATAATATATATTCTGTTTTTGATATATAAGTTTGTGGCTTTGTTTTGTTTATTTTGATGTCTTAAACTTAATTGCTTATGACAATTTGATGAGACTATGAAGTGGTTCTTACTTCTTAGTTGCTTATGACAATTTCATAGACTAAATTTGAAGTGGTTCTTAGTTGCTTATGACAATTTGACATTTTTTTGGTGTTTTTTGTATGTGTATTAGTATGTATATCTCTTAATTTTGTATAAAAATTGGTCCGCCATGGCGTCCACCATATGCCGTTACGCCATCCGCCATATGTTTATGGCGGTTTTTTGGGTCTCCGCCGTAAACCGCCATTCGCCATTGACAACACTGATATGTAGACACTTACGAATTGTGTTACGATTCTACGAGTTACGACTCTTAAATTGCTTCCCGAGTTTAGGTAGAATCTCGAATTTAACTACCTTGGTTATCCATACCCATAACCATAGATGACCCCTTTAACTTGTTTTAGTAGAATGCTTTCTTTTGTGATTTTCCATTAGATTTTTGTCATCTCCCTAGCATGTTTATTTCCTCTGATTGATTGCTATTGCACTTTGCTTGTTTTATATGCAGATTACAAAAAGAAAAAGGAAAAATTGAGCGTGAGAGAACGTTTTAGGAAGTGTTGAATGGAATTATCCAAGAAAGAAGATCTTCTTCAGCTTAGCGAAGAAGGTTGTGATGTTGTGTACTGCTACAACATCAAGGTTAAGGTATGCCCTCCACAAAATCAGTGTCTTTCATACTCCATTTCTGAGGCTTTTTTCTCGCTGCCTACCACAAAATGTGAAAATAATATCCTTTTTTGATGGCATTAATGATGCTGTTGCCTTATTCAATCAATTGATTAATATGCATCCGCTTCGACCTGTTGTAGAATTTAACATGATTTTAGGGTCAGTAGTGAAGATGAAGCATTACCCAACTGCTATCTCACTTTTGAAAGAAATGGGGTTGAGAGGAATCAGCCCTTCTATAGTCACTTTGAGTATCTGGATCAACTGTTACTGCCACATGGCTGAGATGGGTTTTGCTTTTTCCATATTGGGTATAGTTATCAAGAGTGGTTATCAACCCAATCACATAATTCTGACAACACTCATGAGAGGGCTTTGTATCAATGGTGAGGTTAGGAAAGCTATGGACTTTGCTGACAATGTGGCAGCACAAGGATTTCCGTTGGATGAAGTTAGTTTTGGAACCTTGATCAATGGCTTGTCTAAAACAGGACAAACAAGAGATGCCTTTCAGTTGCTGAGACAGATGGAAGGACAAGTGGTAAAGCCTAACATAGTAATCTACAACATGGTAATTGACGGTTTGTGTAAAGACGGACATGTAACTGATGCACGGGATTTATTCTCTGAAATTGTTGTCCAGAGATTAGAGCCTGATATTTATACTTACACTTCTTTAATTTATGGTTTTTGTAGTATAGGTCAATGGGGAGAAGTTAAACAATTTCTGTGTGAAATGGCTAATAAAAGCATCAACCCAACTGTTTATACCTTCAATATATTAATTGATGCATTATGTAAAAATGGAATGATGATAGAAGCTCAAGGCATGTGCAATTTGATGATCAAAAGAGGTCAACGACCAGACATTGTTACTTTCAACACTTTAATGAGTGGGCATTGCTTACACAATAATGTGGGTCAGGCAAGATTATTCTTCGATTCAGTTATTGAGTGGGGTATTCTGCCCGATGTTTGGAGTTATAACATCTTGATTATTGGGTATTGCAAGAGTAAAAGGATCAACGAAGCTGTGAGTCTCTTTGACGAAATGCATTGCAAAAATTTGGTTCCTAATGTTGTAACTTACAGTGCTCTTATTGATGGTTTGTGCAAATCTGGGAGAATCTCTGATGCATTTGAACATTTTTGTACAATCAATGAAGGTGGTCCACCCCCAAATGTTATAACTTATAATATCATGATAGATGCTTTTTGCAAAATCCAACATATTAACGAGGCAACTGCCTTATTTAAACTAATGCTTGAAAGGGGTCTGACTCCTAGTATTTCGACTTATAACATCTTGATTAATGGGTTTTGCAAGAGTGAGAGGATTGATGGAGCCATGAACCTCATCAATGAAATGCATAGCAAAAATTTGGTTCCTGATTCTGTAACTTGTAATTCTCTTATTGATGGGTTGTGCAAATCTGGAAGAATCTCTCGTGCGTGGGAGCTTTTCAAAGTGATGCATGATGGCGGTGCGCCGGTTGATGTTGTTACTTACAATATCTTGTTAGATGCATTTTGCAAATTACAACATGTTGTCTAGGCAATTGCATTTTTAACCTAATGTTAGAAAGGGGCCGCCTTCTGAAGTTCAGTCCTAGCACCTTGATGAATGAATTTCGCAAAGGGATGAATGAAGCCGTGAATCTCGTCGGAGATATGTGTCAGGACAATATGATTCTTGATACTATAAACTGAATAGTTCTCTTGTTAATGGCTCGGGCTTATGCAAATCTAAGAGAATGTCATGTGCACGAGAGCTCATTGATGATTTACAGGTCAACCACTTATCACTTACATTATATTGTTAGATTTTTTATTGTTATTTTTATTTTTGCAAAAGCCAGCATCTTGACAAGGTGACTGCTTTAATTCAGCACAATATCAAAAAGATATTTGTTTTGATTGGATTTTGTTCACTGATTCATGGTTTATACAGAGGTCAACAACTGATGATTGCATGGGAGATTTTTCAGCATTTTTTGATTGTCTGAAAGTCATCACATATAACACCAATCAACTCTCGCAAAGTCATCAAGCAACAATTTTCTATGTAGAAAATAAAAGGTGAGAGTGATATAACTCATGAGGTACAGAAACTGCATCAAGAAATGGCTGCTGGAGGTCTGGACAGATGGTAAAACCTAATGAGATACTTAGGAATTAGGATGAGTATGTCTGAATGTTTAGCAATGTAAGTTTTTTTTTCTTTTGATGGGAATGCAAGTTTCTTCTAGGGTAGAGAAGTTGGACTACACCAAGGCTAGCTATTCTTGGGCAAGTTTTACTCAATGTATGTTTTATGACCTTATTTTAGCTTTGGTCATGACTAGAGGTTTCAATTTTGGCCTAGTTCAATGGGCCGGCTCGATGGCTCAGTGTTATGAGCTGGGCTGGGTTCACTAAATAGAGGCGCTGAAAAGAATTGGACTGTTTAGGCTTTGCCCAATTAGTCCATGGGCCAGGGTGGGCTCTTTTTTATGCTTTTTTGAGGACTTTTATGGTTTTCTTTGTTAAAAGTTGGATTGGGCCAATCCTGCCCGCTAGCCCAGTGTTTTGGATTGAGCTCCAAAATATGCAGCGCAATATACAATTTGGCTGGTCCAGCCCAGCTCGCTTTGCATTTTGGCCCAGTCGGCCGGACTGGGCGGCCCAGATTGACAGCTTTCATGACTATTGTCCATCTTCTTTTGCTTGGCAAAGTGTTCTTTATGTGCTGCCTATTTAGTGTTTCTAGGATCTATGAAGAAGCTGAAATATTTGTTTTTATGCCAGTAAATTTATATTTATATCCCCTGTGTAATACAATGAAGGGATAGGAACTGAGAATGACATCTTTGTTTTAATACTGGTAACCTTTCTTCTTCCCGTATCACGGCTATTTCTGCCTCTCTTGGTTTTTCCCTGGGCTCTTTCCCTTTTAATTATCTTGGTGTTCCGCTCTTTAAAGGTAAGCCTCGGAAAATTCACTTATTACCGATTGTTGATAGAATTCTTATTTCCCTATTTTTTTGAGTTCACAATTTTGCATATTGACTATTTTACATCTATGTTGTGTGCTTACTGGCAGATATGTTGATTTCATTGTTCGATATATATGTACTGTTAAGATACTCAGCTTGGATAATAGTTGCTTACTGATGTCAATGCTGGATCAGGATTCAGAAGAAATGTAGTTTTATATATAAAAAAAGGGTTGATTTTCTGAGGTTAATTAAGATCTAAAGTACATTGAAAGATGTTGACATGATTCAAATGATTTGTTGCAGGTTCATAAATCCTAAAATGCTCTTTCTCCTAATATTTGTGATATGAGCAGATCAATTTCAGAGACAGAAGCCCACTTTTACTCTTAATTAGTTAGACAGCTGCTTCTCTTAAGAATAATTTGGTTAGTGTGCTATATATGCACTGTACTTTAAAGTGGAGAGAAGCCCACTTGTACTCTTAGTGTAATGAGTTTTTAGTGCAATTGTTGATTTTAATTTCCCACTTTCTCAATTGTTAGATTTTGGTCTCTATTATTCTCCCGTTCTAAGATGTGTTTTTTGAAGAGAATTTTGGTCTTTTTATTTTTATTTTATTTTATGTAAACTTCAATTGCATTAACTGAAAATAGAGTCATTACAGAGAAATGAAATATTTACACATGAAGTTAAAATTGCTAACTGAGCTAAATTTGACCAGGAGTGGTCTCCAACGGATCTAGATAGACCCACTAATTGATATGCATCAGAATTGGCTTCTCTCCTTAAGTTATATGTTGAATTTCAGTACCTGTGAGTTTGGATAACAATCTACAATCAAGAATAATAGGATCAAGAATAAACAGTTTGGTTGTGATTTCATCCGAGTTCAAATGGTTTAAAGCGGTTGAATCATGACTTGGAGGTCTCATTGGTTTGATATTCAGTTCTGTTTTCAAAACATTGATAAATACTTTGATAATTTAGTTTATTATGTGGTTAATGAGTTTTTTTTGACATAATTATTTCTTTCTTTTTTTACAACCCTAATTAAGTATATAGTTAATAGTAGTTGAGGATTAGGGTGATTATGCAAATTTTGAAATGAGGAGAATTCTGAGATGAATAAAGACCCTCTTAGATTGCAAGTATTATCTACTAGAGATTAACCTAGGAATAAATTTTTATTGGAGTTAATGGTGTTTACAATATAAATATAAATTTTTATATCGGACTTTCCACATGACTCATTTAGATGTGATGTGAATGAATTTGTTGAGACTCCTTTGGTATGGAATGTATCTGATTCTAACATGAATGAAGCTATTGAAACTTCAATGCCATGGAATGCTTCAGCTTCTAAGGTGAATGAAGTTGATGAGATCTCATTGGCAAAGAACATACACCCTCCAGACTCATATATAAGCAACAAATAATTTTTTAGATTCATTGAAAAAGTGATGTATCTGGACTATATGTAGTCCAGATACATCACTTTTTCAATGAATCTAAAAAGTAATTTATTACTTATATATGAGTCTAGAGGGAGTAATGTATTTGCTGAAAACCCATTGGTTAGCAATATAGCTATCCGAAGTGGTTCGAAAGGATTTAACTTTGGAGTGATTTGTTACATTGATCATTTAATCACACCAGTTTCTCAATGTGACTACATCAATTAACCTAACTAATAGAGTACACATTTTTTTGGTTCGAGTCATTATTGATTACTCATGGAGTGTTTCAACGCAACAGAATCCATATTTAGATATTAATTTCGACACAATGGGGTACTAGTGTGACACCACTTACAGTATATATTAAGGAACAAAGTTACTTTTGACCATCAATTATGTTTCTAACGCTCATTTCACTAATCATTTTGATTTTTACCTTTCACATGTATGATATGGACCACCATGCAAAACAAGAAAAAGTTAAAAAAAGCTAAAATTCCCAAAAGCCAAAGCAAGCTTTTTTGCACGTAAACCACAGACAAAGAATCTTAATCTGCCAATTAGCTAACAACCAAACAATCCCCAAAAAAAAAAAATACAAAAACAAAACCACAAAAATTTCATTTTTTCTTTATAAAAGTAAAATTAAAAATTCAATTTCTCTACCCTGCACCGCCGCTGCAGATTCCGGCAAGCGATACCGGAAACCTATTACAAAGACTCTCCGCCACCGATTCACCACCGTCAACATCTTCCGCCGGAGGAAGAACCCTCCCATCAGCAAACAGCATCCTCCCGCCGTTCCTCTGCTGGTGACCAACCACCATAGACTCAAGCTCCGCCGCCGTGCCATAAAACGCGCCGTCATCAACCCTCCGCTCCACCTCCAAAAAATCTCCGAGCGACGCCGGTCTCACGTCCCCTTCCCTGCAAAGCTGCCACCACCTTCGCCGCCGGTCAGCCGCCACCGCCACGGCGGCGGTTTTTTTCTTCTTGTTAGAAACATTCCTCGTGGATCCACCAGCGCCGGCGCCGGAATGAAGGTCACGGTTCTGTGATGGAACTCTGAATGCAATTGCCGGGAAACTCACTCCCATTAGAGTTCCCAAAGTTGTGCTTCTATCATGGAAGAATGATCCAGTGGACTATAATTCAAAAATACCCAAATCAAAAAAATCAAAAATTTTAACTAATTAGTCATCAAAGTTGATAAATTTATATATTTGAAATTTTGGGGTGTGTGGAAAAGATCATTTTGATTGATGAGAAACATAAAAATTGAATTTTTAAGAAATGTGTGTGAGTCTGATGATTAAAGAATACCCAAATAAAAGGAATTAATTTTTTTAAATCAATTAGTCATAAAAGTTTTTTAAATCAATTAAAAAAATACCCAAATAAAAGTTGATAAATTAATATATTTGAAATTTTGGGGTGTATGAAAAAGATCATTTTGATTGATGAGAAACATAAAAATTGAATTTTTAAGAAATGTATGTGTGAGTGAGTTTGATGATATTGAATATTGACATACCTCAGTGTCAAGATCAGAGGAGGAAATTGAAGAGATGGAGGGTGAAGATGGTGGTGGCACCAATTCAGTAGCTGGATCTAGCATTTTAGAGAGAGAGAGAGAGAGAGAGAGAGATTTGGGGGTGTTTTGAAGGTTTTGGGAGGAGGGGTTAGGGGTTAGGGGCAAGTACTAATATGTTGAGTTTGGGAGGTTTATAAGTACTAATACTGTATTCATTCAAAGCTTGTGAGTGAATGAATGAGTATGAGTGAGGAGGATATTGTGGAATGAATGAAAAAGGAATGGACTGTGTTTGAAATGATTATTGCCATACAGCTGGGTCATGGATTCATTGGGTGTTACAGCTTTAGGAGGAAGGTGATGTCAAAAAGTACTTGCATGGTGGAGTGTTAAAGAATTATTGATTTCAAATTAAATTACTTTTAAAATTGAGTTATTTTTTAGTACTTGCATGGTGGAGTGTATTTCTTGAAACAATGCAAAGAGTTATTTTTTTCAAAAGTTTTGAAATTACTATATTTATTTAGTGGGATGTTTCTTGAAAACAATGAAATAACTGGTAATAAAAAAAATACAGTAAACAGGGATAAATAATTATAAGGAAAACGTTAATGTTAGGTGTTAGATAGGGCCATTATCTATCATTATCATTATCATTATCATTTGGTAAATTCAGCCATGTCTCTTGTACATGGTGTAAGTGTAACAATCTCGATGGTAATTGTTGTGTATACATAATATTTTTTACTGCATTTAAGTACAGAATTTTATGACAAAAAGGTTGAAGACATTTCTTTTATTTTTTGTTAAAATTTGTGAAGAATGCTCAACATTTTACCACATTAACTTAACTGCATTACTAAAATTGGGTAGAGGGAGATAACCTATATTGATGCTGGTCTGTTGGAGAAAATGTAATATTATAGTAATATTCGAACTCAAGACCTCAAAGTTGTGTGTATAAATTTCTAGTGGTAGTGACCACTCTGTCTACGTACCAAAAAAAATCATAGTAATATGTTTCTAGCACATGTTAAAGAGATTAACTTAATATGAAACTATGAAACATTGTCTCTGTCTAGATCATGTAAAGAAATATTAAATTTAAGATCTTTTGTTGAGAATCTGAATGGGAGCAGGGATGGTAAGTTAAGTGAATATATTATAATTATAATATATTCTTAAAGACTGAACCAAAGTTGCACCAAAAATATACTGAATCTATACCAAAACTCCAGAGTATGACATTAACATGATTAACCTTGGAAGCTAAGTCATATGAACTTCCCTTCCCTGTCTATGTACCTTAGTATTACCTTACACTGAATGTCACATCTGCAAGTAATCTATTAATGTCAGTCAACATATTCTGTATAATGGTCCCATGGCATGGCCATGAACATTTGGTTGAGTATACTGTACATTAATAGTACATTTTTCCCACTTGAACCAAACACTGAATATGATGGTCTGCCACATGAACTCTCTATTGGTGATGACCAAGGTTTTTTTTTTTGGGTCCAAACCAAGGTTAAACAAAACAAAAGGCACAATCCATACAATTTCATGAAATTTGGAACAGACAATCTGGCAAAATCTTTTGATAAAGGGCAACCACCAACTTTTTAAAAGAAAAATCTAGAAGATTGTTTAACAATTGAAAAGCTGAATGAATAATAATAATACAACAATCAGGCAGCTCTTCACGGATGTGCAATTAAAACCAGTTTTTTTGTTCTCTAAACTGCTTTTAACTCCATGGGAATTTCATTTGCTATAATTAAGGATAAAATCATGCTAAACTATGTTTCTATAAGCTATAAGTTGTTTTCATAAGCTATCCTTGAGAGCTTATGAAAATTAGCTCAAAACAACTTAAGAACATGTCATAAGTTGTTTTTATAAGCTCTCCCAAACGCGTCACAAGTGCTTATGCCAATAGATAAACTCAAATTAGCCAATCAAAACAGGCCCCAAGTCCAATTCCGACATTGCTTGCAAAATCGACCATATAAAATGATAAATGGGTTTGGAGCTTACTCTCAAAAGCTGGCGCATAGGAGGAAGAGGTCCAACCACATACAAGCACTGCACAGCCAAAGAAACCAGGCAATGTGGGGCACAGATGCGGCAATGTGAGCCAAAGAAACCAGGCAATGTGGGGAACAAATGCAGCTTCAACATAAAATGCCAAGGTTTATATAATAAGTGCAATGCTTCAGTTTTATGAACAAAATGCTAATGTACACTAGTAAAGCATGAATCAATAGTTTCCTATACCCTCTAGATCCTGCTTAAGCTTCAAACCTAACCATGATTAAAGAAATTTACATGTGGGCAAAACTGTGGATAAAATCATTCCACATTTCAGTTGCAATGGAGTCCCTTAACTGTGAAGTAAGTGCAATTTCTTCAGCACTAAAACTAAGACCCTGTGACTGGATCTGGGTCTCAAGATCTAATTTTGGTTGTACTTCATCTAATGGTGGTAGTGATTCCTCCATTGTAAATGAAGCCTCCTCTTCAAACATCTTAAAAAGCCAATCATCTGATTTCTCCCCGCGAATGTAATTGTGTAATGCACAAGCTGCCACCACTAGCTTCACCTGTGTTTGTAGTGGGTATGAAGGAGCAGACATCAATATAGGAAATCGTGCTTTTAAAGCTCCAAAAGTTCGATCGGTGACATTTCGTAATAATGAGTGTCGTTGATCGAACAGTTCAGTTGCATCCCTTGGGTGGTAACCACTAGGAAATTCCTTGGAGTTATAGGGAGTACCGGAATATGGAGCAATGAAACCTGGTACATTTGGATACTTGTTGTCTACCAAGTAGTATTTACCTGTGTCATAAAAAGTGTTTTAATCTAACATGTTAAGGTATAGTATCATAGAGAATAATTGTTCCATAAATGCACATAAAGTTTCGTTTTTGTTGTGCAAGTTTTATGTGTTTCAATGATGTCTTAAACTTAACAAATATAGTTGCAATGTTTGTTGACTAACTCCATGAAAGTAGTTAACTGATCACCAGATATCTAAGTGGCATTGCTGTCTACTGCCTATAAATCTCTAACAACTACATCTAGATCAAAGTTGAAAACTATATATCAAAAATATAACTCCAATTAACATTCCATTGCAGTTAAAGCATATGTGATTTTAAAAATTAAAAATATATTCAATTTGGGGCGGTTAAAAGAAATGTAGTAAGAAAAAATCTTTTCAGAATTCTTTTTTATTTTTCAAGCAAATTCATTGACGTTTGCAGAGAGAGCATAACACCCAGTAACCCAACATTTGTCAATCGTGGAATGCGGAAAATAGCAGTTTGCTCAAATTCCGCTAGGCTATAGCACTATAGCGCCACTATCAAGGTAGTCAAAATCAGGGAGGGGTCACAAAATCGGGAATCAGTGGATTGTAGCACAGATCGTAAGATCCTACCAAATTCATAAAAACATATTTCTTTTGGTAAGAATTCATAAAAACATATATTTGTTATAATTAACATATGTTTCATAGAAAAATACATGATTTTCTCTTATAAAAAAAGATATGGACATTAATAAACTACAGCCCAGTGGTTGAAGCCCATTTTTATAAGCCCATTGCCTGGTACTTCTTGAATATATATATATATATATATGCTCTTTTTAAAATTAAAAAAAAGACATAATTAATATATAATTTCTACTTTTTTATCTACTGCACCTTTAATGCTATTGGGCCAAGACCATTATCAACTAAAACCCCAATCTTACAAAGAACCCTAACCTAATGTCACAGAAGCACCACTGTGTGTGCTCGGTTTCTACTCCCTTCTCTCATCTCACTGCTTGATTAGTTTCTACACCCTTCTCTCATTTTTGTCTTATTCTCTCATGGAGCGGCAGTTCACACAAGAATGGAGGTTGCAGAACCACACTAATCATCATGTACAAAATGTGTGTTTTGAGAAATCAGGTCCCAAGTTCGACCCGCGAACCCGATTTCTGGAAAGTTGGTAGCAATGCATCCTTCCTTGGCGATCCCAGCCGCTCCCACCAATCTCCACTTCTGTCCAGGCTCGGGCAGGAGATGGGTGTCAGACAATTGTGTGATCCTATGAGTTGGATCGCGATTCTAATTACCGTGGACACTATAGCCGTTATATGGCATTTCTGATGGGCCTGTCTCAGATTGCGGACAATAGCCGTTTCAGGTTTGTTCAAATTACGATACGCTATAGCCGCTATTTGACTCTAATAGTATTGCTAGTGCTACACAAATTGCAATTCTTAACTGCATTTTACAGATAAACATTACCTTCAGGGACCTTCAATCTATTCCTCCTTGTGAGTGCTGAATTAAAAACTTGTAAATCTGTAGCAGATCCTTCCCAGCCTGCCAAAACATATTGGAACTTGAGGTCAAACGAGCAAGCTGCCAGAATATTCTGCGAAAGCAAGCCATCCTTATTGCGAAAAGGTCCTTGCTCATCTACACCAACTGTTACAGGTACATGTATACCATCAATTGCTCCCACACAATCCTATTAAAGAATATTCAAAAAGTGAGACAAAATCTCTTCCAGACAATATATTAGTCAAACTCATTATTACAATTGAATACTCATCTATTGCATTGAATGGAATAAATGATTACAAAGATAAACCATGTGTGGTTTATATAGTGGTGTACATCAGCTCCTAACTAACTAAGCGAGTGTTAGGTTACGCTCGAGTCTATTTCGCGTGCAATACTCGTGGTAAAACTGAAGCTCCAAATGGTAGCTTCTGAGTCGCAGTGGATTTTGGCCACGGTTTTGGCTTGGCGTGAATGGTAGCTTCTGAGTCGCCGTGGATTTTAGCCACAGTTTTGGCTTGGCGTGACGTGGAAATCTCGCTGGTCCAAACACTCGCTAACTAACTAACTAACTAACTAACCACCTAACAAACTTTAATATCTCTAGTCGAAAGATAAATCACATATGATTCATATAGAAGTAAAATCAGCTACTAACTAACTAACAAACTATAATTAACTAACTAAGCTAACTGCAACAAACTGTAGTAGTCAATCATAGAAAGCTTACTTTGAAATATGGATAGAATCTAGAATCTTCAAAGATTTCTGAAGGAACATGATCAGAGCCAGGAGGCTGAAAGAAATCCCGTGAAATTGACATAATTGCATTCAAGACATTGTTAAAATGACGACTAATAGTTTCACCAGAATAACGAAATAATTCTTGAACAGCTCTTATACGCAAATTATGTCCAATAATGAACATAAATATAGCTAATTGCTCTTCAACTTTGATTCGATTTGTATGACGCAATAAACCCTTGGATTGAAGAATATCACATAATTTGTAGAATACAGTTTTATCCATGCGGAAATTCTCCAAACAACATTCATTTTCACCGTTAAGTACTTCATCTACAAATTTTGTACCATTAGAAGCTAAACGACTCAGTTCTTTAGGTATATAGTTACCAGAAACTCCATTGTTTTCCTCATCAGAATTCTCCATTCAGAAACTTTTACTGTGTTCAAGAATGGCGTGCGATCGCGGAATAGCGGAGCGGAACCAAGGCTTGCAAAGTGCTGGTGGTGAGAAGTTTTCAGGTACGGAAATCGCGGCCGTAAATTGCGGCGGAACCGCTGTTGAAGAGTCTTGTAGCCGCCGTGAATCGCGCTGGAGTGGTTTTCTAGGGAGATTTTGCGTTTCAGGCAGAAGGGAGAGAGATTGGAACTAGGGTTGTGGGTTAACCTTGTAACGGGTTTGGCCCAATACCACTTTTTCTATCAAACCCAATATCAATTAGTGTATATTTGGTTCTGCAGTTCTTAGGTAAAAGTGAGTTAAACGTGACATGATTTTTGTTGGTATACATTGAATGGAAAAGTGGTTTCTATTTATCCTTGTTGTTTGGATAGGTTTTTTGGGATTTGTAGACGAAGTGACAAGTACCACTAGAAACTCAAACACACAATTGTGAGGTCCCAAATTCGCATACGAGACATAATATACATTCATTCTTCAAAACCAATATATGGTGCTATACACGTTGGTGTATGTAGAAGGTAGCATTAGTGGTTGTGGTTTATGTCTAATCTCTAAATTATGTCTAATCTCTAAATAGGATCACCCCTCTATATTAAGTACACACAATTTCACCCTATGAACTATGTTTACCTATGTCTAGGTGTAAACATGGATTAACAAAACTTCATTTATTAACCTCTCATCCATATTAGCGTTTGAGTTCGAATCATAAACCATGTTATGAATGCATCTATCTTAGTTGGTCAGTCCCCAAAATAAATTTAAAAGAAGTTTAAATCAAGGACTAAAATGCAAACATCAATGTATAACATTAAACTATTACAAAGCAATTACAAAGTTTCTAGCATCCCAACTACAAAGCGTCTAGCTCATGTTGAGCATTGACAAGAACATATAAATGATGATAGAAATCATATTATTGCTACTGAAAATACAAAGGAAATAAAATAGAATAGAAGATATACTACTCAAGTTCCTTTGCATGAATGAGTCATGTAATGTTGTGGCATCGCTTCGCGTCATTACTGTGCAAAAACTTTTATCAATGGAGATGGAGCTTCTTTTTGCGATAAAAATGGAGAAGAGAGTGTTCACAACTCTATCTCTTTTACCCGGTGATCAGTGCATTTTAATGTACTCTTTATAGCTTTTCACTTAGTGTTTTTAATTGTGTCTCGTGCCTAATATTTAAGTCCTAAAGACGTTTCAGACTTTTGGGTCTTATTTGAGCAAAGATATAGCAATTTATTGCTTAATTCATACTTTTATTGCATATTGACCCCTGTCTACTCTGCAGGTCATAACTTTGGCCACGTTTATCCGATTGAGGCGTGCAAGTATGCGTTGGAAAGCTAAGGAACAGAGCTACAATTCTTCTGTTGAGCGCGAAACCCAATTCGGAAGTACTGAAGGCCAAAACTGTAAAATACCGAAGCAGTTTAATGTAAAACGAGTTTCGGGCCAAATATTAGTTTGTTAACGGGCTTTTATCCAAGAACCCATTAAGGGATTAGGTTTTCGTTTTATTCTTATAGACTTGGCTGGAGCAGCCGTCTTGGACCATCTTACGCATTCCTACTTTCAATTTTACGTTTTGTGTCCTAACCTCCATGGAAGCTTAAGACCTAGATCAATCTATTGGTGAAGCGGTGTTCTTTGTAAGGATTTTGAGGTTCGATGCTTAATGTTTATTTAGTTTTTATGGTTTTAATTCTTTCTCTATCAATTCCATCTCCGTAATTTTTGTTGCAAATTCGGTTTGTGTTTTGCTTAATTACTCAAACTCGTGATTTGCTTATGTGATTCGTTTCATGATTGATTTTGCTTAATCACTTAATCATGATTCTGTTTTTGCAACTTTCATTATTCAAACTATTTTATCGCTTGTTTAATCTAGTTTGGATAGGAATTGATAGAGTCTATGACGCTTGTTTATAGGATTGAAAGAATTCGATTATGATGTTAATTGTGTTAGTGGCGCTTGTTCACTATCACGATTGATTGAACACATATTTTTTTGACTTTGCTTTAAAGCGTGTGAATTCATATAAACCGATCGACGCTTGTTCACTTAGTTTATGATCAATCAAGAGTTATCAAACCTTGCACAAATCTTTATTTTAGAACCAATGATAAATCCGAGAAACACACCCGGAAACAATAGATTGATTGTCTCTCTTTAATTGATTTTCTTTGTTAAACAACAAACTCTTCACAAAAACCCCTTTTTATTGTTATTTGATCGTTCTTGATTTTGGTAATCTTAGTTTTAGAGGTCCTTGTGAGACGACCAAGGTTAACTTACCTTGTTACTATATTTTACACTTTTCATTATTTTGACCGCGCACGTCTGATCACGACCAAATTGGCGCCGTTCTTGTCGGGAACTCTAATTAGGAATTGCGGCTTAAGAACCTCACTAACCACTAACCTTTGTTTTTTTAGTTTTGTTTCTTGCACTTACACGAGTTCTATCGGTTTCGACATCTTTCGGTTCTATCATAGAACAGAGAAGAAAAAACGGTTTTCAGGCGAATTCCTCAGATTGCTCGAAAATTGGTCAGAAAATCACAAATAAATCAAGGAGCAGGACTCCTTTGGGAGCTAAGGCCGAAAATTCGAATTTCCTTCTTTTGCATTTTCTTTTTATTTATTTTAATTTTTATATCCTCAAAAAATCCAAAAAAATTCGCATACTTTGTTTTTAATTTTATTAGATTTTTAGTGGTGTTTTTATATTTTTAGATTAGATTTAATTCGTTTTTATTTTCTACCTTAATTTTAGCATTAATTTCAATTTTTCGATTTGGTCCATTTATTTTGATATTTTTTCGACTTACCTAATGTTTTGCGATTCTTCTTTTTGTATTCGATTCGATTTTGTTGACTATGGGATGGTTTGCTATTTATGAACCCTCACTAGAGGATCTTGTTAAGCAGATGGCTATTCAAAATCTTATATTCCAACAAAAAGCAGATTCCACACTTAGGAATTAGAGATAATATTTGGTCAGCTAACCTCTGCAGTTAATCAGATGCAGGCCCAAAGATCAAACCAGCTGCCTGACCAAGAAGTAGTGATTCCTAATGTCCCAAATACTCCCATTTTCAGTGCAACTACTGTTGTTGAGACTCCAGAGGTATCTACATCAGTTGTTATGAAAAATAACAAGATTGCTGAACATGTTGGTAATGAGCAATACACACCACCACCACCTTCCCCTCAAAGAGAAGTAATGACTAAAAAACACCCCATGGAAGAACATTCCCTTTGTAAAATGGAATTGCTTGATGGTTTGGTTGATTATACATGTTCTAATAATCCTTCTCTTTGTGCTGAGATTGAAAATACTTTGCAGGTTGAGACACTTTCCATAGATGATGTTGTGGATGTAGCTGTTACTTCCTTGGAGCAGCCACATGTTGTAGAGCTTAAACAACTCTCTGAGAACTCTAAATGTGCACATTTAAAAGGAAGTGAAATTTTCCATGTGATTATTTCAGCTAACCTTGACTCTGAAAAGGAAAAGCTACCGCCAATTTTAAGGGAACATAGAAAAGGTATCGGATGGACCTTAGAGGACATTCCTAGTAAGAAAGTGTGGCAAACACAACAACAACTCAAACCTCTTGATTACGGATGTATGGAAGAAAAAGGTGACCAAACATGTGTGTGGTAACCATAAAAGAGCTTTCACTACCAAATACCAACCACACACAAGATTCAAGTTCTCCACCTTCAAGAGGGAGTTTTCTTTCCTTATCCTTAAGTTATACATGTTGCTTACATTGAGGACAATGTGTGATTTAAGTGTGGGGGTGTGTCTTTTTGTTTTTATGTTTTTAATTTTTAACTATAAAAAAAGAAAAAAAGTTGTTGCATGTTTTTCCATGAATTCTATGTTTGTACAAGTTGTGAGTGATTTTGACTATTCTAGGACCATGGGTGATTTGGCATGATTTGATTGATTTCTTGTTGCTCTTGGTATAATAAGTTGGGTATGAGCACTAAATATTGCATCATCTGTGATAGTCATTAACCCTGGTGAGAATTGAGTCTCTTTATGGATGGACTACATTTTGCCATTCTCTCCTTTCTTGTGTGTGACTCACTCATGTTTGTTAGTTACTTTAGAACTTGACTTGATTCTTGTTGAAACACTTGTTCACATGCATGTTTGAAATGATCTAGGCATTCTGCTTTTTCTTAGCTACTAGCCAAATAAGCTACTACCCGAATTTATCCCTTTGTGTAAGCCCTACGAGCCTTTTTATCCCATTCTTTGTTTTATAGCTCATTACAAGCCTAAAAGAGAAAAACAATGATATTACCCAATCTTAGAGGGTGAAGGAGCTTTGATTTGAAAATTGTCATATCCATAAGTGTGGGGGTGTCCAAATTGTGTAATTGTGGTTCTCACTTGGGTTGATTCTTGGGTTCTCAATGGAAAGTTTGGCAAGTACATTTGTATAGAAAAAATACTCCACAAAAAGAAAAAAAAATGAAAAAAAAAAGAAGAAGAAAAAAAATAGAAAAAGAAAGAAAAAAAAAGTCAAAAAAAAAAAAAAAAAAAAAAAGAAAGAAAAATTTCATATATCTTTTTATTTTTGTTTTTGTATGAAGGAGAGTGAATGTTGTATGAAGAGAGTTATGGAGAGAAGTCTCAAAATTGTGAATTTAGTCGTATCTCGTAGAATTGGACCCTCTCATGCTCACTTTACAGTTGATTTTCATTGCTTTTTCATCCTCTTTGATTCTTTTTAGCTTAGTTTCCCCTTAGGATTATTCCACCTTGACCTTGGCCCCATTACAACCCTTATAAAGACCTTTTGATCTTATGTGCATGTGTTCTTAAGTGTGGATGTTAGAAGCTTGTCAAGCATATGGTAGTACTAACTTTCATTGATGTGCTTATTATATATATGAGAGTAAACACAAGCCTAGACACTTGAGTGATTGAGAGCATTACTTATATAAATCCTGTGAGGACTCATCTCTTATGATTCACTCGTTGGTGCTCTTACCTCTTGTTTACCTAGGTTGCAATTAAGTGCTATCTCTGAATGTCATTCTCCTTGAATCCTATGAAAAGCATCTCTCTTATGACTTTGCATTCTTTGGGTTCATTAGAAACTCATGTTTTGCTTTTTGTCTTGTTTTTGTGTGTTTTGCCCGGAGTGCAAAAGCTTAAGTGTGGGGAATTTGATCGGTGCATTTTAATGTACTCTTTATAGCTTTTCACTTAGTGTTTTTAATTGTGTTCTGTGCCTAATATTTAAGTCCTAGCACGTTTTAGACTTTGGGTCTTATTTGAGCAAAGATAGCAATTTATTGCTTAATTCATACTTTTATTGCATATTGACCCCTGTCTACTCTGCAGGTCATAACTTTGGCCACGTTTATCCGATTGAGGCGTGCAAGTATGCGTTGGAAAGCTAAGGAACAGAGCTACAATTCTTCTGTTGAGCGCGAAACCCAATTCGGAAGTACTGAAGGCCAAAACTGTAAAATACCGAAGCAGTTTAATGTAAAACGAGTTTGGGCCAAATATTAGTTTGTTAACGGGCTTTTATCCAAGAACCCATTAAGGGATTAGGTTTTTCGTTTTATTCTTATAGACTTGGCTGGAGCAGCCGTCTTGGACCATCTTACGCATTCCTACTTTCAATTTTACGTTTTGTGTCCTAACCTCCATGGAAGCTTAAGACCTAGATCAATCTATTGGTGAAGGGTGTTCTTTGTAAGGATTTTGAGGTTCGATGCTTAATGTTTATTTAGTTTTTATGGTTTTAATTCTTTCTCTATCAATTCCATCTCCGTAATTTTTGTTGCAAATTCGGTTTGTGTTTTGCTTAATTACTCAAACTCGTGATTTGCTTATGTGATTCGTTTCATGATTGATTTTGCTTAATCACTTAATCATGATTCTGCTTTTGCAACTTTCATTATTCAAACTATTTTATCGCTTGTTTAATCTAGTTTGGATAGGAATTGATAGAGTCTATGACGCTTGTTTATAGGATTGAAAGAATTCGGTTATGATGTTAATTGTGTTAGTGGCGCTTGTTCACTATCACGATTGATTGAACACACTGCTTTTTTTGCTTGCTTTAAAAGCGTGTGAATTCATATAAACCGGTCGACGCTTGTTCACTTAGTTTATGATCAATCAAGAGTTATCAAACCTTGCACAAATCTTTATTTTAGAACCAATGATAAATCCGAGAAACACACCCGGAAACAATAGATTGATTGTCTCTCTTTAATTGATTTTCTTTGTTAAACAACAAACTCTTCACAAAAACCCCCTTTTTATTGTTATTTGATCGTTCTTGATTTTGGTAATCTTAGTTTTAGAGGTCCTTGTGAGACGACCAAGGTTAACTTACCTTGTTATTATATATTTTACACTTTTCATTATTTTGACCGCGTGACGCATCGTGACCACCACCCAAGAAAATATCAAGTGTGGAAGGGAGAGTGGATTCGAGTGTGTGTTAGAGAAGAAGCTTCCCTTTTGCCTTTTATCCAAGTTGTCTCCAAAAAGTGGGAAGTGACAACCCATCAACCAAAAGCATCCTTCCATTCGCAAGTGGACAAGTGTCCCTAAAAAGCTCTTTGGTTGGTGAGTGCGTCAGCTACACTGTTGTCTATAGAGTGACACTGATGTGATCCAATTTAGGGGCGCCAAATCTACACTTTCTGATTTTCTCTCTCATGATGACGTAGGCAGACTGATGTTGAGGCATCATATGCTGCAACATTGAACAAACACATAAAAAATACCACAAGACTTCCAAAAGCACCAGATTAGCACCAATCATATCCTAACCCTTAATGTCACTATTTATCACTTAATTACCTATTTACACAACAATATTACTGAGATACTTACAATAATTTAAGTCTAAAAAACATAAATAACTCTTATAAATAAGAGTTATCACCGATAACCAAATTGATGTTTTTCATTTCTTAGAGACTAATTGGTCGCCACATTTTTGTTGGGGACCAATTTGAATGTTCACTATCTCTTTTATCAATTTGTAAGTTAGAACTATGATTCCAAAAGATGAGTTGAAATTTTCCATGTTCCCCTAATTATTTTTTTAGTTAGCCTATACGACGTAAGGTCACACTCGAGTTCAAATTTAAAAGTCTGTATCTATAAGAAATGAAAAGTATTAATTTGATCATGAACAATCTCAAATGTGAGTCAAATTAGTTTTTTTAGACAAATTTTAAGATACTAAATTGAAAAACATTTTTATTTTTTTGTTTGACAAACAAACATATTCATTTATCAATAATCAAATCAATACTTTTTATTTCTCAGGAAATTAATTAATCTGCACATTTTTGTTTGTACCAATTTTGGTGTTTACTTGCACGTCAAAAAACTATTTTTGGTGTTTTCTTAATTTTGTACTAGCGGGGGGGCCCATCTTTCATGTGTTAGTGTATTAGTTGGTGGTGTGTTAGTAGGTGGTTATGTCTATTAGAAAATTTTACTTACACTAAGGGTATTTTGGTCAGAAAAATCTGACACCAAAAATGACAGTTTTTTTTTGAAATCGCCTTTATATATAGGTATAGATTACCACCAACGGATGCCACGCAATACACGACTCTGAAACGAATAAACGAGCATGGATGACTTCGAAATGACTCAGCATGATGATCATGGATCAAATCTTATCATAATATTATTTCATTGTCATTCCAATTGACTCAACTCAATTACATTGAAATTTAATTTTTTCTCAAACTAACTCACACCAAATATTCATATTCTCAATTGAGTCAAGGAAGTGTTTGGAGAAACAAACTCACAAATCAGAACGCGCGTAATTTCCTTTCCTTTCCTTCCTTCCCTAACTCATGCGGTTTCCCAATTTTACTTTGATTTGATTTTTACTTTCTCTTTTTAGTTGAGTTGTTGTATTGGTTTCGTTTTTTCAGATTTTAGATTGTAATTACAAGGTTGAAGAAGGTGTATCTGCAATGGAGTCTGGGAAAGTGGTTGGATTCGTTGGATTGGATGAATTAGGATTCCAGATGGCATCGTCGCTTCTTCGCCATGGTTATGCTGTTCAAGCTTTCGAGGTTCCTTTTCTCTCTCTCTTTTTCTTCTTAGAATATTCTCACTGTAAATCTACTTTTTGCATGTTCATTTTTGAGAAATGATAATATAAAATTAAATCCAAATTACAAATGCAGCAAGAAAAACAAAATGCACCCCTCCCTAGCATAGGTGTGTGACTTTGTGTTTCGGTTTCCAGTAGACTCGAGAACTTTGACCATGTTATTTGATAAATAAAATAAGATTTATTTTAGATAATTCGGATGGAAAAATAAGAAAGATAAAATATTTAAGTGTTACTCTCTTTTAGGTGAGTTCAGATTTTTTTTTGACCAAAGGTGAGTTCAGATTTTTTATTAAATATATGTTTAATTCCAGCATTAATGTATGATTAGGATAACACAAACAATATTGTCCAACTTGATAGTTCTTTTTTGTTGTAAAAAAATAGTTTTTTTAACAAACTAAATATGTTTTTCGTCTTTATAAAATTTCACAATTTTGTTTAATTAAATATGCTTTACGTCCTTATAAAATTTCAAAATTTTGTTTTTAGTCTCTTTAAATTTTTCATTGACTTTGAGTCTCCACAATATTTTTTGTCAACAGATTTAGTCCTTATTAAATATCAACTCATATATCCTTCTAATTTTTTGATGATACTTTGTATACCTGTTAAGAACATTATAAACATCTACTGCACAAATATTTGGACTTTTTTAACAAAGGATGAACTAAATATGAGTTTTTTAAGCACAAAAATTCAAGAAAAAAAAAAAGAAAACATGGACTTAGAAATCGAATTTTGAGCTTATTTTTTCTATAGACTTCTATCATAACACATAGAGTGTGTCTTCTAAACTTCATTTAAAAAATTGAAGGATATACACGAGTTAACATTTTATGGAGACTAAAACTATTGATGAAAAATATTGTGGGGACTAAAAGTCGATGAATTTTTTTTATAGCGACTAAAAACAAAATTGTGAGATTTTATAGGCAATGAAAACATATTAATTAATAATTTAATTTGCACTTCTAGTGTAAAAATATTTTACACGAGTATCTAGTTATGTCTTGGCACATCGTTTAATGAGACGACAACCCGATTATTGGATGATTATGTAAAACATTTATATACTCTGTATAATAATTAATCTTTTAAATTAATCGTCACATCTATTTTTTTGTTTTTTTAATTTTTTAATTTTTTTATCAATTTATCAATTAGGATGTTCCTTTTTTGTATTTTAATTTTAAGCTTATTTTTAAAAAAAACGTTATTAAAAGAAAAGACAACGTTAATGAATTTACATTATAAATTATACAATATAATTTAATTAAATAAGGCGATAATTTTTACGGTAAAAATTTTTCTTAATTTTTTGCATAAAATTTTACATAACGTTGTTTGAATATTTATTTATTTATTTATTTTTAAGGTAAAAAAATTTTCTTAATTTTTTGCATAAAATTTACATAACGTTTTTTGAATTTATTATTATTATTATTATTATTATTATTTTTATTTATTTATTTATTTTTTTAGCGTTTAGTTGTCATTGTCAAGGGTATAGCTTAAATATGAGTATCTTGATGGTGAGAATATGTTAGAATGCTGTAACATAAATATAATTGCTCTCTAGCAAAAAAGGAGTTATTGACTTCTTGTCAGGCATGGGATATTTACCTGCCCGTGTCAATAATTAAGACATCCTATATATTATTTCCTCCCATTTGTTTCTGCTTCCTCTATAATTAGACTTTTATTTTGCAGCAATTTTGTGTTTATATATAATATATTAAATTGAAATAAATTGTTCTGTAGATAAATGACCCCATCATGGAAGAACTTGTCAAGCTTGGAGGAGTTAGATGTCCAACCCTTTCAGAAGCGGGGAGAGGTAATTGAGTTAAAGTAGTTGTAATATGTGATATCAATTAAATTTGATAACTTATGTGCTTTTAAAATTTTAAAATTAAATTGGTCTTTTTTTTTTAAATTAAATGTTTTTTTGGCGAATCTTAAAAATTAAATGTTGAATATGAGCTTGGCATTCATAAGTTTCATTTAAGGAATCGGGAAGCACTTGCATCAATTGCAAGTGTAGAAAAGAATTCTCAATATTATTTCAATGTGTTAATTCTAATTATATAGACAAACTAAACTTAGTGGGCATGATTAACATGCCTATTAGAATGAAGGCTAATAGCTACTATTTACTACACCCTTCCTCAAGCTGGTGAATGAATATCTATCACTCTCAGTTTGCAAGTTAGTTGACTAAGTCGTTCTGTTGCCAAGTCTTTTGCTAACATATCTTTAGGTAGTGCATAAAGCGAATATAGACCCTTGTTACCACTCCACTATCCAATTTTACCATGATGAAGTGTCATTTATCTTAAAGTGTTTTATCATGTTGTTGATCAAGAGCAATGCTCATAGCTGATATATCATCGCAAAATTACTTCATATAACCCTCAACCTTTATCTTCAAGTCATCAAGCACAATTTTCATCCACAATAACTTACAGATTCCCTGTGACACATGGTTGAATTTTGCCTCGACACTGAATCTGGCCACAAACTTCTGCTTCTTACTTTCCAGGTGAGAAGGTTTCCACGCAAGCTTTGAAAGTGTGACAGAAAAGACAGGCAGTTACCTTCAAGGCTTCAACATTCCACTATTTCTCCTGACTTTGCAGTTAATAACTAAACATCATTTATAGAAAGATAATTCTTAGATCAACTATGTTAGCTGGGATTGTCACCTCCAGAAAATGAATGAAATACTGTTTCTGTTCTAACTTTCCATTGGTGTTATCTAAACCATTACATTGACTCCCTAATGCATATATATCTTTTTCTCACTTGCAGGTGTAGCAGCTTTAGTCGTCCTAATATCTCACACGGATCAAATCAATGATCTGATTTTTGGGGATGAGGGTGCTTTAAAAGGTTAAGTAGCTTTTTGACATTAAACACATTTATTTTTAAGGACCTTGTTTCTTGTCAAAATAATCATTTTTGTATATGCAGGTCTAAAACCAGATACAACTCTTATTCTGCATTCAACCATATTACCATCAGTTCTCCATAAACTGCAGAAGGATCTAGAAGGTAACATATTCAATCTATGTTTTTGGCTTTGTAAAATGCTTGATTCTTTGTAATAGGAGTTCGTTACTGTTGAATATGTGGTTAGTATGTCTATATCAGATCACAACTAGGCCGTATTTATAATAGTATTGCAATAATACGATAAATGTTGATTGATATGATTGCTAAATCTAATCCTAGTCACTGATATTGTCCGCCTTAGGAATAGCATGCGACTAATTCTAATACTCACATTTCACTAATTCTAGTAAAATGTGACTAATTTTAACACTCACCCTCAAGCTAAAGCTTACTAAGCTTTAACAACATTCTTTATTGTATCAGAGCTCCTAGCATCCTAAAGAATTTTTATTGTGTATTAGAGTAGCTAATCTTCTATTCTTGTAGTACTTCTGTTATCTGCTGCACTCTGTTTAGTTAGTTACGAAACGACTGACACTAACTCAATGCTGTTAGTGGTGACTGGTTGTAAATTATGTTGTGAGTTAAGAGATAGCTCTATGTATCTACATACATTGTAATTGATTTCAGTTTACATATAACTTTTATCAAATAGAATACAAATTGAGATTACATCCCAAATCTCTCTCTCTCTCTCTCTCCCCCTCCCTCCCTCCCTCCCTCCAAACATTTGATTTTTTCGGAATTCAGTGATAGGGTTATTGTCCAAAAGTAACCTTGTTTGTTTATCTTGTAGAAATTCATGAGATAGCTCATGTTGTTGACGCATATGTCTCTTATGGGAGGTCTGATGCTTTGAATGGAAAAGTCACTGTAAGTTAATGTCTTAATATTGTTATATTTATAACATGTTGCAACTTGCAAGTATAGACTAAGAATGATATTATTGCTTTTCATTAACTGTTCTACTACAGCATCTTGCATTGACTATTGTTGCCTTGTATTATTTAGATTGTATCATCTGGAAAATCAGATGCCATTACAAGAGTACGGCCTGTTCTTTCAGGTAAAGTTTTGGGATCTGTCTGGTTACACGATCTACGAACATTAGTTTTTTGAAAATTTCATATTAGTTAATCGTTGCTTTTTGTTGACAGCAATGTGTGAAAAGCTGTTCACTTTTGAGGGCGAAATTGGTGGTGGCAGGTTCACTTCCTTCTATCTCTTTCTAAACCTAACTTTCACAGTTCTTTAAAAGCACCATGAATTGTAAAATTAAATACTTCATGATTTACTTAGATAAAAACTCTAAATTACTTTATATTGTCCTTGTCCACAAAAAAGTTACTATTATGCAATGCTGTGTTCTGTTGGGTATATTAAATATATTTAACTTTTACACTCTTTTTCATTGCAGTAAGGTTAAAATGGTCGCTATGTTGCTTGAAGGCATTCATTTCATTGCTTCAGTGGAGGCTCTCTCTCTTGGTGCAAAGGCTGGAATTCATCCATGGATAATCTATGATATAATTTCCAATGCTGCTGGAAATTCATGGTGCGTGTTTAGTCAATATGAAACTGCTAACTTCAAAGTAAATAAATTCGTGTACAAACGTGTGCTGTTGTTGATGCTTTGGACTGCGTTTAATTATTTATTTGAAAAGGAAAGATTTTGGAAGGCAGGAAGGCTGATTAAAAAATTATTGAAAAAGGAGGCTTTCTGCATCACAAATATTCTTTGTTGTCTACAAACCAAAATGCTCTGGTTTTTGCACAAACAGAATGCTGATTGTTGGAAAATCCACCTTAATGGCGGTTTCCCACTCGCCCCTACTTGCCTTCATTGTGGCAATTTTAGGCTGCCTTCGTTGTAGATTCCAACACCTTAGAGATATGGCTTAGGTAGTGTTTGTAAAGCTTGGACACTCCTCATCTTACCAGTTAGTTTTGTGGGATTAGTTAGGCCCTAAAACCTAAATTTTAAGATAGCTAAAATCTGCTGTATACAATTTTTTTTAAATACTGTTCTAATTGAACCTCCTCCACGTCTATTGTTAGAAGGTGGTGATAATTTCATTTATTTTGTAGGGTATTCAAGAATAATGTTCCTCTTTTGTTAAAGGGAGAGGTTAAGCATCAAATTCTTGACATCTTGGTTAAGGAATTGGTAAGATCTATGGAGATCTGAAGTAATTAAAAATTCATATATTTCCACCGTGTTTTGGCTTGTCTAATGGTTATAATCTCAGTTGTGGACTGCATATTGTTTTTCCTGACCTCACAAGGAGGAATTTTTTTGAATGAAAACTATCTATTAGATATAAAACACTTGAAAGGTGAGAAAATTATCTAAATATTTTTTCTGAAATAATTGACATGTACAAAGGTATTTACATAATATATCAGTGAGGTTGATATCAAATGTGACAGAAGAGGAGAAGAATGGGCTAGTCTAAAAAAAGGTGACCTTAGGATAGACAATGTATCACTGTAGTTCAGGACTAAAATAACGGCAACTTTTTTGTAGACGCGAGTAACTTAGAAAAATCCATTTAAGCGACTTGGCTGAGAGTTTATCTTTATCTGGAGTAACCGAGTAAGGGAATGGAAAAAATAAGTTGTACCAAAGACACAAAGAGGCATAGGATAAAGATCTTGCTGAAGATATAAGAGCGAGTAAGGAACCTGGTCTTGAAGAACAGAGTAAGACATGTGATGGATAAGATAGCAAGCTTTGAGAAGTGCATCGACCCAAAAGCGAAGAGGAACATTATGGTGAAGGAGAAGGGTACATGCGGTTTTAAGAAGATGACAATTCTTTCTTTCGGTAATACTGTTTGCTGTGGTGTATGAGCACTTGATGTTTGGTGAATAATACCTCGTGAAGTCATGAAAGATTGGAACTGGAAAAACAATTATTCACGGCAAACCAAGTGCTGTAGTTGGCATCCTGGTCAGTTTTTCACATAGGATCAGCAAGAGCAAGACATTGGTGTACATCACAACACCTGTCTCAGAACTGGACTTTTTGGAACCCATGAGTTTTAGAGGTGGCGTCGACTTGGAAAGACGGTTCGAGTGGCGGTGGCAGACCGGTGAGATGAGTCATGGTTGCAGAGAAAAACACTTGGTCGCGGTGAACCTGCTCATCCAGACGAAAAACAGTAAAAAAAGGAAAAACAGAAAGGCCAGGCAACTGAGGTAGAGAACAAGAATAATTGAGAACCTAAACCTTTGAAACTGCGAAATAGTATTGTAATTCTGTCGTTTGTATTTGTCATTGCATGAGGTACCTATAGTACAAGAGGTATCTACGTCCTAATAAAAATGATCATTATACGAGTCAGCTTCTAATCAGCACCTACTAGGCCTCACTAAACACATTTAACATGTGTTTATTCTAACATGCATGTTAGCCAACGGTAACTTGATGCCTTAAATTGCTATTCTGTGGCGATGAAATCACTTATTACTCTTTAGTTGGATAAGTTTTACACTATTGTATTAATATTACTCTTGTTCTTAAAATTAACGTTTTGTTTGCCTTTACATACTTTGTGTGTGTTTATGAGCGCACGCGCAAAGGACTTCATGTTATTCTTGTTGTTGTTATTATTTTTGTTATGCTTTGCCAAACGTTTCACTATGGTAATGGAATTTGCTTCTATTCTAGGAAGCAATCTTGGATATGGCCAAGTCACTTACTTTTCCACTTCCACTTTTGGCTACTACTCATCAACAACTTATTCATGGTACACGATTCAGAACTATACAGCACTCATTTGCTGTCAAGTTCAGGAAAAAGCAACCAACTTGCAGCTCACATAGTTTTACGAATTCATTTTTTCAGGGGTTTCACATGTTTGTTATGAAGTTGATGATGGTGCAGCATTAATTAAGGTTAATTTCATGGACATCTATTCGAGTAGTTTCGATCATTAAGTTGTTGTTTTTAGAAGTTGTAGTATATTTTTTTTAACTGTTAGAAATAAGGTAAATAGGAAATTATGGACTGATTCTTTCTTGTATATTATTATGTAGTATAATAACAGTAGATCATTGTATTTATGACTCTTCTTTTGTGTGTGTGTGTGTATATATATATATATATATATATATATATATATACATATATAATGCAATTATGCCTTTTATTTTATCCTTCAACATTAACATGTTTTTTACTCATCATTTTCACGACAGGTTTGGGAAAACGTTTATGGGGTAAAAATATCAGATGCTGCAAATACTGATGGATATAACCCTGAGCAACTGGCATTTGAATTTGTTAGTGGTTCTAAGAATGGGACACGGGTTGGTTTTATTGGCCTTGGAGCTATGGGATTTGGCATGGCAACTCATTTGCTCAAATCGAATTTCCACGTTATTGGTTACGATGTAATTTCTCACTTTTGGATCTTAAGATAAACAAATGTCAATTTTGCTTTAAAATTTGATAGTACTGTTCGTTGATGATGCACAAGTTTGTCCATATTATCAATAGCATAAAAAGAATCCTGTTTTATTAGGAATCAGAAAACCTAAAGGCAGGTCCAAATATAATAATTTGGAATCACTTTAGAAACTTACACATGAGTTATATTTGAGGTTGGTATCATTTGTGGTAGGGATTTGAATGAAAATAATGAGACACCAGTAATTTAACTTAATTCTAAATCATTAAGAAAAAAACAAGTGAAGTGGCAACATATGCATCGGAATTCAAGACTTAAAGCTGATCTGAGCCAAGATGGACAAGCACCGATTCTTTATTATAGCTTGTTCTCAATTAACTTGTAGTATGCTGTTGTATTTGTATCTGTATGCACTCTGTGTCTCTTTACTTTTGCCTGTTTATGTGGCTATTTCTTTTAAATTTCTATGCATGCAGAATCGTTTGCAATTTCTGCATGGTCTAGAATGTTGACGTTACAGTAAAGTTCAAACTATTTCTTGGATGTCACAGGTAGAAAGCTGAAATAACAATAAGCATATTTTCAAATCCTTTAACTTTTTCTTCTAGGTGTATGAACCAACTCAAATCCGATTTGTAAATGCTGGTGGCTTAATTGGGAATTCTCCAGCAGAAGTGAGTAAAGGTAAATTGATGCATACTCTACCATGTACCCAAAAAAATGGTACATACTTATAACCTGCAAATGAGCTAGTATAGTAGTGAATAATAAGATTAATAAATTAATGACTTTTCGTCCTCGGCATAGGACTGAAAAGGCCTGAGATATAATTGGTCATGACACCAGGAATTGTTTTTAACTCTATATAATGTAAATGAAGTGATACCTACCATATTTTGTTCTAAGTGCATTGTGTTATCTTCAAAGGACAATATTACTTAATCCTCACGCCGTTATGAATTTCAAACCTGACGACTAATTGAGAAGTTCTTGTTGAGAGTTCAACATCAACTGGAGCTGTGGGGTTGAGTTAGGCATTAAGACAAAATTCTAAGATGGTATCGGAGTTTATCCTAGATATGTTATTAGGCCAAGATCTCTATTATCCACCCATGTTTGTCCACGCTCTAGATGTCCAGGTCTCAGTTTGAGGGCATGTCTTGAGATTTCTGTTATTCCACCCATATCAGTTAATAGTCTAGATGTCCAGTTCTGAGTGTGAGAGGGTGTGTTGGGAGCCCATCCCACATCGACAGATTGGGAATATGATAAACAAAACTTAAATGGTTTAGGTATTCCCAATGATTGAGATTTCCGTTATTCCCAATTAGCATTTAATATGTTTGATACAAGCTGCCAACATTACAAATGATGAAGAATCAGATTGGGAATATGATAAACAAAACTTAAATGGTTTAGGTATTAGAACCAAGCAGTTCTATGTAAGCTCTTAGTTTGCTGAATGATCTTTTCTGGTAATTAGTTGTGTGTGTGAGCAGAAGGCACAAGAGTTGTATGTGCCCTGTTTATTGAACCCATTTATTTCACTTTGCTTTTAATGTTGTGTTTTTGTTATCTCAAGCACATTTCAAGTCCTCTACATCAATAAATTATTCACATATTATTTCTTTCAGATGTTGATGTTCTCATAATCATGGTTGCGAATGAAGTTCAAGCAGAGAATGCTTTATATGGAGAACATGGTGCTGTTTCAGGTGAGCATTTGTATCTTAATTCCCCTTATTATTTTACATCTTGTTAACTGTACTAATCCTTCTTTCTTCACTACGTAGTTCTTCCTCCCGGTGCATCTATTGTTCTTTCTTCTACTGTTTCTCCGGCATATGTGAGTCAGCTAGAGCGCAGATTACACAGTATGTTTCTACTTCATTGAGATCGATATCTAATGTGTATTCTGTTTCTCAGTTTCTTTTTTCATCTCCTCTTTTATGCAAGAGTAAACTTAAATAAGGGCTCGTCAACTAACATTTGATTAATTAAGCTACCAAAGCTTAACTAATCTTACGAGATAAAATATGATACTCTAACATAATATAAGATATTATAAGGTATTTTCCTACATTCTAATGGTTGGTATATTAATGCAATCTCTAGATTCCTTTATTTGACCTTTGGTTCTGGTTACCTCTATGATCATAAGGAATATTATTTCTCCATTTCAAATGCTTTTGAATTCATTCTACAGCATGCTTTTATGCCTTTAGTGATGGATGTAGTTGTGTAACTTTTGACATGAAAAAACACAGATGAAGGTAAGAATTTAAAGTTGGTGGACGCCCCTGTTTCTGGTGGTGTTTTGAGGGCGTCAATGGGAACACTTACGGTATGAAATACATCATTGGTTTTTATTTAAACGAATTTTTTGATTTTGTGAACTGAGCCACTAAAGTTATGTATATATATTTCTTAGGTAATGGCTTCTGGAACCGACGATGCTCTCAAGAGTGCCGGTTCGGTCTTAGCAGGTAATAAGTACTTCGCATAGAAGTGAATACTATTGATTCTAGTTTTGGGTTAACAGAGATTTCGGAATCAACTTTCTAGTTAATTAATGTGGATTCTTTGTAATCAGCCTTGAGTGAAAAACTTTATGTTATCAAAGGTGGTTGTGGTTCTGGAAGGTATTGTTGAAATTGTAACTCAATCATTCTTTATCCATTTTAGTCCTTTGTCTAATACTAATACTTCTTTCCATATGCATGAAACAGGTAATGGAGTGTTATTTCTGATAGAAGGTGACAGTAAAGTTAGCGAATGTGATAATATTGGTTCAGATTAATATATAATATCATATTTCTTTTCTAGTGGTATAAAGATGGTTAATCAGTTGCTTGCGGGAGTTCATATTGCATCAGCTGCTGAGGCAGTGGCATTTGCAGCACGATTGGGTTTGGACACAAGACTGTTGTTTGATTTTATTACAACTAGTGGGGGAACATCCTGGTATGTCTCTTCCATGAACATTCATTTCTCCCCCCTGCCCTTCCCATGGCCAAATAAGGAAAATAAGAAACAAAATGGAAGTCACCCAAATTTTTGTTGTTTTTTAAAAATATTTTCTTACATTCATAATCATGTTTTGAAGTTACGGTTGTGTTCGTGGCTTCTCTCTAGTGGTCTGCTCATGCCTATTTCAAAGGACTGTTACAGATTGCTGTTTATTTTCATCTCTTATTTTATAGGATTTCTTACCCTCTCCCCAGTTGTCCTTTCTCTTCTTTCTTTCTATTTCATTCCTCTTCTTAACAAAAACTCATACATACTACTATGATTAAGATCTTTCTTCTGCTGTAGGATGTTTGAAAATCGTGTTCCACACATGCTAGACAATGATTACACACCTTATTCAGCGCTTGATATCTTTGTGAAGGATATGGTTAGAATGAATCTATTTATTCCTCTCTATGTTTTGTAGGGGCATTTTGGGACACTTTATTTGAATAACATTGTAATATTTCTTTTAATGGTATATATTTTCATATACAGGGAATAGTTACTCGTGAATCAGCTTCATTGAAAGTTCCACTTCACCTATCAACTATTGTTCACCAACTGTATCTATCAGGTGCTGTATATTCCTTTGAAACTTTATGATGTATACATTCTTATGTTCTTCACTTCAATTTGAAATTCCCAATTCCCACTGCAGATTTTAAATGATAATTTTTTTTTGGAAAAACAAAGTCATAATGTTCTTCAATCAACAAGTAAAAACTTTCAGAAAACCGCAGTAAGTACTTGTTCAAACTTGTAATATTGCTTTACAGGTTCTGCTGCTGGCTGGGGGAGGAAAGATGATGCTGGTATTGTCAAGGTATGAGAAACTAGTGTTGGTTTACAGAACCTTTACATTTTGATATTTAGTTAGTTCTGGTACCATGAAATCAAATGAGAATGCAACTAGCTTGATAAAAGAACAATTTTCGGCTGTCATGCTCAATAACACTATGAAAGTAGTAAATCTTTGATATGTTTACTGAGCAGTTAAATCAAGGTTTAATTGCAGTTTTGATCTCCCAGGTATCGTGATTGCATGATTTTGGCCCCCATGTTCCAAGTGTGTGAATTGGGGAACCAAAATAGCACAATCGCAAAACCTAGAGGACCCAATTAGCTCAAAACATTTGCTCAAAACCTTGGAACCAAAATCGCACAATCGCAGTACTTAGAAGACCAAAAGTGCAATCAAGTCCTAAACCAACCATTTCTTTTCCAACAAAGATTGTACTTATAATTTGCCTTAGTTCCTATAATATTGCATCTTCATTAGTGTTTACTATTAATAACCAACTATCCAAAAAGCATTAGTTGTTAGGTGAAGTCTCATTAATGGTTTTATGCAGGTTTATGAGACTCTAACTGGTGTTAGAGTTGAAGGAAAACTCCAGGCTCTCAGTAAAGATGCTGTGTTGCATTCTCTTCCACCCGAGTGGCCCCAAGATCCCGTTCTTGACATACAAAGACTTAAAGAAAGCAATTCAAAGATTTTGGTTGTTCTGGATGATGATCCGACAGGAACACAAACTGTTCATGATATTGAGGTATTAACGGAGTGGTAAGCATAATTAATTTTATTTTGAAATTTCTAATTGCTTGGGGGAATCAATGCTACTGTTAATATTATCTCATAAAATACTATCTGAAACCAAACTACCAAACCACTGTTACTTCAATTTGAGCTCATTTTTAGCCATTTTCTCAATTAGTGACAATTTATTCATGAAATTGGAACTTAAGCAAGTTCTTTTTTTGGACAAATAATTTCAAGTTATTATCAATTGGACATGCTCCTGTGCAGGACTGTTGATTCACTGATTGAGCAGTTCAGAAGATGCCCAAAATGCTTTTTTATTTTGACAAACTCCAGGTCACTAAGTTCTGACAAGGTAAATATCTTAACCTACATCATTAATAAATCTACAAAATATTTGTTAGTTATTAAACAAAAAACGATATTTCTCATCTGATCTCCATTATGACCATGGATGAAAAATCAAGAATACTATTCAAAGATAAAATAAGCCATGGGTATGGATTACAAATCATAGCACTGCGTCCTATTGTTGCCCTATAAATGGAAAAATCATGCAATTGAAGTAGAAAGAAAAAGTGCCTTCATTGTTGACATGCAAGGTTTGTTTGAGCTGAACAACATTTTGAGCTGTAATAGTTGCAGCACTCGAGTATCTAAGTGCCATACCATAAAATACCTGAAAAGAAACCTGAGCTGTAATAGTTGCAGCACTTATCTAAGTGCCATGCCATAAAGTACCTCAAAAGCGACCTGATGCATGAACCTTTCTCCCGACCAGAGTTCAAGATATTGGACATTTCAATGATCAGTAATATGAATTATATGAAATTCTTAATTTACATTTGATCTTTGACAGGCCAGTATATTGATAAAAGAGATTTGCAGAAATCTAGATACTGCAGCAAAATCAGTTGAGAACATCGAATATACAGTAGTTTTGAGGGGAGATTCAACTTTACGTGGTCATTTTCCAGAGGCAAGGATTACATGTTTTAGCTCAGTAATTATTGTAGTCAATGATGTTGAGACTTGTGCTTCAATTTGGAAAATGATACAACTGTTGTTTACAGGAAGCGGATGCTGTTGTTTCAGTATTGGGGGAACTGGATGCATGGATAATTTGTCCCTTTTTCCTTCAAGGAGGCCGTTACACTATCGATGACATACATTTTGTTGCTGATTCCGAAATGTATGTCTTTCTATCCATGATCTTGCTATAAGGTATTATGAAGGCACGCAAAATCATAGTACTACTTATTACTTATTTAACTTTTTGTCTGCAGGCTTGTTCCTGCAGGGGAGACGGAGTTTGCCAAAGATGCCGCATTTGGCTACAAATCCTCAAACCTACGTGATGTAAAACTTTTTATCCCTTTTTTTGACTTGATCAATGTAATTTATATTTTCATATTACTGATAAGAATAATAACTTTTTGAGATGCTTTTTATCCAAATTTAGTGGGTAGAGGAGAAGACAAATGGCAGAATACTTGCAAGTAATGTTCTATCTATTTCTATCCATCTTTTGAGGAAAGGGGGGCCAGATGCAGTTTGTCAGCATCTATGCAGTTTGCAAAAGGTATATGAAATTAGAGATATGGTTGATTCTCTTGTGTTTCTGTGAATGTGGTTTTCTTTGTCTAGGCAAAATATTATAAATAAATAGGTGTATTCAATCCACTTACTGAGATTATATCTATTGTATCAAGCAGGGGTCAATATGCATAGTTAATGCCGCCAGTGAAAGAGACATGTCTGTATTTGCACTCGGAATGATCAAGGCAAAACTTCTTTCTTCTCCCTCGTGATTTTGTGGTCCTCTCTGCATGTTTTGTTACTGATGCAGCTTTTTTTATACTGTTTTGTCTCATTAACAGGCAGAATTGACAGGGAAACGTTTCTTGTGCCGCACTGCTGCTAGTTTTGTTTCTGCCCGTATTGGAATCATCTCAAAGCCTCCAGTATTGCCAAAGGATCTAGGAATAACTAGAGAAAAGAATGGAGGTCTGATAATTGTGGGATCTTATGTTCCAAAAACAACAAAGCAGGTGATAAATGATATGAAGTTGTTGATATAAAATCTCCCAAGCAAACCCATTTTCTCATTTTGTCTCACGCTTATACCCAGGTTGAAGAGCTTAAATCACAGTGTGGTCAATTCTTGAGAAGCATTGAGGTGATCAACATCCTAAATTTATTTTCATCATTTGTTGTTGATTTTAACCCTCACACAGAGAACCATGTGGAAAATTCATTTAATGAAGGCATATTCATTTTTATGTCGAGTGCAATTTTTCTTTTCAAATTTTACTTGCTGGTCTAATAAGGATTTTTGTAATAGGTATCCGTTGAAAAACTTGCAATGAGCCCTATTGAGGAGAGGGAGGAGGAAATCAGTAGAACAGCCGAGTTAGCAGATGTATATCTTAAAACTCAAAAAGACACTCTTATAATGACCAGCCGAAATCTCATAACTGGAAAAAGTTCGTCTTTCTCCTTTCTGGTTTTTATTTCTTCTTTCCTCCTCTTTCTTGCCTAGATTTTAGAACTGTTTTAGCATTCAAGATCGTCTCTTCGATAGCTTACTGCTATTCCTCTTATGACCATTCAAAGATCATTATAGTACATTTAAATGGGAAAATAAATTCTGTACCCCTCATATTATTCATCCTGTTTATTTTCAAATTCGCAGGTGCCTCTGAGAGTTTAGACATTAACTTTAAAGTGAGTTCTGCTTTGGTGGAAATAATGAAGAGAATAACTACAAAACCTCGCTATATAATAGCAAAGGTATCTGTTCAAATGACTTGGTGAACCTGCATTTTGATATCGAAAATGTGATATTTTTTTTGTCCAATTGTGCTAGTATCTTTTCGAAATATTGCAATACCTTTCACGGGCTCAATATTATATACATTACCAGCATGTTCACCCGGCTCACCTTTTTGGTCCGAACATCCAGGCACACACACATTGAGATCGCTTTGGTAGCCTCGCACCATCATTGAACATCCGGACTCAACATATACTCAAAAAATGCAAGAAATTCGTTAAAAAAATTCTGCAGTTTAACTGTTACTTGTTTGTAGAAGAGCCAATATTTAAGGACTGTATGTGTAGAGGGAAAACTTTATTTCTTATCTATATGTTGTAAATAGTAGTTATTTGTCATTATCAGTTGTCATTATAAGAGGCCTGTTAATAAGGCTTCTTAGGTTTAACTAAACAAATGTTTCCGTCTTTGTTTTTGCAAAAGCCCAATAATAGGCCTATTAATTACGCTTGTTAGGTTTAGCTAGCCTTAACTTGTTATATCCCCCCTTTTGGTCATACCAAGTTTTAGCCAAACACTGACAATAGTACCTTTTCTAGGGTGGTATTACCTCTTCAGACCTCGCTACAAAAGCCCTCAGTGCAAGATGTGCCAAGATTGTTGGACAAGCACTTGCTGGTATTCCCTTGTGGCAATTAGGCCCTGAAAGTAGACATCCTGGAGTTCCTTACATTGTCTTCCCTGGTAAATTTTTTGGAATTTTTCATTTTCCTTTTATTAATTAAACTTGCTAACTAAATCTGAGCATTTGGCGCTATAAAATCCGTATCTTTCTTCATTCTTCTATCTCTTTCGTTTCGTAGGTAATGTTGGTGACAGTAAAGCTTTGGCAGAAGTGGTCAAGGGCTGGACTTTTCCAATCGTACATTCGTCAACAAAAGAGATTCTTAATGTAAGGATCATCTGGTTCAAGATTTTGCAGCCGAGTCTTCGTAAATACTGATTTTTCTCCTCCTCTTTGGCATAAAGAATGCAGAAAAGGGTGGATATGCTGTTGGAGCATTTAACGTCTATAATTTGGAAGGAGTTGAAGCTGTAATTTCTGCTGCAGAGGAAGAGCAAAGTCCTGCAATATTACAGGTCAGAAGCAATCTGTTGAAAATGTTATTTCTGCCTTTTTTAGATGACTTGAAGTTCTATTATTTATATTTTTAAAACTTAGTGTTTCTAAAATTACTTTTGTATATAATTTTCAGATCCATCCAGGTGCCTTGAAGCAAGGAGGAATTCCTTTGGTCGCTTGTTGCATCTCTGCCGCAAAGCAAGCCAGTGTAAGTGGCAACGATATTATTTGAAGTAAATGGAAATATAAATAGAAATAAGAATGCAAAATTATTTGTAAAGATGGGACAAGGGCATGCTTTATCCAACTAAAAAGTTTATCTCTGATATTTGATATTGAATTTCTTGTCTTAAAAATTGTGTTTGTATACTTTAAAAGTTCAGTTGTGTTAATATTCAACACAAAAAAATGACATCAAAAATCGACAACAAGCCATTTGGTTAACATGGATCAAATATGTGGTTAATTACATTCACTAGATTGTTCATGGATATAACAATGTTGTAACTTATCAACCATCTATTGAACGTGATTAACCACAATTTCCAAGTTTTCAATTACATTTAGATTTGAACACCTGAAAGTCGTGATTAACGTAGTTAAAATATGTGATTAATTATGTTCAGTAGATGAATAATGATTTTCGATACATGTTATGTCCATTAACTATATACTGAACGGAATAGACCATGTATTTGACCTGCGTTAACAAGTTGTTGTCGATTTTTTATTTTTTGTGTCAAAATATGATTGCTGATAAAAGTTAGTGTTTAAAATGCTGGGCGTGATCAAAAGAATTAGTAGGGTGTTGTATTGGAGTGAACCATTGATTTAGTCGTTAAATTATTAGCGTGTCTCAGCTAAAGGTATGAACAAGCACAAGGCAAACATCTCCAGTGCAAAATGTATTCAAATTCATATAACTTAGAGTAAAATAGGTGGAAGTGAGTCGTTATAGGTGGTTGAATTTAGTTCCAAAGGGAATGCTAGATTCCCACCTCAACATGGGAATAAGAAATGGGAAAATCGTTTGATAATCCTGGGAATAAAAAGTACTTGGGAATAATTTTCTAAAACTTGAAACAAATATGAGAATGTTGCATTCCCTTCCTTACATTCTCAGTGTCAAGAGTCCCACATCGGATGTGATATGACGTGAACAAGAATATATAAGTGGGAGCATCCCTCACGTTACAAGCCGGTTTTGTAAAGTTGAGTTAGGCCAAACCCACATTCTAAGACCAGGAATAATAAAAGGTAACTTGAAACAAAGACTTGTTAAAAAAAAGCTTGAAACAAAGACAATCAATGTGATTTAGAACCAATTCCAATCACCCTCTTGTACTTCTCTCGTATATAAGAAAAAGAATGGGATACAAGTTATTTTACCGTTATGAAAACGAGTACCTTGACTACTTGAGATTAAATTAAGGGGATAACCTAACACAAATAAAACAAAGTTTAAAGACTAATGTAATGTTTGGAACCACGGTGTGAATTCTTTAATGTATGGCAATTTTAAAGCTACAAGATGTAGCTTCTACCTTGAAATGCATTTGGACGTGGTTTTGGTTGAATTCTACCATGGACCCAAACACTTAGGAGGAGGTCTATGTCACTGATTATACCTGTATTTGCGGCAGGTTCCCGTTACTGTTCACTTTGATCATGGAACTTCAAAGCAAGATCTTGTGGAAGCTCTTGAGCTGGTAATTTGCATTTCTACTTGCATAATATCATACTTGGTGAACATTTTCAATTTTAAGGTTATGCAGCATGCATTTGTGGTTAGTTATTGCTTTATTATCTCAATTTCTGCAAAGTAAATTTGTATGTTAATGCAACGATTCCAGGGATTCAGTTCTGTGATGGTGGATGGTTCAAATCTTTCTTTCGACGAAAATGCCGCATACACAAAGTTTATATCATTTTTGGCTCACTCAAAAGATATGTTGGTTGAAGCTGAGCTAGGAAGATTGTCAGGGACAGAAGATGATTTGACCGTCGAAGAGTATGAAGCCAGGCTAACAGATGTTAATATGGTTGCTATCTCCTTTGTAATAAGATCTCAAAGTTTTCTTCTGTGCTTGATATTGCTAAGATTATTAATGTCGGTCGCATTAATTTCAGGCAGAAAAATTCATTGATGAGACTGGCATAGATGCTTTGGCAGTGTGTATTGGTAATGTGCATGGAAAGTACCCAGCAAGTGGTCCAAATCTCAGATTAGATCTGCTTAAGGTGATATTACATTTCTACTTGTTGTGATCCCCATGCATTTACTTATACTTATCGAAAAATCAAAATCAAAATAAAAAGTTTAAGGCGAAAACTGAAATTCCTTAAGATATTTTTGAGATAATTGCAAAAACCAGACTTCTTGGTAGATATTTTCAATTTTGAGAACAGCTAGTTGTACAACAACCACAACCAAAGTCTTGTCCCACTAAATAGGGTCGGCACTAGACGGGGTCGGCTCTACATGAATTAAATGATGCCATAATGTATACCATGGTCAACTGGTTGAAAATATCAAGAAGTGGTTGAAAATATCGATAAGTTTTTTTCGGATATACATATTTAGCATGGTCTTTAAAATATTTTCAAAAAGTTACCTATATATATATATCCTTATGTAGATCTGTTCTGTAAAATTTTGGATTGAGGTGGATGCCCAGTGTTTCTGAATGGATAAGCATTTAACTTATACTTATGGTTTTCTTTTCATTGTGAGATTTTGACATTATACTATGTTTTAGGAGCTGCATGCTTTGAGCCTGAAGAAAGGAATTTTTCTGGTGCTTCATGGCGCGTCTGGTTTGGGCAAAGAACTCGTTAAGGTACAGTTATATACTTTAAAGATTTTGGAAGTTAATTTTGTGTTTTTGTCTGTCCCAGTAACATTTAAATGTTATTAGCATTGAGCTGAGGATACAGTTGCATTAACACATCACAGATTTTGGAAGTTATCCTTTATGTTGAACTTCTTATTCACCAAAAATAACATTCACTTGGATGTGCAATGAACTCTAGTAGTTTTTGCAGTTTACTCCCTCTGTAATAGAATATAAGCAAAAACTGGTTAACGAAAGTTGATTTATCTGGTTGAAAATTTAGACCAAATACATCAACTTTCGTTGACCAATTTTTGCTTATATTCTGTAACGGAGGGAGTATATTGTTGACCTTGTAAGAGCTTGTTGATTCTTGACAGGAATGCATAAATCTTGGAGTTAGAAAATTCAATGTGAACACCGAGGTAAGGAAGGCGTACATGGACTCCTTCAATACTCCCAAGAAAGATTTAGTTCATGTTATGGATTCTGCAAAGGAAGCCATGAAAGCTGTGGTTGCAGAAAAGATGCATCTCTTTGGTTCAGCAGGAAAGGCGTGATGTACAAATTTACTCAACTAGACTTGATGGTGACTATGAACTACAAATTATTTTGATAATAAAGAATGTCATAGGAAGATTAATTCATTGTCAAAATCTCCTTCAATTCAATAAATGATTGCTAAATCTCCTTTATACTTCTCTTGCACTTGCTAAATCTCCTTTAACAAGTTGTAAAATATGAAGAAACAAATGTCACCAAAATTCTAATATCGGAAGAAAAATTGTCTCCTTACAACCCAAGGGATTAGTCTTGTTGAACATGTCCGACAAGTTGTAGGTTAAAGTCCTAGTAGTATTTTTGGAGTGAGGTAAATATAACTTCCTTGACAATACTCATTGAGCCTAAAAAATTCATATTCTTAGATTGGGGTGTGTTTAGAAGTCGAACCTGATGTCGGGAGTAACACCACTATTTTTGTTTAATTTATGAGTCAGTTAATAGTGCAAATAAGTATAAGATTAAATACGTTATTAGGGTTACTTGAGTCACAATATTTATGTGGATTTTATTTTGAGTCAAAAGAAATATTTATTTGGATTTTGTTTAGGCTTTTTTTTTCGCACCCCCCTCCTTCTCTCCTACACCCCCATAACCCCATTAAACCCAAAAATACCCCTTTTTTTTTTTTTAAAGTTTGTATATTAAATATAGCACCGTGCAACCTGGTCATAAGCACCCAGTGCCATGTTCTCCCTATAAGAGTCATCTACAAAGGCGATCCTCAAATACTGCCTTCTGTTTTCCTTAAGCTCCTCGATGACACTATCTTGATGCATGCCCAAAGAGTCGACAACCAAGTGAAGAGCCTCAACAGAATCAAAATCGGGCATGTGGTCCAATGGGGTGCCCTCCAGCGGCAAGTGGAGCAACACGACCACATCGTCCAGGGTGACAGTCATCTCCCCAAAGGGCATGTGGAATGAGCAGGTCTCAGGATGTCACCTCTCCACAAAAGCAGATATCAACTCATGGTTAACTGCCCCCAGAGGTGTGATGTCCAGCTCAAAAAGCTTAGCCTCACGCAACCAGTGGGCTACCTGTGGGTGGTGCTTGGCAGGTCTAACTTTAGGAAACTTCTGGCCGTGAGATACAACCTTTATTTTCTGAGGCTGAAAAAATTAAAATTAAACCATACGTTATTAAAAATAAGTAATTAATTGTTGTTAAGTAAAATTAAAATAAAGAATTAAAATATTACCTCGCCTTTATATATCCAGGACGCGCAATGCGTATCCCAGTGTAACAATAATGGTGGGTGATACACAGCTGGGGCAGGCTGAACCTCCTCCTGAACCTCCGCCTGAACCTCCTCCTCCTGAACCTCCGCCTGATCCACAGCAGTATGTCGAAACCAGAAGGACCGTTGCTGAGGTCCTTCGACGTCTCCAACCACCATCTCACTAATTTCTACCGTCTTTCCATTTTCTTTGTTGCTGTGTTTTGTTGTTTCCGTTCAGAATCTTTCATGTATTATTTCGTTTCGTCATCAAAAACGCGTCTTTAATTAATTTTAATTTGTTTTTAATTAATTTTTTCCTAAAATACCAAAAACCACATAAATCCGGTAGGGGGTTTGGGTTTTCGGATTCATTAAAAAGCGAGGTAAATCCGATTCACATTTTGTGAACCGGATTTACCTCAGTTTTTGGTAATTCCGGAAAACCCCAAACCCCCCTACCGAATTTACCTCTTCTCTAATGTAATTCTGAAATTTTCACTATTGTTGGGGGCATTTTTGTCCGAAACGGTATTTATGGGGGTGGGAGTGATAATGAGGGGGTGTAAAAAAGCCTTTTGTTTATAACTTTTCTTCTCTTGTATATATTCATCTTTACGACTCCTTATATATTATTTTTGATTTTTATAGCAAGAGTTGGAAGAGAGATTGTGCTTACAATTAATTTGGACCATAATTTTCCTTTACCAGCTTTTAGGCGAGTGGAGATTAGTTTTGAAAGCGTTAAGGCAATAACATCATTGGCGTGGCGATCTGAAAATCATCCAAATGAGTTTAAGAAAAAGAATGACTTTACTAGTTTCTATGATAAATACTACTCTTTGAATAAAATATCCCTTATTAGTTGGAGTTTTTGGTAGTAGTGGATTAATTAAATTGACAGGCTCATTAGTATATTATGAGATGCACATGGTGTTTTTGGAAAAATAATAATTACAATTTCTTGACTTTTTTAATGAATGATTAATTTGAGGGTTCAAGATGATTCCTCTCCACTTCTCATTATCTCTACTCCTTCATTTGATCTATATTTTGGGAAAATAAAATTATAGTACCAAATCGAGTGGAGTCCAAATATTTTTATCACCTAAATTATTCCAAAACTATGACACATTCCTACACACTAAATTGCTTTAACGATGAAGATAATTTTAACAGTTACACTTCTCTTTCTCTTGACTTTCTCTTCCACTCTATATCTCCTTTCCCATGCCATTATTTCAGATAGTGAAACTGAAATTACTAAGAGAGTGCTTTTGGAGTTGAAATCATCGTTTTTAGAAGATCCACAAAGTGTTCTAAGTGATTGGTCAAAAAATAAAACAGATTACTGTAGTTGGAATGGGGTTTCATGTGGATTAAAATTTTTGAGTGACTCAGTGAAACTCGTTGTTGGACTCAGCTTGTCTAATTCGTCACTCACTGGGTCAATATCACCCTCACTCAGTCATTTGTAAAGTCTGCTCCACCTAGATCTTTCAAATAACCGTCTCACGAGTCCCATTCCACCAACTAACCTCAATTCACTTGAATCTTTGCGTCTCTTCTCCAATAAACTCACCGGTCACATTCCCACCGAGTTAGGCTCGCTACTGAGTCTTCGAGTTCTTAAAATCGGCAACAATAGACTCATTGGTGTGATTCCCAATTCATTTGGCAATCTGGTTAATCTTGTCACCCTTGGTTTAACTTCATGCAATCTCACGGTTCAATTCCACCTCAACTCAGTCAACTCACTGAATTGGAGAATCTGATCCTACAAGATAATGAATTGATCGGTCCCATTCCGTCTGAGTTGGGAAACTGCTCAAAGTTCATCCTAGTTAAAGTTTCTGACAACGCCTGAAAATCGCTGCGTAAAACCAAAAAACCGTTGCCTTAACAATCAGAAACGGTTCCAAAACAATCTAAAAATAAAACAGTTCCAAAATCGTTGTTACTCGAGCGTTGCCTAACCATAGACAACAGTTTCTTGTGATCTAAGGCAATGAACACCAAAAACCATTGCTATGCTAAATCAATGAGTTTGATTTCAATGGAAAGCGATTTCTAAACCGTTGTCATCTATGACAACATTGAGAAATCGTTGCTAGAGAAACTGTTGCCATCTATGGCAACACCGAGAAATCGTTGCCCATCTATGGCAACATTGAGAAACTGTTGCCATCTTTGGCAACACTAAGTAACTGTTGCCTAATAATTTCAAAGAATATACTGAAAAATCGTTACTTTTAATTTACAAAATACATGTCAACAACTGTTCTCTATGAACTCCTTGGTATCAATACCAACATTTTAATTCTAGTCATTTCAAATGATACATAAAGTTGTACATAAAATAAATCGACTTAAAGAAATGTCAATTATGTATGACTAATGAATTCTTTACCAAAAGAAACTATGTCATTATAAACTTAAATTCAAGATAAGGTTCAAGTAGCATTAAACGACATAATTAAGTAAACAAGTTTATCCTTATATTGAAAAATAAAACGTTTGATTTCCAAAATAAAATTTCATAAGTCTTCAAGGCAAGTCTTCAAAGTACTATTCTTCATCCAAGTCATCAACACCATCTATACCTTCATTATTTTCCTATAAAAGTAACGAAAACCCGATTAATACAATATACAACTCTATTAAAACAATCAAACAAAACAAAACCAAGAAAGAAACACTTAAAAAAACTCAAGAGTCTAAATACATAACTTTTTCAATGAATTTAAAAAATTATTTATTGCTTATATATGAGTCCAAAGGGAGTATCTCATATGTTTATTTTGTCGATGTAATCTTTTGATGACTGATGTGGTGGTATGTAAATAGTAAATTTTATATACCTAGTGCATTCTCTTCTACATTTTATAAGTGTTTTCTACATCATTCATATCCCTCGAAATGATTCGAATTGCAAACCCGAGTACTACCTTTATGACCATCCTATTACATATAACATTTAATGTTTGTTGTTGGGACTAGGGACTTTTAATGAGTATTTATTCTCAAAATTAATAATTTTTTTAAGTAATTAAGTACTTTTTTTTAACCCAGTAGGTATAGAATAATTAAGTAATTAATAAATTTTTTTAAGTAATTAAGACTTGAGTGATTGAGAGACTAAGTTGATGGGTATAGAATAATTTAAAAACCATTTATTATATTTTCATATTTTATAGACCAAATAGGAGAGAGTTTTTTTTAATAAGTCAAATAGAAAAGAATGTGATATAGTTAGGGAGGTTTAATAGTATTAATTATTAATTATTAATTAATATTATACAAGTAACGAGACTACAATTTTACGAAGAAGAAAAAATATAGTATTCCTTCAAAAAAAAATATAGTATTAAAAATCCAAATAATTACTTAAGAACACTTTGATGAGATGATAAGAGTCTATTCTTGATTAACCTAAATCTTGGGTTCGAATTCGGTCTTGAACATGCAGTAGTGTTAAATCTCTTGATGGAGAGTTTTTTCACCAATTGTGGTCTTATCTGACTCGAGAGATTAGTCTCTGCAGTTGTGCACCGAGAATACCAGTTTATAAATAAAAAAATTGAAATAACTGCCTCAAGAAATATTAACCGCAACAATGTTATTTGGACAAAAAAAATTTAAACAAAAATAAACAAAAACCAACTTATAATATCAATTAACCAAGTTTTTTAGGTCATTAACCAAGTGATCAATTAACCAACTTTTTAATCAACGCCTCAAAAACAGGTTGACTAATGGTCTAAAAAACTTAGTTAATTGGTGTTGTAAGTTGATTTTTGTTGACCAAAATTTTGGTTAGATAACATTATTGATATTGACCGTTTAGTTTAGAACGAGCAAACAACATGTAACGCTGACACCTCATTCTCTCTCTCGTTGGTATAACTCACTCAGCTATCAATGTACTATTGTGATCCGTTTCTTATCTTACAAGATGGCAGAGATCTTCGAGCTCAACAATGGAAACATGCAACTCCTCATCACCAATCTAGGTTGCACTATCACATCCTTGTCTGTTCCCAACAAAGACGGTTCTCTCTCTCTCTCTCTCTCTCTCTAAATTTTCAATTTTTCTTTCTTGTGATGATCTTTTGATGGATTTGTTTTTGTCATGAAGGTGTGTTGTCTGACGTTGTTCTTGGACTCGATTCTGTTGATTCCTATCAGGTGATGATGCCTAGTTGTAGTTTTGTTTTGATTTTGATTTTGATTTTTCTTAGCGTTATTTATGTTTTCCCTTTTCAAAATTCTGCTTTGCATGCTTGAACATTAGCAATTCCTTCCATCATATAAAATTAGAATTAGGATTGTATATACAATGATTTAAATAGTGATAGTTTTGGGACAAAATTATATCATTGCAATTACAATGAAACAAGATACGACGACATTGTCATTGCAATTCTGAAAAATTCTGAAACAAGACACGACGACACTGACATAGAAATGTAAGTAATTGAAGTGTTTGTGTTGGTATTCGACACCACACGTGTCAGATAACGGGACACACGTCTTCAACCTAAAGTGTCGGTGTTACAAAGGAAGTATGATTGATTTGCTATGATTAATATGCTAATTTTTTTTTATGTTGGTTATTGCAAGCAGAAAGGTCTTGCTCCTTATTTTGGCTGCATTGTGGGAAGGGTTGCAAATCGAATTAAGGATGGCAAGTTTACACTTGATGGTGTTCAGTATTCTTTGCCTATCAACAAACCACCAAACAGTCTCCATGGTATCAATTCTATCTATGCACTAATTTCCGCTCGTGCTTAAGAGCACATTTTGCACTGACCAACACTGAGTTTGTCCACTACGGAATCAAACCTGAAAGCACTGGGTCGACTCCCCGTGTCCCAGGGTAGCTTATTCCACTGCACCAACGATGTTGGTTATGTTATAATCTATTACAATAGCTTCAGGATTTTCATTTGCTGTTTTTCTGATACCTGTCCAAATTTTAGGTGGAAATGTTGGGTTTGATAAGAAGGTGTGGGAGGTTGTCGAATATAAAAAAGGCGATACCCCATTGATCACTTTCAAGTATCACTCTCATGATGGAGAGGAAGGTATTGTTTATTTTCGAGTTGAGTCAATTGGGTCCTCAAAATTTCACAAAAGTTTAATTTAGTCTCTGACAATTACAATATATCAAGTTAGCCCTGACTTGTGCAAAAGCGTTTCAATTTAGTCCCTCTATTTTGTCAAAAAGGACTAAATTGAGCTTTTGTGAAATTTCAGGGACTCAATTGACTAATAACTCGTTTATTTTCTCCTTATACCTTTCACATTTAAGTACTCTTTATCTAAATTTTTGTTCTCTATCATATAAGGTTATCCTGGGGATATCACTGTTACTGCAACTTACAAACTCATCTCAAGCACAACTTTGAGGCTTGACATGGAAGGAGAGCCAAAGAACAAATCAACCATTATCAACTTAGCTCAACATACCTATTGGAACTTAGCTGGCCATGACTCAGGAAACATACTCGACCATTCAATTAAGATATCGGCCGATCATATCACTCCCGTCGATCAGAATACCGTTCCCACCGGTCAAATCGTGCCAGTCAAGGGTACGCCTTTTGATTTCACAACTGAGAAGAGAATAGGGGACACTATTAATCAAGTTGGCATGGGATATGACCACAATTATGTGCTTGATTGTGGAGAAGAGAGAGAAGGTTTGAGACACGCTGCGAAAGTTAGGGACCCTTCGAGTTCGAGGGTACTTAACTTGTGGACAAATGTACCTGGTATGCAATTTTACACAGCAAATTATGTTAACAATGTTGCTGGAAAAGGTGGTGCTGTATATGGAAAACATGCTGGTTTGTGTCTTGAGACACAAGGTTTCCCTAATGCTATAAACCAGACAAATTTTCCATCTGTTGTTGTTAGACCTGGTGAGAAGTATCAACATTCTATGTTGTTTGAGTTTTCAGTTGAATAAAATAATGTTGTTGGAGTGAGAACTTTGAATAAGATGAACTTGTTCTGTTTGTGATGATTTAGAACATGAACTTTGGTTGATGTTAAAGTTGTCACTTGTGTTCAAATAAATGAATGTCTGAAGTGTTAATTGTATCAGTTTTAAGTGCCATATCATGAGGTGTTTTATCACCCCTTAATGTAGACATCATATTGCAAAACAAAGTCCTCTTTCTAAGAATCAGTTAAATATTCATCGTTCTAATTATTGTTTGACTTATTTTTAACAACAGATTTGACACTTGTTAAATACTTATACTAGTATAACTTTTTGCTTTGTATAATTGATGGTGTGCCACATTATAGTTTTGAAAATACAGTTGAAGTGAGGGATGATGATAACCCATGAAACCTAGATACTTCAAAAATGGTGGCGTATCGTGGCCCCTACGTATTCGATATGTATACTTCTTGATACTTCCCAATATTTTTCTAATATATTTTCAATACATATATTACCAACTAAAGATATGATTGTCACTTTGATATGATATATCTTCGATATCTCTTACCAAAAACATGAAATTTGTCGACACACATTCATAGTAAAAATGATATATTCTAGTAAGTGTTGAGAAAATATATGTAAGTGCCCACTTGTTATGATTGCAAAGTAATTTTTTTCTACATTGTGATAGGTATATATCGACTATTTATATACGTATTTTGGTCGTGTCGTATCTTGATTTTTTAAAAATTTTTGTATTCTCATATCTGTGTTGTATTGTATCTGTATCGTACGAAGTATCCGGGCTTCTTAGATGATAACTCTTATAGTTGAAATTAAAATGATATACATTGCTTTTTTTTCCACCTTAAACGAAACGGCTAATAAACACTACACACACTATCGCATGGACACATTTGGGTCGAACCTGGGAGTCGCAATATCTATGTTGCTGAAATTGCCAATACAACCAATAGTGGAGACATGATATACATCAACATACAATGTGTTTTTTGCCAGCTTACACGAAATGGCGAATAAACACCATACACACACGCTATCAAAGGCTACAACCGGGTACAAACCCGAGTGTCGACGTCTCCATATTGCTGAAATTGTCAATGCAATCAATAGTGAAGACATCACTATACATTGTTTTATAGAGTGAAACACGCATAAGAAACTCTATTCTTTATTTAAGAACTCAACCCAAATGCAGTACTCAACCTAATTTGGTTTGGGGTTTTCTAAGAGGACCTCCCTTTTTTGCCATTCACACCATCTCCTCCCTTATTTTCCAAATAACCCTATCTCCTTCCAACAAATTTTCCCAAGTATTGTATATTGTTTGACCATTGATGAACAAGTGTGCCAAACAAATTTAAACATATAAAAAATCAAAACATAGTAATTATTGTGTTTGAATAAAAATTTTTGAGGAAAAAAATTAAGCTGAGACAAACATCTTGATCGTTAACAGGAAACAAGTTATTATAATATCTTAAATGATACATGAGTATAGAGAGACTGAGAATGTTTCCAATGTTGCTGTAGACTATCTTTATCTTCAAAAGTTGCATGAATAAACAGTGAATTACATTTCATGAAACTGAAAAGCCATATAGCTGATACACTCAAAACTATATGAAATGCTGCATTGGTAAGCCATAACTATATGAACTGTATTTTGAGAAACCATGTATCATCTTATATTGTCCGAACCAACTCAAGGGGTAATGTTTCCATCGCCAGCTGAAAGTTCAGGAAAAGAAAATCATTAGAGACCCAAACATGTCTTTACCTGCTAAAAATATAACAATCCTTCAAATTGAAGAATCACAAATGATGATGATTGAACCTCCATTTAGAGAAAATTAACATGCACTTACCCAGAGTCTTGGAGTTCTGGAGTCTGACTTTTTTTGCAATTTAGATAGTTCTGACTGAAAGCTTATGACAATGGCAACTTTGAACTCAATTGAAAAGGGACTGCATGAAAATCAGTATACCATATCCATAAGTTGTTACAATTGGTAGGTATGCGTTATCATGAATGAGATACATACCCGGCGAAGATTGTCGGACAGGTCAAAAGACGGGGAAGTATTACATAGATTGGCAGAGTAAAATTCCGGCATACATCTCCATCTGCTATCTGCTAAATAAAAAGAGAATTAACAACTTGTTTCAAAGTGACATGCTCTTGTAGTAATCCAGCATCACTTGCCTGGGTTGTTTGAACCAGAGAGGTCTCCGTCACGATTTTCTCCCCGATGAGAACGGACTCAACACGAAATAACTGAATGTCAATTGACTGAATTGGAATGGCAGATGCTTCTACAGTTAGCTCACCATTGATGGGACTAGACAAAGAACATTGAGTGCAGATTTTTCCCGTCACTCGAAATCCACCTATTCAACAATAATATGAGAGTTATAACTTGTGAGATTTCAAGGCATGAAACAGTTCCAGAAACTTTTTTTCTTTTCTATGTTTTCTAGTCACATTGAGAGAACATGTGTATTCTTTGCGGGTAAATCAACATACCGGATTTTAATTCGGGAAGAAGAGGATGTCTTTGAGTGTCCTGAGTAATGTAAAAGATGACCATCTCTGGAGAAATTGGCCTTTGTAGAAGATCAGCTGAAATTTTTCACAAATAGAGTAAACACCGGTAATTTATTGATTCAAAGATATGAAAAATTAAAGAATAGGAGCAACCGAAATTATACCTTTATCACTTTCAATAATGAACTCCGTAGTTGCTGATAATGATTTATGCAAGTATCCACGAGATATATCTACAGTCACGAAATACTATAGAAACTGTCAATCACCAACCTTATAAACTAAGTGAAAATTTAAAAAGACAAAAAAAGAAGAGAAAAATACAATATGGTTTATGCAACTTTGTGTTCATTGTTCAGTGACAGTGTAATGATAAAGTTTTACACAGATAAAACACTGATGATGATGATGTCATAACAATCAATTGCACAACAAAGCAGTTTCCTAAGAATACTTTACCTGGATACTAATATCTGCCCCATGGAAAGTCTCATAAAACTTTTCTAAATTCTCATCCTTCTGTCTAATATTCAATGAAAATGGTATCTGCCATAAAAATTGCAAACTTACAATGAACACAAGAAAATATGACATACAAACCAAACACTAAACACTCAAATATAATACCAAAGCCTTGCTCACAAAATTGGTATGTTACCAAAGCGTTTAGAAAATTAATTATAAGGAAAACCTGAGTTAAGAAAAGAACGGAAATATAGCTAACATAAACAAACTTGATATGATAATTTTAAACTGTGAGACAGTGACCCCACTATGTACAAGTAAAACTTACCTACAGGAAGAAAACATGAAGAATATATCAGTCATTTCTGAATAATGAAATAATTCCAAAAGGTATCCAGATCATACTTTGCATGCTAAATTACATACTAGTAATACTTTATTGCTTAAACCATCTCCTTCAATTTTAAATTTTATCACTTTGACCAAGATGAATTTAGAAGAGAAAAGATGTAGTTGGTGGATAAAATGTTATATATGACACAATAAGCTACTTAATAATATGTGACATAACAAATAATATATTTGGTGCTCCATATTTATAGGCATGCAATAAAATGATATAATCTCAAGAAATAACAGAACAGAATTATAGTTAAGCAATCACATCATCTAAAAAAAACCTTGAATAAACACTATCACACTCATTCACTATTGATATACTACCTCTGTTGTACCTGTACCAATCTTTCCAGAAGGCTTAACCTCAACGGTCCTTTTCCTGTTTAGAAGGCAATCATAAGAATCAGGTGCACTTGTCCTAATGTGTGAGGCAAACAATTTTCAAACATCATGTAAAAAAATTCAGTTTTTTCCTAAAACACCAGTAATCCCCTTAGAAGCCAAATTTGGCAATACAGCACCCTGAATGAAGGTATGAAAAGTACTCACTCCGACCCACAATATATGAGAAAAAACCCAACATTACGCAAACCAATGATTGACATTGAAATTAGTTGTTATCATTTAATAAGACTAAAAGTTTATCTACTTTCCAAGATTGCCCTTTACATTAAATGATGATTTACACTCCTAATTAATGAAGTCGTTTTTAATTACACTACTTAAATAGGGGTAATTTTGGGACTGGTCATTTAATGCATCTTAACAATTGTGTTTATTTCTTATATTGTGGACCACCAAAACTTGCTAATTTTCTCTTATATTGTGGACCGGAGGGAGTATTTTAATGATGTACAGACTACAGTGCACAATCATGAAGGTTTACCCACTGCAGATATATTGACATGCACTGCAAGCAGATGACAAGAAGGTAAGTATAACAGCTTAAGTGCAAGTTTGGATAACTTTTACAAAAAAAACACTTAAGAAAAAAATAACTATTAAAAGAATCTTGCAAAAATTATGAGTTTTTAAACTAATTGCTTCTGCATTAGTCAAAATTAGATGCAGTTCAAAAACTCTCATTTAACTTCTTCACAAACATTTCTCTTATATAAACACCTTTCCTTTGATCAATAATATTCAGTTGTTTTGTTTTTCATATATCATAATAACTTATTTCAATTAAAATGCTCCTATAATCCAGAATCCAACCAAAACTTAGCTTAAATCCAATAGAAATTGAGATAATCTTCACAAAACACATCGTCTACAAAAAAAATTGTAGTTATATAAAATTCAAGGTTCTAAAAAACAGTCCGTTGCACCAAAAACAGCCGCGACAAAACTGTCTCGATAGTGACCATTAGCGCGAAAAAACGGCTGCGACAAATAACTTTAGTAAAATTTATGCATTATTGTGATTAATTCACTTTGCGACGATACGCAACTTGTAACGCAACAACCGCGCAATGATCAAAATCACGAAAGTCTTAACGCAACCGCGACCGTGACCGCTATTTAGAACCTTGATAAAACCAATCTTCCGGAACTGTACCTAATTTTCTTTCCTTAGTAAAGTAGATTATTAGCAATTAGTTTTCCCAATTATTTTGAGAAGTTATTTATTCACTTACACAATTGGGATAGGCTTAATAACACCATAGAATGATTCAACAACACCAGCTGATCCTCCACGAACCTTCCAAATTCAATTCAATTGAGCAAAAGAAAAGTTAAAATTGAATATAAAATTTACATAATTACAAAAGGGGGTAATTTTGAGCATATAGTAGTTGAAGAGAATGAATGATGGAGAATGGAACCTGCAAATTGACGGATCCTTTGATCGTAATGTTAATCCCATAGTGAGAAATTGAAGAGGACTTTGTTTTCACCAAGATTTTGCCTTCCAATGATTCCTGAAAATTCAAATCACCATTAAATTGTATTACGATTCCATGTATGTATGAGAGAGAGAGAGAGAGAGAGAGAGAGAGTGAGAGATGTACGGAAGGGCGATAGATACGATTTGGACGAGAGAGTTTGAGCTCAACACCGGACATTGCAACCGCCGCCGATAACTAACACCGTCGCTCACCGCTGCAAAGTTTCTTTTTTGCATATCTGGAATTTTTTCTAGAAAAAAAGAAGTTCCTCTAATTCATTTCATATCTAAAAATTTCTCAAAAAATTGTTTAGTAGTAGTACTACGATCTGTTCGGCAAAAAGTAGCGAATAAATTATTATAGAATAATGGATACACCAATTTATAGTAGATGAGTTGATAGCGGATAAATGATAAACTTGCGGATTGAATTTAAAGTGTTTGGTAAAATTAGTTGTTGAAGTCATTTTAAAATATAATAAAATTACGCAAATAGATATTTTTAATTAATGTTTAAAAATGAAGGAGAAATTCAGTTAGTTAGGATAAATGAGGAATTTAGTTAAAATAATGAGGGTAAAATTGAGAGAAAAAATGAAATGTTTTAAGCTATAAGTTCAAACGCTACATTTCAAAAAACGTCACATCACTGTCAACGCGGGCATGCACTTCAACTTGAGATCGTGATCTGTGCCGAAGCCTTATCAACGGTTGGCATCGTCTCGCCAGATCTAACGACTGTGGCAACGCTAGGCGGTTCCTGGCAGCCAATCTCCAGCGCGCACCCGAAGCCTATAAATAGGGGTCAACTCATGACATCAGGTACATTTTTCACTCATTCAAAAAACTTGCTTTGACTTTCCCTCGCTTAATTGGGCATTTGAGTGTCTTTGCAGGTAGCACCCCGATTCGATCTCGAGTCAGCTCTGAATCACGACTTTAGCAAGAGCGCTCTACCAACTATCCGGGCCAGACATCAGATAAGGCACAGAACATAGCCTATTAGTTAAAAACTTTACAATTAAGCGAGTTTGACTTTGAGAACTTAGCGACGTCTACAGTGCACCGTCAAAGATAACTTGAAAGAGCTAGTTAGTACCGCCAAATCAACAAGATGCATAACTTTTTCTTATAGGCAAAGTAAAACTCCGTACGCATACGTTTCCACCAACATTGTCGCTTTCACTCAACGCTGTGAGCTATCCTTCTTAGAGAAACAAGATGCATAACTTGAAAATGCATTGTAGCAGCCATGATAATTGGTGAACATCACATTTACTTTCCATATAGAAGAGGATGCATAGAAAGTTATCCAAATTAAAGCAGAACAATTATTCAAATTCAAAATACCATAAGGAAAGTTGTTCACACTTAACCAATATATTCATAAATCACTACATAACATGACATGAGAAAGAAGCATCATATTTTCTTTGCAATGAACAAGCCCCAAATCTGTTCATCAGCTGCACCTCTCATCTGCTTGGCCTTCCATCTTTCAACAATTTCATTATAATCATCCTAAAAGTAAATATTCCACTAATGAATACTTTAATTTGAAATTAAAAGAAACAAGTATCTAAAAATATAATTAAGTAATCATATAGCCATGTTTAATATAAGAAGCTAACCTCAGAGAAATCACCAATGAAATCAACCTTCTTGTTCTCAAGGGAATTTAACTCCCTTTGTAGAGTTCTCATGAACTGAAACACACACAAATTGTTAGAACACCATAAGGACAATAAATCAAACGGCAACAATTCATATTTCATAGTATTTGACAAACCAAATTAGTTTGATCTTCAGCTATAATATCATCAAATCCAGCATTCTCAAGCATCTGTGAATGATTTAGAATATGATTAGTATGTCATTTAAAAAGGAATAATTTGAAGTAGAAATTCTAAGACATGCGTTACCCTACCTGATAATATGTTTTCATATCATGAATATAATATCCTCTCTTTTTTATATATTCAGCATATTCTGATGATAAACTTCCAACACTTTTGCAGTAATCAGTAATTAGAAGTGTACCTCCAGGCTTCAACCATTTATAAAATAATCTGAATAATGTTGGTTTGTCCTGTATAAATTCATAGAAGATTCAAGAATTAAATGTCACAAATAAAAGAAAATAAAAAAAATATTTAAATATAAAATTATTTGAGCTGCGACATTAGGCGATTGAGGCTGCATCAGCCACATTTGACTGTAATTCTCTGCAATATTACAGTGATTGATAAACCAAAAATAGTTCCTTACTTTGATGTGTAACAAAGTGTCACGAGTGTAGATTACATCAAATGACTTCTCAGGATATGTTTTCTTAGTGCGATCTGCGTGATTCGAATTCTACGTGTATTTGAGACCAATGGCGCGTTCGATAGCGAGAGAAATCATGTTTATAGAGAGGTCAATGCCGACAACTTCAACATCAAAATTTTCAGCCATGTAAAAATCACCTCCTCCAACACCACAACCAACATCAAGCACTTTTTGACCAGCCTTTAACCCTAATTTTGCCACAAATTCACTTGTTGTTTCTGCTTGAAAGCAAAAAGCACTTGTAAGTTAAAAAATGTCTAAAATCTGCTATGTAATATGCATCATTGATTCAAAAAAATTGGAACGATACATAGAAGATTAGTGTGGCCCATTGTGCAAGGATGACACACACTAATCGATATATGATCCATATTATGTCAAAAGACATACTTAAAATAAAGGTGTTGTCTAAAGTGGACATGATCTACCAGTAGACCACCAGTAACTATTCGATATTTACAATGGTTATTACTGATGGTTTACGGTTGGATCACATTCACGTCCACCCTCGATAAGTCAGACACTATTTTATTTAATTCTTTTAGTCTAGTAGAGGCCTTTGACAATGTTTTGGTGTCCAGGGCAAAAGGGCCCTAACTAATCCAAAGTTCGGTTGGAAAGTACTTAAAACCTAGTTTCAAGTTTGTTCCATCGCTACAGATCGAACTCGAATACTAACTAAGTCCGTCTCTTTAAGATGGAGTGTCTTAACCACTCTAACCACCCGAACCCAAGCTTCGAGTTAGTCAATGGCACTCTTTTATGAATGTAAGTCAATATAACATAATGTTCCAAAAGGCAAAGAGATTGTCATAAAACCTTGTATTTATAGCCTTAATATATGACTACAAACTAAATCAGTCAGTGCATGATGATTGCATTAGCAATTTTCAGCAACATGGAGACGCTGACTCTAGGTTTGAACCCAAGTGTGTGTACGTGTGATAGTGTGTAATCTATCTATATATGGGTATGTTTGGATCAGCTTATTTGGGCTTATCTACTACCATAAACACTTGTGAGACTGTTTGGGAGAGCTTATGGAAACAGCTTATGACATGTTCATAAGCTGTTTTCAGCTAATTTCCATAAGCTCCAAAAGGATAGCTTATGAAATCGGCTTATGGCTTATAAAAAAATAGTCTAACATTATTTTATCCTTTATAATAAAAACAACTTATGCAAAAGCACTTATATGATAAGTACTTATGTCATAAGCATATAAGTGCTTATGCATAAACGTTTAATTAAGCTGTTTATCCAAACGGGCAGTAAGAACCACATGAACATTCTTACCAAGTCCTCCTGTGCTAACAAAGCCTTGACCATAAACACAGTCTCATAGAGTGAAATATCCTTATGATTATACTCAACACTATATATCTAAGAATCTTTGGAACCCTCTATCATCTTCTGATCTAACTTTTTGCCATATCCAACAAATCTGCATGATTTGTATGTCAAATGAGTAAGCTGAAAAAGAAAAGGATAATAATTAATAGAAATAGAAATTTGAAAATCCTTTCTTTTGAACCTGATTTTGATTCTTCTTTTTTCTAACATAAGCTCCAATGCATTTGCATCCAACAAGAGAAAGCTCAAAGGAATTCCCATCATCATCACTCATATGACATTCTTTAAATACCTACATAGATTCCAATGATCAAAGGTTCTTTAGTTTAATTTGATGGTTCTATCTCCATAAATTACAAGTCACAACATTCAATAAGAGCTTAAAGTTGATTTAATCAAGCAATTTTTTTTTTTGACTCAGAAGAAACCTTAGTGTAAAATCTGGGTTCCCTGTAGTGAGTTGGGTTGTATTTTCTCTTTGAATCTCCAGATTGGTGAAAACAAGATTCTCTAAAGAATATATATCCATCAACTTTTAACCATTTCACCATCCTTTCAGCTAAATTCTCAACCTGAAATTAGTCAATGGAATATTTCTCACAATTATTATTAATGAAACAAAATCTCTAACAATATTAGACACATAAGCAAGGGGCAAAAATGGAAAAAAATATTGCAAGTTTAGCTGGATATTAGCTCTATCCTGACGACACACTTGAGGTGCTAGCTCAGTGGTAAGAGCTTAACCTTGTATTCTCAAGGTGCTGAGTTCAAAATTTCTCGAGACAGTTGTAAAACGGTTATTAGTGCCACTTTGATTAATAAAAGTTTCCCTTTCCAAATTAAAAAAAAGCTCTATCCTTGCGATGATTTTAAGCTTGTGGTAATTCTCAGTCGTGCTTATTTTATGAGTGGTTTGTAGATCCTAGTGATTGTATTTCTTGGCACTACCCGATGTGGAGCTTGTGGTAATTCTTACACTCAGGCGCAAATGTCATGCTACCCGATGTGGAGCCTCGATGCGTCTTAGCAATGGGCGCTAGCAGTGGCGGATCTTGCCAAAAAAATTGGAGGGGGCCAAAATAGTAACAAATATATAAAACAAAATTAATTGTGTGTTCATAATAGTTTGTTTGGTTTAGTGGTCAAAATTACCTATGTCAATTTTAATGTCTAGAGTTCCAATATTGCTTAATGCAGTTTTTTATATTAATTTTTGAGAAAAATATACAAATGACTGCAAAAAAAGAGGTGTAACCATGACAAGAATTGAACTGGGGACCCTAAATACACCAATAATGCTCTTAACCGCTTGACTATTGATACCTCTGTTGCTTAGTGTTCATTCGGTTCTATATATTCTAACTTTGAGTATAAAATATATTTGTGTATATACTAACTTAATGGGAGCCGGGGGGTACCGTGGCTCCCCCCGCCTCCTATAAAGATCCGCCACTGGGCGCCAGTACTGTGTTGCTAGATGTTGTACTTGTGTGCACCTTGGCCAGAAGCACCAATCCATTTCTCGTTGTTGTGCTTAAGTGCGCCTTAGTCACAAGCGCCGATTCATTGATGGATTCTTCAATTTTCAATTTCATCAGTAGGTGTTCTTCTTTTGTTTCCTTCTTTTATGAAAGTGAATTTTTCCGATCGTATATGAGTTGAGTACCCTTTGTACTAAGCTATTTATATATTATGCTTGCCTTTCAAAACAAGATTCAAACCCTTTTTTTTTATGAACCTCAACTACTTGGATAGAGAAACATCATTGTCATTGATTGAAAAAACAACATGTTACCTTAAACAATATTACACATGACAACAACAAAAAAAACATTAAAATTCTAAACAAAAAAAAAAAAAACTGACCTCTTCATCTGAAAGATACATGAGCAACCAATTTGAGAATATTAAATCAACTGATCCTTCAGAAATATGCAAGTTTGGAGATGTGACATCAGAACACACATGAACTTTACATTCTTGTGGTGTCCATTAATCTTTTCATTCTGCTTTTTAAAAAAAAAAAAAAAAAGATTAAATGAGATTTAGTTAATTAAATGACAATAAATAGAAATAGAACCATTTTTATTAATTTTTTAAACTTTCATATTGAATTAATATTTAAACGCGTTATACTAAAAATATAAAAAAACACCACTAAAAATCTAACAAAACCAAAATAAGGCTATACAAATTTTTAAGATTTTTGGAGACTATGAAAAATTAAACAAAATCAGAAAAATAGTAAACGATGGAATTTGGGATTTTGAGGTCATTGTCCCGTAAGAAGTCCCTTCTAAGGGAGTCTTGATTCTTGATTTATTTCGCTTCTAATGGGTTTGTGGTTTCATTACGATCCGAGTATGTTGTGTCAAAACCGATTTTTTAGCCTAAATTATTCGCTCGAAAAAAAAATTAAATTTTTGAATTACCTAGAAATAGGTAATTAGGTTCACAATTTGTGAACGGAATTACCTCATTTCGAGGTAATTCGAAATCTTTTCTAATTACAGGTAAATCCAAATTCCATTATTTTTGAGGTAATTCAAATTTTAGAGGTAATTAGAAATTTGTAATTTTTTTTTTTTTTAACAAAACCATGTAATTTTTGTAAATTTTCAGGGGTATTTTTGTCCATTTGGGACATTATGGGGGTGTGGGAGGAAATGAGGGGGGTACCGAAAATAAAACCCTTTAAAAAATATCAACCATCATTGAAATTACCTTCTTTATTGCACTTTCAATGAAGTCCACAGCAAGTAACTGTCCAGCTTTCTGAGCCAACTCAGCTGTAAATCTTCCAATTCCTGCTCCAAGCTCTAAAACTGATTTTCCTTCATATGTTGGTAATAGAGAGAGTACCTATTTAATTAATTAAAAATAGATTATAAGTCTCACTGAATTAATAAAAATAAAGAAAACAAAATATGTGTTTTTCATTATATTATTATTATCATCATCTTGTAGATACTATATCATAATGAATAATGAAATTGTTAATATTAGGGTTTATAGAGCCAATGTGATACTCAACTTTCAGAAAAGTAATGCTCCACTAGACCAATCCCTTTAAGTTGTCCGGTGAGTAATATTAGTATAATATTTAAATATTAAAAATGACAAGTCATTAAATGATTGAATATTTAAACCCAAGAGAAGTAATGGATACTAGAGTGTTCAGTCTATTTTTAACTATTGCAATTAGTATCTTTAGTTTTATCAATTTCAAATCGGATGTCTAACATCTGACATGAGAATTTACGAAAACTTTGGGGTAAGGTATCAGATAATTTTAGGGAACATGTGGCTACCCGATACCCACGAAATAGTTACTGGAATGATAATTTTGAACCCGTTGTGTCCAAGCACCAAAAAAGAAATTAAAGCAAAAGAAGAAATTAATTGTTGGATATAATCCTCGTTCAAGGAAAAAATCTGTCTATGTCTCCTTTTTATCTGGTTTTTGTACTTTAGTCATTTAAAATGTCTCATATATAATATAATTTGTCTTTAGGATAGATTGTTTTAGGGAGTCTTCAAATTAGAGATCTCTTGTATTGCTTTGAATTTATTTTCTATTATTGGTTAACTTATATTTTCTCTTCTATTTGATCTCTTGTTAGGCATTTAATAAAAAGATAGAGCTAAAAGAGAAAGGAAAGGAAGAGACACTAAGTAAAAATGAGATAATTGTTTAATAATTTGGTTTTAGAGAAAATAAATAGAAAGGATAAAAGAAAGGAAAGAAGTACATTTGGTAAATGACATAAATACCTCCTAATCCCCTATATAAAAATGGAATATGAATTAAATGAAAAAAGAAAAATACAAAAAGTAAAAGAAAAAAAGAGTAATAAAATATTACAATAGAAAATTTCCAGAAAATAATATGATAAACTAATTATAAGAAAAACAAAACAAAACAAAGAATATTACACTTAACAAGGGATTACATTGTAAATTTCTTATACCATGTTGTCTTTACACTCCCTTTCTTTCTAATTTGGGAAGAAAGAATAAATGTAGACTCCACCAATAATTTTCCTTCCTTCCCACATTTTCATGTTAAAAAAAATTAAAAAGAACTATTCATGATCTTATTACTCTGATTTCATTCTCCACTCTTCTTCCTTTCCCACAAAGTTTCATAGGATTCAAAAATATCTAAAGTATATAATAATAGAAATAATCGTCAAAATGTATAAAAATTTTAAAACTAATTAGTAGATGAATATTTCATAATATTCATCTACTATGAAATATTATTGTTAGAAACACAGGTGTACGGGGTTTGAACCCTTCTCGCTCCATCAAGTGATCTACATTGATTTAAGGGAATTTGTTAGCCAACCCTCAAATAATAAAATTAAGACTCATACTTTGGGAAAAATATTTTCAGATCTCCTGAAAAATATGCTTGTATCCAAGTTCTTTTGGCCAGATCAAGTTCTTAATTTTGCACCACTCTAATACACCACACTCACACAATGCGTCTGCTTGACAATACTAGACAAGACAAAAGCTGGACAATTGGAGTTGTCGGTCCATCTCTTATCGCTAGCGAATCAAGCGCGCCAATTTTGCTCGATAAAGTCTTTCTTTTCGTTCGACACTAGTTTTGCTTTATTGCAGAATAAAAGAATCGTAGAAATAACTTTCTTTGCTATGAATATTGTGAAGAATAAATAGGTTGTGTGAATGGGATGTGGGATACATGGATGAACGACTATTTTGAGATAAAGATACATCGAGAGAGTGATGTATTCAATAAAATTGAATCTGAGAATTATTATTCAACGATTTATGAATACGAAATCACACGCGATGACAATTATGAAACGATAATTCATTTATTTATTTAAATATATTATAGTTGTTTTTAATTATATTTTTAGTAAATTGTGTATTTAAAAAAATGCCACCCCTGACCCCGAGGTCCTGGATCCGCCACTGTGCTGCTCTAATAAGGAATACAAAAATTACTAACCGCTTTATATAAATAAATAAAAGTAAGAAAGACACTCACTTCGGGTCTTTCTTCCTTGTCGAGATGGAAGCCGTTGGAATCGAGCATCATTGACTCCACCGACAATTCTGCAGTGTGTTCTGTCCAGTAGTTCTTCTGAACTTTACGCTCATCTTTTACAACAACACCTTCTCAATGCATGCATCATCATCATCATCATCATCATATTTCTTATATTATATACATACTTTAATCTATATAAAAAGAACCATTGAGGATTTACCTTCTGTCATCGCTAGAGAAGCCATTATGGTGCAGAATAGATGTAGAGAGAGAGAGAGAGCTTGAGGAGGACAATGCACGTTTTATTTATATTGTAAAAGATTCTAAAAAATAAAAACAAAATTGCCAATCTCTATCGGAATCCAAAATGGAATCTCAAATTGTGGTTGAGGCTTGAGGAGGACAATGCACGTTTTGCAGCATCACATGAATATATCACTCTCATATATGTAAGCCAATAGTGTTAATAATGGAACCTAGTGCATAAATAATTGAGAGGAAACGTCAAATGATAATTGCCTTTTGAAAACAAGGGGGAAACAGTTTGTACCCAACAAAAATAAACAAAGAACAAATCAATAGTACAATGGCTTGTGTCTTATTTTTCAAACTTCAAGGAGTACCAATCATTCTTCCATTTTTCGATAGGTAAAATGGTTAGAAATTAGTGTGTTAGTTGTTAGAGAGAAAGGGGAGCGGGGTTTGGCTCAAATGCCGTGACGCCACGCTTTTTCACCAACGATGTCTCTTTCAACCATATAATTGCTGAATACCATTGCAGGGACAATCACTCTTCCATTTTACTCTAAGGTGATGTTTACCGTACACCACCACTATAGGTGGTGTAAATTAATGACACAAACTTCAAGATGTTATATTAATTGTTAGATTGAGATCTCACACGATCTTACAATGTACCAACTACACCAAATCAGTTCTCCTTTCTTCTCCATCCCTCCATCTTCCCTTTTACAATGAACTTTTTATGCCACCGCCGCCATGCATAATCGCGAGTTAATGTTTCGACGCGCGTGCGATGGAGGAAGACTCGCACGGTGGTCAGAGCAAAGTCGTCAAATTGCGATTTTTAGGGTTTTCTTGGGGTGAGGAGAGGGTTTTCTTTGGGGTGAGGAGAGGATTCTAAATTCGTGTTTATATTATTGGTGAGTTTTGTGGTGATTGGAAAACAAGAGAGAATGTGGCGGTTTAGGTTTCTATGTTTAGTCTGTTTTGGGTTCATTTTCGTCAAAATGATGATGAATCTTTTACAAGAATACGACCAACACGATGGTGGCCTTGGATGGTGGAGGGTGGACGGGAGTTGTGCCTAAGAAAGCTTAAAAATTTGCAATTTTAGAGAGAGAATGTGCGAAATGAGAGAGAGATAGAGAGAGAGCGCTCGAGGAAGAGGGTGTGTTGTGGCTACGACACAATGATTACGCCAAAGACAACAAGCATCCACTGCGTAAGCATTCTCGTCGAAAATTGTATTGCAATTTAATAGGGAACTAAAATTGTGAATTTGATAAAATTAAGGGACCAAATTACGAAAAATAAAATAGGAGAATCAAAATTACTTAATTTGATAAAGTAGAGAGACTAAAATTACAATTAAGCCTTATTATTATTATCATCACACCATTTCAAAGTGATCCTATGAATATTTCTAAAACTGTATAATAATAGTTCTCTTTTTGCAAGATATTTTCCTGAATATTCCAAACGCATTGTATTGGTTTTTTGAATATCGCCAATAAGAAGTTGGATACATTTCTAGGCTAGGGTTTTAAGACTATATAATGTGAAGACTTTTTTTTAGATAAGCAAAGATTTCATTGAAGGGAGCATGAGGGTGCTCAACCCTTACAATTGAGAAATAAAAGGGAAGGGGAGGCCTCCTCAAAACCTCCTCGAGCCAAAACCATTGGGAAAAAGACTCGGGCAGGAAAAAAGAGTACCCCGTTCAAGCAAGCACAACAGTGAGATATAGACATACTCCCCCTAATAATCCCAAACAATAATTGTACATTACATCATGGAAAATACACCTAACAGACTATTATACCAGTCCACCCAACCTGCCCCACAATTCTTCCCCTTGCCTTGCCTTGAACCAACACCATGTCGTGTCCTCGATGCCCCAAAGGAGTGAGGAATTGACAACACTTCCCCCTTGAATACAATTTTGTTCCTTGCCATCCATATGTTCCATATGACCGCAACCCAAATGAGGTGCTTCACTCGTTTTTGTCTCTTACCTTTAACCATCCTTCCAAATTCCGTGAAGTGCATAATCACATCATCCTCTTCACAATAATTCTCCCCCGGCCAAGAAAAAACCAATTGCCATAATGTTTTGATAATATGATGATTCAAGAAAAGATGAGATCTGATTTCATCTTCAACAAAGCAAAAACGCAAAGACTTATCATGTTGTGAATGGAGTATTCCTCTTCTAAACAAAGCCTCCGCGTGGCAATCCTATTATGTAGAACACGCCAAGCAAAGGTACTTGTTTTCGATGGCACATCATTCCTCCAAAGTTTTATGCAAGCATTGACCAAATTGTCCAGGAAAGTGTTCGCCATCACCGCAAAATAAACCAATCATAGCAACGTTTCACGGTGAATCCCTTATAGGATCCAATAACCAAACCCATGTATCATTTTTCGCATCACGGATTAGAGTGAGTGATGATGCGAGAGTACCGCCAGTACTCCATCTGTGCTGTGTACTCATCTTGTTGTAAATCTGAGGCCCAGCTGAACTCCCATCTCAACCCATTTAACGACCACGATCCCATCTCCTCAACCACCACATTTTGCTCACGCAGATCTGTCATAAAGTGAAGGAAATAATGCAAAGACAAACGAATCCTTCCCAACCAATTATCTGTCCAAAATCTTACTAAGTTCCTCTTCCGAAACTTCAATTTAACTATATCATCAAACCATCCTTCCTCCAAGTTGCTTCCATCCCCAACATGCAAAGATCTCTCCACCAAATCGATAATTTCCCCGATTTCTAGTGAATTCACGCTCTTGGCCACCTCCCATTTAAACCATATCTTTCCACCAACAACTTTCGCCATAATTGACTACCTTCCTCCACCAACAATCTCCATTTCCACTTAGTTAGCAAAGCTAAATTAAAGGCTTCTAAGTTTTTGATATCAAGTCCCCCCTTATCCTTCGGAGAGCATATAGTGTTCCAATTCATCCTCTTAGTTTCCTCGTCCCCTCCCCATAAGAACCTTTTTTGCAACTTTGTAATCTCTTCAATAATCTTCTTAGCGCTTTATAGAAAGAAAAGAGATATGATGGGAGAGAAGCTAAAACTGAGTTTATAAGTGTAACCCTTCCCCCTATGGACAATTGTCTACTCTTCCAACTATTAAGCCTTGCTTTAATCACATCAATAACCGATTGTCATGTTGCCACTCTTCTTGGATTAGCACCTACCTGAATCCCAAGAAATTTGAAAGATTCCTTGCCCACCTTACAAGCAAGGAATTGAGAGATACCCTCCAAAGTCCTTTCTTCTACATGGATACCAACCACATTACTTTTGGAAAAAATTGACCTTCACACCCGATGCAAGTTCAAAAGATCTAAGTATTGCTTTCAAGCACCAAATACTATTATCACCTCCATCACAAAATAATATCGTATCATCCGCAAATTGTAATAAATCCACCGAGAGTGTATCACTTACCTTGAACCCTTTTAAGTTTCCCGATTCCACTCTCTTTCCTAACAAGTCCCGCCAACCCCTTCCGCCGCTATAAAAACAAAAAGGTGCAAGTGGATCACCTTGTTTGAAACCCTTTTGAGCCACAAACTCCTCTCGTTGGACTCTTTGTTAACTAAAACCGATATTGAATTAGAAGAATAGCACGCTCTCATCCATTGTCTCGACTTTTCACCAAACCCCAACCTCCCCAACATATGATCAAGATAAGACCAACTCACCAAGTCGTAGGCCTTTTCAAAGTCCGCCACCCCCATCTAATATATTATGTCCTACTAAGAAAGCATTTCGACATTCCGATATAACACCTTTCAATACCTTCTTTAATCTACCTGCAAGAACCTTTGCAAGCATCTTGTACAAGCATCCGATTAGTGATATTGGCCTATATTCTCCCGATAAATTTCTTGTGGATTTTTGTTTTGGGAATGTAGAGCAAGAAAGGAAGCACCTACCGCTTTAGGAAGCCTAGCATACTTATGAAATTCCTCAAAAAACTTCAAGATCTCCGGAGCCAATATATCCCAACATGACTTTAAAAAATTATAATTGAACCCATACGGGCCCGGGCTTTTATTACCGTCACACTCCCACACCACCTCCTTTATCTCCTCCTCGGTGAAAGGCAACAAAAGTAACTCATTATCCATCCCGGTAATGTGATTGAATTGAATGCCATCAAGAGTAGGCCGATGATACTGCTCCTCTTTAAATTTTCCTCAAAATGATTCTTCACTGCCAACTTGACCCCATCCACATCATCCACCCATACCCCATCTACCAAAAGCTTGACCAGTTGAGTCCGTCTTCTATTACTTCTCATGCATGTGTGAAAATATCTACTATTGGAATCCCCCTCCGCCAAACAAAAATAATATCTATATAAAAATTAAAACAAAAAGAAGTTGGATACATGCATTCCAATATTTATTGATAAGTTACATATACACTATGATATGATAACCAAGCAAGTGAGCAACATTTACTGTCACCGTAAGAAAATAGTCCCACATCGATAAACTTAACAAGGAGAATGGAGAGGGCCACTTATAAATAGAGCCCTTTAGAATCTATTCCAATTAAAACCGTTATCCGAACCAATTAAATTACGGTGACAGTTCGGGTTCACGGGTACTATTCGGTTTTATTTTTTGAAATCCATTATTCGAACCAAACATATACGAGTTGTTACGGGGTTGGTTTGGATTTAACCCGAACACGAAAAATGCCCAAACCAAACACCTCGGTTTGGATCGGATTGCGGGTTGGTTTGGATTTACCCAAACTGCTGAACACTCCTACTTCTTCCTCTCTGTTTTCAAAAATCTAACTTCCAACAACTGTTCAAGAAAATTTGCAGTAAATGTAAATCTAACGGTTGTTTCTTATATAGATCCTCATAGTCATGCACAATCATTAAACTTTATTGAAGTTTTTTGTTTATGTTTAAATACCAGATGAAAGAAATCCCTTTAATCTTCAAGTTTTTAGTATTACATATTATCAGGTCACTAATGAGGCCTGTGCGTATGCAAGAAATAAGTTAACGAAGGTTAGTGTGATTGGTAAGGATTCAATTCAGATTTCATAACGATACGAGTTCGAATTCCACATGAATGTGAGGACATCATGATTCAATTCAGATTTTGTAAGGATATGAGTTCGAATTCCACTATCAATGTGAGTTGTGGCGGATCTTAATGGGAGCCGGGGGTGCCACGATACCCCGACTCCTATTAAGTTAATATATACACATATATATTTTATACTCAAAGTTTGAATATATAGAACCGAATGAACACTAACCAACAAAGGTATTAGTAGTTGAACGATTAAGAGTGTTACTGACATATTTAGGCATGGCTTTGGGGTCCTGTTAGCATTTGACTTTTTTGCTGTATTGATTCTTTTGCAACCTTCTGTGTATTTCTAGGGTCTTGAATTATGTTAACACTGTGTAAGAAACAGGTGAGAGAGGCTTCCTAGTCAGCACTGTATGGAGTCTTCTTAATTCGATGAATTAAATGTAACTCTAGAGTTATGCTTTCCTGCATAAGTTGCCACTGACAATTAGCACTTAAATGCTCTCCAACACCGATCAAGACGTGTCTGGTATCCGACATGTATTGTATGTCTGGTATCCGACATGTATCATTTCTGATCGGTAACGCCTCTCTTTGTGTTCAGTTGCAACCATCATTACGTAAAGTTGCTTCTTTGGTGATGTTAAGAAATCATTCATGTTCATGCGCCGGTAGCTGTCAAAATGTTATTACTTAGTTTACTTTATGCTCACATTAGTGTCTACTAAAACGCTGAGGAAAAACATTTGTTAGCAAAGTTGATTCCATTTGATTATAAGATTGTCTAAAACGGTCTTGGCTCAAGATACTAAGGATTTTCTTAGTTTTTTATACAAAATTAGTATCAGTCAGGAGATCTGTATTTTTTTAATTAAATATGATCCAAAGGCTGTCAATTAAAGAGGGTACCAATGTAATTTTACACATCTCAACCATCAATTAATAAAAAAACATTTTTATTTATTAATTTTTTATATTTATATATAATATAAATATATATGTGGTGGTTTGCAGTGGTAGTTAAACGACAAAGCTCTCGATGCCAGTGCGTGTGGTGACAATGGAGCTCCGGTGGTTACCGATTCCACTAGTGTTTTGCCACAGACTCATATTTGTGGTTACCGAATTTTTTTATATATTATGGAAATGACTCATATACCTCTATAATATTTGTTACTCAAGGATGATGCCTTGGTAGGTTGCACAATCTCTTTTGCTTTTATTTTCATCTGCAAACTATGTCAGCTAAAATAATTTTTTTTAGATGGAGAGAAAGGGTATTTGGGAAAAATAAATTTGGAAATTTCAAAAGGAGTGCAAAAGAGAAAAAAGATGGCGTAAGAAGTAACTTTTGTATTTTTTTGTCAAAAAGTAACTTTTCTTTAGATTTGTTAAGCCTATATCAAGCACCTAAGCTTAGCCCACACTTACTCACGTGTTTTTTTGGGCCTGTCTTTTCTCAACTCCCTCCTACTCACCACACACCCCATAACCTCCTAAATTCCAAAACTACCCCTACCTTCAAAACACTTCATCTCCCAATCTCTCTCCCTAACCCCTTCACACCTCCCTATTCTCTCACAACCGAACCCTCTCTCACTCTCACCCACCATCGCATCTCTCTCTCTCTCTCTCTCTCTCTCTCTCTCACTCTCATTTCTTATAGTTGCTTTTCTTTTTTTTTCCTATAAAATCGTTTCAATTTGGTGCCTAAGCTAGAACCATTTTGAGAACGATGAAGTTTTATAAGGTTTGACTCTTGTCAATCGAACTCGTTCGATCGTTGCCCATCGAACCCGTAGATTAATTGTTCTTGCTCGAGAACGGTACCCAACAAACTTCAAACCATGGGGTGTGATTTTTAACAAGTTCGGTGGTCTCAGGTCCGAATAGGTTCTGTGAGTCATGAACCGTATTTTGACAGACTTTAAACCACGAGGTGTATGTCACATGACATCAACCCAAAGAAGGAACCACCGGATGGTTTGCCATTTAGAGGCCAATGAACCCGTGAAAATTAGAAGAAAAAAAATTCGGATGCACTTGAAACCTTTCTTTTCATTAAGGGTATTTTGGACTTTCACTGTGTTTGGAGGTGTGTAGTGAGTAGGATGGGGGTTGGGAAAAGCATGGGCTTTATTTTTTTTTCTTTTGAAGCCATATCAATTTGCTCTTTGTTTTAGGGTTTTGCTTTTCCCACTCCCCCTCCTACTCTTTCACACCCTTAACAAATTTTATTCCAAAATAACCTCGCGTGAAACGCTATGTTCACTGGAGTTTAATGATTTTGTTCGAACGACCTTGTTCAACACGCGTTCAAACAATAGCATGCGAACACAATAAAATTGGTGAATGTGGTGTGAGGTCCACTATTTGTTGTCTCGGTTAACAACATACGAACGAAATAAAATAGGGTGTTCGAACAAGGTTATGCGAACAGGTTCGAGTGACCCCATTCGAACAGGTGAAATTACGCACAAGAGGGTGTGAAGTCAATTTTTTACTCACACGGACGATGTCGTTCGAACGGGTTTGAAGCCCCGCGTTCGAACACGTGAAAATTCTTGAAAAAGACGTTTTGGGGTGACTTTTGAGTCATTTCACACCCTTATAGGGTGTGTTTTGAGTAGGAGGGGGCGTGGGAAAAGCAACATCCTTCTTTTATGGAACTACAAGTATATATGGCTAAAGAAGAAAGGGGCTTTTGACAAAAAAAAAGGAAGAAAGTGGCTTGTTAAGTAAACCACCGTTAATTTATTTTAGCACCCCCTCACCTAAAAAGGTGAAATAATATTGACATCCGTATATGCTATTGACCCATATACAACAACCCAGTGGTTAGTACATACTAATCACAATTTAGTGCTTGTGTGGTCACCGAATTATTTTATTGATGGGGAAATTACTATTATGCCTATTTAGTAACAATTACTAAGAAATTCCTTAGTTCAGACTCTACTTTATATACTTGCTACATTAAAATGGGACTAACACAAATTAGCAACATTTTTCATAATCTAGTAACATTAGTCAAGTATTGCTAATGCTCAATGATTTTGTGGTAAGTAGAGTCGATGTTAATATACTAATATTGGTCACATAAATGTGTTATAGTCCTCTATCAATTAATTATTATCATCACACCACTTCAAGGTGATTGATCATAGGAATATTTCTAGACTGTATAATAATAGTGCTCTTTTTGCAAGCTAGATATTTTCCCTGAATATTCGAAACACATTTATTGGGTTTTTGAATATTGCCAATAAGTAGTGGTCACAAGATTCAAAAGGAGTATCATTGAGTTGGATACATTTCTAGGCTAGGCTTTTTAAGACTATATAATGTGAAGACTCTTCTAATCAATATTTTACTCTTCACTCAAAAAAAAATGTACACTTATTATTTTAAAAAATATAAATATTAATTATTATTTTTTAATTACATTTTTATTTTCATCCGATTTAATTAATAAGAGGGATAATAAATCGAATAGGTAAATATATTAAGAAACTTCAAAATAACTTAATATTAATGAAAATATTGATTATATTTCTTAATTTTTGTGTCATTTTTATTCGCCACCTTAATGAAAGAAAATTAAAAGATTCAATTCAATTATTCGTTTCATGGTTTAACTCATTGCAAATGACCATATCTTATTGCTATAAGATTTGTGGTGACCATGTTGTTTCCTACGTACCTATCAACATGCTTTGTTTCATTCATTCAGCTTCTTCCATAATCTACACCTTCTTTTGTTTGTCTCTTGATTTCACAAATTAACTAATTAACGCATGCTTAATTTCATTATCCTTCAAAGAAAAATCAATTGAAAAATGTCCACAATTGACAATTGAAACCACTTTTAGGGTGCATTATCATTGTACTTGTGTAAAATAATGTTACCATGCATATGGTCATGATCATGATTATTTGGTCTGTGTGGATGGATGTTTTTGATGTGGAAGTATATAGATTGTCTTTTAATTTGATGTATAGATATTTTTTTGATGGATTTTGATTAGATATATATATGAGAGTTACTATTTGACAAAATAATGAAATTCCCAACCTGATAAGGTTGGAAAAAGCAACAATTTTTTGTTTAACTCTTTCAAAATTCCAAGCACCAAAATACAAGATTGCCCTAATTATAGTTTGATCTTTGTATTGGAGACCCATACCACATAATGGATGTGGCCTTCACATCTAGTCCAGTTGGGGGTAACATCAACTTAACTGGAATTATAAATAAAGTTTTTTTTAATATTTAGTGTTCTAGACTAGGTCGGAGCTTAAGAGGTCCGTTGCAGAGGCCCAAATTGGAAGAGGTTTGTGACCTCGCTTAGGGCATGATGTCACATAGATCATTACTATGCTTGAATCATGATTGTTATTGTTCTTTTAAACCAAATTCACATGAATCACTACCGTGGTAAATGCGCTTTGACGATATGCCACGAATAGTTATCATTAGGGATGTGCAGAAAATGTAGTTATTCCGTCCAAATTTAGTAACTAAACCACACCACGATATAAAACCCCCGAACCATTTTAAATGGTTTTCAACACGAAAAACCGGTTTTGAATCGAATCCGAACCAGACTTGAATCGGATTGTTGGGAAAATTGAATTTTATAAAACTGGTTTATGAAAATCGAACCATAAATTTGGTCCAATTTGGTTTAGTTTATGAATGATACACACCCCCCTAGTTATCATAGGCTTTGATGTAATCAATGGAAAAGTGCAATCCTCCTAGGGATTACCGTCGCGATTAACATGAGGCAAGTTATGAGCTAACTAACTCGCCACCAAATTCACACCGAACCTCTTATAAAAGGCCACCACCCGGATGCATTTTCTTCACATCAATTCTTCTTGACTATTCTGTTATTCTCTCACACACATCGTTCATTCATGAAAAAGTGGTTTTCTCAATTCGTGTTGTTTAATAGTTTGGATCAAAATTGCTTTCAGTATAAAATTACAAATATGAATCGACAAAGACCTATTTGCATACCGCTTTTTGCGACCTAAAAAAGTAACATCGATAAACATAGTAAAGAACAATTATGGAATATATAAATACGCAATGGTAGAATCAATTCTATGTCACCTTAGAAGCTATAATTTTTAAAACTTCTAGTGGAATCAATTCTAAACTAATAAAATTGATTTTGGGTGAAAGAGCCAAACATCAATATAGCCTTGATAGCTAGTTAGAGAATAAGAAGAATATTTTTGTTACACAATAATATTTTGGGTACTCTAGAAACCTAATGGGCCAAACCAAAAAAACGAATAGAATGAGTGTGGTAAAGGAGGAAATTTTGGAAGGAAAATTTGTTGTGTTTTCTTTGTTTGTAGGTTCTTAGGTGTTAGGCCAGAAGATTGTTGAGCTAGGAGCAATTCATGAGCTTTCATGAATAGTATCTAGGAGTTTTCATGAATAGTTTTACACTTGATGCAATGTTTTGACTTTTTGAAACTTTTATCCAATATGAATGAAATATTACACC